>CP126892.1:134877500-135477500 GCA_030440675.1 Furcifer pardalis
GTCAGGTCATTGATCTCATTGTCTTAACCACTAAGCCACTGCGGCCCTTCAGAACTGTTATCAAATGCAAATACTGTATTTGTTTTTCTTTCTTGCCATAGAATTTGTGGTGCCCCCCCCCCATAGCCTTCAGGTGAACCTTCAAGGTGCTGAGCTTCATTTTCATAACTAAAGTAGAGAATAGTTATTTATGTATGCTAATGTGGCCGTGCTGTGAGATTGAGGGTCTTCCAATGTCTGATGAATGAAAAATGTTGCACTTGTTTTGAGCTGCAAACGGATGTGGCTCATCAAAGTGAAATATGGAAGGATGAGTCCTATATGCTCTGGTAAGCACATTGCATTTATTTTCATGAGAGGCTGTTAGTCACATTGGCCAAGATAGACTATACCTTACTTAGCTTTACAGCTTGTTTAACAACGTCTGACTCTGATTCTGTGACTGTTTGCAATAAGCCACAAATGAAAGCATGTTAAAACCACTTCATCACTTCTGCTTAAGAATTGAACCCAACTCAACAGAACAGAAAACAGGCTATTTCAAATTTCTTAGGCATTGTTAAGAATCAGCATTTCCCAAAGTACTGTAGGTTCTGCAGAAAACTTGTGGACTTTAATTCCCAGAAGCCCAAGTACATTGTACATTGGCTGATCAGTGCTCAAGCTTCTGGGAATTGAAGTCCAAAAGCCAAAATTTGAAAAATGTTGGCTTAGATGGTGACTTTTGCTCCATGATGCATTTTCAAATGATGCATATGGGTGAAATAAATTGGTGGAATTGTGGCATTTGGTGGATTTTAATAAATTTTGGGTTTTAAATTTATATCCTAATTTTATTTGAAAAATGGGATGGGAGCCTTCTAATGGGAATATTAATAAAACAAAATTAAATTTAAAGGCTTAAAAAAATTAAATTACTTTTATATTTAATACAATTTTAATTTAAATATTATAGTAGTTATCCAAAGCACAAGCTACCATCATAGGCCATTGACTCTAGGATATGTCCAGTATATAGATGGTTCCAGGCTTCCTCATCAAATTATTTATAATATAAAACCTTGTGGAGCTCTTTTGAAGCATAACAAGGACCAGCTGAAACAAACCATGAAGGGGTCAGGTATAAACCCACAAACCTCGGAGGAAGCAGCCATAGATCACCCACTTTGGCACCAAACCATCTCTTACGCTATAGATCACTTCAAAGGGGAGCACCACAGACATGAAGAGGCTAAGCAATAAGTACGAAAGTTTCCTTAAACTGAGCTGACCCACCCAGGCAGCAATGCTAACAGTGAGTCTTGTTCAGGAATAGTCCAGATACCAGAGTCCAAAAGGTAAGCCAAGGTCTGTTCACCGGTAGCCCACATCAGTAGTCTAATCCAAAGGGTGTCCACGGGTGTCATCAGGCTTGCCAGAGAAGTCAGGTTCATGGCAGGCAGGTCAGGGTCACAGCAGGGAGTCTGAAGTCAAGCGGGATGTTGGTCTTTGCACGAGAGTTGTACCGACACTGGCAAGCTGCAAGAAGCTTACTTATAAGCCTCCCAGTTAATTGGTATCAGCTGGGAGTCTTCTTTGGTGCTTTGCTCTAGCCTGCCTGCATCTCAGGTGTAGCTGTTTCCTGGATCTCTCCCTGACTGAGGGCTGATCACTGTCAGAGCCGACTCCTGATCTGACAGGTCAGCTGCCTAGGGAAACAGACTGAGACCCCTGACTCAGGGCATCCTTGGCCTCGGGTGCAGGCAAAACTGGGCTGGCATAGGGAGTGCCCCCGGATCCAGGTCCTCTTTGGAGTTGGAGAAGGGCTGGATCACAACAACTACGCCCTCTACATCTATTCAATTTAATGTGTGTGTTCACATGTTTCATGCCAGGATTGGTTTACTGAGTCACCAGAGACACATCCATCAACTGAGAAAATGACTTCCAGGGGAAAATGTATGCTCAGATATGAGTAGCACCTGCTGCATCTGTGGCCGATCCAAAGCACACAAAAAATATACAGGGATGATGACAGTATAAGTGCATGATTTCATCCTCCCTAAAATGAACAGGAGTGATAATTGATTGTAGGAAGTGCCTGTTATAAATCATGGGGATTTGGGTGAAAATCTGTCTTCTGTAAATATTAGTTGAACATCATGGTCATCATTTGCACCCTGGTGGCACAGTAGTTATGCTGAAGCTTTCTTGAGTTGGCCACTAACTTTTCAGATAAGAATCAAGGAATGGAACCAAGAACCTTCTGGAGCACTCACTTAGATCTCTGATGGATGGTCCAACTCTGGACAAGCATGAAGTAATTGGGCAGTGATAGAGAACCTTGGCTCTTCAGGTGTTCTTGAACTTCAATTCCCAGAACCCCAGATCAGCAGGAGTGCTGACTTGGTAATTGAAGTCCAAGAACACCTGGAGTGCCAAAGTTTGCCATAATTGTGGTGAGGAATGATTTCCCTGGACTTGGTAATGGCTGCTCCTCATCGGATTCTATGGGGCTGTGGTGGCTCAGTGGTTAAGAAGCTGGAAGGCTGGCAAGTTAGCAGTTCAAGACCTGGGTACTGCATGACAGATTGAGTGCCTGTCTCTGTCCCAGCTCTTGGGAACATGAAAGGAGCCTCATTTGGGCATTCCACAAAAATCATTTCAACCCAGAATAATTTCTGACATGAAATTATTACTACCTGAGTCTTAATAATGCTTATTGGTAAAGGAAATGAGCTTAATTAATTGGAAGGCCCATGCAATGTCCAAATGTTTCAATGATATTGCAGATACTAAGCCCAATCGAATAAGTAATAAATTAACAGATTTGGGAAACAAAAGAAACGAACATCTGCTGCCCTTTATCCTGGTGACAGTTGTGGTCACTGAAAGGAAATATGGAGAAACAAAATCCTTGGATTTTCTGTGTGTACATTGATGCCAGTTGTGTACGCATGTACATCACCCATACCCTTGCATACACAAACCAAGAGGGAGATTTTTTCAGCTTCCCTTCTTGTTTGACATGTTCATTAAGACAGTTAAATAATTCATGCAGGCATTTCAGAACCATTTATGGCCTGTTGAGCCAAAAAATGGTGTGCGACAAGTCCTATGGCTACAATGAGTGAATAGGCCATAATGGTCACATATTTTGCATGCCAATTATCACTGGGTTCAATGCACAGCATCTCCAGGTAGGACTAGTAAGAAATTCTGCTAGGCCAAAGTCAGTCAGAGTGCAGCATGGAGACCCATGTGATGCAGTGCTTTAACAGCTGTCCTGCAACCCAAAGGTTATGAGTTCAATCATGACCAGGGATCAAGGTTGGCTCAACCTTCCATCCTTCCAAATTTGTTAAAATGAGTACCAAACATGTTGGGGGAAAATGCTAATTAACTTGTGAACCACCCAAAGAGTGCACTAAGTGCTGCTATTATTATTATTATTATTATTATTATTATTATTATTATTATTATTATTATTATTATTATTATTATTATTATTATTATTATTATTATTATTATTATTATTATTATTATTATTGGACTTGTATACCACCCACTTGACAACATGACTCAGGGTGGCTCACAACACTACCACATCTAATACATTATACATATATTGCAATACAATACATTAAGATACATACAGTAATAGAAATAAACCACAGTATCAAAAATATCACATAAGTCAAAACATCACAAATCAACTACCATCATAAAACATTTAAAAAGTCATCCAGGGCCTAAGAGTCCCGCTATGGGACGGGATAGAAGTGGGATTGCCTTGCTTTGCTTTGCCATGTCTCTCTAGAGCAGTGGTGGTGAACCTATGGCACATGTACCAGAAGTGGCACTCAGAGCACTCTCTGTGGGCACCCATACAGTCATTCCAGCACAGAGTTTGTCCCGCCCCTCTGCCCAGCAGCCCAATGGGAGTGCTTCCTCCTTCCCCCAGCACAGAGTTTGCCCAGCAGCCCAATAGGAGCGTTTCCTTCCTCCCCTGTAGCTATGTTGGCACTTTGCAATAAATAAGTGGGTTTTGGGTTGCAGTTTGGGCAATCGGTCTCTAAAAGGTTCACCATCACTACTCTAGAGAAAGGCAGCAGCTGTCTGCTAGGTTGGCAGGAGCTGGGATAGATGATGGGAGCTCACTCTGCTGCTCAGCACTCAGGTCTCAAACTGCTGACCTGTCTGGTCATAAAGTTCAGCATCTATTACCATACCCCAAATTCAGGGATCTCACTGTGTATATAGCTCAGCTCAGTAAGTTGGATGCTTGGGTTTGGAGATCAATTTCCCATTGTGCCTCCCAGGTTTAGAGCCAGCCTGTGTAGTGTTGGGTGAGCTGTTTTGTCCCGGGTTGCCTCCGAGTGGAAGGAAACAATAAATCACATTGGGATATTTTATTACACAGAAAGTGCTGGAAAATTTCCCCTATACAGTGGAACTTGAGTTACGAATGGTTCAAGTTATGAAATTTTCAAGTTATGAATGATAATCCAAAGAAGATAATCACTCGAGTTACACATTTTTTTTTGAAATGATTAATTGGTTTTCAATATATTCCTATGGGAAATTGCATTCAATGCATTCCTATGGGAAATTTGAGTTACAAATTTTTTTGTAACATGAAACGTCGTGGGGAACGCATTAAATTTGTAACTTGAGGTTCCCCTATACATTGGAATTGACTTGATGGGACATAATTATTATGCTAAGGGATTAGCTAGATTTCATAGACTCAGTTTAGTCCTGGCTCTGCTGCTGTAATTTTCATGCTTCCACCCTACCTTTATTTACTATAATGGACATTAAAAAATTTAAAATAAGGCAAGCTATTTATTCATAGATGTTGCTAGATCTATTTCTCTCCTAAATTGAGCCAAAGCGTATCAAAGGCAAACAATTGAAGAGACGTGCCTTTCTCTTCCAGGCACATGTTGGCCAGATGGAGGTAATTATGCTTATCCTGGCTTATCCTTGTTTAAGCACTTTGAATAACACTGTGGGTTTGAGGTGCATCCATAGCAAAGGCATTGAGCAGGTTGTTAGAGCAGGTTGTTAGCCGAGAGAGGAGAAACTCATCGTTTCACTCTTGTCCACCACAAAGGGATGAATGAGCCGGCTTTAATGGGGAGGAAGTTGGCAGTGAAATAGATGTTTTGAAGTGGTTAAGTTTCAGGAGACAACTCAGGGCCCTGTTAAGCCTCCTCACAATCTCAGGGCTTGAGGCGTGAATGAACGGTGTGTCCTAGGCTGGTGTGCAAGCCACGCGGAGCCTGGAAATGGCTCATTTCCAACCATATTTTGCGTTATAATAATTTTGTGTCAGAAATTATTCTGGACTTTTGCTAGAGAAACTCCAATCAGGGGAAGCCTGGATGAGGCTCCTTTCATGTCCCCAAGATATTTTCCCACCAAGGTAAAGGCCACCCTTGCTCGAAAGCTAGTCATATCCAAGTCTAGGGTTCAGTGCTCATCTCTGTTTATATCCAAAGAGCCAGCGCTGTCTGCATCTGCAGACGTTTCCGTGGGCCTGTGGCAGGCATGCCTCAACACCAGAGTGCATGTAACACTATTTACCTTCCCACCGAAGTGGTCCCTATTTATCTACTTGCATTTTCTGGCTTTCAAACTGCTAGGTTGGCAGGAACTGGGACAGAGATGGGCGCTCACTCCGTCATGAAGTACCCAGGAATCGAACTTCGATCTTCGAGTTAGTGAGTTCAGTGCCTTAACCACTTGACCCACTGCAGCCACCGCAGAACCTGAGTCTTGAACTGCCAGCCTTCCAGCTAACAAGGTGAACTTCTTAGCCAATGAGCCACCTCCGTCCCTATTTTGCGTTTAAAAAGTAGAAAGTGGTTGGATTGAACTTTTGGTTTGTTTTTACATTTATGGGGCAAGGGACCTCTATGAGCAAAACTTGGTCATTTTGAGAAGTTACTATTTACTTTGGGGTCCTTTGGGGCTGCAGAAATATTTTAGGGAGAGGGGCTGCATGAGGCCACAGCATATACTTTGCTCACCTATACGGTGTACCCAGAACTTGGAAAGTATGTGAATGTTAGTGATAACTCCCTAGGCCAGGGTTCCTCAACCTTGGGCCCCCATATGTTCTTGGACTTCAATAAGCAGAAGCCCTGATCAGCAGGTGTACTCACTTGGGCTTCTGGTAATTGAAGTCCAAGAACATCTGGGGGGCCAAGGTTGAGGAACTGTGCCCTAGGCCAAGAGTTCGCAACCTTTTTAAGCCGGGAGCTGGGTCACACTCCCTCAGACAGCTTCGGGGGCAGGACAGCCGTTTTGCCCTTCCTCCGCCACATGGCACTTCCTGGTGTGGTGGAGGCTGTGGGAGCCCCACATGAAACGGTGCCATGGGCCACATCTGGCCCATGGACTGCAGTTGAGAATCCCTGCCCTAGGCAATGCCTAAAATCAAAGGAAAGTTCTCTGCACAACTCCCAAGGTATAAATACTCAACTAGAAGTGGCTAAGCTAAATTGGAAGAGTAAAACACACACCTTGCTGAATGAATGGATGGATGGATGGATGGATGACAAAGAGTGTCTCTCACAAGGACAAGGTTTTGGCTGGACCATGTGGAAGTCACTTAATAGACTTTGAGGGAAAGCAGAAAGAACAAGTAAAATGGAGCTACTTGGACAAATGCAAAACATATTGGCTGTGAATATTTTATTTATATTTATTTATTTATATTTTTGATTTATATCCCACCCTACTTGGCAGAAACCGACTCAGGGCGGCTTACAACAACAAAACGATCATTAGTATGGTATGATATACAGTAAAACCTTGGATAACGCCAAAACTTGGTTCCACAAGTCCCAGTGTTATCCGATCTTTAATGTTATCTGATGCATACATTGAATAACGTTAAAATCCCACGGGATGCACCGGACAACGTTAAAACTCCATGGAGATACACTGTAACTGGCACAGGCTTTAGCCAACAGCTAAATATGGAGAAATTCAACCAATGCAACATTTATGTGAATGAAATTTATGTCCCACCACATGGACAAAGGAAAATCTAGTAAATGGCTTAGATCAGTGGTGGCAAACCTATGCATTGCGTGCCAGAAGTGGCACTTGGAGCCCTCTCTGTGGACACCCCAGCACAGAGTTCACCCAATCCCTCTGTCCAATGGGAACACTTCCTCCCTCCCCCAGCACAAAGTTCGCCCTGCCCCTCTGCCCAATGGGAGTGCTTCCTCCATCCCCCAGCACAGAGTTCACCCAACCCCTCTGCCCAATGCGAGTGCTTCCTCCCTTCCCCAGCACAGAGTTCACCCAATCCCTCTGTCCAATGGGAACACTTCCTCCCCCAGCACAGAGTTCGCCCTGCCCCTCTGCCCAATGGGAGTGCTTCCTCCATCCCCCAGCACAGAGTTCACCCAACCCCTCTGCCCAATGGGAGTGCTTCCTCCCTCCCCCAGTACAGAGTTCACCCAATCCCTCTGTCCAATGGGAACACTTCCTCCCTCCCCCAGCACAGAGTTCGCCCTGCCCCTCTGCCCAATGGGAGTGCTTCCTCCATCCCCCAGCACAGAGTTCACCCAACCCCTCTGCCCAATGGGAGTGCTTCCTCCCTCCCCCAGCACAGAGTTTGCCCTGCCCCCAATGTCCAGCAGCCCAGTGGGAGCATTTCCTTCCTCCCCTGTTGCTGTGTTGGCACTTTACAATAAATAAGTAGTTTTGAGTTGCAGTTTGGGCGCTTGGTCTCTAAAAGGTTCACCATCACTGGCCTGGATAACACCATTGGATAACACACACACACACACACACACACACACACACACACACACACACACACACACACACACACACACACACACACACACACACACACACACACACACACACACACACACTTTCCACACACACACACACACACACACACACACACACACACACACACACACACACACACACACTTTCCACCTAATCATAAGACTCTTAACTACATAACTACACATTATGTTAATGGTGTGATTAGCAATCATGTTTTTTTTTTTTTTTGAAAAGCAAAAGCACAGGTGCGCATGGTGGGGATTGCCTTCAGGAGTGCCACGTGCAGAGATTTCTGATACTGTATTCACAAAAATCTGCCATTCACCAAATCTCCTACCTTTCATTGAAACTTTGCATGAAACAACTTAAATACACCTTGTGGAGAGCAGAGCGGGGCAGGTGTCTATTGGGCACCACACCATCCAGCAAATGAGCTGATGCATGCAAAAAGGGGCCCTTCCCATGGAAAACAGCAAGAAGCGCCGACCTCCATGAGAAAGCTGCAGCCATTGATTGCAGAGAACCTAGTTCTGATTCTCTCTGTTTGTGTCTTGCAAGTCTTATTATACACATTGTGAACTCAGTCCCATTACTTCTAACTCCCTGATATATGTTGAGTATTCTAGTCTAGTGCAACCCCGGCATGCAGGGAAGGCTAGCCTGACCTAAAGGAACTTGTTTTGCATTGTGTGCCTGTACAGTAAAACCTCAGGGTATGATGGAGGTCTGTTCTAACAGCCTCCATCGTAATGTGAAAAAATAATAAACTGAAGCATGTTTTCTCATAGGGATGCATTAAAATTTTTAAAAAGGTACTGACAGGACCAACAACGACAATGACAACGACAACAACAATGCCACAAATACCCCCCCTCCTAAAAGGCCAGATGCGACCCTCTCCCACCCACACATAGGTGATGAAGCAGTTTCCCTACCTTTTCCATGCTACTGCTTCTTCCTAAAGTGGTTTTTCCAGTCACTGGGGGAGCCCATTTTCCACCTCTGCAGGCACCGGGAGAGTCTGGGGACCTTATCCACTCGGGGCAATCATCACCCGGGGTTTTACTGTAATTACAATTAGTTCCTCAGGGATCACCTGACCTTATTTGCATGTGTTAAGGTAGGGGGTCTCAACCTACATCCCATGGGCTGGTTCTGGTCCACAGCATTCAATAATCCAGACCCTGCCCTTGCTCCAGCTGCTGCCACCACCATCGCCACTTCTGGCGGCAGTGGCAGAATCAGCCACAGACTCATTTACAGCCATCGTCAATGCATTTACGATGGCCATAAATAAGTCCATGGCCTTCGTAAGTCCATTTACAACAGTGGTAAATGAGTCCACGGTCTTAATAAATGCATTTATGACAGTTGAATCCACGGCCATCGTAAACACATTTATGACAGCCACAGACTCATTTGCAGCAGCCATAAATGCCAGGGGGACAACCAGCCCGTCCCCCTCAACTGTTTGAAGGAACATGGCCCAGCTGCCAACTTGGAACAGTTGAGAACCCCTGTTTTAAGGCCTCTGTTTGGTCTGGCCTTCTCTCCTGGCCAAACTTAAATGCTCATTGGAACATGTTTACAGTATTAACCGGCAGACCAGCAAATGAGACACTTCGACCCTCAGCTTATTCAGGCTCCTCCAATTTCCTCAGCCATATCCTCCTTTAAAATCTTCTGCTGGAGTACGGAGAAAGAGCCTTCTCAAAGATTGTGGTATTTCTAAACCACAGTCGGGCATACTCTGGTAATGGCAGCCTTATGTTGCTGGCTAATGTTTCTCACACTAGGTTGGGCAAAAAGAACTGCAGAATGAACTCACCCAAAGGTGCCCTCATTTGGGCAGTTTCCGTCTGGCCTAGAAATGGAAGAAGAAGATTTCTTCTGCTGTCGATAGGACTAATTCAAGGTTCTGAACCTGATCTGTAAAGTAATTTCAGCACTTTGGATAGCTCTTATAAAGCACCAGGGGATTCACAGCATCCCTATGCAATGGAGTCACTGTCCACCATTGAATGTGGGTCATGGTGGCAACAGTGAAGAGCAGTAGTCATGACAGGAAACAAAGAGTGAGAAATATTGGGGGGTGGGGGGTCCTGTCATGTAGCCATGTTACCCTGGGGTTCAGGATTGAAGTGAAGAAAACAAGAAGTCCAGACACTTTTCCTGGAAAATATCCTCTGAGGAATTTAGGCTCAGCACTACAGAGGGACTTTATGCCAAAAATATACAAGCAGTTGAAAGATGTACCCATTAAATCAAATCCACAGATTTAACAAGATAGAATGTTTTCTGAATACAACTGCAATCAGCCAGCAACTGTTCATGCCCCGTCTGCCCTCCTCCGCCTTCCTCCCATGTCATGGACATCATTAATATTTTGGGGCCCTGGTTCTGTTAAACCTAATTACTATTCGCTCTGTGGCTTCTCTTATTCCCTGACCTCTGGGACATCCTCATTGCCTCCACCTTGCAGGATAAAAGCCATTCTAGAGCGGTCAGGCCATTTCGCCGATTTGATCTGACCCACTTGGGTCATTAGCAGAGGCCAAGTTTCCCAAAGACCCCATTAGAATGATTAAGATCAAAATACAGAAGTGCTGGGCTGGCTGTTTGACATAACTTGGCATTCGAGGGTTTCTGCTGACAAACAGAAAAAACAGACTTCTGGAGCAACGTAACCCAAATCTTTTCTCCCAAAGCAGCCAGACTTCAGGACTTTAATGAGCAATGAGTGCTGGCATTTATTGGACATCATAGGGATGAGCAAAATGTCACTTCTGTGGCCTTTGGGATCCTGAAAATTGTACCCACCCTGCCCTTTATCTTGGGCAGCAAAACAGCTTTGAACAATCCTCAAGAGCCTTATGCTAGAGCTGGTTCATAAAATGGATAGCATCTTTCTAGGGACCCTGGCCTCATCCTACTGAGAAATACTTTCAGTGAGGAGAGGACAGTTCAAAACCTGAACCTTTTCCTATGCTTTAGCTCTGTGCTATGGATTCTTTTCTACACTGTTTTCCAAAAGAACCTAAAATCTACTTGAATATTTTTGGAATAGTAGCAATGTTAGTCTGTGTTTCAAGCATATCAGAGAATAAACAAAGCAAAACAAAAATGTTATTTTTCGTGGATCAAGTCCACCTCCGTGTCTTTTTTTTTATTTCTTCCCTAATAATATCTCTGGCTTCAGAGATAAACATAGTTGCCTCTTGAAATCAGAGCATTGAGGTTTTGCCCCCAAAGACATGCTTTGTCTTGAGTTAGGTCACCCTTGCTCGAAAGCCAGTTGTATCCAACTCTAGGGTGCTCATCTTTGTTTATAACCAAAGAGCCCAGCACTGTCTGCATCTATAGATGTTCCCATGGACGTGTGGCAGGCATGACTAGACACGGAACGCTGCTACTTATTTATTGTCCTCCAAGAAGATCCAGAAGGTTTTCATGGTCCTCTTCTCCGTTTTTGTCCTAACAACAAGCACACTTGTCCAGGTTGCATGAAAGAGTAACTTGCGCAAAGCCATTCTTTGACTGTAATCGCTAAGTGCAGGTGTGAACGTGCACCTTCTTATTCTTAGTCTTGTTTTCCAAACACTGTTCTACATTGCCACAAGAAGCCCATTTTAACCAGTCACCCAGCTTTAAATCACAGAACAAAGAGAAAGATGCTTATTTGCTCTTGGTAAAAAATGGTTGCTAGGGGAACAATCCTCCTCGGTTACTCACTGCTAAGGCAGGCAATATTGCACTGAAGGTAGTTGCTAAGGGGACATTGTTTCTACGAAACTCTCTTCCTTTGCTCGATTGCTCCCAAAGGAAGCATACACCCTACAGTCAACAGGGAAGCGCTGAGTGATGATGCTATGCGACTTCATTTTCCCTGGGCATTTTTGTAGAGCTGTTGTGTTTGTGAGAATTGTGTTTTTTTGTTATTTATTAGGTTCCCTCTGCTGTGAAAAAAAGAGAACTGGTATACTTGGTACGCCCAACTGCCCAGATTCACCTAGTTTCCTGGAGGAGTGCCCACCTGCTCCCAGTTAGTAATGGTAACTCCTTGACAGTGAATCTATATCTGTGACTGGTGTCAATCAGCCTCCCCAGGGCTTTCAGATGAACATTTGTCTTCTCAATTAGGTACGCATGGAAGCCACTCCACCACCAGACAGCCATGCACCAGTGCCGGTTGACCAAGCCAGAGTTGGAAGGAACACAACTGGTGTGCACACAGGTGTGAGGTATGATTCCCTTACACATTTGATGCCCTTGTCTTTTGAGCTGAACCCCTGGACAAAGACTGGGGTTCTCTTCAGGAACTGGGAGCCACACACAGTAAGAACAAGAGAAGGAGGAGAATGTTTATCTATCACTCGTCTATGTCCAGTTCCATGAATAGAAGGTGAAGGAGATTCCTTGTGGTACATGTGTATGGTGGGAAGTTCTCCAAACAAATTAGAAACATGAAAAATGGAGGGAGTTGGATTGGTGTATCCCTCTTCCCATGCATCTATGTTATCCATAAATCTTAATGCCAATGTTCAAGGAGTAGTTTACCACAACACCACCCCTGTGAGATTCCATCGTCAAGCAAGGATTTGAACCTAGGTCTTCAAAGTCCTAGGGCAGTGATGGCGAACCTTGGCACTCCATGTGTTCTTGAACTTCAATTCCCAGAATCCCTGATCATCAGGAGTGCTGACTTGGGCTTCCGGGTCTCAGAACACTTGGAGTGCCAAGGTTTGCCATGAAGGTCCTAGGGTGACGTCCGATCTATTCCACTACATTATATCTCCCTATGGCCTTTACAGAGGCTGTTCCACATCTAAGGACAGGTTGTGGGCCACTGGCAGAGTGGGAATCTGAAAACAACAAATACACCTCCCATAAAATCAGAGATTACCGTGGTGATAAATATAAAGTAGAATATTACACACAGCTAGCTTGTTCCTGTTTGGAACGCCTGCAATTCTCCATCAGAAGCTGTCTTGACAAAGCCTATCAGGTCACAGCCAAAGAACAGGTTGTTCCCTCCGTGGCCCCTCTAGTACCTCTCCAGAGGATTATTGCCTTGTTATTATGTTCCTTACCTGAAAATCAAATTACAGGATGCCACGTAGTGTTGGCATTTTAGCTGTCATCGTCAACACATTCCGTATAAGTGTGGAAGGTAGCATATGACATTAGAGTTGAAGTGGATTCGGGTAGAAATCTCCAGCAGGTTTCTTCCAACTTGAGCAGTGCCTCATAAATTCAAATACTGTATCTTGTTTCCTAATCTGATATACAGTAAAACATCGGATAATGCTAAAACTTGGTTCCACAAGTCTTGGTGTTATCCGATTTTTAGTGTTATAACAAGCGGTTGTTATCCGATCCATCCCAATTCTCCTCCCCAGATTACTTAACGTTATGCGATTTTAGCGTTATCCAATCCAATCGTTATCCGGCGTTTTACTGTACGTATATATATTTTGGATTGACGGTTCTTGCTTAGGCATGTTGGTGAAGCTCAAAGACATCCTGTGCTACTTAACACACCTAATATGCACATTCTGGACACTGTTCCCTCATTTCTAAAAAATAAATAAATCAGAATTGCCCTTCCGTTTTTCAAATTAATGGTTTTATTTCAGCAAGAAAATTACATCACACAGAGAAACCACATTCCACATGTCTGAACACAGAGGGAACATTGCACCATCTCTCATTACAAGTAAAATAAATGAGTACATACATCGAAGTAAACTGCAGGAGGTCATATTACTGCCATCCATCCCATATCTAAATCACATTGTAGTTCAAGCATTTAATGGAAGGATATCAGCTTCCAATGAAACATTATATTGCATCTTTTCTTCCCTAATGGGCACAAATCTAGTCAGCCTTGATTCTTCTATGCCATTATAAGAGTGGATGGTAAAATCAAGATTTAGCTATCGGACTGGAGGGACTGTGGTGGCTTAGTGGTTAAGATGCTGAACTTGATGACTGGAAGATTGGCAGGTCAGCAGTTTGAGACCTGAGTGCTGCATGACAGAGTGAGCTTCCACCTATGTCCCAGCTCCTGCCAACCTAGCAGTTTGAAAGCAAGAAACTGCAAGTGGATAAATAGGTACCACTTCAGTGGGAAGGTAAACAGCATTCCATGTTTAGTCATGCCTGCCACATGTCCATGGAAATATCTGCAGACCCAAACAGTCTTGGCTCTTTGGTTATAAACAGATTTGAGCACTGAACCCTAGAGTCAGATACGACTGGCTTTTGAGCAAGAGTAACCTTTACCTTTACTATTGGACTGAAATGTTAAAACATCACCAAATTTCTCAGGTCGTGCCAGCTCAGGTGCATGGAATATGTAAGAATGCATATTCTTACATATTCTACATATAGCAGAATCCTTTCAACTCAGCAATTTTTTTTTTAAAAAATAGCTTTTTGGCAGATAAAGAAAACTTGTTTTCTACAGGCAAAGAAATAGTAGAACAGTACATTTTTCTAAGAGGTGTGTGAGAAGTTTGCTTCTTTTTCATCAAAATGTACCAATATCTGAAAAGTATATCTTTAGGGGAAAGCAAATTTGTTTGAACCTGGACTTGCTTGAGAACTTCAGTTCAGTCCAGTTTCTGTGCTAATTTACCAAACGTCAGAATATTTTAAAATATGAAATAGCCAAAAAAATTTGCTCTTCTCTAGAGATTGTCACTTTCCCCTTATTTTGATGCTTTGTCTGTTTGTTGAATATGAATATGTTTAGTTGCTAATTCTATCTCTGTGGTTCGTAATGTGATATCCTGGGTGTTTGTGCACTGCCTGGAAAGTGCTAGTTCAGTTTTGCGTGATATAAACATATAACAAGCAAATGAATGAATGTGTGAGAATTTGGTTGCCGCTTAGAATTTGCCAATATTCACAAACTCAAATCATGGAGAGGGAGGCAAAATTGGCACATTTTACCACCTCTGAGGGACACATAGACCATGGTGGCTGAGGCAATGAGTTTGATGACCAGAAAATTGGTGGTTCAGTAGTTTGAGACCCGAGCGCTGCACGTCAGAGTAAGATTCTGTTGTCTGTCAACCTAGCAGTTTGAAAGCAAGAAATGGCAAGTAGATAAATAGGTATCACTTCAATGGATGAGGTAACAGCATTCCATGTGCTTTGGTGTCTAGTCATGCCTTCCACATGACCACATAAATGTCTGTAGAGGCAGACAGTGCTGGCTCTTGGGCTGTAAACGGAGATGAGCACCACATCCTAGAGTTGGACACAACTGACTTTTGAGCAAGGGAGGCCTTTCCCTTTTCCTAGGGCCATATGAGAAATTATCCCATCCATTTTTAAAAATCATTTCTTCTTTCGTGTCCTGATCAAACTCTGGCTGTCAAAATAAAGCCACTTACTCTGCTTTGTCGTTGGCCAAGCCTAAGTCCTCATCATCGCATTTTCTGGCATTAATCAGAATACCAGTAAATTAGCCAATGGATTCTGTATCTCTCCACATTCACACAGCATGTTGCTGTCCGCCAGCAGTCTCCACTTTAGCCTGTTGATCTTACATTTGGCTGTCAGATTTTTAAAATCATAATTAACCCATATTCTAAATCAGTGGTGCCCAAACTAAGGCCCGGGGGCCGAGTGCGGCCCCCGATGCCAATTCACCCGGCCCGCAAAGCCCTCATCACTCCTGGAAGTGAAAGTAAAATGCGCCCGTATGGGTGCGTTTTACTTTCGCTTCCATTAGTGATGAGGGCTTCACGGGCCGAGTGGATTGGCGTTGGGGGCCGCACCTGGCCCACGGCCCTTAGTGACTGGCTCCCTGAACCACATGATCGGCCCACGGCCCAAAAAGTTTGGGCACCTCTGTTCTAAATGTTTGAATGTTGGAGCCAGCAAATCAGAAGATTTATCTGTTCGACTACCATGATCCTAAAGGCTTCTGCAGATGATGTATTCCAGATATAATAGTCTTGTTTAGTCATTTTTGCTTGATGCAATGTGATCTGGAAGCCATTTATTTGTCCTTTTGGCAATTTATGGCACCCACAAATATCACATCTGAAATGAATCAATCTTTCCTCTTACCTTTCTTCACTCTCCGGCTCTCACATTCAGATGCAGCAACTGGGAATATCACAATGCAGATTCTTTTTACCTTGGGCTCCAGAGACAAATGCTTGTAGTTGAAGATCTGACTCATTTACCCTAAGAAGATGATTAATCCCCAAGAGCCTAATGCCTTGATGGCAAACCTTGGCACTGCAGCTGTTCTTGGACTTCAGTCCCCAGAAGCCCAAGTCTCTGGGAATCCGCACAGTAAACCCATTCGTGTGGCTTCACAGAGACTTGGGCTTCTGGGAATTGAAGTACAAGAATGGCTAGAGTGCCAAGGTTCGCCATCATTGGCCTATTGCCAGTTTTTACATCCTAGATCTCTCTGCTCACTAGACTTTATAAGAAGCTGAGTAGTGAAAGGCAAAATGAAGGATCTGTTAGCCCTGTTAGCAGCAAGGTGGGGTAGAGGGGGGCATACTATTAAGAGAAGTTAGTAGACACACTCTTCTCATATCACATGAGAAAGAAGCCAAGCGGTGTCATTAAACTAAGGACTTTTTTTAAAAAATCATGTCAAAATCACACAAAGGTGCTTTGGGGGGTTGAAAGGATTTTTGCTGGAGGAACTCCACTCAGGGGACACCCAAATGAGGCTCCTTTCATGTCCCCAAGATCTTTCCCCACTGAAGTGGTCCCTATTTATCTACTTACAGTTTCTTGCTTTCAAACTGCTAGGTTGGTTGGAGCTGGGACAGAGACTGTACGCAGTAAGCTCATTCAGGTGGGCTTCTGGGAATTGTGGTCCAAGAACAGCTGGAGTGCCAAGGTTTGCCGTCACTGCCGTATACCCATCTAAGTCTCCAGTTTTGGGCAATTAAAGCTGCAGCCTCTGTGGTTGAGAGAAGCTTATTAATTTGTTTTTAAAGCTGTGCTACCAGGCACTCTGATTTTTGCTACAGAAGACTGAACCCAGATCTCCCTGCCGGAATTGCATGCCGCAGGTTCTTCTTGGTTTTGTTTTTTAAACTCACACATAGAGATTTGGGCAAAGCTTTAGAAGCCTGATCTGCCTTTATCCCTGTTTCTTTTAAAATAATAATAAAAATTAAACATGATCCTTTTGATTCCAAACAAGACATAAATAAGCAATAAGATTTTGAGACAAGAATTTCAGATCCCTTTTTGATACAGGGGAAGGGGGGCTAACAAGTGACCTCTGAATGCCTTGGCTACTGGGAAAGATTTGCTTAAAAACAAGGAGTACTTCGAATGGCTCCCAGGAATTAGAGCAAAGCAAACAACCTCTGGAGCACAAACAAACAACCGGACTGTACTAAAAACAAGTGGTTTTTTTAATGCTGTCTTATTACAAACACTGGGGACTGTGGTGGCTTAGTGGTTAAGACACTGAACTTGAAGACTGGAAGGTCTGCAGGTCAGCAGTTTGAGACCCAAGTCAAACTGCATGACGGAGTGAGCTTCCATCTCCATCCCAACTCCTGCCAACCTAGCAGTTCAAAAGCAAGAAATTGTAACTAGATAAAGAGGCGCCACTTTGGCGGGAAAGGTAACAGTGTTCTGTTTGCTCTGGCACCTAGTCATATTGTAAATAGAGATCAGTACCACACCCTAGATTCACGCACAACTGGCTTTCAAGCAAGGGAGACTTTTACCTTTACCTTTATCTAAGCAGTTTTTATCTAACAGGTCAAAAGCAAGAAATTGCAAGTAGATAAATAGGGACCACTTCAGTGGGAAGGTAAACAGCATTCTATGTGCTCCGGTGTCTAGTCATGCCTGCTACATGACCACAGAAATGTCTGCAGAAGCAGACAGCTCTGGCTCTTCGGCTTTGAAACAGAGATGAGCACTGAACCCTTGAGTCAGATATGACTGGCTTTTGAGCAAGGGTAACCTTTACCTTTACCTAATTTTGGGTGGTTAGCATCAAGGCTGCCAACTGCCTTTACCAGTCCAGGCTGCCTCTTGGCAAAGAAGGCCTTCTATAAATGCTTCTGAATCATGGCTGCTTGATGGTCAAATCTACCGACATACGTATTTCAGCTCTCTGCTGGCCGACTCTATCTGCCCTCTTACTCAACTGCATCTAATGCACCATTAGCCATGGCTATAACCACCCATGTTGGGTTTGTGTTCCAACCTAAAAGCATCTAGCCGTCACTTTACAAGACTCAGCTTGTGAAAACATTATCCAACAGGGAGCATCTTGTTTTCTATCCAGCTGGAGAGAAGCAGAGAGATGTGCTCATGCATGTTATCAGGGCTGCTGCCTCAATGGGCCATTATCTCAATTTACCTGGGTTCCTTATCTCACCTGGATGAACAGTTATCTCCAGCCAACCTACTTGCTGGGGTAAGTTATTTCCAGGTGACTGGATTTCCGTTCCCTCCTATTATAGATAAGTAACTGCAAAAGTGAGGGGAACACGCAGAGCACTGGATAATCTGGTGGGAGCACAAACCTAGTAGCTACAGGAACAGATGCAGTTTAACAATGTTAGCATCCCCTCGGAAAGTTTTCTGACATCTTTCAAAAACAGATTGAAGGCAATGAAATTACAGCTGGAAAATCTGGCCTGTGAAACCAAAGTAGCAGAAGAGCACTTTATGCTAAAATTAAGGAATGGGAAACATACCATATAAAGAAAAAATATTTTCATATGACATATATAAATACAGTGTAGACCCATCACCCAGGGGACATTAATTCATGTCTAAAACAATTACTTAAACTAATTGTACATATTACATATGTCTTTCCCCCTATCTCCAAAATATATTTTCATTTTTAGGTATAACACCTTTAAATTTTCCCAGTGTATATTCAATAAATTATCCCCAAATATCTATACACTCACTTTTCTTAGTAATATATTTTTTCAATTTCAGTTCACACATCAATTTATCATTAATTGCCATATACCACATCTCCTTATACCATTCCTCCAAACCTAGATGTTTATACCTTTTCCACTTTCTAGCAATTAAGATTCTCACAGCTGTCATCATCATCGCTGCCACCACCATCGCCGCAGCCACCATCATCATATCTTTTTAATGGTTTTGATGTTTTAATCCTTCCAGTTCATTTAACAAGGCAATCCTAAAACACAATCATATTCTAAGTGATAATATGTTGTTTACTTCTTCAAAACCATGCATCCATTTTTTGTTCTCCTCCTTACATTCCCACCATAAATGAAGAAGAAAAAAGGCCCAAGATATTCTTCTTTGAAACTAGTTTCCATTCCTCTCTTTCTGTGCCACTTTCAGTAATGGTTTGGTCATCGGATATGTTAGAATTTCGAGTTTTGCAATTTTATCTGCATGCCATTTTTTGTTGTATCACTGTTTATTTTTCTAAGGTTTTGTCCCGGAGAAGCAGAAATCCACATAAGTGAAACAGGAATCAAAAGGGTGAAGAACAAAATAAGAATGGAGACAAAATATCATTACCTCCCATATAAGGAAATGCCCCAGGTTTAATGCCTAGCAAATCCCATTAAGGAGGATCTGATAGCATTCATATGTATGTCCCACTATTCATTTTTTAAACATTAATAACTATTCTCACAAAATAATAATAATTTGAAAAAAAGAATTTGAAAAGAAAGGTATAAAAATATAAGAGAATAGAATTGATCCATAATTTCCCAAAAGTGCAGGAACATAGTAAAGAAAATGGGGCTTGGGGAGCTGTGAGATAGATTGAACAATCCTGGGCTACAGAAGGCCTGAAATTAACTTTTAAAAACTAATTAATAATAATTATGAACTGTCAAATGAGTCCACTGAGCCCTCATGGTACAGTGGTTAAATTGCTGTACTGCAGCCAAAACTGCTGACATTGTGAGTTCGTTCCTGAGAGAATTAAGGTTGACTTAGCCTTCCATCCTTCTGAGGTCAGTAAAATTAGCACCTAGCATGCTGGGAGCAAACATGCTAATTACCTTGTGAATCATCCAGAGAGTACTCTAAGCACTATGGTGGTATAGAAGTGTAATTGCTATTGCTATTGAAATATTGTGACCCTTTCCACAAGAATATGTGTGCACTTATTTCATTCTCACAGCAGAGTTCAAGGGTTTTGTGGATCTAGGGTCCTTGGAAGTGGTTTACCATTCCTTTCTTCTAGGGTCATGATGGCGAACTTTGACACTCCAGGTGTTCTTGGACTTCAATTCCCAGAACCCCAGTCAGCGCTCCTGCTGATCTGGGATTCTGGGAATTGAAGTTCAAGAATAGCTGGAGTGCCAAGGCTGTTCGCAATCACTGTTCTAGGGCCACCTTGGGACTGTGCAGCTTGCCCAAAACTTTGCAAGCCGGTCCTTCTAGGAAACACAGTGGGAAACTGAACTCCCAACCTCTGGTTCCTGATCTACCCAGCTAACTAAAAACTAGTTATTGTAATACCAACCCACTCCCCAAGTACTTATTTGTGGTTCTAGTTAAAATTTTGAAGATGGGACTCTTACTTTTGTAATAAACCAGCAAAGGATCTTGTGATACTTTGGAGACCAGCAAGTTTTATTTTGCATAAGCTTTTGTGAACAGCAGCCTGAAATGTGTGTTAAGCCAGATAAAAATTGCAGATTTTAAGATGTAAGCCTTTTTTTTTTTGCTGCAACTGATTACAGAGTAAGAGTTCATCCTTAATTGATCAAGATGACCAAGGGACAGCTGAGTTGACACTAGACCAAACAAAACTGTTGAATCCAAACATCTCCCAGCCTAAGGATGCTGGAAATTACCCAGGGCTATCCTTATCTTGGGACTGTGGTGGCTTAGTGGTTAAGATGCTGGACTTAATGATGAGAAAGTCGGCAGTTCAGCAGTTCGAGACTCAAATGCTGTGTGAGGGAGTGAGTGCCTGTCAACTGAGCAGTTCAAAAGCAAGGAATTGCAAGTAGAGAAATAGGTACTGCTTCAGTGGGAAAGGTAACAACATTCTATGACCTCCCTTGTGCTTCTTTTATCTCTTTTTTTGCAGAGGTCTTGTTGACTTATCCTAGCCAGCAGCTGCCCTGGTGGGTCCTTCCACTGGCAGGTCTCTGAGATTCGATTAACAGGCATTGTCAACACTGGGCCTACTTCTGCCCATGTGAAACTCACCATTGTTGGCGCATCATAGCATTGCATTAGGACTGCAGTTTCAAATTTCCCAAAAGCAGCTGGGCTTTTGGGTTGCTTCAGAAAAGAAATCTTGTGAGCAATTTCCGATCCCATTACAAATTTATGACATTTTTAATTTCTATCTTTCTTCCATGCAATTGCTTATAAGAAGACCAGCTAGAGAATTTCTCATAATAATGGTTTAATGATATAAGATTATTAATTGAGAAAATAGATTGGAGGGGGGAAGACTTGATAAAAGCTAGGCATGTTCAAAAGCATTGGATTAATCTGATCTTTCACGTCCCAATCAAACTTTGGACAAAATTAAGCCACTTTCTTGGTTTTGTCATTGGCCAAAATTAAATCCTCATTTGTACATGTTTCTGGTAGTAATCAGCAGAACAACAAATGATCCCGGAACTGTATCTCTCCACATTCACACACCATGTCACTGTCTGCTAGCAGCCCCCACTTGATCATGTTGGTCTTGCATTTAGAGTCTCTGACCCTCAGCCTATTCAGGGTCCTCCAAGTGACATAAGGGAGGCTGAGTTTCTAAGTCATATCCTCCTTTAATATTGTTCCTTGCCCAGCGAGCTCCTTTCTCCATCTTCTAATTTGGTTATGCTCTTGTGTACCCTCAAGAATGTTTGTTCTTGCCATAAAGCTCTTCCTGGATCTGAGACGTCAGACTTGAAGCACCTATCCATGTCAAGGGTCATTCTTTTGCTTGGTTTTCTTGGCATCCACTGGCACATATGTTACATATCTCACATGTGCCAGTCTCACATGACCTAGGTTTAATAAACAGGACAGCAAAACCCCAGGGATTGAAACGACTACTTATGGCTCTGTAGGCAAGGATTTAAAGTCCACCAAGAGAAGCTATTTCTTTGGGTGTAGGAATTATTGGAAGTGATAGGACTGATCCAGTTGTGATGGGTTATCTTGTTCATGGTTACATAAGCCGATGTGACATTACTGGCTTCCATTTTTGGAAAGTTGACAGTGCCTCATCTGTGATGCACTTAACAATTAGTTCCTTTCTTCATTGAACAATCCTGGGATTTGTGCTCATTTGGGTTTGGCTTTCTTCTTATTTTCTTGTTTCTGCTAATGGTTATCTGTCTTTTGTTCTTTTTCTCAATATACTGAAGTCCCACATGACTCTGTATTGGAGCTCCTTTGGGACCTTTTATTCAGCTTCTGGTATTAATTATGTCAATGAATTTATTCTGTTTTGTTTTAAACTTTTAACTTTTCTTTCTTGCATTAAATCAATCGCCTTGTAACTTGCTGCCCTCTATTCACTCGCTTTCAGTAAGCCTTTCTAAGTAAGCTTACTTATAAAGCTTACTGCATTAGAGCGATTCAGCTTAGCATCTACTTGACCAGGGATTCCCAACCTATGGCCCACGGGCCAAAGCTGGCCTGTGACACCATTCCATGTGGCCCATGCCGTTGCACCTGGAAGTGAAAGCGGACATATTTATGTCAGCTGTAAAATGCACCCACGTGCCGCCTAGAGTCGGGTTTACCTGATTGGGGCGGGATAATAAATTAGAATAAATAAATAAATAAACCCCTGCACTTCACACTTGGTTGCACTTACATTAAGTTTAGGTAACTACATGAAGACTTTGGGTTGTTTTAGTGCCAGAATCCACCCCATCAATCTAATGTGGCTCCATCTGCAATCCTAGCCTCTTCCTTTGTGATCACTCTCTCTATGACCCCTGGCTCTCCTTTTATAGCCTGCTGTCAAGCTGCTGGCACTATTTAAAGATTTGTATGGTGGTAGGGAAAACGGAACACTCTCCCAAAGTTCTTCATACAAGCACAAACATGCACACTTACAATAGAAATCAATATTATAGTCAGCTGAAGTTTGTAGGAGTTGTTTCAATTTTATATAATTTTAATCTTTTTTTAAATATACGCAGAGGTGACCTAGTGTTAAACTAATGTAGCAATGCAGTGGCAAGCTGATCTAGCACTAGACTCAATAGTCTGTCTGTCTGTTGGTGCATAATGGAGTCTTTCCAACTCACTGCTGCCCCCTGGAAGTTGTGAACTTCCATTTCTATCCATGTCAGACAGCATGGTGAATCATAGCTAATCATGGCGTCCACTGTGCTACCCTGAGCATATTGATTCATCTAATCCCCAAAACTAAGCAGAGTCAAGCCTGATTAGCATTTGGATGGGTTACCATCTGCAGGAAAAGGCTAGGAAAAGTTGTTGCCTGAAACTTGTTGCTTCCAGGCAAAGCAGACAATACTGGGCAAAATAGACCAAGAATGGGACTCAACATGAGACAGATATCCATGTTCCTACTTGGATTGAAGACCTACAGAGAGAACCAGGGATGAATAAAGTAGAACTATGGGAAAGTCCTGCCTAAACCATTGAACAGCCCTTCTTGTCTATCAAAGTTGACAATAGGGGCTGCGGTGGCTCAGTGGTTAAGATTTCACCTTGTTAGCTGGAAGGCTGGCAAGTTGGTAGTTTGAGATCCGGGTACTACATGACAGGTCGAGCACCTGCTTCTGTCCCAGCTTTTGGTGACATGAAAGGAGTCTCATTCGGGCGTCCCCTGAGTGGAGTTTCTTCTGCAAAAATCCTTTCAACCCAGAATAATTTCTGACACAAAATTATTATTAAAGTTGGCAATCTATGGATTGATGGGCCAGCTGTGATTCAAATCCAGCTTCCAGGAAGAGGGACTTTGAGTATAGGGTAGGGTTCACCTTTAATTCATCTGAATGACGGTGAGAAAAAAAATTATTTTGGTCTGGTTATATTTAACACAGTAACAAACATTTAGAAGCAGTCCAAAGTTCTGTTTGGTTACCTTTTTGGACCACATCTCCCAGAACCCTCCAGCCATGATGAGCCGAGGGAGGGGGGATTCTGGGCATCATATCCCAGAAAACCCTGTTTAAAAATCTGAAGAAGTCCCATTTTGTTTAAGGCCTTTTACTTGAAGTTTCCCTATATCTCCCTGGCCAGAGATTCCCTGTCTTCCCATCTTCTCTCTTCTGCTGTGGGTCCTACCTTGAGTGTCAATGCCTGCCTCAAAGTCTGTGATCTCCGTGCCTGACTAACCTCTAACTTTGATTGATCAGTCCAGCCCTTGCCAAAGGGTTTCTCTGATTGATGGATGTTCTCCCTCAGCAAGGGGAAGATAGGGGAGAATATTTACTGCCTTGTGAAACACGGCCATTCAGAAGATGTTTTATGACACCTGCTTACAAAACAGCAAAATGCAGTAAAGCGATGAAAGAGAGACTTAATGTGAGGTAAAACAGACCAGGCCAGCTGAAAGGCTGCTGTCAGAGTGGCAAAATTTACTTGGCACACAGATGCACACAGGTCAATTTTGGACCATCACCTGAAGAATGAAATAGCCCTTGGTTTCTAAACTGATAAACTGACCCAATAAAAAGCATTATTTGGCTGTCAATTGGTGGGCACGCTGGGAAGCCATTAGAAGAAGAGTGATGGCTCCATTCATAGTCAGGGGAAGGGGTGGGAATGGCATGGAGATATGGGTGGTTGTGAGGAAAAGATGGATTCAGTTCTCCTTTTAAAAACAAAACAAAATTCTTCTCGTTCAGGTGATGCATCCATTCCAGATATTGGTTATCCTCATGGCAATTGTCTTCCTGTTCTTAAATTCCTTGGAACAGTTCTTCCAAGGACATGCCACATCAGTCTCTCGGGTTCTTCAGCCGTCATTAAGTCTGTCTACATCCAAGGTTTCTCTTGCCAAGGATTTTTCCTTGCAGAGCAAGTTGGAAGATTCTATACTTTATGTTGTTCCTCAGGATACAAAATTAATAGTTTCATAATATCTCAGTCTAATCCAGTGGTGCCCAAACTAAGGCCCGAGGGGCGGGTGTGGTTCACGACACCAATTCATCCGGCCCATGGACCCCTCATCGCTCCTGGAAGCGGAAGTAAAACGTGCCCATACGGGCACGTTATACTTCCACTTTCAGGAGCGATGAGGGCTTTGTGGGCCGGATGAATTTGTGTCGGGAGCTGCACCCGGCCCCGGAGCCTTAGTGACTGGCTCCCTGAACCATATGATAGGCCCATGGCCAAAAAAGTTTGGGCACCCCTGATCTAATTCATCTGTAAGATAAAGTACATAATTGGATTATATCTGTAATATACAGTGTAACTAATTAATACTTCATAACATCAATACTTAATTGAACGCATGGACAGTGCCAGATTCAATCCGTCTATAGATTTATGTCTATTCCTTATATCAGATATGCACATAACTGGGAATATAGTAACCATCTTTTACAGCTGCCTATCTATCCTTCAATTTACATGCACACATATAGAAACATATGTTCTTACTATTACTTGAACATCATTGCATTTTAAAATTATACCTAAAGTTATTAATATTTAAATGCCTTTTAAATAAGTTAAATAAATATCATTATCCTTCATTTTCTTTACAATCTAAGTTCCCAGCTATTCTGCATCTACAATAACCCAAACGTCAGTTCTGAGTCACAAAATTTCTAATTGTAACCTTATCTTTTGAGGAACAAAGTTGATGGACAGAAAGAGGATTTTCAAAAGTCCTTGATTGACTGATCGACTAATTGGCTGATTGCTAAACACGATAGGTGAGTCTCTAAACTACAAATATAATCACCCTTTAGTACTACAGCTGTCAAATGGGGAGATGACCTTTCCTCTCTCCTTTTGTTTAAGATTTGACCACTGGATAAAGGCTTCGCTGGTGACTTTTGATTGCTGATGCTTCCTAAATGCATCTAGCCCAGATGAGGGTGGGTTGGGGGGGGTGTCATCAAATCCCAGAATCCCAAGTCAGAGTTTGACCCTGACCAGGGCTCAAGGTTGACTCAGCCATCCATCCTTCCAAGGTCAGTAAACTGAGTAGCCAGCAAAATGCTAATTAACTTGTCAACTGCCCAATGAGTACACTATGTACAACATATGTACAATGGGGTGGTCTCTACGTGTGATTGCTTTGCTTCTCAGCCAGCTTTAACATATGCACTTCTCTCTCTTTTACAGTCCTGGTGCCCATCCCTTAGGAGATGCCAGGTTCAACTATATCGCTATAGTTAAAACTCTTCTGCTCTTGTGGCACCTTGCTTCTCTCTACCCTGCCTCCAGGGGAAATCATTTGGCCTCTTCAGTGGAAAGGTAAACAGCATTCCATGTGCACTGATGTTTAGCCATGCCTGCCATATGTCCACAGAAATGTCTGCAGACAGAGACAGTGCTGGCTCTTTGGCTATAAACAGAGATGAGCACTGAACCCTAGAGTTGTATACAACTGGCTTTTGAGCATGGGCAACCTTTACCTTTACCTAAATTGTTTTCCATACTGGAAATCATAGGTTAAAGGTCACCCCTGCTTGAAAGCCAGTTGTATCCAACTCTAGAGTTCAGTGCTCGTCTCTGTTTCATAGCTGCTGAGCCAGCGCTATCTGCTTCTGCAGACATTTCTATGGTCATGTGGCAGGCATGACTAGACACTGGAGTGCACAGAACACTGTTTACCTTCCCACTGAAATGGTGCTTTTTATCTACTTGCAATGTCTTGCTTTCGAACTGCTAGGTTGGCAGGAGCTGGGACAGAGACAGAAGCTCACTCTGTCATACAGCACTCAAACTGCTCACCTGCCACCTTACAGTCAGCATCTTAGCCAGTTGGACCACTGGCTGGGTTACTCAAAATCTGCATAATACTGCAGCAACATGGAACTGTGGTTCAGTTTGGCAGAGTGGGAGCTGTGTGGACTCTGCACTGAGAAACCCAAATCCATATACAAAGGAGGCATGTGAAGTCAATTTTATGTATCTGCATAATGTACACAGCTTCTTCCCTTTAAGTTGAGGTATGGCCAATTGGAGGTGTGGGCAGCAAAACTGACATACATGGAGAGAAAAAAGGCAAAAAGAAACCAGCCAGTATTCTGTTACATACTTTCGCCTACACAGCAGAAATGATGTTATTACCTATGTTCAGATTTCCACCAATTAAATTGCCCTTTTTATAAAAAGGGCTATACTGGACTCATCAGCAACAATGTGAAATCATACACATTCCAAAATTCAAAAAGGGGTTATTTAATTAACAACAATCTAGCATTGCCAGCGAAGTCACTCCAATTCCTCAGGCAGAGCTACACAATAGGATGCTGGGCAATATTTTCCAAACTCAAGTGTCCAGAATCTCCCAGTTGTGGCTCCAAGAATTGCCTACCGATGGTGCATAAGCCTTAAATACACCACAGCATGTAAAATAGGGAATGAAATAGAGCAGGGGGTCTCAACCTACAGCCCACAGGCTGGATCTGGCCTGTGGCACCAAATAGTCTGGCCCCCACCAGCCGCCACTGCTGCCATGTTTACAATAGCGGTTAACAGCAGGGGGACAACCAGTCTGGCCCCCTCAACTGTTTGAGGGAGTGTGACCTGGCCCCTGACTTGAAGAGGTTGAGAACCCATGAAATAGGTTGAGAACCCCATCACTGAACAATTAAAAAAAATAGCATAAGGATGGCAAAAGGTTTTACAAAGAATCTGACCAGGAAATGGTTGCTACGTCATTCTGAAGGGTGGGGGGGAGCTGGTCTACTGTTCTCACGTACAATACTAAATGTGGGTTTAAAGTTTGATCACTTTAATGTTCCACACCTTTTCATCCCTGGCAATAACTTATACCTCTCCCAGGCTTCCCTGAAGATATAAAGGTTGAGTTTAATTTAAAAGGTATATTGGCCAACTAATAGAACTTCTATGAATGGAATGAAGTGAATTCAATGGCTCCAGGGCCATAATCAAGAAGCTGGATCTTTCCAACAATTGCTTGCATGGTTGTCCACAGGATCTTGAATTTTGGACTGATCCTACAGCAGCTTCTGTGTCTTTTTTCTTCTTTCGGGTACTGCCTGTACATCAAACCCTGTACTGCCAAAATGAAGCCACTTTCTTCGCTTTGTTGTTGCCCAAACATAAATCCTCATTGGTGCATGTTTCTGGCAGTAATCAGCAGATCAGTAAATGAGCTCATGGATTCTGTATCTCTCCACATTCACACAGCATGTTGCTGTCTGCCAGCAGCCCCCACTGGAGTATGCTGGATTTGCCTTTAGGGATTCTGACCCTCAGCCTATTCAGGGTCCTCCAAGTGACATAGGGGAGATTGAGATATTCAGCTACATCCTCCTTCAATGATGTTCCTTGCCCAGTGAGCTCCTTCCTCCATCTTCTAATTTGGTTATGCTCTTGCATACCTTCAAATATGTTTGTTCTTGTGATAAAACTCTTCCTGGATCTGAGCCGATGGAAGCTTCTGTGTCAACGCCTGCTCATCCCCAACTCTCCTCTCTGCATCAACAACCATGGTCTGTTCACAGCCATTGCAAGCAGCTTGACTTGTCACCAGAAAAAAATAGGCCCACTAGCTAGGATGGCTATGAGTCAGTGGCGTAGCATGGGTTTCAGCTGCCCGGGGCGGTGTGAAATTTTGCCGCCCCCACAAAAAAACTGCTGCCACCCCCACCCCACCCCCATGATGCAGCAGTGTGTGTTAAGGAGCACAGGAGTTGGGGGGGGGGGAACAGTGTCACGAAGGTGACAGAATAGGGGATGAAGACGCAGGTGTCCAAATGGTTTAAGAAGTAAACCTACAAATGTCTGGGGCTTACCTCCTTGCCAAGTTCACAAACAAGAGGCACCCCTTTTTGGGCCTGTTTAGGCACCTCTTGCAGCTCTTTTCCCCCACAAATTTCTTCTCTCTTCCTAGCCATGCAGTGCCTGCGCCAATTTTGAGGCCAGGAACCACACCAACAGCAACCAGCTGACACAGTCCCAACGCTCAGGGTGTAGGAACACTTTGCCAACCCACCCCCCACCCCATGAGGTGAGAGGGAACTCATGAGAAAAATAGCACCTATTCCTTCAAAGATGGGGCAAGGTTAAAGGAAGAAAGGAGGGCATAGTAACCATTCCCACCCTTGAGCCCACCTGAAACCGTGGCTGCTGATAATAATTTCATGTCAGAAATTATTCTGGGTTAAAAAGATTTTGCTGCAGAAATTCCCCTCAGGGGATGCCCGAATGAGGCTCCTTTCTCATCCCCAAGATCTTTTATCACCAAGTCAATCCTTAATTATGTGGAGAAGTTGTCTAATAAAACCACTTTCCCATCAGCTAAGTTACCCCAACACCTCCAAATGACCTCCTGCTTCCAAAGTTCTGTGAAGCTGACATGATTTGGCCACCCCTGACACTCACACATATATAAACCTCTCAGTACATAAAACATGTCACCTTTGTTTTGTGTTTAGCAAATTAAACCTTGTATTTCTAAGCCACTGCAGCCCTCAAATTGTTAGATGGGTACATACAAAATAAACATTGTGCATTATACATTTGCTAATTAGTTTACCACACTTAACAACTAAAACCAACCAAAAACTCACTTAACAAATAAATCGGGGTTTGCAATCTCCCCCCCCCACCAGAAGTCACAATTGGTTACTTAAAGTGGTGTTTCACTTAAAAAGCAAACTTACTTAAAGAGCAATCCCATGGAACACATTCGAAAGCAAGGAATTTAAAGTACTGTACAGCTCCTATCTCTGTTCCAGCTACTGCCAACTGTACAGTACTTTAAATTTCTTGCTTTCAAACGGCTAGGTTGGCAGGAGCTGGGACAAAGTTAGCTCACTCCATCATCCAGTACCTAGGAATTGCAAGATTAGTGTCTTAACCACTTCAGCCACCGCAGTCCTTGAGTAGTCACCAGTGACTAAATACATAATTACCCCAGGGGGTGGGGGGTGGTATTATTATAGATTTCAAATAGTCTTATGTTTTGCCGTTACAAATGATAACAACCTAAAAAGAAGAAAGTTATTTAAGGAGTGTCACTTTGGATCTGGACCATGGGGATACTGGCGTGTAGTTTGTACTGTTTTTTTAACTTTAGATAACTTCAGATAATCTTTTAAACTTCATGATTTTATATGTTTTTATCTTTTACCTCTGTTTTATTATGATGTAAGCCGCCCAGAGTCGGGTTCTCCCGAGTGGGGCAGGGTAATAAATTCAATAAATAATAAAAATAATAATAAAAGTTTGAAAAATCAGTAAATGAAACCTTTTACCATACAAAAACAGTTTTATTCATAAAACTGAAGGGAGGGAGGAGCTTGATCAAGGAACAACATTAAAGGAGGATATAGCTGAAGATCCCAACCTCCCCTACATCACATAGAGCAGATGTGCTCAAACTTTTTGGGCCATGGGCCGGTTATGTGACTCAGGGAGCTGGTCATTATGGCCCAGGGGCCGGATGCAGCCCCCATATGGGCACATTTTACTTCTGCTTCCAGGAGCAATGAGGGCTTCATGGGCCAGATGAATTGGCATTGGGGGTTACATCTAGCCCCCGGGCCATAGTTTGGGCACCCCTGACTTAGAGGGACCCCGAATAGGCTGAGGGTCCCTAGAGTCGGATACGACTGGCTTTTGAGCAAGGGGCAACCTTTCCTTTTCCCTTCCTGCCCCCACCAGCCCCGCAGGAATGCTGGAGCAGCAAACCAGACCCCAAGCCTCGCTCTAGGGAAGCTGGAGAGGCAGCAAAAAGATTTTCTCCTCCCCCCCTCTCAGCAACTCAAAGCCTCTTGCCTATAGCCATGCAAATAGCAAAACTGGAAATAGAAGCAGTAAAAAGTTTTTCTCCTCTCTCTCCCTCTCCCCCCCCCCCTTTACCAAACTGAATGGCTAGAGCAGAGACCTTTGGAGTGAACTCTAAGCCTCATGCCTATAGCCATGTAAATAGCAAAACTGGAAATAGAAGCAGTAAAAAGTTTTTCTCCTCTCTCTCTCTCTCTCCCCCCCCCCCCTTTACCAAACTGAATGGCTAGAGCAGAGAGCTTGGGAGTGAACTCTAAGCCTCTTGCCTATAGCCATGTAAATAGCGAAACTGGAAATAAGCAGTAAAAAGTTTTTCTCCTCTCTCTCCCTCTCCCCCCCCCTCCTTTACCAAACTGAATGGCTAGAGCAGAGAGCTTGGGAGTGAACTCTAAGCCTCATGCCTATAGCCATGCAAATAGCGAAACTGGAAATAAGCAGTAAAAAGTTTTCTCCTCTCTCTCCCTCTCCCCCCCCCCTTTACCAAACTGAATGGCTAGAGCAGAGAGCTTGGGAGTGAACTCTAAGCCTCTTGCCTATAGCCATGTAAAATAGCGAAACTGGAAATAAGCAGTAAAAAGTTTTTCTCCTCTCTCTCTCTCTCCCCCCCCCCCTTTACCAAACTGAATGGCTAGAGCAGAGAGCTTGGGAGTGAACTCTAAGCCTCTTGCCTATAGCCACGTAAAATAGCGAAACTGGAAATAAGCAGTAAAAAGTTTTCTCCTCTCTCTCCCTCTCCCCCCCCCCCTTTACCAAACTGAATGGCTAGAGCAGAGAGCTTGGGAGTGAACTCTAAGCCTCTTGCCTATAGCCATGTAAATAGCGAAACTGGAAATAAGCAGTAAAAAGTTTTTCTCCTCTCTCTCTCTCTCCCCCCCCCCCCTTTACCAAACTGAATGGCTAGAGCAGAGAGCTTGGGAGTGAACTCTAAGCCTCTTGCCTATAGCCATGTAAATAGCGAAACTGGAAATAAGCAGTAAAAAGTTTTTCTCCTCTCTCTCTCTCTCTCCCCCCCCCCCTTTACCAAACTGAATGGCTAGAGCAGAGAGCTTGGGAGTGAACTCTAAGCCTCTTGCCTATAGCCATGTAAATAGCGAAACTGGAAATAAGCAGTAAAAAGTTTTTCTCCTCTCTCTCTCTCTCCCCCCCCCCCTTTACCAAACTGAATGGCTAGAGCAGAGAGCTTGGGAGTGAACTCTAAGCCTCTTGCCTATAGCCATGTAAATAGCGAAACTGGAAATAAGCAGTAAAAAGTTTTTCTCCTCTCTCTCTCTCCCCCCCCCCCTTTACCAAACTGAATGGCTTGAGCAGAGAGCTTGGGAGTGAACTCTAAGCCTCTTGCCTATAGCCATGTAAATAGCGAAACTGGAAATAAGCAGTAAAAAGTTTTTCTCCTCTCTCTCTCTCTCCCACCCACCCCCTTTACCAAACTGAATGGCTTGAGCAGAGAGCTTGGGAGCGAACTCTAAGCCTCTTGCCTATAGCCATGCAAATTGGCGAGATCATAGGGAAGCAGGGAGAGGGAGAAAAACAGCACCTTCAGAGCACAGGTTTAGCAGCAGTAAACCTACCTCCACACTCGTGCTGGCCTCCTCTGCCTCCTTCCACGGGGATACAGCAGCTTCTCTCTCAACACAGGGCCACTTTTGCCGCCCCTTGGAAATTGCCTGGGCCTGGGAAGCACGTGTATATCGCAATGCTTGCTGGGAGATTATGCCGGGCCCCTAGAAAATGCTCAGGACTGGCTGGCTGGATCACGTGAGTGCTGAAATTGCCGCCCCCTAAAATATGGCGCCCGGGGCCTATGCCCCCCCCGCCCCCCCCTTCCTACGCCACTGCTATGAGTCTTACTTTACTGACTGGCTGGGCTGCACAGGGCTCTGATTTCCAGGGTTTATCAGCTATAAAATAGAGAATCCAATTCTTTGAAGTTGGCCATCAACAGTTAGCAACAACAGGGCCAGGAATGTAAAGAATGCTGGATGACTTTTAGTGTGTTTTTTTTTAAATTACATCTGTCTTCAGCTAGAATCCTAAAGGTGTTTAAATAAGATTTGTGTAACTGCTTATAGCTAATTGATGAGGGTATTTTCATCGTCTGCATCTAGGTCAGATGTTAAACTGCCAAAATGAAGTCATCGTATTGCCTTTTGCCTTACCTAGTGCGAGAAAGATTAGCTGACACAACAAGGTTGTCATTACCCAGGTTATGCAAAACACCACAATCTTTGAGGAGTCTCGTTTGGTGTACCCCAATTGTTGAGGCAAGAGGCTCCTTTGGTTGCACGACCATTACTGTGTGACCAGGTGTGCAACCAAGATATACTGTTACAGTTCATTGATCAGCCTCAGTCAACTGTGATGAATTAAGCCAATCTTCACAATAAATAAATACATTTACAGTGCCTCAATACAATGAGAAAACTTGGTGAAGGTCTACACCCATGTTGGTGAATCTTGGCACTCCAGGTGTTCTTGGACTTCAATTGCCACGAGCCCAAGTCAGCACTCCTACTGATCAGGGCTTCTGGGAAATTGAAATTCAAGAACATCTGTCCATCCCACCAGAGCAGACTGGAAAGGCTCTCTTGTCCTGCCATCAGCTAGCGAGGCTCGCCTCTCTAGCACTAGAAGGAGGGCCTTTTCTGTGCCCACCCCAGCCCTATGGAACCTCTTGCCAGGTGAGCTGCACCTGCAGATGGAGCTCCTGCCCTTCGGAAAGGGGTAAAGACCTGGCTGGCAGGGCATGTGTGGGGTGCGGGCCAGACAGTCAGTTCGGCTTGCTGGTTCTTTTGAATAATCCCCACCTCTCTCCCTGATATTTTCACCTTTTTACCTTTTTAACCCTTTTAACCTTTACATTTTTAAATGTAATCAATATGTTTTTAACTGTGTTTTTAATTTTGTAAGCCACCCTGAGTCTTTGGATGAGGGCGGGGTGTGTAATAAAATAAATAAATAAATAAATAATATATTTATTTTTATTTATTTATTTATTTAGATTTATTATCCTGTCCCAATCAGGTGAATTTGACTCTAGGTGGCTTACAGAAAAGGGGGAAAGACTATACACAATAAATGCAAAACAATTAAACAATTCCCCCTACAAATTCAGAAATTAAAACCTTAAGGTTCAAAATCACTTAAAAATCAATTTAAAAAATTAAACTATGAATTTACAAAAATCTAAAAGGTTTAAAAAGGTTTAAAAAGGTTTAAAAAGGTTTAAAAAGGTTAAAAGAGCGAGGGAGAGGTGGCTGTCCCATCAGATCAACCACCCAATATAATATATAAAGTATTCAGAAGTGGCTTATCATTTCCTTCTTCTGGGGTTCTCCCGCTTGCCATAATAATGCAGGCTGGTTCTTCTGGGAGGCACACTGGGGAATTGAACTCCTAAAGTGTCTGGTTCTGTAGCTAGATATCTGAACCACTCAGGTATCCAGTCAGCTAGTCTGAATATACTAGAAGAAATTGGAGAGTAAAATAGCAGTTTCAACTCAATGAATGATAGTGTAGGCAAACAACAACAACATTTTCAACTGTAAGTGAATGGAAAGAGTATAAAGACCCCTTTGCCCCTTCACCAGGCCTCTATGTACCTGTTAAGAGAAGTGTTAAGAGCCACTCTCATCCCCTCCTACCTCCACCTTGCCTCTAGGCCAGTGGTTCCCAACCTTTGGTTTTTAGACTCCAAGGTTTGCATTCATTTCTGCAATTTGGGTCAGACCAGGGTGTGTCTCTTGGTGCCCAGGGAATTCTGGGAACTTGTAGTACATCTCTAGTTTAGACCTGATGCACAGTCCAGGTCCCCATAGCTTATAGGAAGAAATGGCAGTCAATTGCTAAAAGGACAGGTCCTGCGATTGTTATTAGTGCTACTGCTATTTACATAATGAGCATTTATTTAATTTAGCTCTTGTCCCTTCTACATGAGACGTCAGCGCAAGAAGCAATTCACGGGAAAACATAGTTACAGTATAGCCATAATCTAAACCCACAGATTGCACATGCCTGAAATTATATGTATCTAAAATTTACAGTACATAATACTGACTAAAATATTATAAAAGCAATAAACCAACCAGCAGTGAAAGACGGAATGAACAAGGTGAAGTGAGCAGCATAAAGCATCGTCATCATTTGAAACATGCAATTTTAGATGTTTTTAATGGTTGTTTTTAGATTTGTGATTTTATATGTTTGCGGCTCATGCCAAGAGAGATGGATTCCATTCATCTAAGCATTGGGTTTTTCTTTTTCTTCTTATGATTTTTAAAACAATGATCATTTTATAACCATGGTTGGTGACTTGGAATATACATAGCTACAGATGTTCGTTTTATGATCTTTTCCATTAAAAAAAATATATTATACGTTGCTACAACAAAATGGTGATTATCCATGCCACTGTTTGGGCCCCAGAACAGTAGAAGCAAACGTTTTTTCCATCTCCTCACAGGAGGAAGGCAGCATTCTTTACCTCACGCTGGTTCCTTGTATTTCATGGCGAATCTTTCCCTTATTCATCACATTTCAGGCTGTTGCTTCCTGCATTTTGCTTCCAATCTGTGGTCTCTCCATGCTTCCCTCTGAGTTGCAATACAAATGCCCACTGCTGCCTACAAATTGTTGAGACTTACTCCCAAACATTTCAAAAGGGCTGAGAGAAAAGGCCATATTCCTAACTAACTATAGATCTTTGTTTTATTTTATCCTATCCAGCACAAAGTTAGTTCAAGAAAACAATAAACAAGCTAAAGTGAGCTACAGTTAGTTTGAGGAACAATATCATGAAAGTTAGTCTGAAGAACAATCGTTGACATATACAGGGAGCTCAACGATTCACGCTGCATATATTAGCTTTGGCCCTGAGCCAAAGCTAATATATCCAGTATGGAGCACATATGCACATGTGAAACAAGCTGACATCGCTGTTATTGAAACAATGTGCATAGTGACAGGATGCCTCAAATGTACACCAGTTGAGAAAATATATCCTTTTGTTGGTATTGTTCCACCTAAGATGAGGAGAGAAGTAGCAGCAGATGTGGAGAAAACTAAGCAAGAGAACGACCCTTGACATTCTCTGAATGGATGTACAGAATGCCTCAAGTCTGCCAGTTCAGATCCAGGAAGAGCTTTATGGCAGGAGGAAACATTCTTGAGGGTACACAAGAGCAAAATCAAATTAGAAGATGGAGGAAGGAGCTCACTGAATTCCCCAGATATGGCTGAAGAACTCAACGTCCCCTAGGTCACTTGGAGGACCCTGAATAGGCTGGGAGGCAGAATCCCCAAATGCAAGACCAACACGCAGGTGCTGTATGAATGTGGAGAGATATAGAATCCAGCTCATTTACTGGTCTGCTGATCGCTATCAGAAACATGCACCGATGAAGGTTAATTTTGACCAAGGTCAAAGCAAAGAAGGTGGATTTATTTTGCAGCTTAATGAGCCCCTTTCTCCCTCTACTTTTTTAATTAGTAAGATGTAGCATTTACTGTGCTTTTAATCTTTTAAATCTTTTTTTAGATTTAAATTTTAAATTTTAATTTTAACAGTTTTGAGGTTTTTAGGTAGTGTTTGTGTTTTATTGTCATTTTGTTTGTTTTTTATTACTTGTAAACCATCCTGAGTCACTTCGGTGAGAAGGGCGGTGGAGAAATATGAATAAATAAATAAATAAATAAATAAATAAATAAATAAATAAATAAATGTATGTTTGCTCTGGACAAGAAAGAATAGGAAGAATGCAACACAGAAATCCTCTACTTCCTTTTTGAATGTCACAGAAGCTATGTCAGCATAAAGTGTGTGTGTTGTTAGGATAATGAAACATCTAGTGGTATGTCCCATCTCTGCATCTTTCCCAAGAGTGTAATGAACCCCCACCTGGTTTCCATCGTAGTCAGGATAGTATATAATTTAAACCATATATGATCATATAAGATTTTTAAAACTGGGAATGATTCACATTGCTTTCCTCTCTTTTTAAACTAAAATTTGGAATTGCAAAAACTTGAGGATTTATTTATTTATTTATTAGTTCAAATTTATATTGTTGCCCACTCGCCGTAACGTCTCAGGGCGGCTTACAAACAATACATTACAATATGTTGGTGGGAGCTCAGGGGGAGGGGCAGCAAAGTCCCCAATCAGTCCTGGCTTCTTCTTCCCCAGGCCGTTGATGTGGGCCCAGGGGGAGGGGAGGCAAAGTCTTCAACCGGCCCTGGCTTCTTCTTCCCCAGGTCATTGGTGTGGGCCCAGGGGGAGGAGAGGCAAAGTCCTCAACTGGCCCTGGCTTCTCCCCCCTTGACCATTGGTGTGGGCTCATGGGGAGGGGCAGTGAATTCCTCAACCGGCCCTGGCTTCTTCTTCCCCCTGCTGTTGGTGTGGAGAAGAGGGTTTATTAGTTACATTATTGTTGTTTATTCAGAGATATCAAGAAGGGAGTATTGAACATGGAGGGGGGGGGATCCAGAAATGTAAATTGTGTTTTTTTCTTTTTAATCAATACAGGTGGTTTTTTTGTTGTTCAGTCGCACAGTCAATCCCGACTCTTTGAGACCCCATGGACCACTCCCCATCAGGCACTCCTGTCCTCCACCATCCCCCTCAACTCGCTCAGCTCTGTGCCCATTGTCTCTACAATACCATCTAGCCATCTCATCTTGGGCTGTCCCCTTCTTCTTTTCCCCTTGACCCTTCCAAGCATCAAGGCTTTCTCAAGTGAATCCTCTCTTCTCATTTGATGTCCAAAGTACTTTAGCTTCATCTTTATTATTTGACCTTCTAAGGAGCAGTCAGGGTTGATTTCTTCTAAGATTGACCTATTTGTTCTCCTCGCTGTCCAGGGGACTCTCAAAACCCTTCTCCAACACCACATCTCAAAGGCATCTATTCTTCTGCGCTCAGCTTTCCTAATGGTCCAGCTCTCACAACCATACATTGCCACAGGGAATACCATTGCTTTGACTATGCAAATTTTTGTTTGCAATGTGATGTCTCTACCTTTCACTATGCTTCCCAGGTTTCTCATCGCTTGCCTCCCAAGAATCAGTCGCCTTTTTATTTCATGGCTGCAATCACCATCTGCAGTGAGCTTTGATCCTAGGAAAGTAAAATCTGTCACTGCTTCTACTTCTTCCCCATCTATTTCCCATGGACTGAGAGGGCCTGTTGCCATCATCTTGGTTTTCTTGATATTGAGTCTCAAGCCAGCTTTTTCACTTTCTTCTTTCAACCTAATCAGGAGCTTCTTTAGGTCCTCCTCACTTTCTGCCATGAGGGTGGTATCATCTGCATATCTCAAATTGTTGATGTTTCTTCCAGCAATTTTGATCCCAAATTGTGATTCCTCCATCCCTGCATTGCGCATTATGTGCTCTGTGTATAAGTTGAATAAGCAGGGTGACAAAATGCAGCCGTGTCTTACTCCTTTTCCTATTCCAAACCACTCTGTCCTACCATATTCTGTCCTAATTGTTGCTTCTTGATTCATGTACAGGTTTCTCGTGAGGCCTATAAGGTGTTTTGGTATTCCCATCTCTTTAATTACTTGCCACATTTTGTTGTGGTCCACACAGTCAAAAGCCTTAGTGTAATCAATGAAACAGAAGTAGACTTGTTTCTGATATTCCTTTGTTTTTTCCATGATCCATCTTATGTTGGCGATGTGGTCTCTAGTCCCCCTGCCTCTTCTGAAACCCGCCTGCACTTCTAGTAATTCTCTCTCCACATACTGTTACAGTCTATCCTGTATTATCTTGAGCATCACCTTGCTAGCGTGAGGGATGAGCGCAATTGTTTGATAATTTGAACAGGTGGTAGAGAAGGACTTATAGCAAATAGGCCCAAAATTGCAGATTCTGTAGCTGCACCAAAGCCATCTATATTTCCTTCCCTCCCCCTGTTTCCTTCTTCTCTTCAGTTCTGGTAGTTTTTTTTTTTTTAAATGGCATATTCTGTGATGAAACAGTGAGTTATAAATGATGAGAAAGCACTATTGTGACACATTAGGGAAACACTTGATAATGATCTTGTGGTTAATATGATAATTTAGTGCAAAGCCCAACACCCATTAAGGGTTCCTCATTAAGGAAAGAGTTTATCGTTTGTAACATGTGGACGTTTCCATGCTAATGAGAGATGCTGTTGGTGCTCTGATACTAAACAATCCCCCCTGTCAAATTTGTAACTTCACGCAGTGATTTCTGCTGTAAGATGGTAAAACGAGAGCAACAGGAAGAATCGAACCTAGAGCCTGCACCAAAGGATACTTGTAAGGCATTCCCAAGCCACCCAGATTAAACTAGTGGCCCAAAAAGGATTTCTCCTTCCCAACTGTAATAATTAATTGCAATAATTGTTCTAAAGAGTTATTTGCCACCCCCAGATTTTAGAAGCAGTAAAAAGAACAAGGAATTTGTGGCAATTTACAAACGAAAAGATTTTTTTTCTCAGTTGGCAAAAGGTATTTTTGTTTAGCTTGCAGACCATTTCTACACTTTGAACTTCCCAGATGAATACAATAATGAAACAAGACTTCAAGATCAAGAATTATTGGTGTTAATTGCCTCCACAGAAAAATGGACAACAATAGATCTTGGGTAAGCCCCAAGGTTCTTCTGGATTGCACTTCTCTGGCTGGACAACCCAGGCTCCGGATATGTGTAGAAGAGGTAGCATGAGGCCAAATAACCACTCCAAGTTTCTTCAAGAAATATATTGAAAGCATTGTAAAATACAGGATACAGTCCATCAAAAGAACAGCAAGCATTTCAAAGCAGGAATATACCATTAAGGGTTCCAGGGAAAGCACACGCCTCCCTTCCTTCCACAAATCTCACATTTTGCAGAATGGCTGCACAGCATTCCATAGAGAGAGAAAACTCTCTGTGTGTGTGTGTGTCTCAGTCACTGGGATACACCTCTGGCCCTCCCCCTTAGGGATTCTAGCCCATGATCTTACAGTATTGCATGTCAATCACATATTCACTAAAACCACGAGGCAAGGATGTTTACATATTTTCTTCCTCCCACATATCTGGAATCGCCATTTTAAAAGTGCTGTACTAAAACACATTTAAGCAGGTAACAAGGCTGACAGAGAAAGCACTGTTTAAAAAGGGGGCTTTCTATGACAGCTTGTGGCACCATTTAACGTGGGCCCCTACTGCCTCCACCACACCAGGAAGTGCCATGTGGTGGAGGAAGGGCAAAATGGCCATCCTGTCCCCAAAGCTGTCTGAGGGAGCACGACATGGCCCCTAGCTTAATAAGGTTGTTAACTCCTGCTCTAGCTTTAAATAATATATCTCCATAAAATCATCAAGCTCATTTCCAGTTAAACTTCCAGTGAAGGATGGCTTTCCACTTCAGGACCAGTCCTTTCCACTCTTACTTACTTCTATGGTTCTGCCTTCTCCTGCTGAGGGACTAGTCTCTTCTATAGGGTTTAGGTCCTCCAGTAACCACCTATGTTTTCAGAACCATGACAGCTTTCAGAATAATGTTATAATTCACTGTTTAGCCTGGCCAAAAGGGTTTCTCTGCTCTCTACCTCTAACTACCTTGACCATACCTAGAAAGAAAAACAAGAGCATTTCAGATGCCATTTGTTGCTGCTGGTGTAGGCGTAGCTTAAGTCACGTGGCAAAGACAATAGTTAGAAACAGAATTGTTGAATTGGAAGGGATCCCGGCAGATCAAGTTTGCCCTCCATCACTACAGGAACTCCACCACTAAAACATCCATGAGAGATGGCCCATCAAACTTCATTCAAAACCTGGAATGAAGGCAATGCCACAACCTTCTGCAGGAATCCACTCCACTCTCAAACTTGACTATACATTATTTCTATCTAATGTTTAGTCAAAACCTCCTTCCTTGTGGTTTGAATTGGTTCAGATCCTGCAGAGCTAGGTAAAGATAAAGGTCGACCTTGCTCAAAAGCCAGTCGTATCCAACTCTAGGGTTCAGTGCTCATCTCTCTTTATGGCCAAAGAACCAGTGCTGTTTGCATCTGCAGATGTTTCCATGGACATGTGGCAGGCATGACTAGACACCGTAGTGCACAGAACACTGTTTACATTCCCGCTGAAGTGGTACCTATTTATCTACTTCAAATTTCTTGCTTTTGAGATGCTAGGTTGGCAGGAGCTGGGACAGAGATGGAAGCTCACTCCATCATGCAGCATCCAGGTCTCGAACTGCTGACCTGCCAATCATCCAGTCGTCAAGTTCAGCATCTTAACCGCTAGGCCACCACAGTCCCTATCCTACAGAGCTACAGAGAGTAAATTGTCTCCTTTTACACATTTCAGATATTTGAAAATTCTAGCGTTTAGGGCTCATCTCTTTTATTTCCAAAGAGCCAGAGCTGTCTCTGTTTGCAGACGTGTTTGTGGTCATGTGGCAGGCATGACTAGACACCAACCACATGGAACGCTGTTACCTTTCGTGCTGAAGTGGTACTTATTTATCTACTTGCAATTTCTTGCTTTTGAACTGCTAGGTTGGCAGGAGCTGAGAAAGATGACGGGAGCTCACTCCATCACACAGCACTTAAGTCTCGAACTGCTGACCTGCCAACCTTCCAGTTGTCAAGTTTACTCTCTTGTTAATGGTTCCCTAAGATGTGCTGGATGGGGGATTCTGGGAATGGTAGTCCAGGAAGAATTTTGCCAAGCTTTGTTGAGAGGATGCAGCTTTCATCCTCTCTAGCCCTTGACATCAGATTAGGAAAAACATGTTCCAGATTTCATCATCTGTTTTCACACTTTTCCTAGTAAGAGCACATCTATCCTGCACATCGACACAAACATGACAGCGGTGGAAGCATCTGCAGTGCTGGGTTTCAGCTTGTCTGGGATCCCTTCTGGTGAAAGGCTCTCCAAAGAGCTCTCTGTCTTCATCTCCAAGAGCCCGGCAAATTGAGGAAGAAACCCAGCCACTGCTGTCAGAGCATTTATACCTAATTAGATCACCCCATTAGCTAATGCAGCATTAGCCTCCATTAAGAGGAAGCATCACAAGATCTCAAAGGCCAGTCTGTCCACAAGAGAGAGTGAGGAAGCCCCCTTGAACAAGCCTATTTTCAAAGCTCAACATTCTTTCTATAATTACATCATCAGGGATATCATTGGAAATACCAATGTGAGAACTGTGTCTTTGCACTCCTGAAGTCTTCTTCTTCTTCCATGTCCAGGTCAGACTTTAAACTGCCAGAACGAAGCCACCTTCTTGGCTTTGTCATTGCCCAAAACTAAGTAAATCCTCATCAGTACATGTTTCTGGTAGTAACCAATAGATCAGCAAATGAGCCAGATTCTGTACCTCTCTGCCTTCACACAGCCTGTTGTCATCCACCAGCAGCCCCCACTTGAGCATGTTGGTCTTGCTTTTAGAGATTCCAATGCTCATCCTATTCAGGGTACTTCCACCAAGAGAAGCTATTTCTTTGGGTGCAGGAATTCTCAGCAGAGATGATAGGAGTGATCTGAATCTGATCTATACGACAGTTTCAGCAGCTTGGATAGCTCTTACACTCCAGGTTTTACTATGCTTCAGCTTCTTTTGTGTCCAGGTCAAACTTTAAGCTGCCAAGATGAAGCCACCTTCCTGGCTTTGTCATTGCCCAAACTTAAATCTGCATCAGTACACATTTTTGGTAGTAACTGATAGACCAGCAAATGAACCAGATTCTGTATCTCTCTACATTCACACAGCTTGTTGTCATCCACCAGCAGACCCCACTTGAGCATGTTGGTCTTGCTTTTAGGGACTCTGACCCTAAGCCTATTCAGGGTCCTCCAAATGACATAGGAGAGGTTAGGTTCCTCAGCCTTATCCTCCTTTAATGTTACTCTTTGTTCAGTGAACTCCTTCCTCCATCTTCTAATTTGATTTTGCTTGTACACAGAAAGAGCCTTCTCAAAGATTGTGGTACACTTTACATTTTTGAACCACATTTTTGTGAACCCCAGTCAACAGCAACCTTGTTGTGCTGGCTAATCTGTCTCACTAGGTCAAGCTTGTGACTAGAGAGGGAGTTGAGAAGGAAAAATTCACTTGCTGTAGCACTGAATTCTTGCTAAGGGGCTGAGATGGCTCAGTGGTTAAGAAGCATGCCTTGTTAGCTTGGAAAGCCAGCAAGTCGGCAGTTCAAAACCCAAGTACTGCATGATGGAGTGACCTCCTGTCTCTGTCCCAGCTCCTGCCAACCTAGCAGTTGGAAAGCAAAAAATTGCAAGTAGATAAATAAGGACCACTTTGGGGACATGAAAGGAGCCTCATTCGGGTGTCCCCTGAATGGAGTTTCTCCAACACAGAATAATTTCTGACACAAAATTATTATTACTGAATTCTCACTTGGTGTGAAGTGGAAGTTTTATGGCCACTGTCTAGGGTGCTGAATTCTCCTCCAAACAGATTCAGCATTTTGGGCACCTCAGAGTAAATAGAGAACGGACTCACTGCTCCACCAAAATCAGAGCCACCAATTCCCACTGGCAGGCAAGAGTTGTCTCCCTTATCTTGCATTCAGAGATTGTATACATGGCAATTGTAAGTGGAAAAACATGTTCATTTTTCTTTGTTCTGCTTGCACTTTGTCCCTTCCGAATATGATCTGTAAAACTTTTGTAAATTCTTCAAAAGTGAATTAAAATGAGAAATGTACAGTTCTGCACTGGCAAATTTCTGACTAATGCTGGTATAATAAGGCAGAACTGCGTCAAGCATGGAGAAGACTATGTTACATCTGCCTGTTATGCACATGTTAATATCTACAGTCGAACCTCGGTTAACAAATGGCTCAGTCAACATAAAAATCGCATAACAAAAAGAAATCCATAGAAAATAGTGACTCAGTTTACTGAATTTTTTTCAGAACAGATTAATTGGTTTTCAATGCATCCCTATGGGAAATTTGGTTAAAGTTCTTTTCGCTGTAAGAAATGTCCCAGAGAACGCATTAATTACATTAACCAAGATTCCACTGTATCTGTATTCTCCCAGGGTTGAATCCAATCAAGTAGGCTATAGCATGTGATAGAATTAGGAGTTGGTGAATTTGTCAATTTTGGGTTCTCTTTATTTGTCATTTTATCAGTCTTCACTTCAATTTGTCTCAAACTTTGGGGAATTCTCCATACTGTGATGTTTGTTTCAACCTGGGCTTTGAATTATTATTATTATTTTAAAATGCATAAACATTTGCACATATTACTGCAACACATTTCTGCAAAGCTTCTGCATCGTTGTACAAAGTTTTATCAAGCATACACATTTTTTTTCTGAGCAATTTTCCTTGGTGCACTTTTACATTAATTTCATTAACCAAAGTGCATTTTTGTGTCTCCTTTTTGTTTGCATTTTTTTTGCGCATGTCTTACTACATGGGAGATTTCCCTTGCAATATTCAGAGAAAGGAGAAGGTAAAGTTTAGTAGCATGACTGACTTCCAGATCATGTGTTCGTTAGATTAGATAAGCTCTCATTAAAATGCAACCAGAAGCATTTTCTTCTGAACCTTTGCTGTAACCCATTTGTTGATCTTTATGGTGTCACTGAGTTCTTTCTTACTTTCTGTTGGATAGATGCCTAATTCTTGTATTCTCCTGCAGCAAACTTGACTGCTTCATGGAATAGTTCAGGGGAAGAGAGAGAACAAGTGAGAAAGAAGCCAAATTGAATTTTGCTCAGCTTCCACAACTGCAGACAAGCAAGTCTTGTTCACTACAAAAGCTGTGAAGACACAGTGAGTGTGATAGTACAGTCAAACAGAACCACACACTATCGCAGCATTGCCCAAACTTATTCTATCGTGGAACACTTTACAAATCCTAAGACCTTAATGGAACACTTTGTTTTTTGTAATAGAAAGATAGATTTGGATTTTTCAGTTTTAATAACAAATAACGTAAATAAATATGAGAGTTAAAAAGCAAAATAAACATTCCCCCCCCAAAAAAATTGTTATATAAAACATAATTCTTGAAAAAAAAATAGGTAAAGGTCACCCTTGCTCGAAAGCCAGTCGTCTCCAACTCTAGGGTTCAGTGCTCATCTTTGTTTACAGCCAAAGAGCCAGTGCTGTCTACGTCTGCAGATGTTTCCGTGGACATGTGGTAGGCATGCCTCGACACAGGAGTGCACAGAACACTGTTTACTTTACCACCAAAGCTGTACCTATTTATCTACTTGCAATTACTTACTTTCAAACTGTTAGGTTGGCAGGAGCTGGGACAGAGACAAGAGCTCACTCTGTCATGCAGTACTTGGGTCTCCAACTGCCGACCTGTCAACCTTCCAGTCAGTATCTTAACCACTTGAGTCACCACAGACCCTGATAATAAACAAATAAACAATAACAAAAAACAATAAATAATGTAGGTATTGCCATGTACCAATGTCCACACGAAGCTCTACTTCAGCTTACTTTGAAGTTGACAATTGACTTGAGAATTCGTAACTCGACACTAATAAAGATAAAGGTTTCCCTTGCTCAAAGGCCAGTCGTATCTGACTCTAGGGTTCAGTGCTCATCTCTGTTTCAAAGCTGAAGAGCCAGCGTTGTCTGCTTCTACAGATGTTTCTGTGGTCATGTGGCAGGCATGAATAGACACCAGATCGCACAGAACGCTGTTTACCTTCCCACCAAAGTAGTCCCTATTAATGTACTTGCAATTTCTTGCTTTCAACCTGCTAGGTTAGCAGGAGCTGTGACAGACGACGGGAGCTCATTCTGTCCTGCAGTACTCAGGAATCGAACTGCTGACCTCCTACCTTCCAGTCAGCATCTTAGCCAGTTGAGAGACACTAGCACACTGTTTCTCAGAACAATACAACTCACATGTTTACAACACAACTTAGTACAGTGCTGTATTTAAAATCATACAAGGCTACTAATTTACCAAATTTCATATTTTTTTTACGGAAAACTAATTGACCTTCTACGAAACACTAGTGTTCTGCAGAACATAGTTTGGGAAAGGCTGCACTCTAGGGAATAACTCAGCCCAGCTGGTAGTGGGTGGGAGATAGAGACGGAGGGTGCAAATGATCCAGAGGGACTCTATCCTCTTTTTAAATGCCTTTATGTAAATAATTTATTACATTGGAGTTGCTGGCAGCGACTGGCTCCGTTGCAGAGAAATAGCAATCAATCAGTTGGAGCAATGAAAGGGTATGATCTCTCTTCAGTGGGAGAATATGAAAAATGCGTGGAAGATCAAAAAGGAGGGAACATGCAATAGATGGGAGGCAAACCCTTATGCAAATCTTCTCTACATATCTCTCAGCAGGGGTGACAAACAAGAAGTTTTGTATCTTGAAGATTCCTCTGCTATTCCTTTGTTAAAGATGTTAAAAAATGACCAGGTTTTTGGTGCAGATCACACGCAGTGAAATAATGAAAACACAACACTACTTGTGAATACAAATCAGTTACCATTGACAGAGGAAAACAGCTATATGCATAACAATATATCTTTAAACTCACAAATTCAAAAAAAGTATGATCTCTTTCCAGAACATTCCTTTGCTTTCTAAGAAAACTTTGCCTTTGTTGTTGCTTTTGATTTGACCAGTAGTACAAGGAGAGCTTTGGGTAAGGGAAAGGTAAAAGTAAAGGTTTTGTTCACTGCAATTCGTATCTGAGAATGCATTTTTTTCCTGAAGCAGGAAAAACATTATTGGCATGAATTTGTTTAAGGTGGATCCCAAGTTGCCACGAAGTGACCCACACAATATGATTACGGAGCCATCTCCTCCACCATATATGAAATGAGACATGCAGGATTTAACACCAGGACTGCAATGGACTGCCGCAGCCTTGAGGATATTATCAAGGTGCACCTTCACAGTTAGTCCATGTGGCATGGCCTCTTCCGCCTCCATGACCATTGGCCCCAATATGATAGTTTGCAGTGGCATTTTCTCCACCGAGGTAAAGGTAAAGGTCACCCTTGCTTGAAAGTCAGTCTTATCCAACTCTGGGGTTCAGTGCTCATCTCTGTTTATAGCTAAAGAGCAAGTGCTATTTATCTATTTGCAATTTCTTGCTTTCGAACTGCTAGGTTGGCAGGAGCAGGGACAGATGATGGGAGCTCACTCCATCACACAGCATTCGGGTCTTGAACGTCTGACCTGCCAAGCTTTCAGTTATCAAGCTCAGCATCTATCACCATACCCAAAATACAGGGATCTTACTGTGTATAGAGCTCAGTAAGTTGGGTGCTTGGGCAGTGGTGGGATGTCAAAATTTTTACTACCCCACCATGACATCATCACAGTGTGGGTGGAGCTAACATCATGGGTGGAGCCAATGTCATGACATCATGATGTTGTGGGCGGGGCCAAAGAAAACAAATTAAAAATAATAAAAAATAAAAATAAACACACACACACCTCAACCCACCTACCCAGCCACCAACAACACAAACCTGTAAATAAATTAAATAAAAAATACATTAATATACACCCACCCATCCCCAACACAAATCAACCAGAGCTTTTAAACTAGAGCGTAAAGCTTATTCTAGCAAATCTTTCTCACACTAGGTCAGATGGAAGGAACTACAGAATGAACTCACCACAAGATGGCTTCATTTTGGCACTTTTCAACAGTTAAAGAAGTTAGGTACTAGGTCTTTGCCTAACCAGTTCTCTAGGATATCTAGGGGAGCAGGCTATACGCTATAGGGAGCATCAGGTTAGCAGTTTCGCTTCCTCCTCCCCGCTTGGGAGGACAGCAAGGAGGCCGTCCATACGCACCAAGCACTGTAGGTGTGCATCATGTGCAGTGGAGGAACCAGTGAAAAGGTAAGCCCCGAAGGTGGTTCCCCCCCATAAGCTGCAACCGGTTCTCCAGGACACTGGGAAAAGTTACTACCGGTTCTGGAGAACTGGTGAGAACCTGTTACATCCCATCACTGTGCTTGGGTTTGGAGATCAATTTCCCAATAACCGCTAAGCCATTGTGGCCCCTGTATTTTAGACTAGGAATGAGCTCTACTGTTCTCCCTCATAGCCACTGTCCCGGGACCCGCCTGACTTCCCCACATAAGCAAAATAAATTCTTCAAAGTCTTCCTTGCTGGAAGGTTCCCTTGTGGCCCCAAGGATATGTGGAAGGCAAAAGGACCACATTTCAGGGGTCTCCTGAACCTCTTGGGCCTTCATGCCCCCCAAGGATTTTAAAAAATGTTTTGTACAATCATCATAGACCATTTTAGAGCCCAAGCATTTTGTACTTATGTTTCTAAAGCTTTTCTTGTTACCCTCAATTTTTTTAAACAAAGCTTACGGTACCAACTTTTGTAGTATATAATCGTGGAAAATCAGAGCTATGGACAGACATGTCTGTGAAGTGGAAAACTTGCGAACATCTTTTTAAGCCTCAACAATTCCTTTGCATATAAAAAGGTAGATGTTTGAAAATAAGTTAACAAAATGTGTGATCTGAAAATCGTTATCCTCCTGTATGCAGAAGAGCAGCCTAATGTTATGAATCAGTATGTCATTTCCAGATGTGCAAGTAGGGAATCTTGGTCTTTTGTAGCTGCAAAATTTTCTACCGTTGTATCCAGTGGTGGGATGTCAAAAATTTTACTACCCCATCGTGACATCATCACAGTGTGGGCGGAGCTAATGTCAGGACATCGTGGGCGGAGCCGACGTCATGACGTTGGGCGGGGCCAAAGAAAAAAATAAAAAAATAAAAAAAGCAAACACACACACACCCCTCAACCCACCCACTCACAACACAAACCCGTAAATTAAATAAATAAATAAATAAATAAATAAATGCATTAAAATACACCCACCCACCCCAAACACAAATCAACCAGAGCTTTTAAACAAGAGCTTAAAGCTTATTCTGGCTAATCTTTCTCACACTAGGTCAGATGGAAGGAACTACAGAATGAACTCACCACAAGATGGCTTCATTTTGGCACTTTTCAACTTTTCAACAGTTAAAGAAGTTAGGTACTGAGTCTTTGCCTAACCGGTTCTCTAGGATAATATGCCTTAATGTAAATGTAAAACAGCTGTACCTCCTTAAGGGTTCTCCAACTGGAACAGCACTCGGAACAGCACAGGTGTAGCTTATTGATGAGGTAACTCCAACACTTTGCTTAAAAACCCCAAGCCAGGCCACCAGGCCTTTTTAGGAATTGTGGTAGTACATCAATATAGGTAAAGGTATTAAATACACATTAAAATACACACAGGCACACCACATCCAAAGGTGAGTCACTTACTCTGGGGGAGCTGGCTATAGGGAGCTTCAGACTAGCAGCTTCTCTTCCTCCTCCCCACTTGGGAGGACAGCAAGGAGGCCGTGCATATGCGCCAAGCACTGTAGGCATGCATGCACACCAAGTGCTTGGTGCGCATGCGCAGTGGGGGAACCAGTGAAAAGGTAAGCCCCAAAGGTGGTTCCCCCCAAAAGCTGCTACCAGGTCTCCGGGACACTGGGAAAAGTTACTACCGGTTCTGGTGAACTGGTGAGAACCTGTTACATCCCATCTCTGTTTGTATCTGTGTTTTCTAGCTCAAATTTTCTTATATTTATCCAGCTTCTTCTTCTTCTTTTTCCATGTCTAGGCCAGACATGAAACTACCAAAAAGATCCAGCTGAAGACATGTTGGAAAATGCACTGCACACAATGGGATTTCCCACATCTGGAAAAATATGTGCCACAGCCATCTGTAGACTGAACCACGTGTAAGCGAAACATATGTCTGAACACCACCCTACAAGGATGTATTCTGTGCATGGGAATCTAGGTAGCATGGCAAGGTAAATACATTTTATTTGATATGTCAATGACAGATAGGTAAGAATTTTTGGAAGTGAGAAAGTGTCTTACTTTCATTGTCTGTCTGTCTGTCATCTGTTTGTCTTTATACCCCACCCTTTTGATGCAAGCACCACTCAAACTGGCTTACAATATAGAAAACATACAATTTTTGCTGTTCAGTTGCATAGTTGAGTCCAACTGCATAATATAAATATATAAAATCAGAATAATAAACATCCAAAAATGTTCAAAAATAACCCATTACCCCATCTTTATCCTCCTGGGGATGTAAGGCTTACAATAGTAAAACAAACACTATTAAAATGGGAGGGGGGGAGCACACTCAACAAATTAATTACGGCATTAAAAACAATTAGACACCATATTAAAACTAGTGGATATTATCTGTATATATGCAATGTAAATGTAGCGTATATGTGCTCTATGCTAAGTCACGTGAGAAAATCAGAAAATGCAATTTGTTTTTAAAATCTTTATTGGAAGAATATAGAAACAACAACAAAATAACCATCCCTTATGCATCAGTCCTTACTAGCGGTAAGGTTGCTTGCTCTTTCTCAGCCCTCCCAGAGAGCCATGAATCCTTTGGGTCATTACTTTACAGTGACAAACTCTTCTTAAGGAGCCATTCATTACCACTCTCAGGCCAATGCTGATTTGATCGGACCCAATTTAGCCTTTCTTTTCTGGGCTCTGTTCCAGAACAGTTTCAGTTTAGCTGTGAAAACAATGGCAATGGGCTGGTGCCATCTTGATGGGGTTTTAAAGAGCCATTAGAAAGGAAAGAATGAGAATTGCTGGCACAGCCTTTTGGTCGCTCAGAGATTGTGGCTGCTGTTTGCCCATGAAAAGAAACAGATTCTTTTAAAACATGGACGAAGTGAGGGATGAAGGGAAGTCAGTCCCCTTTCCCCCTCCCCAGGGTTGGATATTTCAAGGATACAGAGAGAACATCAGGGCACAGATCTGTCTGCTGAATGAGGAGGTTTCTTTGACCAATTGACCAAGAAGAAAGCTCTTTATGTAGGGCAGCGCTTCTCCGTAATGCAGAGAACACGTGTCCAGAATGCAGCGGCCAGGTTGTAATGGGTGTAAAGAAATCTGATAGAAGTACAGAGGATGCCAAAAATGTATACACATTTTAAGAAAGGGGGAAAAACTATTAAAATTGTAGTACAGTAATACCTCTGATAACGCTAAGACTTGGTTCCACAAGTCTTGGTGTTATCCAATTTTTAGTGTTATCCGATGCATGCTAAAATCCTATGGGATGGATCGGATAACATTAAAGCGCCATAGAGATGCATTGTAACCGCACAGGCTTTAGCGGTTGTTATCCGATCCATCCCATAGGACCTTAACGTTATTTGATCCAATTCTCCTCCCCAGATTACTTAATGTTATGCGATTTTAGCGTTATCCAAGGGAAACGTTATCCGAGGTATTACTTGTACTCAATATATATTGATAACAAAAGATCGATACAAAGTCATGCTTATCTTCTGCATTTACAAGAGGTGCTTCGAGTGGTTACCATCAGCGTCCAGACATTTCTGATTATAGTCAACTACTGCTTGAGCAACACTGGCCAGTGTCCACTTTGGTACGCCCACATTTTTAAGGTTTTCCCCATCTTTCTTCATCATCTAATTAGGGTGTCTCCCCTTAAATGTAAAGTTATATAACAGAAGGAATGTGCTTCTCTCTTGTTAAGTTATGACCATAAAACAGGGGTTCTCAAACTTTTTGGGCCGTGGGCTGCTCATGTGGTTCAATGGGACGGTCAATTGGTTCAGTGGGCCAGTCATGTGGTTCCTCCCACCAGAAACAGAAGTAAAACGCACCTTGCAATCTGTTTTTCAACAGGATGATATTTTAAGCTGCCATTTTCTCTGCTTAAAGGTGCCCAAACTATGGTTCATGGGCGGGATCTGGCCCTCAACACTTATTCATCTGGCACATGCCATGTGGGTGTGTTTTACTTCTGCTTCCAGGAGCGATGAGGGCAGCGGAGGCTGGGTGAATTGGCATTGGTGGCCAGATCTGGCTCACAGGTCATAGTTTGGGCACCCCTGCCATAAAGTAACATGGGAAGTTAATTACAAACAATCAGCATTTGGTTATTGAGAAACACCATCAAAATAAACCCAGAATTGAATGATACATTTATTATGGCCACTGTGACAAAAGTAGGACAGATTTTGGGTTCTGCAGAATTCTCGGTCAGGCAAGATAGAAAGAAGGAATAGAGGATAAGAAATGAGATATAAATCTGTGCTAGTATATATATTATGTTGTCTCTTTGGAGCAGAGGTGTAGGACAACCAGGGCTTTCAATGTTAAGTCCAGGGACTTTCTATCCAGCAAGAAGATCCCAAGAATTATGATATCAAGTGTCTCTCTTGCCTCTGAATGGGAATCCTTAACAGCACCTGGGAGAAAAATGGATTTAGCCAGGAGGAGTATATTGCCGCAAGTTAGCCTTGTTGTGGATGTGTGGTGGATGCAAAGTTAAGATGCTGAACTTGATGGCTGGAAGGTCAGTAGGTCAGCAGTTCAATACCCAAGGTTGAGAAACTCTGCCCTAGGCAATGTCTGAAATCAAGGAAAAGTTTTTTGCACAACTCCCAAGCTATAACTACTGAACTAGAAGAGGCTAAGCTATATTGGAAGAGCAAAACACACACTTTGCTGAATGAATGAATGAATGCCAAAGAGTGTCCCCACATGGACAAGGTTCTGCCTGGACCATGTGGAATCCACTTAATAGACTTTGAGGGAAAGCAGGAAGATCAAAGAACAGTCAAGTAAAATGGAGTTACCTGGACAAATACAAAACATATTGGCTGTGAATGTGGAGAAATTCAACCAATGCAGCATTTATGTGCATGCAATTTATGCAGTGGTGGGATGTCAAAAATTTTACTACCCTGCCATAATGTCATCACAGTGTGGGAGGAGCTAACATCATGACGTTGTGGGCAGGGCCAAAGAAAATAATAAATACTAATAAAAAATAAAATAAAAATAAGCACACACACACACCTCAACCCACCCACCCAACCACAACACAAACCTGTAAATAAATTAAATAAAATAAATAAATAAATAAAATAAAAATTACATTAAAATACACCCACCCACCCAAACACAAATCAACCCACCCATCCCAAACACAAATCTGTCACTTACCTGTTAGTATAAGTGCCTGGGCAGCACTATGTTGCAAGATGGATATGGTCATCGTACCAGTTCTCTAGGATAATATGTCTTAATGTAAATGTAAAACAGCTGTACCTCCTTAAGGGTTCTCCAATTGGAACAGCACAGGGGTAGCTTATTGATGAGGTAACTCCAAGACTTTGCTTAAAAACCCCAAGCCAGGCCACCAGGCCTCCCAGCTGCCAGGCCTTTTTAGGAACTGTGGTATGAGGTCAATATAGGTACACGAGTACCCTGGATAACGTTATGACTTGGTTCCACAAGTCTCGTCGTTATCCGGTTTTTAACGTTGTGCGATGCATTGATCACACAATGTTAAAAAAAGCCCTGTTTCCCTCGAGGCTGCAGCAAGCCAGAACGTCGGGATTTGAATCCTGACATTTTGGCTTGCTGCAGCCTCCAGGGAGGTGGGGGAACTTTGGAAACAGCTTGGATCGGGTCTCCCCACCTCCCTGGACCTGGCCGGGGGGGGGGGGTCAGAGACCCCAAAATTGTTAAAAAAAAAACCATCCTTTTTTTTACCAATTTTGGGGTCTCTGATCCCCCCCCCCCCGCTGGGTCCAGGGAGGTGGGGAGACCCGATCCAAGCTGTTTCTGGGCTTCCCCAACATCCTCAGCCAGTGCAGCAAGCCAGAATGTCAGGATTCGAACCCTGACGTTTTGGGTTGCTCCACTGGCTGAGGACGTCGGGGAAGCCCAGAAACAGCTTGGATCGTGTCCCCTGCCTGCTCCAGAGAGATCAGAGGACCCGATCTACAGCTGCAGGGTGGCTGGGGAAGCTGACGGGGACTCCCTGTCGGCTTCCCTAGCCACCCGCCCTTGCCTCCGCAGCTGTGGGGTGGCTGGGGAAGCCGACAGGGGAGCCCCCCATCAGCTTTCCAGCCTCCCCACCCCTGCCTCCGTAGCTGCAGGGTGGCTGGAAAGCTGAATGGAGAACCCCGTTCAGCTTTCCAGCCACCCTGCTGCTAAGAACGACTGTATCAGATAACGATAAAAATCACGTTATTCAATACAAGATTTTTCCGAAAATCTTGTAACGTTATGCGGTTTTAGCGCTATCCGGTACTCGCGTTATCCGGGGTATTACTGTAAATGTATTAAATACACATTAAAATACACACAGACACATCACATCCAAAGGTGAGTCACTTACCCTGGGGAGCAGGCTATAGGGAGCTTCAGGCTAACAGCTTCTCTTCCTCCTCCCCACTTGGGAGGACAGCAAGGATGCCATGGATACACGCCAAGCACTGTAGGCGTGCATGCACACCAAGTGCTTGGCGCACATGTGCAGTGGGGGAACCAGTGAAAATGTAAGACCTGAAGGTGGTTCCCCCCAAAAGCTGCTACCAGTTCTCCAGGACACTGGGAAAAGTTACTACTGGTTCTGGCGAACTGGTGCAAACATGTTACATCCCATCATTGAATTTATGTCCCACCACATGTACAAGATAAGATCTAGTAAATGGCCTAGAAAACACCATTGAAGAAGTTTCTGGTCAAAATAGTCTAAACATTTTAACATTCAAATTTGTTTGAGTTTTATTTATCTTTTATACTTGACTGTGGTGGTTTAGTTGCTAAGCTGCTAAAGATGAGTGGAAGGTTTATTTATTTATTTATTTATTCATTTCAATTTATGTCACCACCCCACTCCAAAGACTCTGAGCAGCTGGTCAGCAGTCAGAAGGTTGTCAGGTCAGCAGTTCGAGACCCAAGAGCTGCATGATCGCGTGAGCTTCCATCTCTGTCCCTGCCCCTGCCAACTTAGCAGTTCAAAAGCAAGAAAAAGCAATTAGATAAATAGATATAGCTTTGGCGGGAAAGGCAACTACATTCTGTGTACTCCGGCAACTAGTCATGCCTTTCACATGACTACTGAAACCTCTGCAGACTCAAACAGCACTGGCTCCTTGTCTGTAAACAGGGATGAGCATTGCACCCTAGAGTTGGATACTACTGGCTTTTGAGTAAGGGAGGCTCAGTGAAGAGAAAAGTAGTTTCTGGTTTTAAAAGATGATTAGATGAAGGGCTGTGACCTGTTTAAAGGTAGATTTGAGCTCCCAGAAGCTTCCAGGAAATCTAATTCATGTTTCATGCTGAAAAGAGGGAGGTTGGGGGCCATATAAGTATCAGGGCTACACTCTACCCAGCCAGGGTGTTCAGTTTGTTAAGATGCTCAGTGTTTTCACCTTCATTGACCTTTCCGAAGGTGCATGTATCTGGTAAGTTTCGACTTAGCACAGAGGCAGAGAAATACATCCTAGCTTCTCTATTTTCAATATCTGATCCCAAGAACATGGGCTGAGAAGTAAGTTGTGTCCAGTTCAATGGCTTTACTACTCCTAAGTCAGTGTGGACTTGATGATAGGTGTAAATAGCTGTTGAAAAACGAGATAGAGATACACAAAAAATTTGGAACCATTTTTGAATCACTCCCAAGCAAAGCTATTTAAAGAGGATTATTGATGAACTAGCAGAACAAAAAGACACTCAGAAATGAGATTCGGGGAGACGGGAAAGTTTTGCTATTATATTTTGTCTACCGCTTCGCAGATGGTAACATTTGGATAATGAGATGTTGGGGGGTATTGAATGAGTGAATCCAAATGTTTAATCAATGCACATTAAAGTGTTTTGTTCCTTAAAGGTTCCAAGGAAAGAGGGAAACTGTTCTTCCAAAAGGGCGCCAAAGACCCGCGTATTTCTTGACTGTAGATTTCTGTTGCTGTTAGGCAACATTGCTCTTATCCTGAAAGCTGTGATGAGTGTTTGCCTGTGTCTGTTTGTCTGTGTGTGTTTAAGTGCTCACATAAAACCATGTGCCTCAACAAATGTTGAAGTTCATGCTTCCTTTAAGACTGTTGCGGGGAACCTGTGTCTCTCTTTGTGATAGTACTCGGTGGGAAATAGAGCCAGGTCTAGCTAGCATAGCTATTGGGGGGAGGAGGATGGGAGTTGTAGTACATCTGTTGTCCACTCTTGGAGAAAATAATGTCACTCAGAGTCAACTGGGGAGGGGGGTGCATCACTGTGTAAAGATGACCCCACTCGGTTTCTGGCCCAGGTGTATCTTTATCATAAAAAGATCTTTTTTATCCAGATTTTTTCGGATCTGCTTTGGATGAATTTTGTTTTAACCCTGCACTGTTAACTATATTTAATGTCTTTTTATGTTGTATGATGTTTGATCTTGCGTTGTATGGGGTCTTTCTAGTTGTTGTACGCCGCCCAGAGTGGGAGAATATCCCAGATGGGCAGGACAGACAGACTTGCAATCTAGACAAACAGACAGACAGACATGAATTTTTTGGAATAGTAGCCAACCTAATAGTTTGAAAGCAAGAAATTGCAAGTATATAAATAGGTACCACTTCGGTGGGAAGGTAACAGCGTTCCGTGCGCTCCGGTATCTAGTCATGCCTGCCACAACACCACGGAAACGTCTGCAGAAGCAGACAACGCTGGCTCTTCGGCTTTGAAACAGAGATGAGCACTGACCCCTAGGGTCAGATATGACTGGCTTTCGAGCAAAGGAAACCTTTACCTTTACCTTTTAGCCGTGTTAGTCTGTGGTTCAGGCATATCAGAAAACAAAATAAAAAACACTGTAGCACTTTAAAGACTAAAATGTAGCAGGCAGGCAGACAGACAGATAGATAGATAGACAGGCAGATAGACAGGGATGGATGGATGGATGGATGGATGAAGAGATGGTCTATCATTCCATTAGTTTAGCCACTCTTTAAGTTAGGAGTTTTCAACCTTTTAAAGCTGAGGACCAGGTCATGCTGCCTCACATAGCTTCGGGGGCCGGGGGGCCATTTTGCCCTTCTTCCACCACATGGCACTTCCTGGTGTGGTGGAGGTGGTGTGCCCCCACATGAAATGCTGCCATGGGCCACATCCGGCCCACAGGCCACAGGTTGAGAATCCCTGCTTTAAGTGGTTTACAATACAATAAAATGGGAAGGGGAAAAGCACAGTAATTATACATGAAGGCAAGAGCAATCACATTTTAGATTTCCTTCTGTCTTCTTCCCCCCTCTCCTTTCTTTGTCTCTTCTTTTTTAGGCAGTGCCTTTTATTTATATGAAAAGGACGGATAACCCAATGCATCTTCGCCGTTAAAGTTCAGATGCCTTTTGAGAAAACCCAAAGAAAGGACTGTCCTGGGGTTTTCTTTTCTTCTGAGGAAATATAATAAGAGAAGCAGGACAAACTAACAGATTCGGCCTCCAGCAGATTTTGCTCGCCTGCTTTCTGGTCCTCCCACGTGACAAATGGCAAGCTGCTTCCTGACTGCGGGGATAAAGAAAGAGCAACCACAGGGCCTTCTTAATCATTGTCCATAGTCTTGATTCAGCCACCCAGAAATGGTTATGGCAACAAACTGTTTATTCCTTTTCATTCAATTGAGCCCAAATGGCTTCTTAGGAGTGTCTTGGCTGATGGGGGAGAAAAGCACAGGGGCCGGGCCCAGGCTCATTAGGATGGGCAGAAAGGATTGGAAAGCCAATTGGAAATATTCCTTTTGAGATGGCAAGAAGGTCCCCCTACAACCAGTGGTTCCCAACCTTCCTTTGGACATGCCTCACTCAAGCATCTCTAAAATCCTGATCCCCCTCTCCCCCTCTCTGGTGACATATAATTCTTATTATTCAAAAAGTGAACTCCTATTCACATGGAGCAAGCCTAAAAGGCCGTTAACATGGTCTAAACATTCTCAAAATCCCCCCTTTAAAATCAGATTGCCCCTTGTGGGGCGTGTGCCCCACGTTGGGAACTCCAGCCCTAGAGATAGAAATTGTGTGCACCTTCTCCTATTTTTTAAACATGTGTTTTGCATCGACACTGTGTAAATTCTGCACCAAGGAAGGCTGCATTCTGCATTCTGTATGAATTAGGTCCCTCTTGGTGAACCTTGGCACTCCAGCTGTTCTTGGACTTCCAATTCCCAGAAGCTCAGGTCCCTGTGAATCCACATGAATGGCACTCTAGCTGTTCTTGGACTTCAATTCCCAGAAGCCCAGGTCCCTGTAAATCCACATGAATGGCACTCAAGGTGTTCTTCGGCTTCAATTCCCAGAAGCCCAGGTCCCTGTGAATCCACATGAATGGGTTTACTGCACGTACATGCAGCAAACCCATTCATGTGGATTCACAGGGACCTGGACATCTGGGAATTGGAAGTCCAAGAACAGCTGGAGTGCCAAGGTTTGCCATAACTGAATTAGGTAAATGTGTTTGTTTGTTTGTTTGTTTGTTTGTTTGTTTGTTTGTTTGTTTGTTTGTTTGTTTGTTTATAAGGTTCACATACTGGTCTAGCCAGCTTCTGTACATGGAATTTGTAGGGGCTGGACATCATTCTTGTCCTTTGACTTGGGCAGCAAAAGATCTTGGTATTCACCACATGTTCCATCACTGGTACAAATCTCTAAGATTAGGATGCATGTGCAAATATAATTAAACCGCTTAATGAAGTGAACCGCTGCAAATCCTCAACTTGGCGCAGTGGTGACCCTGGCCATCTGACAGCTATGGTGGCATGGATGTATTCCCCTGGCAGGTTCAACCATGCCACAAAAGTGTCAGTTAGTGGTCCAGAACTGTCCTCCGTTCTGAGATTGCAGGTCAGCTAAGTGGGGTTGGGTACTCAAGGCAATGCACCTGGCCAGTGCCATTGGACCCTGCTATGGTGGCAGTAGGACCTCCCAATGGCAAGAGCTCACTAAAATCTCATGAGTGATGATGCTTCGATCTGCCACATCAAACTAGATGTGTGAAGTACAGATCAACCAAGTAAGTAATGAAGTGAAATGAACTAAGGGTGATGGGAAATAAAAATGGGGGACTTTTGAGGTCAAAGAGATCAAAACAATTTCAAGTACCTCAGAGTTAGTTGGGTGGGTGATGGCCATTGGAATGCATAGCACTTTTAATACCCCCCCCCCCCCAACAACAGAAAACCTCTATAGTGGTGTAACTCACTCAGTGGTTAAGAAGCTCAGCTTGTTAACTGGACGGGTGGCAAGTCGACAATTCAAGACCCAGGTATTGCATGATGGATTGAGTACTAGTCTCTGTCCCAGCTCTTGGGGACATGAAAGGAGCTTCATTCAGGCGACCCCTGAACAGAGTTTCTTCCGCAAAAACCCTTTCAACCAGTGGTGGGATGTCAAAAAATTTACTACCTCACCGTGACATCATCACAGTGTGGCAGAGCTAACATCATGATGTCATGATGTTGTAGGTGTGGCCAATAATAATAAATAATAATATAAAAAATAAAAATAAAATAAAAAAATAAGAACACACACACCCCTCAACCCACCCACCCACAACACAAACCCGTAAATAAAATAGATAAATAAATAAAAATACATTAAAATACATCCACCCACCCCAAACACAAATCAACCAGAGCTTTTAAACCAGAGTTTAAAGCTTATTCTGGCTAACCTTTCTCACACTAGGTCAGATGGAAGGAACTACAGAATGAACTCACCACAAGATGGCTTCATTTTGGCACTTTTCAACTTTTCAACAGTTAAAGAAGTTAGGTACAGTACTAAGTCTTTGCCTAACCAGTTCTCTAGGATAATATGCCTTAATGTAAATGTAAAACAGCTGTACCTCCTTAAGGGTTCTCCAATTGGAATAGCTGCTACCGGTTTTCCGGGACACTGGGGAAAGTTACTACCTGTTCTGGCGAACTGGTGGGAACCTGTTACATCCCATCTCTGCTTTCAACCTGAAATAATTTCTCACATGAAATTTTTATTGTTACTCATAGAAACAGAATAAGCTATTCCTGTACATGGGAGGTGTCTTAATTGGACAATATCTATCCTTGCTCTCTTCTAACTATTATAATTATTGTCACTAATCCATGCATGTTAGTAGTCCATAGTGAGGTGGGTTTTGAGTTATTGTGATGACTAGGTATCAGATATAAGCCAAGAAATCTTTGGTTTAAATCTCAAAATTTGGCAAGTTATTTCATCAACCCTGGTTCTCAATTGTGCAATATGTTTTTTAAAATGTGCATTTTAGCTTTGAGCCCAAGATATCTGCTACCAATTTAATATAATTCCAATTTTTCCTTTCCCCAGCAGTATTCTATGGGAAAATATGAATTTCTGTGAACAGAAAGCAAGCAAGAAGCCTCAGAAGTGTAACTTGCTCTTGCCTCCTGACTTTATTGCCCCACTGAACAACCTGTAGTACAGTGTTTCATGGTTTTGTGTGTGTAACCCCATGGATTACTTTGTTCAGCACAACTGGTCAGGAAATCCAAGGAAGGGACTGTGATTCAGGATCTGAGTTAGAAAGAGCAGGAATGCTGGAGAGGCAGGAGTTACTCTTTTCACAGAGGATGATAAACCTCTTACCAATTGCAGAGGCACACCCATCTTTCCAAGAACAATCCAGAGTTTCTCATGATCCACACAGTCAAAGGCTTTGCTGTGGACTATAAAACATAGACTGATCTTATTCTAAAACTTGTTGGTGTGCTTCAGTATCCAGCAGCTATTTGCAATATGATCTCAAGTGCCTTTCCCTTTTCAAAATCCAGCTTGAATATCAGCCATTTCTTGCTCCATATATGGTAAAAGTCTTTATTGCAACAAACCAAGCATCATTTTGAATAGGAAATCAAAACAATGGTCCAATAATTGCTGTGTCTTTGGAATCTCCTTTCTTGGAGATTGGAATGTATATCGAACATTTCTAGTCTGTAAGTTATTATTTAGTTTTCTATATTTGTTGACATATTTTTGCCAAGATTTTGACAGATTCACTCCTTGTGGCTTGCAACAGTTCTGTTGGTATCCCATAAACCCCATGCGATTTATTTCTTCCCAGTGTTTTCAAAGAAGCTTTCACTTTACTTTCTAGAATTGCAGCCTCCATCATAGGAGTCCTCTTCCATAAAGACTTCATAGGAGTCATTTTATCTCTTCTGTATAGGTTTCCATATAACCTGCAGTTAAAAGCTTCCTGGGATTATGTAGTTCTAGACAACAGAGCTAACAAGGTTAATTTGACAGACATTTCCATGCAGGCTAGACTTTAGACTGGCTGTTATTGATGATCAAATCTATCAGTTTCTCAATTCCTTCTTTCCTTCTTTCTTTCCCAAATTTTAATAAAGTCTCACCAGAAATGAACTGAGATGAGAGTCCCACCCCTCCCTCTCTTGAGTCTAGATGGGTAATTTTGTCAGTTTCCTCATCTTCCACATTTAAATGTTGTTAATTTTGGTAAAGTCTGACTAGAACTGAGCAGAAATGAAATTCTGATGCATCCAACACCCCCCCCCCCGCTCATTTCAGCAGCTGTGTCTGACGAAATGAGACTCTGTGCCTGAATAGCCTTTTCCAAAAGCACCTTATTAGTCCTATCTGACCTCTATCTATTTCTCCTCAAACACCTCTTAGGGTAGTTGGCTCCAAAAGAAGGCAGGGTTTTTGTACTGTTGAGAGAAGAGGGTTTTTTAGCAAGAGCCTTCATTTTGGCAGCTTTACATCTGGCCTGGACGAAGAAGAAGAAGAAGAAGAAGAAGAAGAAGAAGAAGAAGAAGAAGAAGAAGAAGAAGAAGAAGAAGAAGAAGAAGAAGAAGAAGAAGAAGAAGAAGAAGAAGAAGAAGAAGAAGAAGAAGAAGAAGAAGAAGAAGAAGAAGAAGAAGAAGAAGAAGAAGATCTCCTCTGTGTGAGGTTAATGCTCTGTGCTCTTTTTGCTGTTGGCCATATTTCACTCTCCACTCTCCATTTCTTTCCAATTAAATATCATTTCTGTTCTACCAGGCTAAACAGCCTGATCAGCAGACTGCATTGCACCAAAGACAGGCAGGCAGGCAGGCAGGCAGGCAGGCAGGCAGGAAGGAAGGCAGGAAGGAAGGAAGGAAGGAAGGATGTTATTGTAGGAATTCCCCAGATGTGGGAAAGGGCACAGATGGATATTCTTCATTGTTCTTATGAAACTGGGAACTGCAGAGCACTGGGAAGGAGCTACTGAATGTCTTTGTCACAATGAAAGCTGGGAGCCAGGACTTTGGGGCTGTCTCTACGCAAAGTGTGGTGGTGATTATTATTATTATTATGCTTATAAGGCAGTACCACCTTTCCCATCTTGCTTGCTTTACATTTCTTTTTTTATTTTGAGGCTGTAAGATTGCTGATGATACCCAGTTATATATCTTGGCCTGTGGTGATCCAAGCGATGCAGTGAAAGTCCTTTCTAGGTGCCTGGAGGCTGTCAGGGTCTGGATGGAGGACAACGGGCTTCAGCTGAATCCTGGCAAGACTGAATGGCTGTGGATCAGGGGTCCTGCGTTATCTCAGGAGCTATCATCTTTGGTTCTGGATGGGGTGGTTTTGCCCCAAACAGACTTGGTGCGTAACCTGGGGGTCCTCCTGGATTTGCAACTACTGCTTGAAGAGCAGGTGGCAGTTGTGGCCAGGAGGACTTTTGCACAACTTTGTGTAATATGCCAGTTATACCTGCTACTAGATCGGGACTTCTTGCTCATGATCACACATGCTCTGGTCACTTCCATACTAGATTATTGTAATGCGGCTGCCATTGATGACCATTTGGAGGCTTCAACTGGTCCAGAATGCGGCTGCCTGAGTGGTGATGGGTGTGGATGGTATGCATATGCCTCTCCGCTGCTTCAGGAGCTGCACTGGCTGCCAGTTTGTCTCCAGGTGCAATTCAAGGTGCTGGTAATTACCTTTAAAGACCTATATGATAGTGGACCAGGATACTTAAGAGACTGCCTCACCCCAAGAACATCTGTCTGTCCCACCAGAGTGGACCGGAGAGGGTCTCTAGTTGTTCCATTGGCCAGATAGATGCATCTCTCTGGCACTAGAAGGAGGGCCTTCTCTATGTCCGCTCCAGCCCTATAGAACCTCCTACCAACTGAGCTACGTCTACAGATGGACTTGCTATCTGTTAGGAAGAACTTAAAAACATGGTTAGCGGGGCAGGTATAGGATCTTGGTGGTACCATGACCCCAGCTCGCTGGTTAGTTTGAGCTCCTTCTCCCCCCTGGTCTTTTAATTTTTTAATCTTTTATCTCTGGGATTTAGTTTTTAATTTTTTAAATTATGATGGGAATCAGCTGATTTTAATGTTTTTTAAATAAATTAAAATTTTATAAATGGGACTTTGAAATTCTTAGATAATGGGTTTGGGTTGTATTATGTTTGCTTTTCTGTGATATGTAAACCGCCCTGGGTTACCCTGGTGAGGAGGGCAATATAGAAATATGAATAAATAAATAATGCTGAGTACTCATTTTACTGACCTTGGAAGGATGGAAGGCTGAGTCAACCTTGATCCTGGTCAGGATCAAACTCACAACCTTTTTGGTTGCAGTAGATCAGCTTAACCCCTGTTTAAAATGTTGTGGCACTTTGATGCTCTACAAGAACATCTGCCAAGAAGGGAAGTTACTGCAGCAGGGTGCTGTAACAGCTCCTAATATTTGGCATATTCTCATATTGACAAGTAACTTTTCTCCTGACAGGAGGCTGTGCATTTGGTGTTGCAAAGAGGGACCAAAAATCACTTTCAATAAATATTGCATACTTTTACACTGAAGCAAATTTAACTGAACAATTATCAACAATTAGGAAAGCAAAAGAAAAAAGAAAAAAAGAATCACCTTACTGTTTTTCAACTTGTTCATCCAATGCTGAGCCTTGACACACCTGAGACAAATTAAGAGCATGTCTGTCCATTTCTTTGCTAATCTGTCTTTCTAATCATTGTGAGATCATTACTGCATCTCGTGTGTGTGTGTGTGTGTGTGTGTGTGTGTGTGTGTGTGTGTGTGTGTGTGTCTTTTTGTGGGAATAGGAGCTTTTGTTTTGATTCTTTCATGCACTTCAAATTCCAATACTGAAGTTTCCACTGTCTTTTTAGCTGAGATAATACCACAGCCGATAACATTCCCCTTTTAACAAGCTCATAGTCAATAGGAATGGATTCCCACAGACTCCGGGCTGTCAATCTCTTTGTTGTTTTGTTTTGTTGCATTATCCTCAAAATTTCAATCCAGGTTTCTTTCTTTCTTTCTTTCTTTCTTTCTTTCTTTCTTTCTCTCTCTCTCTCTCTCTCTCTCTCTCTCTCTCTCTCTCTCTCTCTCTCTCTCTCTCTCTCTCTCTCTCTCTTTCCCTCCCTCCCTCCCTAACTTCCTTCCTTTGGTTGGTTTGTTCTTCCACTCTTTTCTTGGGTGGATGTTCTCCTCCTCCTCCTTTTTCTGCCATATTCAAATCCAAATATTGGTGATCATCATGGTGATCAGAGGCGTAGCTACCGCCGTATCTGCCGTATCAATTATACAGGGGCCCCGGGCCACGGGGGGCCCCAATGTGCGTAAGCAAAACAAATCTTTACCCTTCCTAATGGCCCCCAAACAAATTTTTATACGGGCCCCCGCCAAGGCACGCTACTCTTCTGATGGTGATCAGCCATGAAGACTGTCCTGAGAATATAATGCAGTGGCCTTTCATCTGCCTTCTGCATCGCTGCGTGACACTCATACCATTCATCCAGTTCCATGAGTCACCCTGAGGTCACTAGTCCTCAGGGTGACCAGGTTAGTTAACCACTGCCTGACACTCAGCGTTGAGTCACTGGCAATATGGTCTTCTATATTACCATAGCAGGATAACCTGGCCAGACTGGCTGGCTGGATGAGTCCCCCAAAATTTGGTTAAGCACTTGTAGGATGTGAAGAGCACAAACTACATTCTCAGTAGGTGGTTTCAACACAACAGGACACCTCAACATAGAAAGTTCAGGCCCTTTGAAATTCTTCACATCCAAGAAGTGTGATTGCTTTGCTTTGCACACACACACAGACACTCACTCATTCACAGAGAGAGAGAGAGAGTGAGAGAGAGAGAGAGAGTGAAGGAGCATAAAAGAGAGTGAAAGATGGAAAGCACAGAGTGACTGAGTGATTTTTCAAATATTAGCAACCTGCCCCCTTCTAATCAGAAGTGCTGATCAGGGCTTCTGGTAACTGAAGTCCAACAATACCTAGAGTACGGAGGATGGCCATCACTGGGATATATGAATAGGTAGGACATTTCAGGGGGAGTGTACCACAAAGAGCATTTTCTTCTTTGGTCCCATGATCTAATGCAAACATCTCTCTGTGCCTGTTTGTCTTGGCTGCCTTTTGTGATAGAGCTCTCCATATGTTGCATGGAAGATCAGTAAAATTATGATGCTTTCAGAAGTCAGCTGAGTGGTCACTTTGTGTTAGCAACAGAATACTTAGTTTCTTAACAGCTATCGGGCCAGATCTCCCCCTTTGAAATGGCACTGTTTGATGTTTCCTTGAAGTATATTATAGGCTAATTAAGACTGTTAATGAAAGTGGGTTGTGTGTGAGTTAAGAAGCCTTGAAGATTATCCTGATCAGTCTTCCTGTCTCCTGCCTTTTCATCAAAGCATTAAGGAGGCAACACTACAGGACTATCAGAAGTTTTCCAGGCCAGCTTAACTCAACCCACCTTTAGGTAAAAATGATCAGAAAGCACTCTGGAGAATGGCCAAGAAGGTTCTTGAGAAGCTTCAACAACTATGTCAACTAGGCAAGGACCCTTCTGTGTTGCTTGAACGTCTCCCACCCCACCCCCCAGTTTCCCCTCAGTCAGTGACATTTCCCTTGCCTCTGGCTAAGAGGTGGAATCTAATATTTCATCTTAAGGTGAACATTTTCGGCTGGCTAGGTTTCAGTCTGTCATATTTAATATCAAGGATGCCATGAACATGGCACATTCAATTAAACCACAAATGGACACTGCTACCTCCCTTATCACCACCTCCCTTCTTGCTTTCCTTTTATGCATCCACCATGAAGAAATTAAAATGACTGGCTACCAGTTTCCTTACTGACATCAAGCTGAGAAAGATCAAGCAAAGAAAAATAAACCATTAAAGGGAAATGGTGTGTTTGGGTAGATGAGGACATAATTTTTAGGCCATCCTGTGTCCTCATGAAAGAGGGATAGGAAGTGTCTAGAGCAGTGCTTCCCAACCTTTGGTTTTTGGACTTCAAGGTCCCAAAGGTCTAAGTCAATTGATCAGCCAATGTACTGGTTTTTTTCTGACTGGTTAGGAAATCAAGCATGCAGGCAAATAAGTCTCAGAAACCCCCTCCTCTTTCAAGGATTACTTGTTAACTCTTTACATGCAGAATTGCCATATTTGCAACAAACAGAAAGGAAATGCAGGAGACTGTATGGTACTTTACACTGTTTGGAAGGTGGGATATAATTGTAAATAACAACAGCTGATAGTGATGGAGATCCTCCTGCCTGAATCCCGGGAGAGATTTCATTTCCAATCTGAGTTAGTGACCCTGGGCTAGATAGACCAAGAGTCTGCCTTAGTATATATCTGCTTCCAATGCTCTTCAAATATTGAGTTTTTGGTTGGCTGCCAAGATCTCAAAGTGAATGAGTGGTTGGAAAGAAACCTGTAAATGCATCTGAGGCACCTCTGCCGTTCAGGTTGCAAAGATATTCACTCCATTAACACTGTGACACAGAGAATGGTTTCTAGGCCGAAGGGTGAGATGATATGATTTGGAGACCTGAGATCATCCAGGGATACCACAAAGTGGGCATGAAAAATTGCTTTCATTTAGCAAGCAGTGATAAGAACAAAACACAGTCCATTTTGCTATTTTCTAATAGCACTGCTTTATCCCACCCACCTGGAAGACCCTGAAGAATGACAAATAGCTTCATTTTCCTTCCATGCCTGGCAGCATGAATATTTTTAAAATTATATTTGATCTCCATCTCAGTTCAGAACACTTCTGATCTGGTGGGGAGTTTCTGGATGAACTTTACTGATGTATAGCCATGAAACAATATTGGACACAAAGCAGCAAAGAAAGCAGAAGAATCCCAAAATGACATCTCATTTGTATACAGTATATCTGAAAATATCCCCAAAGCTTTTGTGTACTGATGACATGCAGTTCACCAACCAACCAGCAAGCCAGCTAGCCAGCCAGCCAGCCAGCCAACCAACCAACAAGCCAAATAAGCAAGCAAGCAAGGAAATAAATATTTAGTTTTGATTTAGAAATGAGTAATAATGAAGAGCAGCAAAGGAAGGAGCCCATAGAGCACACTGGTGCTGTGGTTGCAAAATACTTTTACAAATTTATCCTTCTGCATACCTAGAAGTAGGTAGGGGGTCCTGTGTTATATCAGGAACTACCATCTTTGGTTCAGCTTTCCCCAAACAGACCCGGTACGTAATCTGGGGGTCCTCCTGGACTCGCGACTACTGCTCAAAGAGCAGGTGGCAGTCGTGGCCAGGAGGACCTTTGCACAACTTTGTGTGATTCGCCAGTTACGGCCGTTCCTAGACCGGGACTCCTTGCTCATGGTCACACATGCCTTAGTCACCTCCAGATTTGATTATTGTAACGCGCTCTACATGGGGCTGCCCTTGGTGACCATTCGGAGGCTACAGCTGGTCCAGAACACGGCTGCACGAGTAGTGTTGGGGTGTGGGCGTTATACCCGTGCCTCACCGCTGCTGAGGGAGCTGCACTGGCTTCCAGTTTGCCTCCAGGTGCAATTCAAGGTGCTGGTTATTACTGTTAAAGCCCTACATGGTAGTGGACCAGGATACTTAAGAGACCACATCGTCCCAAGGACATCTGTCCATCCCACCAGAGCGGACCAGAGAGGCTCTCTGGTTGTGCCATCACCCAGAGAGGCGCACTTCTCTGGCACTGGAAGGAGGGCCTTCTCTGTGTCTGCTCCGGCCCTGTGGAACCTCCTCCCAATAGAACTACGCCTGCAAACAGAGGATTGAAAACCTGGCTGGCAGGTCAGGTGTGGGAAATGGATGGATCAATTTCCCCAGCTGACTGGATGGTTTGACCACCAGTGCCTCCTAGCTACAATGCCTAGCTATAATGCCTAGTTTTTAATGCTAAGTTTATAAGCTTCTTTTAAAACTTTTAATTTCTGAACTGGTTTTAAATTGTTGTCAATATGCTGTTGTGTTGGGAATTGCCCCGGGTCCCTTCGGGGAGGAGGGCGATAAACAAATTTAAATAAATAAAAATAAAATAAATCAATCAATCTAGCTGTTCTCTACCTAGAAAACCCTGGAAAGAGTTGCCATAACTCAGAATGACAGTACACAATTGTTGTTATTTTAAATTTGGAAGAGTGGCCAAAAAATAAGCAGCTGAAAGGAGAATCTGGTACTTACAATGTTAAAACCCTACTTCCTTCGGAAGCACATTAGATCAGGGTCCTTGCAAGTTCTATAGATCATTCTTTACTAACCTAAAGCATTGTTTAATTCTCTCCCCCACCCCCGCCTCCCCCCAGCAGAGAGCTTAAAAACATTCCTGGAAGTAGAGATGAGAGGAGTACGTTAGTGTGATGATAAGGTCATGATTCAAGGCCAGAAAAGTCGAGAGGCTGGAGAATTAAGGCTCCCTGGGCACTTGTAACTCTGACCTCCTTCCTCGGAGTTGTTATGATGCCACATATGATCTGGTAACGAACGACCCTATAACAGTGGGCTTAAGGGACCCTTAACTCTGAATGTCCGACTTCTGTGTGGTTTAAATCATCACCTTAATGTTGCGTTAAAATGGGACTCCCTTTTGCAACAAATTAAGTTAGAGACAGGTAGTAAAGACACCAAAGGGTTGAAAGGAAACTGAAGAGGCAGGCTGGGATTTGAGTGCTGATTGGAAAGTGGGAAGAGGAGACCGAACAGTAAAAGGGTTTGAGGAAACAAGAGAGAGATGGTGGTCAAGGCAGGAGTCATGTGAGATAAAGAGCATGTTTGTTTGCCTGTTTGTTTCCAATCCTTCAGAACATGACAAATCACAGTATTAGAACAGAATTAATAAATTATCACATTAAAGCAAACACTAGATCAATGTTGCTTTAAAGGTCACGATGGAAATGAGATGTATGAGGGAGGCTGCTCTAGTGACTGGACGGGATGAAATCAGGAAAGAAATTATGAGGGAAAGAATTGGAATAGTACCAGACTTAAGCTGCACACAGAGACAACAGATAAAGTGCTTTGCCCATTTGGGGATAATGTCTCAGAAGTCCATACGATACAAGGCCTATGTGGAAAAGGAGAAGGACAAAGACCGTGAGGTAGACCCAGAGGAAGGTGGAGAGATAACATTAAAGGAGCATTACAAGAAGACCAAATAACACCAGTGGATGCTGCTTGAAGTGCCAAAGCAAGAACTTTGTATCTTCCTCAACACCCAAAGGGGTAAAAGAGGAAATAAAGAAGAATATTGTTTTTAAAACCATGTGAAAAGACAAGCAAGAGCCACCCCTTGATAAAAAGAACTTTTGCATTGATCAAGAAGAAGCCAACAACCTACCTATAAGGAGACATCTCTGCCTCCGAGATGTCTCCTCTAGTCACCTCCATCTAGTCACCTCCTTGAAAAGGAGCTTCATAGCCTAGAAATAGCCAAGAAAAAGGTCTTTCCTCAGGTTCTCCCCTAACATGGCTACACAAGTGGGTGGAACAGGAAAAAAGGCTTCTCCCTAGACCAGTGGCTTCCAACCTTTTTTTTTCTGGCCATGCCCCTCCTAAGCATCTCTAAGATCCCAATTCTCCTTCTATGACATATTCTTATTATTCAAAAAGTGAACACCTATTCATGTGGAGGAAACCTAAAAGACGGTACACTGTTAACAACTCATTCTCGAATCTCTCCCAATAAAAATCAAATTTCCCCCTTGTGGGACGTGTGACCCACATTGGGAACCATGGAGACTCATCTAGGTAAGCGCAAGATGGTCCTTCAGTTGCTTTGGTTACTGTGGTGGCTCACTGGTTACGAAACTCGCCTTGTTAGCTAGAAGGCCAGGAAGTCAGCAGTTTGAGACCCGGGCGCTGGATGACGAAATGAGCTCCCGTCTCTGTCCCAGCTCTTGGGGACACGAAAGGAGCCTCATTTGGGCATCCCCTGAGCAGAGTTTCTCCAGCAATAATCCTTTCAACCCAGAATAATTTCTGACACAAAATTATTACTATTATGGTTACTTTGAAAATGTCAGATGCTTACAGAGTGACTTTCTGAAGATAAAGTCAACACTACAAGTAAAATTTGTTTTTCTGGCACAGATTCTAAGACACAACAAGATTCCCACCTCCCACGGTTTTGCCCTGATGCCTTGTTTGAAACAGAAATGTAGACAAATCTCACTAAATTTACTTATTATCTTCAAAATATGTTGCCTTAACATGGAGGTTTAGCCAGTGGTGGGATGTCAAAAATTTTACTACCCCACTGTGATGTCATTACAGTGTGGGTGGAGCTAATGTCATGACACCATGGGCGGAGCCAACATCATGATGTCATGACATTGTGGGCGGGGCCAAAGAAAAAAAAATCAAAAATCAAATAAAAATAAGCATGCACACACACACACACACACACACACACACACACACACACACACACACTTCTTCCTCCTCCCCGCTTGGGAGGATAGCAAGGAGGCCATGTATACATGCCAAGCACTGTAAACATGTATGCACACCAAGTGCTTGGCGCACATGTGCAGTGGGGGAACCAGTGAAAAGCTAAGCCCCAAAGGTGGTTCTCCCCAAAAGTTGCTACCGGTTCTCCGGGACACTGGGAAAAGTTACTACCGGTTCTGGCGAACTGGTGAGAACCTGTTACATCCCATCACTGGGTTTAGCCCATGTGAAACATTGTGAACCTCCATGAGATCGTTCATGTACAGCAAGAGGGTTTTAGTTGTCCTGAGGGTTCCTTGACAAGCAAGCAAGCAAGCAAGCAAGCAAGCAAGCAAGCAAGCAAGCAAAATAGGGCTTTTGATGCAGCCCATAACATGATAACACTAGTAATATATGTCTTGTGATTTCTGCTTCTGCACATTCTACACATTTCTGCTTTTGCACAGGCAAATTGCCAGGAAGAGAAGGATTCTAACCTATGGATGGATCTTCATAACACACTTTCCATTCAGCATCGGCTCTCACAGTTACTATGATACTCCAATTGTTATCTTGAGAAAGGGATTTCTCCCCTTTCCCCATCTTTTCTGCCTTCAGGTAGATAAGATAAAAACACATGATGAATGGCTGGCTGGGGAGATCAGAATTTGTCTACTGTGCCCCTAAGGTTTCTAAAAGCAACAATTTCCATCAGTTTTGTGTGCAGAGGATGTCTGATCCATTGTGTGGATGACAACAGGGATATAAGCACTGTGGCACATAGCAAGACAAATCCGTTCACAATATTTCCATCAAATCCCTTCCCCCACCCTGCAAGGTAATCTGACAAACAAAATCATTTAAGATTTTTTTAAAAAACAGACTCAAGGTAGAACAGAAGAACTCTGAGCTTTGCTGTTCAAGGTTCAGTAGAGGTCCAGAGCTACAGCCAGAAGAAGGGTTGGCAGGGAAGAGGTTACCAATGCCTTTCCCAAAGAGTAACCTATCCACCTTCTGAAGGCTAGAGCCCAGTTAATCCAATTTCAATATCTCATTTTACCTCCTTATTGGATCTTCCTGGAATTGATGAATGTTCATGCACTGGAAAAGATGAAATAGCCAGTGGCTTGAAGCTCTATTTTGGTCTTTGTAGATGCAGTTCTTCCAGGATACTGGGTAGATATTTGCCACTATTGCAACCAGAAAAAGTCCCACTCTATAGGTCCAGCCCTACCGTTAAGTTAAATGAGGCAATTGCTTCACCTGGCCAGTGATAGGTGAACACAGTGACCACCCTGAGGTTGTTCTTCTTGAAACAGCTTTGACGGCAAAGGTTCTCCTGATTGACCCACACTAGTCCCTAGGGTGATCCAGGAGATATCAGTCCTGCCCACTCAGTTGTGGTGCTGTTTTGGCTTTTGCCTCAAGGCAAAAAGCAAAATCAGTCTGACCCTGCAAAGTTTACCAGCCCTGGCATATTTCTACAACATTGTTTCATACCAACCATGCAAATAAAATCCTTTTGTTATGTATTATTAACATATCCCTTTGTCATTAGTAATTGACCAGAAAAATACAGGTAAACATTCTATAGTTCCTACTAGCATCCAGTTCTGATGTTGCATCTCGGAAACAGATGCATTTAGAACTGAAAAGGGTATAGGATAAAATTGGAGCAGATATCCTGTTAAAATACCGGACCTCCTCCATCATCATCGCCGCCGCTGCCATCGTCGTCATCGTCATCATCTAGGTCAAACTTTAAACTGCCAAAATGAAGCCACCTTCTTGGCTTTGTCGTTGGCCAAACTTAAGTCCTCATCGATGCATGTTTCTGGCAGTAACCGGCAGACCAGTAAATGAGCTGGAGTCTGTATCTCTCCACATTCACACAGTGTATTGTTGTCAGTAAGCAGCCCCCATTTGAGCATGTTGTTCTTGCATTTAGGGACTCTGACCCTTAGCCTATTTGGGGTCCTCTTCTAAGTGATATAGGAGATGCCGAGTTTCTCAACCATACATTCCTTTAATATTATTCCTAATTCAGTGAGCTCCTTCCTCCAGTTTAAAATGTTCTTATAAACTAACCTTTAATCTGATCTGTTACACTTATGTAATTTAGGGTAAGAAGCAGCTAGTTACAAATAACTATTTTACTTTTAAAGAGTATCTATCAAGAGCGCTGGGACTGACACTTCCTTGTACCCAGTTGCCACCAACTTTTGTATATGACTTTATAACCATTTATTTTCTTCTCTTCTGTTTGCTTGTATTCCCAATTCTCTCTCAAGGAAGCTGCAGTCTTTGAAAAAGCTTTGAAAATCCATATGTTGACTTGTTTTATTGGTCATGCTGATCTACTGTTATTTTTTAGCTGCATGTCTGGGAATGTATTTTATATTGGCTGAATTTTATATTAATGCATTGTTCTGGTGTGTTGTGTGATGTATTGTTTAATATTGTTGTTTTTGTGGGCCATCAAATAGGAACCAATGTATAGTGGCCCTAACAGGGCTTTCAAGGTAGGTGAGATATTTAAGGAGCATTTTTACCAGTTCCACACACCCAAGTGGGTTTTCATAGTTGAGCAAGGATTTGAACCCGGACCTCCAACTCCATTATTTCATCTACTCCACCATGCTGGGTGTCCATTGTTTAGCCTGTTGCTGTTGTTTTGAGGTTTCATTCAAACAAAACTACAGTTTTACTTTTATACAAGTGTGTGTTTGCTCAATATGTTGGTCCAGAAAGGTGGCTTATAAAAGTTTAAATCGTTTTAAATAATAAATACATCTCTGTTCAGCAGTACATACAGAATGAAACCAACAGAACATTTGTGTTTCTTGGAGGAATGGGGGGAAAGTCTATATTCTACAACAAATGTTACTCCCTCTTTCTCCATTGTAGCCAACTGTGTATTCAGCCAGTGGGAAAGAAAGGGATTTAACACATATACAGTAATGGAGTAGACCGTACAGCCAGCAACTCATCACTGAGTGTTGGGCAGCAGTAAATAACCTGACTCCCGAAAGGGGACAATGGCTATGGGCAGAAGAGACCCCTTAGGTGGGGTGAGGAGCCCCCTCAGTGGAGGAAATGCGACTGGAAACCATCATATTGGGTCCAATGGCAAAAAGAGCAGAGGAGGAACTCTGATTCCCAACAGTCATGGAGGTGGAAGAGGCCATGCCAGATGTGAAGGTGCACCTTGATAATATCCTCAAGAATGCGGCAGTCCATTGTAGTCCTGGTGTTAAATCCTGCATGTCTCATTTCATATGTGCCTCAGGAGATGGCTCCATGATCACTATGTATGGGTCACTTCATAGCAAGCTGGGATCTGCCTTAAACAAATTCACAGTGATGGCATTTTTCCTGCTTCAGGAAAAAATGCATTCTCAGATAAAAGTTGCAGCTGATGATGACAACATACACTTCACATATGTGTGTCAAGATCAAAGTGTCAGGAATAAAGTTCTGGCAGAACCCAGTAGGCACAAAAATCTCAAGAGAACTTACTGTTCTCTTGAGCTGGTCTTCTTTCTACAAGAAACTAAGCCTTTTCTTGATAGAGTCACTCCAGGGGAAACATTAGTGGATGAAAATCACTGAAGCACAGGAGGTGAAAGCAAAATCCTCTGTCTTATAGACCAGTGGTGGCGAACATATGGCACATGTACCTTTTTGGATAGCTGTGTAATAGGATTTCAGCATGGAGTTGGGGTACACAGAAAGAGCCTCCATGAAGATTGTGAACACAACTGGGCATCATGCCCTGGATGGCAACCTTGTTGGCTAATATTTCTTACACCAGATCAAACTAAAGGAACTGAAGAATGAATCCACCAGAAACGTCTTTGTCAAGACCAACCATAACAATGATCTCATTAAATATTGAGGGACTTTTGAGTAATGAGAATGTTCTCCTTACAGACATGTGCAGGGAATACAAATGTGACATACTTCTGCTCCAGGAAACACATCAGAGGTCAGCAAGGTGCAGACCCAAAGTGGCTGAAATAGAACTATTGATTGAGAGACCTCGTGACCAGTATGGGAGTGCCATTTTTGTTAGACCTGACCTCAGGATAATATCAGCTACACTGATGGAAACAATCAACAGACAAGAAAGTGGCTTCATTTTGGCAGTCCAGGATTTGATCAGGACACAAAAGAAGAAGAAGAAGAAGAAGAAGAAGAAGAAGAAGAAGAAGAAGAAGAAGAAGAAGAAGAAGAAGAAGAAGAAGAAGAAGAAGAAGAAGCAGCAGCAGCAGCAGCAGCAGCAGCAGCAGCAGCAGCATGGAGTTGTAGAACGAGTTCTTCAACCAAAGTTACCATAAATCATGGGTGCAAGTTATCACGTAATAGATTTTCCTGATACGCTGTGATGACTATACAGTACAAGGGACTAAGTGACAATAAAGTGTTTTTGAGGATTTGATATTCTTCATAAATATGTCTTGGAAAACTTGGCACCAAATGCTTCAGGAAGATCTTAAAACTATTAATGACTTTTGGGACAATGCCAAAGCTGTTGTGTACAACCAAAATGACTGGAAAATACTTGCTACCCAATGTGCTTTGCACAGGACCTAATGATAATGATGTTCTTCATAGAAGCATGCCTTTCTTGCTGGTTACAGGGTCCATATATTCTCAAGAGATGGGATCCACCTTAAAGAAATTCACACCAGTGACATTTTCCTGCTTCGGGGGAGGGGGGGGGAATGCATTCTCAGATATGAGTTGCAGTCGACGATATCCTCAAGGCTTGAGGTGAACTTGGGAGAAACAATATGTATAACTATGCATGAACACCTCTCTCTCTCTCTCTGTATGTATGTATGTATGTATGTATGTATGTATGTATGTATGTATGTATGTATGTATGTATGTATGTATGTATGTAGGTAGGTAGGTAGGTAGGTAGGTAGGTAGGTAGGTAGGTAGGTAGGTAGGTAGGTAGGTAGGTACTTACGTACATACATACGTACAATTGTTTTGATGCCATGTCAAGTGTTTACTGGAACAATTTAAAGCAGCCAATCTATCCCACTGTATTTTTTGTAACTTCTTACTGCTGTTTTACGGTTGTATTTTTCTTGTTTTTCTTGCATGTCATGTTTATAGGACCATTCTCAGTTTTATTTATCCCTCACTGCCCTGATATCTTTTGACCTCACAAAAGATATCCACAAGACCAGCAATTTTGTTGGAAGCCGGGAGTTTTGCGCGCCAGCCCATCAGCAATGTAAAAAAAGTTGTTACCCCATAAAATGTTCTTCGCTTCCTTTTATCTGAAAAATTTTTTACAGGTGAAAATTGGGTCTCCCCCACCCCCAGCCCTGGTCGCATGCTGAGGTTGTGTGTTTATGTGGAAGGAGACTCTTGGTGACCTAAGACAATTCCCTCTTGCAGAGATAAGCTGTTCTAATAGTTATTGTTCACCAGGTCTCCCTGAGCAAGGAAAGAAACCTTATCAAAGGGAATCTGTTCATTTGGCTGATCTGTAAGTAGCATCTTTCGAGGAGAGAGGCAATCTCACCGCCTTGTAAATATGGAACTCCTCGGCAAGCGATAAGGGGCTGATTTCATCACTTGCAAGAGGCACAGTTTGAGTTATAGACCTTATGCAGAAGACTGATAACTTCCAAATCTTTTCTCAGCATGATGATTACAAGGAGGGGATGGTGGGCGGGAGGGGAGGTGGGGGGGGGAATACTTCTTGTGGTTACAGGACTGTACTGACATTGTGTAGGGAACAGAAGCGTAGCATGCCTTAACGGGGCCCCGTATAAAAATTTGTTTGGGGGGCCCTTGTGAAATAAAAAAAATTGGGAAGTTTTAATTAATTTTTGCTGTAGGGGGCCCCCGTGGCCCGGGGGCCCCGTATAATTGATACGGCAGATACAGCGGTAGCTACGCCCCTGGTAGGGAACTGTCTAGCATCCGAGAACAACACTTACTTTCCCTATGTTTGTGATCCACGGAAAGAAAATGATTGCAGTTTTGTAACCAGTGTAAAAAATATTTCCAGAGGGCAAAAGGCATCCAAAAGAGAAGATTTCTTTGTTTGCATGGATGGCCCTATAGATTTCATTCTATATTATAAAGAGGGATCAGCAAAAAGCAAGGGAAGGAGTTTCAATTAGTAGCTTGGTTTTCTTCTTCTTCCTCTCCTCCTCCTCTTCTTTCCATGTCAGATGTAGTCCAGATGTAAAACTGCCAAAATGAAGCCACCTTTGGCAAATTCATTCTGCAGTTATTTTTGCCTGACCTAGTGTGGCTCAAGTCACTAAGACGCTGACAGGGAGACGGAAGGTCAGCAGTTCGATTCCCGAGTACTGCAGGACGGAACGAGCTCTCGTCTCTGTCCCAGCTCCTGCCAACCTGGCAGGTCGAAAGCAAGAAATTGCAAGTAGATAAATAGGGACCACTTCAATGGGAAGGTAACAGCATTCCGTGCGCTCCGGTGCCTAGTCATGCCTGCCACATGACCATGGAAACGTCTGCAGAAGCAGACAGCGCTGGCTCTTTGGCTTAGAAACAGAGATGAGCACTGACCTCTAGAGTCGGATACGACTGGCTTTCGAGCAAGGGAAACCTTTACCTTTACCTTTAGTGTGAGAAAGATTAGTTGGAACAGGGTGGCCGTTGCCTGGAATGTGCCTGATTGTCATTTTAAAATACCACAATCTTTGAGGAGGTTCTTTCTGTGCACCCCACTTGGTTAGCTAATTTTTTTTTCAGTTGAGGTTAGCTTTGATTTCTGAAGCCAGCTTTTGATCAATGAGGATGGGAATAAAGGATGTCCTTGTTTTCCCCCTTGAACTTTAGATCCTTTCATTTTTATATTCTATGTTGGCTACCAAATGTATATAATGTTTGGGATTTGATTGCCTTACCTAATCGTATAAGGCCAACCACATAAGCCATTTCATTTCTTCAGCTGGCCAGCCACTGTCCTCTCCTAGCTCCGTTCATTTATATCATGGGTTCCCAAACTAAGGACTGTGAGCTGGATTCAGCCCACAGCACCATTTCATGTGCCCCCCATTCCAAGGGCGTTTGAGAAACAAAATGGCCACCCATTTGAAGCTGTTGGGGCAAAATGGTCACCCCCATTGTGTAGGCAGTGCAAAATGGCCACCTGCCCCCCAAAGCTGACTGAGAGAGTGTGACCTGGTGTCTTGCTTGAAAAGGTTGAGAACTCCTGATTTAAATAATAATAATAATTGCACACAGGGCCATAGATGTGCTTGTGCGACAGGGTACAGACATTGCCATGACTGTATCCCCCCCCCCCGACTACACACCCATTTTGTTGTCATAAGGCCATCAGACACTTGCACCTTTCCCCTTTACTGGGGCTTTTACCATTTAAAAAAAATCACCCTTGACTCCCTTTAAGAAACAGCCGTCCCTAAAGGCCTTTGGGATTGTATTAGTCTAAGACAGGCACTGCTACAGTTCTTTGCTAGATTTTGTGATTGAAATAAATGGGCGAAATTAAGCAAATTAATATAAATGGTCTGTCTGCGATGCTTGGAAACAGGGAGGATCCGAAAACCCCTCCAGGAAACTGAAGGTGACTGGTTGTTGTTAATAAACAAGCCAGCTAGATGACAATGGATTTAGAATATAACATCGTGTCAGCCTGCAAGGTACATTTTAGAGTTAGACTAATGAGCAAAACAAAGCTCTCTGGTTCCAGGCACTTACAGTCTCAGTCTCAATCAAGTGGCCCCTGGAAAGGCTAAGGAAGCTTCATTGAGAAATGGGGGTAATATACAAAATTTGGGGATCCCTGAGCATTTCCTTTCAGGTCCATCTCAAATTCTTACAAACTCATGAATTTCTTCTTAGGGAGGGGGGAAAGGATGGGTAGTTTGGAAAACCAAGCATTTGGGAGAGGCTGAAATAGACAGATTCATCCATCCCAGGCCAGAGATTTGAATTAGTCACTCAGGAAAGTCTAGGAGTTACACTAGAGCAGGGATTCTCAACCTGTGGCCCATGGTGCCATTTCATGGTGGCCCCCCACTGCTTTCACCACACCTGGAAGTGCCCTGTGATGAAGGCAGGGCAAAATGGCCATCTGGTCCCTGAAACTGTTTGGGGGACCATGACTTGGCCCCCATCTTCAAAAGGTTGAGAACTCCTTCACTAGAGGAAGAGATATCCTTGCTACTGAAAGAACAAAAGAAATCATGTTGGGGAAAAGGATGTGTATGTGTGTGAATTTGCTCTCTTTTTTTATTCTTTGCCCACCCTTTGCTTCAACCCTAAAAGTCCTTGACTTTACCTGCGGCTTGTGCTACATAAAAAAATTGGGCAGTATTATTAATCCTTCCTTCCTCCTCCTCCTCCTCCTCTTGGTGTCAAGGGAGATACTGTACAAGGTTCTTGCTCTGGCCCTTCCAGAGGCCTCTACCAGTGTTATTTGGTGTTCTTGTAATGTTTCTTTGATGTTATCTTTCCACCTTCCTCTGGGTCTATCTTGTGGTCTTTTTCCTTCTCCACTTTCCACATATTCCTTGTATGGTATGAAATTCCAAGACATTCTCTCCAAATGGGCAAATCACTTTATTTAGTTGTCTCTGTATGTAGTTTGAGATTGGTGCTATTCCAATTCTTTCCCTTATAATCTCTTTCCTGATTTTATTCCTTCTAGTCAGTTCAGAGGCCTTCCTCATCTCATTTCCATGGGATTTTTTTTAATCGTGTCAGAAGCATACAAAAGTGCTTTCTGGGTTGGAAGGATTTTTTGCTGGAGGAACTCTGCTTAGGGGGACGACTGAATGAGGCTCCTTTCATGTCCCCAAGATCTTTTCCACCTGAAGTGGTCTCTATTTATCTACAGTCAAAACTTGCTTAAAGAGCGGCTCACTTAAAGAGTAACTTTCTTAAAGAGCAGAATTTTCTCTGAATATTCGCTTTGCTTAACAAATAAAACCAACCAAAAACTTGCTTAACAAATAGATCGGGGTTCGCAGTCCCCCCTACAATTGGTCACTTTCAATGGTGTTTCGCTTAAAGAGCAAACTCGCTTAAAGAGCAATCCTGTGGAACGCATTATGCTCTTTAAGCGAGGTACAACTGTACCTGCAATTTCTTCCTTTCGAACTGCTAGGTTGGCAGAAGTTGGGACAGAGATGGGTGCTCATTCCTTCATGTAGTACTTGGGTCTTGAACTGCTGACTTGCTGACTTTCTAGCTAACAAGGTGAGCTTCTTAACAAGTGAGATACCACAGTCCCATTTCCATGGTGATCCTGTTTCATTTATGTTTTGCTTTAAGTGTCCATGTTTGGCACTGGTAACATAAGGTGGGAATGAATGGGCTTCATATGAGGTGGACTTTGCCATTTGTTTTATACTTGTTCCCTCTACAGAGGTGTAGCGAGGATGTGTGAGGGGGGTGGCCTGCCCCGGGCGGCACTTGGGTGGGCAGTGCTGCTGCTGCCCTGGACTTCCTGGCAGCTGCCGGGACCCTCTGCCACCACCGGCGTTCTGGGCCCCGCCTCAGAGGGTGTGGGCCCGATGGCACGGTGGAGGCCAGGGGGTGCCAGTCCCCCTCCCCCACCCCCTCCTTCCCAGGTGCCCCCTTGTTACTATCTGCTGGGCTGGGCAGCGCAGCGCAGCCCCAGCACAGAGCCCACCATCGGGGTCCCAGGCGCGCAGTAGCCCCGCCTCCTAGCCTGGCAGCGGTGCCCAGGAAAGCGGGAAGCGAGGCCGGCAGTTGCCACGGCCCAGTGCCAGCCAGGCATAGGACCACCACCCCCGCAACGCCTGACTGGCGCTGCTCCAGCTGCTGGGCCGCAATGAATGCTGGCCTTACTTCCCGCCTTCCTGGGCGCCGGCGCCGCCACCGGGTAGGAGGTGGGGCAGTCACGCGCCTGGAACCCCAACAGGATGGGTGAGGGTCTGGGGTGGGGCTGGCCCAACGGTGAGCCCACCCTCAGCATCCCAGGTGCGTGTCCGCCCCGCCTCCTAGCCTGGCGGCAGCAGCTCATCTGCCTTCGGTGGCAATGGCGCCCAGAGGGGCAAGGCCGGTGGTCGTTGTGGCCCACCACCTGTGGCCAGAGCAACACCAGCCAGGCCAAGGACCTCCCCCTTGCAAGGTCTGGCTGATGCTGCTCCAGCCACGGGCACTGCTCCGCAGTGACCGTCGGCCTCACTTCCTGCCTCCGAAGGCAGACGAGCTGCTGTCGCCAGGCTCGGAGGTGGGGGAGTCATGCGCCTGAGACCCCGATGGTGGGCTCCCCACTGGGCCCACGCCACACCGCCCCAGACCCTGCGCATCGCCAATGCTATTGGGGTCCCAGGCGCGCGTCTGCCCCTCCTCCAAGCCTGGTGAAGCCTAAAGGTAGGACTTTCCTACCGGGGGGGGGGGGCAAGCCTGGGGGGGCTGGTGTGTGTGTGTGTGTGTGAGTTGCTCTTTCTTTTGGCTTCACAGAATTGTTGTGAGAATAAAGGTGGTGAGAAGGTGACCCACATATATCATCTTGATCCTGACAGAAGAAAGGAGGGATAGAAATGGAAAGAAATGCATGAATACATATGAGGAAAATAGATGAGCCCCACCCAAAATAGCCAGTGGATTTGTTAATACAGATGGTTTTCCAAACTTTTTTAAAAAATTCTGGGTCATCTCGGCCCTGTCTGCCATGGTTTCTATTGGTTTTCTAATCGACTAACACTTGGCCTGCATAAAATGAAAAACTCTGCTTATGCGCATATGTTCTGAGAACATAAATGCAAAACCAGTGTTTGGATTCGATGCTACATAAATGTACTAATTGCCCAATGTTCTATATGGGGCTGTAATGCATCAAAAGAAGGAGAGGGAACAGAAATTATAATTATTTCTATTTAGCATGGAAATGGGTAATCTGAGACAAGATGGGAGGCCAAAAGCGATCCCTTTTGTAAACTGTAAAAAGACGTATCAAAATGTTTTAGAAAATCAGAGGCATTTTAGGATATGGGGGAAGAGAGAGATGGTCATTACTGTAGGTCCACATTCCAAGTTTGAGCCTTCTCAGGATTAAATCAAAGTGTATTCAATGGGGCTTACTCAAAGGTAAGGTTGTGTCTGAGCTTGGAGATGTTCCTTTATTGACTATCATTCAAAGTCATGAATAGGGATGGAAGATTATGCAGTAGTTCTTCTTGGTTCTTCAAACTGGCTCCTCCTCCTCCTCTTCTTCAAATGCTGTATCTGATTTTGAATGTTGGCTATCCTCATGGTAATCTGCCATGAAGTTTGTTCTGGGATCATTTGCCATCGATATCACAGCATGACACCCATAGTACCACTGATCCAGTTCCGCAAGTCACTTTCTGGTCCTGAGCCCTTTTGGCACCCAAAGTCCTCCTCAGCTCCAAGCCAGGATGGATGAAGCTGCTGCCCTCCATCAAGATGGATTCAAGTGGGATTTAATCCACTTGGGAACCAATTCTCTTCCCCATGGACTTTGTCATCCAAGGTCATTAGTCCTCAGAGTTGTCAGGTTAATTAACCACCACCTAACGATCGGTGTTGTGTCGCTGGCAGTAGGTGCTATTCGATTACCCTAGCAGGATAACCTGGCCCACAACTGGTACTCAGTCCCTTCCTTCCTTCCTTCCTTCCTTCCTTCTTCTTCTTCTTCTTCTTCTTCTTCTTCTTCTTCTTCTTCTTCTTCTTCTTCTTCTTCTTCTTCTTCTTCTTCTTCTTCTTCTTCTTCTTCTTCTTCTTCTTCTTCTTCTTCTTCTTCTTCTTCTTCTTCTTCTTCTCCTTTTCCTCCTCCTCCTCCTCCTCCTCCTCCTCCTCCTCTTCCTTCTTCTTCTCCTTTGTGCCTCAATAGCTACCTATTAACTAGCTACCTATTTCCAGAGTGACTGATTAACTGGTCTACCCCATTTTAAAGCCATCTTAGGGTTTGGCTATCCTCATACCTAGTAGCAGTCAGTTCCACATGCATTTGAACCCAAAGTCCATGCCAAAGAACTCTGGTGACTATACTTTCTTAACCTTCTCTTTAAAGAATAAACAAATTGTAGGAATGTGTTCAAATATTGCATATAACCTCAAAAGGGAAAATGCCCCATAAGACCCCTATTAAAATGCATATTTTCTCCTCCACGGTTACTTTCTTTTGTCCCTCAAGACAGCAAATCATGGCACTGTTGGTGAATATTATCGCCCTGATGTTATCCTTGTTTCTGAATAATTTGGTTCAGTATGGGGGAAATTGGGGTGTGTGTATCTAATTAATTAGAATGACCCAACACATTCCTGTTTGCAATAGGAGATTTTAATACAGCGGCAAAAATCTAGCAGGAGACAAATTGCATTTGAATTAATCTTAGGGAGATAATTTGGGGCACATCAAGTTTGTTTAGGATCAATTTTAATAAGCTGAAATAAAGTAAACAGTGAGCGATGGTGGCGGCCAATTGGAGGCGGCTCTTTGACAGCTGCTCAAGCACCAAACTGACACCCACTTAGGAAGGCATTATTTGGGAAGCTGTGTTTTTGATTGGCTCAGACAATTAAAAGGTTGCCGACCAGCAGAGGGGGTTGAGGGAGCAGTGATGAATAGATGATCAGATGAGGATGGGCCTCTTGGATTTGTGCTGCTCTTAACTTTTGGCCTGTGTGTAGCCAGCCCTGTAATGAGGGGAGATGAGGCATTGGCTGCCTGCACTGGATGCTGAAGGCTAGGGGCAGATGTATGGTAAGGTAAAGGTCACCCTTGCTTGAAAGCCAGTTGTATCCGACTCTAGGGTTCAGTGCTCATCTCTGTTTCATAGCTGTCTGCATTTGTAGATGTTTCTGTGGTCATGTGGCAGGCATGACTAGACACCAGAGTGCACGGAACACTGTTTGCCTTTCCACCAAAGTGGTCCCTATTTAGGCGGCAATTGCTGCCTAGGCCACAGGGCCTGTCCTATATCTCTTATGAGCCCTGTTGGCACAGTGGTAAAATTGCTGCACTGTAGCCAAAATGTTGTGAGTTTGATCCTGGGATCAAGGTTGACTCAGCCTTCCATCCCTCCTATGGGCAGTTCTTCAACTGCCTTCAGATCAGAAATGAGGCAAGTTTTGCTTTAGACTACAGCTGACAGAAATCTCTTAGTGTTGCTTATGTTGACATAAGTCCCAGCTTTTGCCCATGGGATGGGGTGAAATGCCTTGGCCTTAATGTCAGGGAGCAAAATATTTTGGGATGCCAATTGTCCTTTAGGTTGCCTTTGTTGTGATAATCACTCTTTGGGAGCAATTCACGAAGAAACATCTCTCCCATCCTTTCAGGGTAGCTGGTCTCTTCCTTTTCTTTCTACTCTCTTGGCCATTTTCTTGTTACTTTTTAAAAACATTTCAATGATAGATCAGCAAAACAGATACTGATCTAAATCAAAAGCCAAAAAAAATGGTGACATAAGTATTCTTTAGAAGAGCCCTAGTGGTGCAGTGGTCAGAATGTTGTACTGTAACCAAAAGATTGAGAGCTTGATCCTGACCAGGGCTCCAGGTTGACTCAGCCTCCCGTCCTTCCGAGGTTGGTAAAATGAGTACCCAGCCTCTTGGGAGCAAAATACTAATTAACTTGTGACATGCCCAGAGAGTGTGCTAAGTGCTATGGGGCGGTATAAAAGTGTACTGTAATTGCTATTGGTATTGCTAAGTCGGGGCCCCAGAAAACAGGACCCTGGCTCACGTGGAGACCTCCCATGGACAGTGTTAGCCTAACTGCACGTGTCTAGGATCTTGGCCTCTCGTGCCCTCCTCCCATGCTGGCTTTTTAGGGCATTAGCAGACTTGAGATTCCTGTGGAGGATCTTTTAGTGTATCTTCTTCTACGTAGCTTTCGACCGCGAGGCTGCACATGGCAGTTCGGTCTCATCTTATTATAATGTGTAGACTATTTAGCCGTGGCTATGTCACATTGCCCGGGGTGCACCATGTGGAGGCTAGTCTACTTCTCAGCCCAGTGGTTAAAATCTAGACACCCTGCTTGGCACACTGCAAGCAACCTTCAGAATAACCCTTTTAATATCGCAGATCCCTGGATGGAACTCTGGCAACGTTTATCTCTGATTCCCCATCATCACATCATCAAGAATCTCTGCGAATGGCCAGCTGGATTTTCCCTTCCAAGACGGCAGTGGAGGATGCTGAACAGAGTGAGGACTGGTTGTGGCAGATGGGGATGTAAGTCCTCTCCACAATGTGATAGAATGAGTCACAAGTTATTCAACATGGAGCTTCTATGGTTCTTAAACTGTCTTAGAATGTAGCTTTGCTCTGTGCAAAGGCCTCATAATTCTTTCTGCTTCCCTTATCAAGCAGGTGTGCTTCGTGGAATCTTCTCAAAGCTTCAGGCCTATGTTTTGTCTTCCTCCCCAGGAATGTTTGCTTGCGTCAACATCGCAAGCCTGGGAACACCAGACTTTTGTTATGGGAACCAGGGTTTGTTTATACAGTCGCTGGACTCTGACTGGAAATGTGCTAATTAGGAGAGCCAGGCTCATGTTCTTTCCTATAGATATGGGCTTGGGAATTTATTCAAGTTTGGGGTTTCTGGGTGTTACACCTTAGAAGGGAGAGTGGGACTCTAACACCTGCGTCCTTACTCCAACCCAAGCTAGTCATGATTACTTAGATTACTCAGGTTTTCCTTAGGTTTCTGGGGGAAGGCCTGAGTGTAGAATTTCCTACCTGTACTTTTTGATTAGTATTGTTTTGCTGCATTTTCTTGTATCCTAAAACAACGAGTAAACTGCTATTTCTACATTATGCTTCATGAACAATAAACACTTTACTTCTTCAAGATGTCTGTTTATTGGAAGAGGGCGTAAGACAAGAGTTAAGCCACAAGCCATACACTATGACATTTAGGTGACCTGTACTCGGAGTCTTGGATTCCAAACACAGCTGGCTGGTACAAGGAAGCTCTGAAAGGAACAGGGAGATACCAAGGCAAGGGTCAGGCCGAAACCTATGTGTCATAGCCTCAATGTGACTGTGAGAAGAAGGCCAAACCATGGACAACATTATATTTAGGTGTCCTTTATGCATGTTTGTAGGCACACTGGAGGATTTGCATTGTATCACAGATGAAGCCTTTCAATGGCGTTCAAACTTTGTTGTGGAACTCTCGCTAGGAACTTGAGATGGTCAATTTGTGCTTGTTGTTATATCAACATTAAACGTAAACAACCATCATAGAATAAATAAATAAGCTCATTTGCCTTGGGTGCACATAACAGAGAGAGAGAGTTGCTTTTGTATTGAACTAGCCACCCCTGATGCCAGTTAGCAACCAGGCTTCAAAACCACCCCAGACAAAACATTCTCCTCCTCTAGCGAAGGCTGTGATTTCTTTTTATCCCCTCTCAGAAAGCCAGTGAAAAGCAGGCCCAGTTTTACCGAGCCTCTAACCCACACTGGAGGCCAACCCTTTTCTCCTCCAACCACTTCTTATTCTAAATTAACCAACCTGCCTCTGTGTGTCAACAGACCAATCCTCTATCACCTTTGGCCATAAATTTGTCAGCTCTTTCAGCATCTTTATTGATTGATTCCTCTCCGTTGTTTTGTCCTTCCTGAACGGAAGCAAAAAAGGAGCAGAATTTCCTTCTGTTTCTATTCCTTATATCTCATCTTTCCACCTGCCCAATTTCCATATTAGCCCCTTCGGCACTGTTCCGAAACCTTTTATTTTCTTGCCTGGCTGCCCCACATATCCCCATTTCACTCCACTCTTCTTTATGGCCCCTTATTGTTTGCTAAGCAGCCAGGCCTGAAGCTGGGTCCATTTAACCCTTCCACCCGCTCAACTGCCCTTGGGATATACTGATGGCTTCTGTTGGCATTGTTGGCTGGATGATAGCTTTCTCGCTCTTTCTCTGCCTATGATAATGTCCTGCAAATATTTGAAGAGGAGCAATTGGATGAGGGGAGGCTGGAAAAGGTTGCAGTGGGAGAAGCCGTACTTAAGGATAAATATTTGAATAGACCCCCCAAGGCCAGCCTGGTAGTATCCAGTGGAGTTTTCTACCTTCAAACATTTTTTTGGTATTAAAATACATAAGATTCTAGTGCAGAAGAAAATTCAACAAATTTGGGGAAATTGAACCAGGAGGGCCTGAGCAGATCTTCTGTGGAGAAAAATAAACCCAATTTCTTAGGTTAAGACAAAGAGTTTGAGCTGTTTTTATTTTGATTGAAGCTGTTGTGTTCTTTTGTTTATTTGTTTATTCGATTTGTATGCCGCCCTACTCGGTAAAACCAACTCAGGGCAGCTCACAGAACCCACAAATGTAACATTCCATGAAACAACAATATTACAATATAAAATATAAATATAACAAAGCATATACACATTACAACAGAATAAGATGCAATGGTGTAACAACAAATAAATCAATATCATATCATATCATATCATCATAGCACATTACAAAAAGAAAAAAAATATCCATTTAAAAGTCTCATAATAACTCATAACAGTCCCAGAAGTCCCAGCACGAATCACACCCTGTTGGCACAACCAACTGTTAGTAGGGCCCGGAGGTCAGTGGCAGCTCTCTTTCCCCCCTGGTGGGGGCCGGGATCAGGGTTGTCGTCTGTTGTTGGGGGCTGAGTTTGAAGCAGCAATTCCTGCCTCCCATTGGGCTGCAGAGGCTCTTTTGAACCCAGCTGATGTTGGATGCTGGATCTGAAGCAGCAAGTCCTTTTGAGGTGGACAGGCACATACATTCCTAGCTTCAGACTTCTTTTTTAAATATTTGCATGCTTTTCTAATAGTCGCATGTTATCTAAGTTTTATGTTTTGTCAACATTGTCATCTCTACATGCTGTGTTGTTCAGTCGCACAGTTGAGTCCAACCTTTTGTGACCCCATGGACCACAACATGCCAGGCTCCTCTGCCACCCACCATCTTCTGGAGTCTGCCCAGATCTACACCCACTGTATCAATGATGCTGTCTAACCATTTCATGAAATGCCATCCATTTCTCCTTTTGTCTTGATCTCTCCCAGCATCAGGGCCTTCTCCAGTGAGCCTTTTCTTCTCATTTGATGGCCAAAGTACTTGAGCTTCAGCTTCAGTATTTGTCCTTGCAAGGAGCAGTCAGGGTTGATTTCCTTTAGGATGGACTGATATGATCCCCTTGCAGTCCAGGGGACTCTCAAAAGTCCTCTCCAGCACGACAGTTCACAGGCATCTATTCTTCTGCACTCAGCCTTCCTTATGGTCCAGCTCTCACAACCATGCATTACTTCTGGGAAGACCATCACTTTTGTCTCTACTTTTTATTATGCTGCCTAAAAATAGAGATGAACACTGAGCCCTAGAGTTGGATACGACTGGCTTTCGAGCAAGGCCGACCTTTACCTTTACCTAGGATGGCCATAGCTTACCTGGGAGAAGGTTCTGTTAAAGTTAACAATGCTTATGTTTAAGAGGCCAGGGAAAGATTGTTCTTCAAGGTGACAGCTCAAAATAGGTTTGCTTAGAAGTTAAGATCCTCAGCCAGAAAAAGCACTGTGTTAAGAGGGATACATGCTAGGGATTGAAGCCCATTAAATGCAGTGGGATTGAACCCCATTAAATGCAGTGGGACCTACTTTGAGTGGGAGATGTGTAGCACAACAACCTAAAGAGGTTTGCACTGCTGAGTAGCAAGGCAACACACCACGCTCACTGGAGAGCAAGCCCCAGGGAGCCGAGAGGGACGGCAGCAATGGAATTAAATCAATTCAACAACAAATGAAATAAAACGAAGCACAGTAAAATACAAAATGAATGGCAGCCACCATCAGACTCCAACAATACAATTAAAGTAGCAGAACATCCCGTTTTTAAAAGGCCATTGAAACAGGGCAATCATCATCATATTCTCCTTTGCTTGAGGTTGTCAGCCATCAAACGTTTTCCAGTATCAGCAGATATTCAGCAGCACAGGGCTTTGAAACATTATTTTTGGACTGCAGGTTTAATAATCCCCCAGCCAGCACTCTTAGAAAAAGATTGTGGGAGTTATAGTCCAACGATTTCCACCCAAGCCCTGAATGCATTTATTAAATAACCAGTGCAAGTTTTGGCAAATGTTTGAGTATTCTACACCTACAATTTAAGGGGAGAATTCAGAGCAGGGCTGGCATTAAGAGTGAACCAGATTCCCTCTAGTTTCCCATAGGGCATGTGATGTTAGCTGAGCTCCCCCCCCCCCCCCCGGCGAAGCAGTGGAAAAACCTTTTGCACCCCATGTTTTGGCCAGAGTAGAGAACAGACTGCCTATACAGGGACATTGTATGTCCCAGGGCTGCAGTAGCTTAGTGGTTAAGACGCTTGACAGGTCAGCAGTTCGAGACCCAAGTGCTGCATGATGGAAAGAGCTCCTGTTGTCTGTCCCAGGTCCTGCCAACCTAGCTGTTTGAAAGCAAGAGATTGCAAATAGATAAAGAGATACTGCTTTGGCAGAAAAGGTAACAGTGTTCCGTGCACTCTGTCATCTAATCATGCCTGCCACATGACCACAAAAACATCTGCAGAGACAGACAGTGCTGCTGGCTCTTTGGCTGTAAATAGAGATGAGCACCATGCCCTAGAGTAGGACATGATTGGCTTTTGTTTCTTAAAGGAGAGCTGCTTAAAATGATTTGCTAACTGACTCTTGTCTAGTTTAGACCTGTCTTTTGTTAGCTGAAGGAATAGTAACAGCTCAACGGGGTGAGGAAACTTCATGGCAGGTGTTGTGTACGATGAGAAAGTTGATCTATGAAGCTCACACACCTGGCCTGAGGTGTTGGGGGGGGAGTTAATCAGACAGGCCAGCATACCGTTCATCCAAGACTCATCAGTGAATCACAGTCATTATCTTCATCAGGATCGTCATCTTCCTTGTCGTTTCTTTGTGACATTTAGCGCTCAAGGGAAATTAAATTAGCACCCTTTGATTGAGGGAGTGTTTTCAAAGACGCTGCTGCAATAAAAAAAGAAAGCACATCTTGAACTATGGTCGTCTCAAGCCTGGGAACCAACAGCAAGAGGAGAGTTAAAATGGCATACGCTGAGTAACCCTTGACCGTGTTGGCTGTCCCTTTCTCTACTCTTTTTCTCCAGCTCTGTGGCTTTGAGTTTGGGGATGGTTCGAATTCACCAAAAACGTCTTACACCAAAGGTAACAAATGTGAGTGCTTCTGACAACCGGAAAAATTGGAGAATCACTTTTGGAGATTCTAAAGATAAATACCATGACAAATATTAAATATGACACTGCCTGCATCAAATAAATCTAAATAAATAAATCTGTTTGCAAGGCCTCCATTGATTGGGGTGGGTGTTCATTTTAGTACACAATGGATTTTCATAGAATCATAGACCCACAGAGTTGGAAGGGGGGCCTTTTAGGGCACTGAGTCCAACCCCCTGCTCAATGCAGGAATCCAAGTCAAACCAGAACTGACAGATGGTGGCCCAGTTCTCTCTTGAATGATTCTACTTGTTGGAGTGCTCACCACCTCTCCAGGCAGTTGGTTCCATTGTTGTACTACTTTAACCGTTAAGAGGTTTCCCCTGATTTTCTGCCTGTCTCTGGTTTCCTTTAGTTTCAGTCCGTTATTATGCATCCTGCACTTTGAGATGATGGCGAAAAGATCCTTCCCTTTCAGGTATTTGAAGAGCGCTATCATCATATTGGTGAGTGCACTGGCTTAGTGGTTAAGAAGCTGAACTTGACGACTGGAATGTCGGCAGTTTAGCAGTTCGAGACCTGAGTGCTACACGATGGAGTGAGCTCCTGTCTCTTTTCCAGCTCCTGCCAACTCAGTAGTTGAAAGCAAAAAAAAAAAAATGCAAGTAGATAAATCGGTACCACTTTTGGTGAGACGGTAACAGTGTTCCATACATTCTGGCATCTAGTCATGCCTGCCACAAGACCATGGAAACATCTGCATACGCAGATAGCGCTGTCTCTTTGCCTGTAAACAGAGATGAGCAGCATGCCCTAGAGTCAGACACAACTGGCTTTTGAGCAAGGTCGACTTTTAACTTCACCTGTCATCATATCCCCTCTCAGTCCCCTTTTCTCAAGGCTAAGCATGTCCAGTTTCTCCACTCTTTCTTTATATGGCTTGGTTTCCAGGCCTCTGATCATCCTTGTTGCCATTCCCTGTACCTGCTTTAGTTTGTTTGCATCTTTCTTAAAGTGTGGTTCCCAGAACTGGACACAGGGCTCTGTGATCTAACTAGTCCTGAATAAAGGCGGACTGGTAGTATCTCATGGGCTTATCTCTCTCAAAACCCTCCTATGCATAATATGGATAAGAAGAAGCCCTTGTAATATCACCTGTTTGCGGGGGGGGGGGTGTCCCTGGCATTTGCAAAGCTTGGCAGTGGAAGCAAAGAAAAGGGTTCTCTTAAAACACTCTTCTTGGATGGTAATGTTTTTCGCCTCCTGTAGGTGGCGCCACAAGGTAGGTTTTTGAAGCCAGTTCCAACTTTTCCCGTCTCCATCAAAGCCTATTCTGGATTTCCCCCCCGTTCTGTCCCACGGATTTATTGAACAAGCAAAATCTGGTTTTTATCAACCTGAAATGCCAGGTTGCTTTATGGATCTGTAAAATGTGGAGAATCTGAGTATGGGAGGCAGAGGATGGAAATGATTAAGACATCTTGCGTCTCCCCCTCTCTCCTCTGCTTTTTGGTTTGTTTTTAGTTAGGGTCTCTCTCCCCCCCCCCTGCCTATAGCAATTAAGGGCAATTGAGCCTTTGAAAAGAAAGGTTATGAAAACCAAAAAGAAAGAGGGGGGGGGGGAGACGTAGCCCCCATAGGCATCATCAGGGATAATCCTATAATTGCCCCTTCCTTCCCTACTTCTTGAATTATATTCTCTTTAAAGCACGGAATAAAGGGGTTCCTCTGAGGCTCTCCCACCACCTGCCAAAAGGCAAATCCAGCAAAATGCAGAGTAATATAACCTCCCTGAATGTTAATGACGTTCCTCTAATAATCTGAGATTTTTCCTTCTGAAGGGAGATACACGCAGACTGCATCCATTTGCTAGCAATGTAAGGTCAGGATTATGTCCACAGAGTTGAAAAAGTTACTTGGCCTCTAGTGTGTTGGTTGTGAAAGTCTGGGTGTTGCAGTCTCAAATTCTGGTACAGAGGTGCTTTCTCTTCCGACTATGCATTAGGGCTGCCCATTGCTTTTTCATGGGATGGAGTTCCCACCTCATGTTTTCCAGGGCATGGACACTTACCCAAAATATCTATCTATCTATCTATCTATCTATCTATCTATCTATCTATCTATCTATCTATCTATCTATCTATCTATCTAAATGAAAGGTGGTCACCATGGAAATGAGATGTCTAAGGAAGGCCGCTGGAGTGACTAGAAAGGATAAAATCAGGAATGAGATTATAAGGATAAGAATTGGAATAGAATCAATCTTAAACTACCTACAGAGATGACAAATAAAGTGGTTTGCCCATTTGGAGAGAATGTCTTAGAATTGCATACCTTTCCAAAGCCTTTCCATCATTCAGTACTAGTGAAAAACAAAAGTAGCTTGTGGGTTACATTAAATCAGAAAGGGAATTATAAGTCCATATAAATAAAATAGTTATATTTGCAGTAAAGGCAAAGGTTTCCCACGCTCGAAAGCCAGTTGTATCCGACTCTAGGGTTCAGTGCTCATCTCTGTTTCAAAGCCAAAGAGCCAGTGGTGTCTGCTTTTGCAGATGTTTCCATGGTCATGTGGCAGGCATGACTAGACACCGGAGTGCACGGAATGCTGTTTACCTTCCCGCTGAAGTGGTCCCTGTTTATCTACTTGCAATTTCTTGCTTTCGAACTGCTAGGTTGGCAGGAGCGGGGGGAAAGATGGGAGCTCATTCCGTCCTATAGTACTTGGGAATTTAACTGCTGACCTCCTGCCTTCCAGTCAGCATCTTAACCACTTGAGCCAGTATGTGTAGATGTAGTATATGTGTGTGAGAAAGCATGCACAAGGTTATACATAATACATCTATATGATCATGAGTAATACCAGTATAGTTCCTAAAATGCATGTAATGATTCTATAACTGAAGGTCCCATCAATGAGATAACAGGGGGCATATTCACTCCAAAATGTGACTTACCGTAGGTTAACCTGGCACAGCTCACCATTTGGGGGTGAATACTGTTGCCTTCCTGGTAACTTTCAAATGCATAGACCAGTGATGGCGAACCTTGGCACTCAATATGTTCTTGAACTTCAGTTCCAAGAAGCCCTGATCAGCACAGAACACCTGGAATGCCAAGGCTCATCATCACAAGCATAGAGATGGGAAATGTTTGGTCCTTCATCCACAATCCTGAGGTTGTCAACTTTTTAAAATTGGGGGGCCAGAATGGTGGTCCCCCCCCGCCATTTATGGCTGCTGTAAATGACTCTGGAGCCAATTCCGGCAGCTCCAGCAGCTGGAGCGAGGGCGGGGGATGGATTATTTGGTGCAGTGGTCCAGATTCAGCCCATGGGCCATAGATTGTCTACCCCTGCTACAATCCCTGAATATTAGAAAATAAAATAAACAAAACAAAATAAAAAACACTGCAGCACTTTAAAGAGTAACTGCAATATTTTTATTGTTAGCTTTCGTGGATCAAGTCCACTTCTTCAGACAAGGAGGTTGCTGGTGGCCATGTTGGTAGTGAAAGTCTAGGAGTGGCAGTTCAAAAGGAAGGTTTCCCATTTCTGGGTCTTCTCAATTAGTAAATCAGTAATGCAGGGAAGCAGCAGGACATCTGTTTGGATATTTCTCAAGGGAGGGAGGGACAGATACCTGTTTCCTTTCAAACAAACTTTTCCCATCTACTAGCTATTGTCTTAACCAGAGTTTGTTATAGGCAGCAAGTCTACTGAAAGCAGTTCCAAATTACTGGAGCTGTCCAACCCAAATGTCTTTATCTAACTCAGGGATCAGCAAACTTGGCTCTCCAGATGTTCTTGGACTTCAATTCCCAGAAGTCCTGATCAGCAGGCATACTGACTTGGGCTTCTGGTAATTGAAGTCCAAGAACACCTGGAGAGCCAAGTTTGCAGATCCCTGATCTAACTCAACAGGGTTTTATTTTATTTTTTAGAAATGGATACCACCCACCCCTATTTGCATTTGAACTCTTTCTGCCCTTAAATCTTGATGTCTCTTGTGTTAATTATTTCTTGGGTTTTGAAGGGAGCTAGATCTTGCTGTACTACTTCAGCATTTCTTGCTTTTGCATATCAGATCTACAAATAAAGCTCCGTTTGTCAGACTTGCCAATTGCTCTATAATATGTTGACTTGAGCCATTGTTTTAAGAAACAGCTCTTGGCATGATAGAATATTGGTCTTTTCCTTCCTTCACCCCCAATATCCGGGCCTGTCTGGGAGAAATGGTTGCTTCTCCTCCCCAAAGCTGATAAAATGGGGTTATGCATACATACATTTAAAGATGTATGTAATGTTAAAATATTCCCTGAAGAATAAGGTTAAACATAAGGTAATGGTTAAAATGTGGCAAATAAGATCATTGGCAACTCTACACATTGCACAGATACAAATTGCTACAGGATATTTCAAAATGCAGTTCTGAGCAATAATTAAACTACTTCCTGTATACTCTAGGGTTGGATTCAAGCTTAGTCATAAGTTGAATAGATTTCACTGGAAGCAGGGGCCCTGCTCCCAATATGGCTGTCAGTTTTAAGGATGGAAAAACATTTACTTTTGCTTCCTCCTGCATTTGAGCTTCTAAAAACTTCTTTCTAGCTCAAATATAGGTAAATATGCTCAATTTGATCATTTTTGTTAGTGACACAAAACTGAAATGTTTGAGGTGGTGGCCGTGTTATTCTGTGCAAGCATATCAGAGACTAAACTAAACAAAAGAAGACAAGCGATGTTGTGACGCCTTAAAGACTAACTCCTGTATTTCTTGCTCATCTTCCACTAATCTAGTTATTCCTGGCTACATTTGCATGCCGTGTTAAAAACGAGGAAACTTTCAGGAAAAGAACTGAAGACCTGTACAGGGTGAAACACTCAGAGATTCAAGACTAGATTTTAAGGGCTAAGCACTGAAAGATGTGGGCTTAGATGGGCAAACCTCTTTATTTTGATATTTCTGCATTCTGTCCATCCTGATTTTGAAAATGTTGCTACATTCTTATATATAAAAAGATAGAAATGAAATTTGAAGCTGTCCACAGTGCAATAAATCTACACCAAGGTCAAGGTCGCCCTTGCTCGAAAGCTAGTCATATCTGACTCTAGGGTTCATTGCTCATCTCTGTTTGTAGCGAAAGAGCCAGAACTGTCTGAGTCTGCAGATGTTTCCATAGTTATGTGGCGGGCATGCCTTGACACCAGAGTGCACAGAATGCTGTTTACCTTCCACCATGTGGTATCTATTTATCTAATTGCAATTTCTTGCTTTCAAGCTGATAGACTGGCAGGAGCTGGGACAGAGATGGGAGCTCACTCCATCATGCAGCTCTCAGGTCTTGAAAGGCTGACCTGCTGACCTTCCGGTCATCAAGTTCAGCATCTTAACCATTAAGCCACCACAGTCCCACACATTTACACAACTGATTCCCTAAAGGAAGAGACAAGAGGTAAGCAGGGCTATTGAAGGCAGGTCATTCTGGAGCTCACTCGTTCATAGGATTGCCATAAGTCAGGCATGACTTGACAGATGTAAGAAGTGTACTATAGCATCTCTCACATAGCTCTGGGTCTTTGTAGCAAATCTCAGTGGATTTGGGCCTTGTTTATTGGGAGGGGAGATGTTTGAATATTTGGATGTCCAAATATTTAGATATTTCAACTTTGGCCCCAACCTTATTGCGGCCCTGCTGAGCATAAAATCTTGCAGGAGTCAGGATGTTGATTCTGTCTTCTAATCAGATTATTAATGTCAGAGTACAGCATGAATGCAGAGAAGGAGGAATTAAGTTCCTGTATGAAAATGGCCTCAGAAAAGAAAAACGTAATATTGTCAACATGCAGAATCTGACATCATCCCAGGCACCAGGGAAATCTAAGGACTGCTTCATATATCACATTGTTAGGATTACAGATAAAACCTCTCTGTCCAAAGCATATTCATTTGGAAGAGAAATCATTAGGAAAAAACAAACAGCATGCTTTTTCGAAACCATTTAAAACTGGTCACGTCTCTTTCTCATGAAAAACCTAGCCAACCTAGAGTGGGATCTGAACTACAGTGCAGCCATCAAGGAGATTTAAACCCTTCTCCCTATGACATTTTGCTTGCAAAAATTGCCTCTTGAAGTTGTAATTTGCTTTCCAATTGATATTTTCTGCATAAGACTACAGTATTGGTTTAAATTTATCTGGCATTGTGAACATGCCTAGGTATGTTAAAAGAGATGTATGCATCATGCCTACTTACAAACATAGCTACCTGTCTTGTCAGGAATGGGTGGGTTTCTTAAGGTTCATCTAGATCAATTGTTAAATCCAAAGAAGCAGTTCTGGTTCTGGTTAAATGTCCCATATAGTAAAGGGCTAGATGAAGGAGAGGAAACTGTCAACTTGAAGCTTGAGCCCATCATGCAAAAAACAGATCAATAAAAGAACCTTTCATTGTTATGTGTTCTCATTTTTTTCAAATGAAGTTTTCAAGGCATGTAAGATGTTCAAGCTGTGGTTTGGCTCCTTTTTAGTTTCCATGTCAGAGCAGAGATCTGAACCCAGATCTCCTGAGATTTGGCTGCAAGCATAAAATCTGCTTAGCCGCAATCCCCCCATCCATCCATCCATCCATCCATCCATCCACAAGACTCCTAATTGGTAGTTATCTCAGGTTTGTATATTGTTCCACAGTTAATTGTGGCTAGTTGATTAGGTGACTTGGTCACATGCTCCTTGCATACCTGGTTGCACAACCAGTATCTTGTCAATTAGTTGCAAATAGCCACGGAAGACTTATGTAACCCGTAAGGAAACTGCAATGAGATGATGGACCTTAATTTTATAAAAGCATCTCCATCAAAAATAGTCAGGTTTTCAGTGAGAGCAATTATCTTAGAGAAGATCCCTGGAGCAAAATTTTCTTTCTTCCTCCTTGATAAGTAAGTGGGACAAGAATGGGTTTCCTTCTCCATCTTATGCTTTTAAATGTGCACTCAGCCCATTGTGTGTAATAACAGGCTCAAACCAAAGGAAGAAAGATATAGGCTGAATATCAAGGAAAACCTCTTAAAAGTTAGAGCAGTATGACAGTAGAAGCAACTGCCTCGAGAGGTGGTGAGTGCTCCAACACTGGAGGCATTCAAGAGAGAATTGGACAATCATCTGTCAGATATGCTTTGATTTGGATTCCTGTATTGGGCAGTGTGTTGGACTCGGTGGCCTGAAAGGGCCCCTCCAACTCAAAGAAATCCAGATATGGCACTGCTTAAATAAGTGAAATAAGTCAAAGAAATACCAATCAAATCATCCATCTTTAGGAGCATTTTCTATAATTGCTGCTGTTCATCGAAACATGTCATATCAACAATTCTGTTCTCACTTCCTCGCCTTGACTTAGGTGCTAAAGACGTACAAAATCCAGATTGCTTTTCCTGACTGAATTATTGTGTTACCCCTGTTGTGGAGGAAGGGATATCAAAGGTTTCAAGGCTCTCTTCCCTTATGCTAGGAATTAAGACCAGACATTTTATAACACATAGATGTCCTGAACAGAGTGGAGTCCCCTGCCCAGTCTGTCTATCCCAGTTCTCTTCCTGCCAACTCGTCTGCAAATAACTCTCTCTTTGCTTGTCAGTTTGCTGAATGGTTATTGCTCTCTGATTTCTCTCCCCCCCCCCCCATGGCATTCATTTCTGTGAATGACAACAAATGGATCCATGCAAGAGCCAGGAGATAAAAGAATAATAAGCTGCATTTTATATGCCACCTTTGAGGGGAAAAAATCAAATAACAATATTAAAAAAAAGGCTCTCATCCATCCATCAGGAAATGTAAACTGCCTCAGTCATCACAGGCGTAAAGAGACGCAAACATCATCTACCGGAGAGATAATACTTGCTTCAAGGAACTCATAATATTTGTTTTCCTCTAAAAGAGAGAGAGAGAGAGATACAAAGAAATGAATGTATTGTTGCAAACCAGGTTGCGATTGATTTCTCTCCCCCCCCCCCCGTCTTTTTCTATGTTTTGTTGAAAAAGGTGGTGTTCCGAAATTGCAAAGATTAAACCTAAATTGTAATACAGTGCAATGGTGGGTTTATTCAGGAGTCACGCAGGCAAGTCAAATACTGTACTGAGGTCTATTTCATCATGTTTTTCACTGTAAATCTGGGGAAGCATCCTTTGAGACAGAATAGCTCTCTTGGACGTGACACAGATGCTGTTCCCCAGTAAATGTCTGCATGTGAAGACACAACCCAACCACTGATGACAAAAATGAACAAAAAACAAACAAACAAACAAACAAGTTCCACATGGAATGATACTCTTTAAAGACAAAATAAAAAATGATTCTCAAAATCCATATTATCCATTAAGCCAGGGGTTCCCAACCTTTTCAAGCCGAGGGCTGGGTCACACACTCTCACTCAGCTTGAAGGGTCTGATGGCCATTTTGCCTTGCCTGCAGATGTGGGTAGCCATTTCGTCCCAGCAGCTTTGAAGGGGTGGGCATTTTGTTTCTCAAATGTCCCCAGATTAAATGGAACCATGGGCCAGATCTGGCCCACAGGCCTTAGGTTGGGAACATCTGCATTAAGCCCTTCATAACCCCCCAAATGCAACATTCTCCTCCTCCTCCTCCCATCTCTAGGCCAGATGTGAAACTGCCAAAAGGAAGCCATTTTCATACTTATTTACTCAAAACTTGGCTGATTGGATCTCCTGAGAAAGGTGAATTGATTATCCCAATAAGCTTCATTCAGTCTTACCAAGAAAAAAAGAATGTGTTAGCTGTCTCTTTAAAGAAAAAAGTGCGCCCCTAAATTATTGCACCTACTATTAAATTTGTCTCAAATTTAATAGGCTTTCTTAATAATCTTAGAGCTGTAGAGCTGGGCCCTTTGGATTATTGAATCTAGCCACTGTCAAGGAGACACAGTGGGGGAATCAAACACCCAACCTCTAGGTCTATAGCCAGATACCTCAACTACTGTTTTCTAAGCAGATAACCACATTGTCATCCAAGACTGACAAGAGGGTACAAAGTCATGGGCCTCAATGGACTGACAAATCCTAACGTGAGTGGACTCATTGAATCAATCGTTGAGTGGTAAATTAATCCCATTGAATTAAGTGGTCTCCAAATCAGCTTCTAGCAAATTGGGTTGTTGTAAGTGGTGTGTGTGAGCACAGGTGATTTTCTGGAAATCCACAAGGCACTATTTGGAATCGAGGAGTGGAAAACACACTCCACTAGACTAGGACTTAGAAAGAGTGTGCAAGATTTAACACCTTCATGTTGAAATAATTCCTTTTATGTTCAACAGGAGGCATGCATTTACTCTTTCAGAGATCGGGTTCTGAAAGTGATGTTAACATGTTAAAATGCACCCTTTCCAAATGCATCTTTTCACAGGCAATAGTTGGCTTGGTCTCCTATTAACACAGAAATATAAATCCTAACAGCAAGATGTTAAATCTAACATGCTATTTCTGACTTCTGCTATAGAAGCAAGGCCCCGTTCAGCTTCAACATTTCCTTCCTGATGGTTCAGGGAAGAAATCTTTAATTCTATACCACGCTTTCAGGTCTGGGTACATTTTAGTTCGTTCTGAATTTCTGCCTTAGGTCACTTCCATGAATGCCCAGGTGGGGTACACAGGACTCACAGGTGGTCTCCCATCCATATACATCAATTGCCTTTTTTAGTTATGAACATAAGCATAATTTCATTTCATCTCTGTTTTGATCAGATTCTTCCAAAATTCCAAATTCATTTCTTTCTGTATTCAGTAAAAAATGAAAATAAAACAGTACTTGAACTCTTGACACTGAAATTGAAATCAGTTCTTGTTTTGTATAAGAAATTACAGACATTTGTCATTTTCTTCAAATACAGGTGGGAAACAATTTAAGAATTTTAAAAAATTAATGCAGAAGAAAAGGAAAGGGTCAGATTTGTCCGGGGAGTCATGGAGAGGTCTCTGCTATACATTTAACAATATTAATCCCAATGTCAGGTCTTTTCTTACAATTACAGCTACAGCTTGACCTTGTCCAAAACGTTCCTTGAAGGTTTTTGCTAGCGTTCACTAACTTCTGCAGAACTGGGATGGAGAGACGTTGAAGATAAAAACAAGGGGAAAATGTTGAAGCCAGCCAAACTGGCACATTTCCAAGGTTGTAAAACTCCACATTTGGCAGGGTCTTGTAGGCAAATGGTGGAAAACCCTAAAGGCAGAGTCTATGCCCATCCTTTCTGGAGATTCCCAGATGACCACACCTACTTCCTCATTTTGGGATATGTGCTTGTTTCCTAGCTTTTCCATGGAACCTTTCCCATTCTGTTATGTGTTGTCAAATCCTAACTGACTTATAGTGACATTTACAGGAGTTTCTTTTGTTGTTGTTCAGTCTGACTCTTTGCGACCCCATGGACCATCACACTCCAGGCACCCTTATCCTCCACCATCCTCTGCAACCCGCTCAGCTCTATGCCAATTGATCCAACAACACAATCTAGCCATCTCACCCGTATCCTTTTGCCTTCAAGCTTTCCCAGCATCAAGGCTTTCTTGAGTGAGTCCTCTCTTCTCATTTGGTGTCCAAAGTTCTTTGACTTCATCTTCAGTATTTGTCCTTCCATGGGGCAGTCAGGGTTGGTTTCCTTTAGGATTGACTTATTTGTTCTCTTTGGTGTCCAGGGTACTCTCAAAACTCTCCTCCAGCACCATATTTCAAGTGAGTCTCTTCTTCTGCGCTCAGTTTTCCTTATGGTCCAGTTTCTAGATAAGAGAGATATTTAAACAGTGACTTTACCATTTCCACTCCCCAAATGAGTTCCCATGGCTGTGCAGGGATTCAACACTAGTTTCTGACTCCTATCACATGAGCCCATTCCCTTGAGTTGTGCGGCTAGACTGTTGCTTCTCTGAGCCAGTTTCTAGGTGACTATCCTATCTCTAGCGCCCATTCCCACTCTTCCACTGTGCTAGGAATCCTTTAGAGCTGAGATTGCTTAGTGGTTAAGATGCTGAGCTTGACAACCAGAAAGTTGGCAGTTCAATAACCATGTGTTGTGTGATGGAGTGAGCTCCCGCCATCTGTCCCTGTTCCTGCCAACCTATCAGTTCAAAAGCAAGAATTGCAAGTAGATAACTAGGTACCACTTCAGCAGGTAAGGTAACAGCATTCCATGTCCTCTGGCTTCTAGTCTGCCACATGACTATGGAAACATTTGTAGATGCAGACAGTGCTGACTCTTTGGTATCCTTTTCCAATCAAAGAAGTTGAGATGCCCATCCTAAGGCTTATTTACTGCCAGAAAAGGCTTTGAGCTAACATAGGGTTTTACTTTTGATCCCACTGTTTTTACTTATGGGCTGCAAAGTACTGGGAATAAGGCCCTCTGGGGACCTCTTTGAAACTGGATTCCACCCTTGGGTCAGAGGAAGATCCCAGTTCAGTTGAATCCAACCTATTGCTCACTGCAAAAATCCAGAGTTGAACAGACGGCTCTCCAGCCTCTCCTTGAAGACCACTTGCAAGGAAGAACCCACCATTCCTCTAGATCTTTGATGGCAAACCTTGGCACTCTACGGGTTCTTGGACTTCAATTCCCAGAAGTCCAAGTCCCTGTGAATCCACACAAATGGGTTTACTGCACATACACATAGTAAACCCATTCATGTGGATTCACAGGGATTTGGGCTTTTGGGAACAGAAGTCCAAGAACAGCTGGAGTGCCAAGGTTTGCCATCATGGCTCTAGATCATTGGGTCCACCAGGCTGAATTGTTCTCTTGAAACCTAAGGCCACTACTGGTCATGCTAACGTTTCTCAACCTAGGAACCAACTAAGAGGATAGTCCTGGGAAGCTATGAGTTAAGTTACGGCTCTCTCTCCTTCCCAACAAATGGGGATTTAAAGGTATGCTGTCCCATCTGCAGTGGGGAATGATCTCCTGTTACCAGAGTTAAAGGAAGGCTGACTGGCACATCATGAGAAGGGAAGACTCTCTGTGAAAGACAATAATGCTGGGAGAGATGAAATGCAGCAGGGAAAGGGGAAGGGCAAACATGAGATGGATTGACTCAACAAAGGAAGCCACAGGCTTAAGTTTCCAAGAGTTCAGCAGGGCTCTTAATGACAGGACATTTTGGAGATCAGTGGATTTGATTCATGAAAGCTCATATTTAAATACTGGAGTTAGTCTTTAAAGGTAAAGGTTGATCATGCTAGAAAGCCAGACGTATCCGACTCTAGGGTTCAATGCTCATCTCTGTTTATAGCCAAAGAGTCAGCACTGTCTGCATTTGCAGATGTTTCCATGGACATGTGGCAGGCATGGAACGCTCTTTAGTCTTTAAGATGCTGTCCCTATTAGGAGGCTGGGTGTAACATTTCTCTTTTTCTCCTCTTTCTCCCTACTCTTTCTGTTGGGGGGGGGGAGGAAATTATAAATATAGTTATAAATTATAAATATGCCCACTTTAACTCATCTTTTATCTGGGCAAACTTTAAACTTCTCTCATGGTCATAGAGAAAGTGCTTTCTGCCCTTTCCCCTCTGCAGTTCCACAATATCCCAGGTGGGTGGGCAGAATAGGTTTCCTTGTTGAGAGTATTATATCAATAGACTGTGCTGGAAAAGCTTTTTTTGTGTGGGAAGTGAGATGGGCTCCTTCTCCGAGGTGGCATCTGTTGCATAGTCCGATTTATACATACAAGTGATGGAAGCAAGAACCCAGAGGTGCTGAATTATCCAAACCAAACTCCTTTTCTTCCCCTCCAAAGGTAGACTGCTACTGAAGCTGAAGGATCATCCACCCAACTCATCCTAGTCCTGTTCTCACTCATGCCCACCTCTCTCTCTCCTGCAACTTTCCATGAAAGGCCTGAAAGGGACTGATTTGTTAAGCCGTTACGGCTAATAGCAGCTAAGGCTGGGCCCCTGGGTCAAGAGACTTGGGCCCAACAAGGTCATTGGGCAAGGTGAGATCGCTGCCCTATCTCTAGTGCCCATTCCCTTGTGTTGTAAAGCTAGGCTGCTCCTTCTGTGGGGCCAGTCTGTGGAAGAGTGTCCTATTCCATGTGCAGAAGCTAGACTCAACAGGGAGTATTTCTGGATGGGAAATGCAGGGAGGGAGGGAGGCAGGAGAATCACCCCTTTTGCCTCAGGCAGCTAAATCTCTTGGGGCAGTCTCGCTCTCCCAAGTCAGTAATGTCAGTAACAGGATTTTGGGCTTTGTAGTCCAAAACTTACTGTGTTGGCTTAGTGGTTAAGAATCTGAGCTTGACAGCCAGATGGTCTGCAGGTCAGCAGTTCAAGACCAGAGTACTGTACAAAGGACTGAGCTCCTGTCATCTGTCCCAGCTCCTGCCAACCTAGCCATTCAGAAGCAGAAAACTGCAAGTAGATAAACCCTGACTGCTCCTTGGAAGAACAAATATTGAAGGTGAAGCTAAAGTACTTTGGCCACCAAATGAGGAGAGGACTCACTTGAGAAGGCCTTGATGCTGGGAAAGATAGAAGGCAAAAGGAGAAGATAGCAGAGGATGAGATGGTGAGATGGCATTGCGGACGCAATGGCCATAGAGCTGAGTGAGCTGTAGAGGATGATGGAAGACAGGTATGCATGGAGTGCAGTGGTCCATGGGATCACAAAGGGCTGGACTTGACTGTGCGACGGAACAACAACAGGCACTGCTTTGGTGGGAAAGGTAACAGCGTCTGTGTGCTCCACAGAGGCAAACAGTGCTGGCTCTTTGGCTGTAACTGGAGATGAGCACCACACCCTAGAGCAGGAGTGCTCAATCTTTTAAAGCCAAGGGCCATTGGGTCACGCTCCCTCAGACAGCTTGGGGGCTGGACGGCCATTTTTCCCTTCCTCCATTACATGGCGCTTCCTGGTGTGGTGGAGGCGGTGAGGGGCCACATGGAATGGGGTCATTTGGCCCGTGGCCCAGAGGTTGAGAATCCCTGCCCACAACTGGCTTTACTAGTCCAAAGCCACCGCATGGCAGCCCAAGGTCCGTGAGGAAACCCTCGCTTGCGGGGTCAGGGGAGGCCGGGACCACCGGGGGTCTTCTACCAAAGGCCCCCCTCCCCGCCCCCCGGGGGGCTCCTCACAACGCCCGTCAGGCGCGCCCTCAGGACCCTCCGCGAGGAGGAGGAGGAGGAGGAAGGCACTAGTGGCGGGGACGGCGGCGGCTCCTCCTGGCGGCTGCCCGATGCGCTCCCGCAAACTTCCCGCCACGGCGCCTCCTCCTCCTCTTCTTCCTCTTCTACCGGCTGGGCTGCGCCCGCTCTCGCCCGTGTGGGGCCGCTCCTGGGTCCCGCGCGGCGGAACCGTCGCGTCAGAACACACAGACACGTTTCTTTAAACCTATCTGTATTTGTATCTAGCTATAAGGACTGCGATATAGTTCAAGTGGTTAAGACGCTGAACTCGCTGACTGGAAGGTCGGAGTTTGATTCCCGGGCACTGCACGACTGAGTGAGCTCCCGTCTCTGTCCCAGCTCCTGCCAACCTAGCCGTTCCAAAGCAAGACACTGCAGGCAGATGAACAGAGACTACTTCGGTGGGAAAGGTAAACAGCGTTCCGTGCACTCCGGTGTAGAGGCGTGCCTGCCACATGTCCACGGAAATGTCTGCAGAGACGCAGACAGCGCTGGCAATTCGGCTATAAACAGAGATGAGCACTGGACCCTAGAGTCGGATACGACTGGCTTTTGAGCAAGGGCGACCTTTATCTATATCTATATCATCTACTGCATATCTATATTTCATCGATATATAGATGAGACATATCTATATCTGTATCTATAGGTAGATGTATCTATATATTTATTTATCTATCGATGAGATATAGATATAGATATAGATATAGATATAGATATAGATATAGATATAGATATAGATATAGATATAGATATAGATCCAGGCCGCCCCTCTCTGGGCACAGCACGCACCCACCCCTCACCCAGCACAAACACCTCCCCCCCCCCAGACCGACCCTCGGGCAGCGAGCAAGCGAGCGCGAAGGGAGGGAAAGGCGGGCGGGCGAGGCTATAAATAGGAGAAGGCTTAGCCAGGCAGAGGCAGGCGAGGCAGGCAGAGGCAGGCGGAGCGCGAGCGAGGCAGGCAGGCAGGCAGTCAGGGAGCCCCGGAGTTCCTCGCCGGCTTCCTCCGGAGCAAGGAAGGCGCCTGGGGGCTGCCCCCTCCCTTTCCCCCGCCGCCCGAGGCCGGAGCCCCCTGACCCCCCCCCCCAAGGATCGGAGCAAGGATCGGGGGTGTTGGTTTGATTCTCCACCATCCGATCCTCGCCTTTTTAAAAAAAAATTGGGGAAAGGGGCTCTCCTCCTCCTCCTCCTCTTCCTCTTCCATCTCTCGCCCCAGGATCGGAGGCGCCCGAGCATCCCGGCGCGGCGCTAGACCGGAGAGGATCGGGGGCTTTTCTAGATCGGTTATATTATAAATACATCTATATCTCTCTATATAAAGGCACCGGGGAAGGAGATCGATCGCGAACCAGATCTCTCTCTCTCTCTCTCTCATTGGCAAAGCGGAGGCGGGCGCCGCAGTGGGATCGCGCTCCGGCGGGCACGGGCGGCGGCGGAGGAGGAGGAGGAAGAGGAGGAGGAAGGCAAAGCCGGCGAGCAAGGCGGCGATGATGGCTGAGTGAGGCGGGCAGCCCCGCAGGCGCCGCTGGATCGAGCCCCGTGGCCGGCGCTTGGTCGCTGCTGCTGCTGCTACTGGCGTGGAAAACCGGTGCGGATTTTTCTACCTCTCCCTCCACCCCTTTCCCACCATTCTCCTTTTTTTACTCCCTCTTTTCTCCTTTTTGCCCATCGAGCCCAGTCGAGCTTTCCCCCCTCTCCCTCTTCACCTGCTGTCCGATTTCCTGGAGGAGGTGTTTAGTCGTCTTGGCAAGCAGGAAGGGGCACTGGAAACCCGAAGGGAAGGAAGTCCCCCACCAGCCAAACCCCCACATCTTCCCCTGCAGAGGTAAAGGGTTTTTTTTATAGACTGTATATATTGATTTTTTTTCAATTAAAAAAACAACAACCGCATGTATGGATGGGAGAACAAGCCAGAGAGCGGCGGAGTATTGAGAGAAAGAGAGAGAAATATTCCGTGTGTGTGAGTGTGTAATGCACAGACATTCTACGTGTGTGTGGTGTGCACACAGACACACACACGGAGTCACCATCTGCAGTGTCAATGCGGCGCAAAGGTGGCAGCGATGGAGAGAGGCAAATTGGAAAGCGGGTGGGAACATCCTAGGCTTGCCAGGTGAGTTTCCCCCCCCCCAAAAAAAGAAGAGGCACAGGTAGACCAGCTTCTATGCACCTGTTCAGATTCTCAGGTGATGGTGGTTTGGACCATCCTCTTTTGGGAGGAAGGAGAAGGGTTCCTCAATTTCACTCCCCTTTCATATCTGGCTCTAGTCTCCTAACACCTGGGTTAGGTTCGAGGTTGGGTGGTTATGGGAAACAGTGGCTATCTGAACTTAAATGGAAGTGGGTGGTGGGGAGAGGTTAGGCAGCCACAGACGTCCACCAGCCAACCCACTTAGTGACACCTCCCCACTCCATTTGGCCAAAGTGCCAAATTTGGGTGGTTGGACAAGGAAGAAATAAAGATCCAGGTTGCAAATGAATGAACCACGAGTTCTGTGTGTTTGGGGAGAGAAGCCCCTCTCCTAGCGCCTGTGAAAGCTGATCTGGTACTACTTTGGTTGCAGCCTGGCTGGCAGGGTCTTGATCCAGCCTGTGTGTAATATCATAATTTCTTCCTGTCAAGCCTAAAATAAAGATCAATGCACACACCCCAACCCTTGAATTCGCACCCTATTTTGTTAGCAGACAAGTTTTATTCGAGACAACAAGTTGCTGCGGGTGGGAATTTAGAATCAAGCAGAGTAAGATTGTGGCACAAGTTGTCGTGGGCAAGAGTATTAATTTTTTATTCACATGCTGGGTCTTTTTGTTTTAATTGACAAGATCATATCCTAGTCATGTTCCCTTTTAAATCAGGATCCTCAGGATGTTTCTCCTTATGGATCTTAAGCCTTGGCTGATTTAACAGCTGGTAGATTCCCTCTCTCCACACACAGACACACACAGACACACAAGAAGCAGGTGGTGAGGAAACTGCAGCCTTGGCATGTGGGGGTCACACCCACTCCTCCCTCCCTTTTGACTGGTGCTGATCAGCCAGAGGAGTAGAATGAGGTGTTACAATATGAGGTCTCCTTTCTCCTCGATCTTTCCTCTCCTCCGGTTTGCACCATCTTTTTAAAAATTCAGTGGATGAACTTTACATATCAGGTGGGTTCTGCTTGTTAAACTCTACCATCCCATTGCCTGCTTCTTCTTCTGTCATTTCAATTCTCCGAGCTCAGAGGTTGGGTTTGAGTTGAATCACTAAACAGGTTTGGCTCCCGGTTTGGATTCCAAACCTGGCATCTCTTGGTTAGAGATGTAAAAAATCCGGCTGATGTTTTTAAGTGCAAGGATTCTGCTATGGAAACGTCCCAATAGACTGAAAGGGCTATTGGGCAGGTACAAATTGCATTTCTCCTTGCCACTGTGTGTGTGTGTGTGTGTGTGTGTGTGTGTGTGTGTGTGTGTGTGTGTGTGTGTGTGTGTGTGTGTGTGTGTGTGTGTGTGTGTGTGTGTGTGTGTGTGTGTGTGTGTGTTTTGGCAGGCTTTAAAGGAGGGGTGGTAGATCAGTGGTGGAATATCTGCTTTGCAGTCTTGATCTCTAACAGGTAGGGCTTGAGAGACTCTAGTCTAAAACCATAGGCAGCTTCTGCCAGTCAGTGTTGAGAATCCTGGGTTTAGATGGACCCTTAGTATAAAGCAATTTCCTGTAAGTTTATGGCTACATTTCAGTGCATGTCTGTTGTTGCATTCCAGGATTTCCTCTGTAAAGTGAAATTCACCATACAGACATGGTGATGTCTTAGAGGGTCATCTCTGTTTAATGGGTCCACAGGACTCTCGGTGGTTTTAGCTATGACATCAAAACTGAGAGGTGCTTTGCTCTTCAAGCAGGGGTTTAGGAGTGTCATGAGTGTAAGAAAAGGAACTAGCTGATTTCTGTGCGTGCTCATCTCTCCTGCTTATTATTATTAGTAGAATTATCTAGCACTCCTGTGGGCTTAGATGGGGATAGGGAGTGGGAAGACAGAGTGTGGACATTTCCTTGTACAAATTATATGCCAGAACAAGCTGCGTTGGCAATTGAAAAGAGAGATGTTAACATAGAAGTGTAGAATGTGAGCGGAAATAGAAGGAATTGGTCACATCTTAAACACAATGATTCCCATCCCTTAATTTTTGGACTTCAATTCCCAAAAGCCTAAGTCAATTCCCAAAGCACTGATCAGCCAATGTACTGACTTAAGCTTCTGGGAACTGAAGCCCCCCTGTGGGGCAGGTGCCCCATGTTGACCTCAAGTCTTGATTTCTGCCTCTTTTAGCTTTTGATTCTTTTCTTGCAAAATCCAAACTGATCCTTTCTCCCATGTTATTAAGAGATGATATTATTGATGAGGAAAAAGAAATCAAGAATCTGCCCAACGCATTGTGTCATTGGGGAATAGGATAAGAGGAAAGCGTGGATGAGCGGAGAAGATTGTGGTCTTAAGAAGACTTAAACTGTTAGGTCTGCTTAAAGCTTTGTCTCAACTGGAGATGGAGACTAAAGGATTACAAGCCATCAGCATGTTGCATTTTAAGGATGGTTTGAAGGCAAAAAATAAAATAAAAAATAAGATGCTGATCCTCTGATCTTATGAATCTCTTTCTCTGAAGCTCTGGAATTAATATGTTCTATAGGAACCAGCTCAGCTGAACTATTAAACCAAGTTGTCCCAGGAAACTGAAACTCTACCAGTAGGTAGTGAGGAGTTGAGCCATAATATAGTGTCATGTCTTTCAGTCTCCAGCCCCACATTTCTGTCTTACATAGGAGTAATGATTTATTATCTGGAAATGAAGATAAGGATGTTTACAGTGTTTGTGTTCTGCCATGATAGTTTTCATGTTTGAGGAAGTCAAAGCAGGGTTTAGGAAGAAGGGCTGTGAAAATGAATATGGGTGTCCTTGAGCATGCAAAGAGTGCATTCCTTGCTGGTCAGTAGGTAGCCACAATATGCACAAATATATCTAAGAAGCCCACATACATCTGTGTGGGTGGTTGTTTCGGATCTGGTAGCAACTGTACCCATTTTGGTTTGCATCTATTGAAAGTATCAGGTTGATATAGTGGAAAACACGAGGCAATTGATAATATAAGCTGGTTTATGTCATACAACATTAAATGTGAAGGATCTTAAAGCACGTGTTTCATTTCCACACTGAAATTGGCGTCTCTTAGCACTGCCAAACTTTGGCGGGATCCGACTGCAGTTAATTATGCAGTGTAAACATGTACTGGTTTCCCTTAGTGTGGATTTAAATCTATGTGTTCTTTTCTTTTTAAAGGAGGAGATACTTGTAGTCTATGTGACAGATATTGTGTACCTTGAGAAAGTATTGCGTTATGAGAAAATTTGAGTAAAGTGTGTTTGCACAGATTTGCCTCGCCTGCTTAAACCATGTCCAGGGGTTGGCAAACCAGAGGAAGGACAGAAGGGAAGTTTTTAGCCCTTCTAATCAGTGTACAGTGGGCATGACCCTGGTCAGTATCTGTGTGCTCACTTGCTGGCAAAAAAAGACAGTAACTTTAAGCTGCATATGATACAGTTTGATGTGCTGATGAATCTCTGCTGGCTTAAAAGTCATCCAAATTATTGCCTTGAGTGCTGCATCCTGCAGTTTTATACTTTCCTGGATCTGGATCAGGCCAGGCATGTGCTGGTATATTGTGCTTTGTCCCACCCTGCCCTCACCTCTGGTGCCTTGGGGTGCCAATAACAATGTATGGGATTCCTCTCCCCCCCCCCCAGTGCTCCCTCCACTCCCTGTCCAGCGCCTGCCCTCCACACCCCTGGATCAGGCCCATAGCCAGACTAACAGCACTCAAACAGACCTTTTCCCATTACTCCAGTACCTTCTGAGAATTACAAGAAGAGGAATCTCAACCACGTTTACATTTCCCATCCACATATTGGATGGATGAAGAAGTTGTAGCCCCTGGTAGAATTTCCCCAGCTGCGTTCCCCAGTAATCAGGACAGCCTTGTCTAATGGTTACAGTCTTGGGCTTTGATGAGGAAAGTTTGGCTTCAAGGCTATTAAACTGCTGCCTCTGAGTCTAACATCTGTGTTGAGTGGTCGCTCTGAAGATCGGTTGAGATAAACCCCTCTATTTGCTGCTTTGGTCTCCTTAGGAGAAAGCCAGGGTCCAGTATTATTTTGTGTTATGCTGGGTGTTTTGTCTGCCCAGGCATTTCCCTTAGTTACCTATAGTGATTTTAATGAAATCCTTTATAGTTGGCTTGCTGTTTTCTTACTTGATTGCATTGCATTTTGTGAATTTTACTATGTCATATTTTGAACCACTTTGAGATGTTTGGAATAAAAGGTGGTTTGGGGAAGGCTTTAACAGATGCCATAAATGATCGCCTGCATTCTGTCACTTCTGAGCAGGAACAAGCAATTAAGTCAGGGAAGGGAAGTGGCCGTCTCACTCGAGATGAAGGGCAGGTTGAGACCTCAGTTTCCTCCATGGAGTTGCAATGTGCAAACCTTCAAGAGATTGGAAACAATGATTTTATTAGGACAGCAGCCACCAGCATTCCTATCAAGGGTGAGAGTTAGACTGTGAAAAATGTAACTTTTCCAAGCTCTGCCCTCCTCCTCCTTCTGTGTCCCATTCAAACTCTTGACTGCCAAAATGAAGCCACCTTCTTGGCTTTCTCATTGACCAAACATAAGTTCTCGTTGGTGAATGGCTCTGGAAGCAATCAACAGACCAGTAAATGAGCCGGATTCTGTGTCTCTCCACATTCACACTGTGTGCTGTTGTCCAACAGCAGGACCCACTTGAGAATGTTGGTCTTATATTTAGGCACTCCGACCCTGAGCCTATTCAGGGTCCTCCACGTGACGTAGGGGAGGCCTAGTTCTTCAGCCATGTCCTCCTTTAATGTTATCCCTTGTCCAGTGATCTCCTTCATTCATCTTCTAATCTGATTTTGCTCTTGTGTACCCTCAAGAATATTTGTTCTTGCCATTCACCTCTTCCCGGATCTGAGCCAGCAGATTTGAGGCACATATTTATTCAGAAGATATTGAGAGTCATTCTCTTGCTTATTTCTCTTGGCATCAGTTGCTACTTATCTCTTTTATTTAAGGGGTAGCAATACTAACAAGAGAAAATATTTTCTCAACTGGTGTAGGTTTGAGGCATCCTGTCACATTGTTTCATTAACAGCAATGTCAACTTCTTTCGCGTGTGCAGATATGCTCCATACTGGAGGAGCATACTCTGCTGCAGAGAATTCTTTTTTGCCAGAGGAAATATGAAGCCTGGAGCATATTTGCTGCCCCTGTTGAAAGATAGCCTTTGGGGGCGAGAGGTGGCCGGGGGGGGGGGGAGGACCACTGCAGCACTGCCACCCATGAGAGAGAGACAGGCAAGGGAGCCTCTGAAATGTCTCCACACAGAAGGGACGATGTCTTCACATCAAGAGTTTGGCTGGCTCTACTGTTCAGTGGGGGGAGGCAGATCTGATGTCACAGGGAAAGCCGGTTTTCCCCCAGGTAAATCCCACCTGCCTGCCTGATAGACAAATCTCTGCCTTTGGCAGCTGCAGGGTAGGCAGTGTGTGTGTGTGCATAAGTGTGTTCATCTCTCCGTGTTAAGCTGGAACGGAAATCTGACTGCTGGTGTTCTACTTTTCTTTTTCCTGGTCTATGCCCTCAAATAGTGTAGAGTTGGTGGTGGTGGTGGGGAAATGATCTTAAGGTGGAGCAGCCCATGCTTTCAATAGAAAAGTAATGCTCCAATGACAATAGATGAGTTTCTTTCCTAAGCCTCATCAGTATTAGCTGTTCTCTGGCTTGATCCCAAGAGGGTGTATATTCACTCTTGCTCACTGCTTGTGTATGTGTGTGTATGTTAGAGGGAAAGCCCTTCTCTTACTGAGTGTTACACCAGGATAGCTTTGATTTGTTGTCCTCCTCCTACAAACCCCTATCTTTTTAAATTGAATTTAAGAGATGCAGATATATACAAGCAAAGCTACTGTGCATTCTGGAGACTATAAGCATCTATCTGGGCAGTGTCAGTCTGATTATTTTCTTTGAGAACTGGAGTAGGTGACTGTGATCCTCCAGGTATCTTCAGTGTAAAAATCCCATTATGGCTAATGATGGGGAGGATGGGAGTTGTAGTCCAGAGACATCTTTTTCATAGAATCAGAGAATAACTGAGTTGACAGGGGACTTTTAGGTCACTGAGTCCAACCCTCTGCTCAATGGCCAGTTTTAGCATCACAAGTTCCATCAGCCTTAATCAAGAGAAGCAATAGTGGGAGATGATGAGCTTTCTAGTATCTAGAACATCTGGAGGGCCAGATGGAGAGCAGCTGGGTCTCTTATGGTATCAGTGGCTGATGGTGGGTGTTAGCATTGCTTTAGCTCACTCCTGATTTAAATAGCAGGGGATGCACCAGCTTGACTGGGACAGCCAAAGCAGGATTGTTAAACAAAATTATGGAGTCCCGAAGGCTCGCCACACCTGATGTGGGTTGTAGGGAGGGTTTTTCTTAGCCTTCCAGATGTTGTTGATGTGCAGTTTTCATCAGCTCCTGCCCAGTGAAGGCTGGTGACGCCAGTTAAATGGAGGTGATGAATCTGCTTAGAGTTTTACTCTGAACTTTACAATACAGTTGTACCTCGCTTAAAGAGCATAATGCGTTCCACAGGATTGCTCTTTAAGCGAGGTTGTTCTTTAAGTGAAATACCATTGTAAATGACCAATGGGGGGGGGGGATTGCAAACCCTGATTTATTTGTTAAGTGAGTTTTTGGTTGGTTTTATTTGTTAAGCGAAGCAAGCATTCAGAGAAAATTCTGCTCTTTAAGCGAGTTGTTCTTTAAGCGAGATGCTCTTTATGCGAGGTTTGACTGTAGTTATCTATGACACTGAACTCTCTTTCCCTCCAAAGTAGCTTCAGTACCTTGGATACCTCCTCTAAAGTTCAAAGAAGCTCAGAGGAAAGTTACACCTCTTCTGAAATTGTAGTCAGCAGTCTTCCTTTCTCCAGATAATGAAATCAGTGGTTTGTCATCAACACAAGAAGGACTGTAGGTTCTCTGTCCCTGATGTGTTACAGAGCTTGGGTTACATTTTAGTATTTTGTTATCTGGAGTGAGCCAGCGGGGACACTCCAGACTGTTTGAGGTTGCAATTTCTATATAATATCGCTCTGCTGACTTGGACCGGTGGGATTTGTAAAACAAAGATACCTGGAAATAATTGTATTGTCTTTGCCTGAATAGATACTAATGCATCACCAATTCTCATAAAAACCATTTGAGCAACCCGTTGTATGCCAAACTCTGCTCAATGGCTTCTGTATCTAGCATCAAATGCCTCCTTAAAATGTAGGCTGGAAACATCTGGAAGGTTATAACCAAGATCTTTGGTTCCCTTAGGATAGTCATGGTAAACTCTGGCACTCTAGGTCAGTGATGGTGAACCTTGGCACTCCAGATATTCTTGGACTTCAATTCTCAGAAGCTCAAGCGCCCTGTGAATCCACACGAATGGGTTTACTGCGATTCATCCAGCCCACACTGACCTTGTCACTCCCAGAAGTGGAAGTAAAATGCACCCGTACGCATATGCTCAGTAAACCCATTCGTGTGGGTTCAGAGGGACTTAGGCTTCTGGGAATTGAAGTCCAAGAACACCTGGAGTGACAAGGTTCACCATCATGGCCTTAGGAGGACTGCATTGGCTTAGTGGTTAAGACTCTGAACGTGACAACTGGAAGGTCGGCATGTCAGCATTTCAAGACCCGAGTACTGCAGGACGGAATGAGCTCCCATCTCTGTCCCAGCTCCTGCCAACCTAGCAGTTTGAAAGCAAGAAATTGCAAGTAGATAAATAGGTACTACTTTGGTGGGAAGGTAAATGGTATTCTGTGCACTCCAGTGTCTAGTCATGCCTGTCACATATCCATGGAAACATCTGCAAACACAGACAGTGCTGGCTCTTTGGTTATAAACAGAGATGAGCACTGAACCCTAGAGTTGGATACGATTGGCTTTTGACCAAGGGTGACCTTTACCTATGATTCCCTTTGACCTGTGTACGCATGCAATTCATGCATCATCCATGACATATGATCTCAGTAGCATTTCAGCAGAAGGAGAAACATGATGTTCTGGTCCTTTACCCTTCGGCTCTGAAGTTAAGAATATGGAAGAATAGAACAACATATTCTACAGGTAACTGAACTGGGCGGGGGACTATAACCAGCCACAGATTTCAAAATCCTTTGAAATCTGTGTGGCAGGGGAGCAGCTGTGACACCTCGCTTTGCCTGTCATTGCTGAAAGAAGAGAGGAAAACATCGTTTGGAGGAGAATCTGCTGTCTCTGAAGGATGGATTTATTTCACTTGGGCCTTGACTCTCAGCAAATATTTTTTGAAGGCATAAAACTGAACTGCCAGCTTTCCTTTATCGCCTCTCCTTATTCCGTGTGAAAGACAATCAGAACTGTAATCGGGAACACAGCAGCTTGTGTCTTCTGCTCTTATAATTACAGTGTATATGCGCCTCTTCATATGAGATTAGTGGCTTTGCTCAGTCCCCCCCCCCCCTCACCATGAGCTGCAGTCTTAAGGTTTTCAGGGATCATAGCATTAGCCGGGTAATTTTAATTGTCTAGAGCAGGGGTACCCATACTATGGCCCGGGGGGGCGGATCTGGTTCCCGATGCCAATTTATCCAGCCCCGAAGCCCGCATTGCTCCTGGAAGCAGAAGTAAAACGCACCCATACTGATGTATTTTACTTCCGTTTCCAGGAGTGACAAGGGGTTCATGGGCCAGATGAATTGGCATTAGGGGCTGAATCCAGCCCCCGGGCCATAGTGACCAGCTCCCTGAACCATGTGACTGGCCTGTGGCTAAAAAGGTTTGGGCATCCCTGGTCTAGAGGGTTTTTCATCATCATCTTCCTTTTTTCGGTTGAAAATCTAAGAAACCCCTTGTAAGAAGCATGGTTAATAAGGAGAAAAGCTTCAAATAGGGCAACAGATGTGCTATGTTGGAATTGATTTCTGTTCCCTTTCCCCCCATATACACAGATTAAATGTATATCTATGAATTTTCCCCTTGTAGGATGGCAGATGCCTTTTCCAATAAGGGGGAATAAATTGGGTTGAAGGAAAAAACAGATTTTTCTCCTGGGTTTTGGTATGCCTCTGAAATTTGGATATTTTGCAAAATTGCATAGGATGCAAACTGTATGATAATGATAGCTTTAAAATCTCTCTCATTCTCTGAATGCTTTTGTGTCTGGAAAGCGGGCCTCCCTAGGGAACACAGTGTGAGTTTTCCTGTGGTGGACAGGAGTTGCCTTTATAAGTTTTTGAGTCAGGCTTATAAATAGCCACTCACCTGATTACTTTTGAGAAGTCTATATCACCTTTGTTTGTTTGTAACATTTGACTTAAATAAACAACAACCCGACTCCATAACCCACAACATAACCATAAATGACAATAAAATAGAAAGAAATTACCAGCAAGACAATAGGGCGTGACAACAGCCAGAGATAATGAAAACTTGTTGAATTTTTCTTCTTCCATGTCTAGGCCAGGTGTGAAACTGACAAAATGAAGCCACCTCTTGTTGAGTTCATTCCGCAGTTCCTTTCACCCAACCTAGTGTTAGAAAGATTAGCCGGCAACACAAGGTTGCTCTTACCAAGGTATGGCCAATTTGGTTCAAAAAACAAAAACAAACCCACAATCTTCTAGGAGGCTCTTTTCTGTGTACCCCACTCGTTGAATTAATAATGCAATAAATTTATAATAAACTTCCTTGGTTGACCTGTAGGAAGTCAAACAAAGAATTTCAGTCTTGATAAAATCATGCCCCATTCTAATAAAAAAGAAAAATCTCATACCCTTCTCCTAACTTGCTTATATCAACTTTTTTTATTTGAAGACATGGCTTTACCTTTGCAAGAGCTGACACACTCTAGGGACTGCAGTGGCTCAGTGGTTAAGAATCTCACCTTGTTAGCTGGAAGATCGGCAGGTTGGCAGTTCAAGACCTGAGTACTGCATGATTGAATGAGTGCCCATCTCTGTCTCAGCTCAACCTAGCAGTTCAAAAGCAAGAACTTGTAAGTAGATAAATAAGGTCCACTTCAGAGGGAAAAGATCTTGGAGACCTGAAATGAGCCTCGTTTGGGCGTTCCCTGAGTGGAGTTCCTCCAGCATAAATCCTTTCAACCATTTTTGTGTGCTTCTGACACAACAACAACAACAACAACAACAACAACAACAACAACAACAACAACAACAACAACAACAACAACAACAACAACAACAACAACAACAACAACAACAACAACTTGAAATTTAGATTATTGCAACTTGCCTTAAGAAGGTTAGGGAGATTGGTGACGATACTCTCTCCAGGCTTAATCTAGCATCACCATACTGGAAGGCAAGTTAGTTTTTGGTGCAAGAGGAGTAGGAGAATTGATGGAGGGTGAAGAATGATAAAGGTGTTAGACATACTTTTGCACTGAGTAGGTGATGCAATGAGTTGTGCTCTAAGGAAGCAGTAGGCCTAACTGGCTCCCAAATGGAATACAACAGGGTGCTCAAAATGGGATGGGTGTTCATGTAGGGCTTTGTGTAACTTGTCATGATTAATTGATGTCCTGGGTGCACCTGAGTTGCACAGTTGGCCAAGTGAGGAGGCCCACAACTGAGACATGACCTACAACCATAACAGTCGGTCATGGCACATTAAGCAAAATGTATGCATGCTTCTACCCTACAGCAAGGGACTACAGTTAAGACCCTGAACTTGTTGACTGGAAGGTCGGCAGATCAGCAGTTTGACAGCAGTGTGCTCCTGTCTCTGTCCCAGCTCCTGCCAACCTAGTAGCTTGAAAACAAGAAATTGCAAGTAGATCAATAGATACCAATAAAGTATGCAGATGTCTAGCCATGCCTGCCACATGTCCATGGAAACATCTGCAGATACAAACATGCTGGCTGTTTGGCTGTAAACAGAGATGAGCACTGAACCCTAGCATCAGATATGACTGGCTTTCGAGCAAGGGTGACCTTTACCTAGCCTACAGAATGAAATACTGCACTACATTGAAATATATATATATATATTTATTTCCATAAGCCTCCTCTGAAATCCTGACCCATCCCTCATTGATGGTAAATCAAGTTTACATAGCACTATAAGCATGTTTACAGAATTTGACTGCAATGTCTTTGGTCTACAGGCTACTGGTGCTGGTAGCCAATGAGACTGTTTGCAGGCTCATGGAGGCAGATGGACCTGTGAATCATTGACCTCTAGAAGATCCTCTCATCAACAGCACAGCACAGCACAGCACACCACAGATCTTGCAAATGTAAAGACATGTCTTCATTTACTGAGTCAATTCATCAGGTTTAATCTTCATTCAGTGATTGGCATATAGTATAACAATCTTGAGGAGAAGCAACAGCAGCTGCTTACTGTGAATAATTCCCCCCCCTCCCTTATTCATTACTTTTCAACACCCATGTTGCCAGTATCATTGTAGCTGCTCCAGCTGTACAAACTATTTGTTGTGTTGTGGGTTAGTAATATTTGACATGTTGACTGTAGGCTAGAAAAATGTAATGAAATACTCTCTAGTTCCCTCTAGTATCCAATTCTGATATTTCACATTGGAAATATTGATGGAAAAACAGAACTTGAGAAAATATTGTCACATAAGAAAATTGAAGAAATTGAAATACAGTAAAACCTTGAGTTATGAATAAAATCAGTTCCATGGCCTTGTTTGTAAGTCGAATTTGTTTGTAATCCCCATAGGGATAAATTTGTTTGCATCCCCATAGGGATAAATAAAAAGTCTCCCCCTACCCTCCAAAAACCAAAACGGGCCTCCACCCTTCAAAAATCAATCAAACCACCCAAAATCAACAGCAGCATTGAAAGGAAAGCATGCATAAGCAAAAACGCTGTTCCTTACCTTAAAGAAGCTTGGAAAATGCACAGAAAACTCAGAAAAATCCAGCAAGAAACAGCAACCGGCAGCCATTTTGGTGCTGAAACTCCAGACAAAGAAATCACTCCAAACATTCTACTGCCATCTACATGACTCAGAAAGGCTGCATGTGCGCAATGCAATCTGGGGAATCAGATTATGTAACCTGAAGCAAACCTATAGGGAAAATGGCATTTTTTTGCTTCACTGGAGGCAACACAGAGGAAAAAGAATTAATTCATAAATTGGGGCATGTTCGTAACTCGAGGTATGGATGTCAGTGCAGAACCAATTCATAAGTCGAATTATTCGTAAATAGGGGCATTCATAAATCGGGGTTTTACTGTAATCAAATCAATTCTGGCTTATGGTGACCTTTTCCATGTTTTTTTAAAAATAGAGAATACAGTGGAACCTCAGTTAACATAATTAATGTGTTCTCTGGGACGTTTCTTACAGTGAAAATCACTTTAACCAAATTTCCCATAGGAATGCATTGAATGTAATTTCCCATAGGAATGCATTTAAAACCAAAATACTTTAACCAAAACACAGTTTCTCATAGGAATGCATTGAAAACCAATTAATCTGTTCCAAAAAAAAAAATATTCTGCAAACCAAGCCACTAAGCAAGCAAGCAAGCAAGCAAGCAAGCAAGCAAGCAAGCAAGCAAGCAAGCAAGCAAGCAAGCAAGCAAGCATTTGGAACTTACTTACTTACTTGCATTTTTGTGCCACCCATCTGGGATATTTTCCACTCTGGGCAGTGCATAGACAAATAAAGAAAAGCAATACAGTATAATAGAACAAACCACAAAATATATAAAACAAGAGAAATTTATTTCTGTATTTAACCTGACAAAATAAAAATAAAATACCTGGCATCTGAGGGCAAGCAAGGTCAACTGGCCAGCTAATTTATTGCCAGAAGTGTAATATTCTTAAAGGCTTCCTTAAAGTGGAAGGGTTTAAGTTGGGTTTTTTTAAAAAAGAAATTGCCACTTAGAATTGATCAAAGGGCAAAAGAATGCCAAAAATATTTAGAATCATGTCAAAAATGCCACAAAATATCTTTTAAGAGTAACTTTTAAAGGTAGCTATGTGTTACTTATTACTCCTGAAAAAAAAATTGAACCTAATAGGCTTACTGCTATTAAGTCTTGGTCAATTGCTTTTGATTGTGAGCTTGTAACATCCAAAACATCCTGTTACTAACAGCCTTGTTCTTATTTTGCAAACACAAAGCCAAGGTTTCTTGTATTCAGACAATCCATCTCATGTTTGAGCTTCCTCTTTTTCATTTCATATTATTGAGTATTCCCCCCGCCCCTGTCAGCTTTCTTCAGTGGTGGGATTCAGCAGGTGCACACCAGTTTGCAAAAAAACGGTAGCAGAAATTATTTATTTATTTATTTATTTATTTATTTATTAGTTCAAATTTATATTGCGTGGCTTACAGACAATACATTACATTACATTACATTACAATACAATACAAATTCTGGCTGGCCCCTCTGCCCATCCACGTTTTGAAACAAAGTAGTCCTAATTCAGGTGCAATGCAGGGCTTTCCCCCTGGCCATGCCCACCATACCACACCCACAGAGTATGTAGTAATTTTTTTAAAAATCCCACCACTGGCTTTCTTCATCATCCAGCTTTCACATAGAAACTATGAGGTATCTTACCTGTTATTCAACAGGGTTACTGGAACTGTGTTAGTGAGAAGGAGGTGATGTGATCCTTTGCTGACAAGTTTGGCTCAATCTCTCCCTGAAACTAGAAGCTTATTCAAGGCAAGCACTTGACCCGATTATGCAAACAGGACCTCTTTTGCAGTGCAGTTACCAATGTCAGTACTAGTGTGGTATAGAGGTTAGAAGGCTGAGCTGGCATTTGAGAACTCCAAGTTCATGTGTCAAATGATGTATCCTTCTGGCTTCATCTTCGGAACAGAGAGGAAACAAAACCATGCTGATGATGGCCTCCATGAGGAGGAAGAGTAACAGCAGTTTGTATCCCCATTTTATTTGGTGAGTTGGAATTATGTGAAAAATAGCCTGAATTGACTTAATGACTGAGTGGCTAACATCTTGCTCTGTATATCTGCCTCTGCATTACAGTCAAACCTCGAGAGAAGAATAGCTCAATTTAAGAAAAACTCGAGATACATCTGGAAATCTCAGGGGGGAAAAATCAGGTTTGAGATAAGAATTTTTAATAGGATTTTTTTAAGATAAGAAATTCAATGCATTCCGATGGGAAATTGCCTTCAATGCATTTCTATGGGAAATTCAAGATAAGAATTTTTTTTTTGAGATACAACCAACCTCGAGGAACACATTTAATTCCTATGTAGAGGTTTGACTGTAATTTGAAACAAACAAATGCAGGAGGAAGGTGATAACTGTTATAGGTCATTTTTAAAAATCAAATTTTGCAAGCTTTCATAACTGAAAGGTTACTTCATCAGGCACTTTCGTGGCATGTTGTTCAAGCCAGGCTCCAATTCTTAGTTATTCTTAGGTGTTCCATGGGAAAATAAGCAGCAGGTTGTATCTTTACTAGATTATAATGTCTATGTGCATATATGTGAATAATTCTGTGTGTGGACCTGCTAATTTGAAATTTCAGTAATGGATGAATTCCTATGGGGAGAAAGGCAAACAACAAATAAACAAGCAAACAAATGAATACATGAACAAGTAATCAAATGTAAGATCCTTTTTGTGGTGCATAGATATGGTAAATACTTTTGTTGCATTAAAGGTCGCCCTTGGTTGAAAGCCAGTCATATCTGACTCTAGGGTTCAGTGCTCATCTCTGTTTATAGCCAAAGAGCCAGCGCTGTCTGTGTCTGCAGGCATTTCCTTGGACATGTGACAGGCATGCCTAGATACCAGAGTGCACATTACCTTTCCACTAAAGTGGTCCCTATTTATCTGCTTGCAATTTCTTGCTTTCAAACTGCTATGTTGTCAGGAGCTGTGACAGAGACAGGAGCTCACTCTGTCATCCAGCACAGTCTTCAAGTTCAGTGTCTTAACCACTTGAGCCATAGGTGTCTCTAAAATAGAGAGACTATACAAGTTAAGGTTCTGGACAAGTTTTTTGGGATGAATGTAAAACTTACCTGGGGTGGACATAAGAAGACCAAATCGTGAACTGAGGCTTGTCAGACAGCACAGAAGAATGACTTTAGGATTTGGAGAATGTAGGAGCTGTAATACCCAAAGTGTAACTTTTCTAAGCCCTGGAGAAGAACACGATTGGCATGTGACTCCTTCTTTCCTTGGAAGCCACTGTATCATAAATCTGGGATTTATTTGCTAAGATACCCAGACTTCCACTCACCCTATCTCAGAAATGTATCAGGGGGCCAGTCTTTGCCAGAAGCTCAGTGGAATTCCATATTTGTGGCAGGCTGTTGTTTCAGATGGGAACCCTAAGAGATCAAATGCTGAGTGTTGATTATGTAAACAAGTACTAATTAATAAGTTGTCTCATCGTTTTGTGTATATTTGTGTGTCGTTAGTCAGACATTATGTTAGTGCAGGAAGGAGTATAAGGTCACAGAAATTGAGTTTTCTACTTCCTTGATGATACAGTACGTTAATTGGTGTGATGACTTGATAATATTTCTTTATATTTCAGAGATAAGTCAGTTCTTTGCTTACTAGTTAATCCTAGAGCTACCTGAGAATTAGTCCCTGATTTAGTCCATGAGAATCATATAATGGTGGCTTAGTGACCAAATTGAGACCAATTTGCCAACATATGTTGGAGCATGGAGAAAACAAAGGAATACTATACCAGAAACAAGTCTACTTTTGTTTCATTGAGGCCTTTGACTGTGTAGACCACAATAAAATGTGGCAAGTAATTAAAGAGATGGGAATACCAGAAAACCTTGTATGTCTCCTGTGAAATCTGTACATGAGTCAAGAAGCAACGGTTAGGACAGGATACAGAATGACAGAGTGTTTTGGAATAGGAAAAGGAGTAAGACAAGGCTGCATTTTGTCACCATGCTTATTCAACTTATACACAGGGCACATAATGCGCAATGTGGGGATGGATGAATCACAAGTTGGAATTAAAATTGCTGGGAGAAATATCAACAATTTGAGATATGCAGCTGATACTACCCTAATGTCAGAAAATGAAGAAGACTTAACGAAGCTCTTGCTTAGGTTGAAAGAAGAGAGTGCAAAAGCTTGAGACTCAACATCAAGAAAACCAAGATACAGTGAAACCTTGTATAACGAAAACAATCCATTCCACAAGGTTGTTCACTATGTGATTTTTTTTTCCATTATACATTTTTTTTGTATTACAAAAATTCCTAGGGAAAAACTCGTATAACGAAAATTTTTTTTGCTGTGTGAATTTTCTCATAGGAATTTTTGTTGCTTGAGTTTTCCCCATAGGGAGTGCTATTTTCACATAGCAAAAAATGTGTTATGCAAGGTGCCATGTTTTTCAATTTCTTTTCATTACGCAAGTTTTTCGCTATAAGAGGCATTTGTTATATGAGGTTCCACTGGTAATGGCAACAGGCCCTATCAGTCCCTGGCAAATAGATGCGGAAGAAGTAGAAGCAGTGACAGATTTTACATTCTTAGGCTCCAAGATCACTGCAGATGGGGATTGCAGCCATGAAATAAAAAGGTGACTGATTCTTGGGAGGCAAGCGATGAGAAACCTGGGGAGCATAGTGAAAAGTAGAGACATCACATTGAAAACAAATGTCTGTATAGTCAAAGCAATGGTATTCCCGGTGGCAATGTACGGTTGTGAGAGCTGGACCATAAGGAAATCTGAACAGAAGAAGGAGGAGAATTTTGAGAGTACCCTAGACAGCAAGGAGAACAAATAGGTCAATCTTAAAAGAAATCAACCCCAACTGCTCCTTAGAAGGTCAAATATTGAGGATGAAGCTAAAGCACTTTGGACATCAAATGAGAAGAGAGGATTCACTTGAGAAAGCCTTGATGCTGGGAAAGGTTGAGGGCAAAAGAAGAAGGGGGCGGCCAAAAATGGGATGGCTAGATGGTATTGTAGAGACAATGGGCACAGAACTGAGTGGGTTGAAGAGGATGGTGGAGGATAGGGGTGCCTGGCATGTGATGGTCCATGGGGTCGCAAAGGGTCGGACTCAACTATGGGACTGAACAACAACAACAACAACAAAAGTGGTGAAGAAACTGAACTTGATGACTGGAAGGTTGGCAGTTCAGCAGTTCAAGACCCGAGTGCAGCACAATGAAGTGAGCTCCTGTCATCTGTCCCAGCTCCTGCCAACCTAGCAGTCCGAAAGTAAGAAATTGCAAGTACTGTAGATAAATAGGTACCACTTTGGTGGGAAAAGTAACAGCATTGTGTGCACTCTGGTGTCAAGTCGTGACTGCTCTATGACCATGGAAACTGCCAAAATGAAACTACCTTTTTTTTTTAATTTTTATTCTCAACAATGTTAAAAAAATAACAAAACAAACAAACAACCATAACAAACAAACAAAAAGAACAGTTACATATGAAAAAAATAAATCCCAAGTACATCTTACAGCATTAAGAATAAGGAAAGAAAGAAAAATGATAATATAATGTAGTCACATGTTACTACAGTTATTTTCTATTCATTTACTATACTGAATATTTTCACCTTTATGTCAACTATCCTCTATCACCACCATATTACAACTTTATTATTTTATACATAGTACATATATCACCCAGTGTACTAAAGTCCTTGAGTCTACCAGCTATTCCTTTTACAACTCAATCATTACATTGCATTCGATGCAGGTTTTTCTCCTTTATTTTCCCTCAATGTGTGTTACAAAAAAGGTTTCCAAATGTCCCAAAATCTATTTTGTTTTATTAACCCCCTATTTATATTTAATTCCCATGTAAGTTTTTCATTTAATGCCATGTCCCAAACATCGACATACCATTTACCAATTTCTAAGTTCATATCACCTTTCCAATTTCTGGCTACTTGTTGTCTCGCCAACATTAAGAAAATAGACAATAACTCCTTCATATTTTCCTCTAAATTCAATTCCTCTAAGTCCGTTAGTAAAACAATTTTTTCATTCAACTTTAAGTTGATATTTAGAATTTTTGCTATTTCTTGTTCCATTCTATGCCAGAAATTGGAAATAATTTTACAATCCCACCACATATGTTTGTATGTCCCAATTTCCTGATGACATCTCCAACATTTTTTTGAGTTGCTGCTGTTTATTTGATTTAGCTGAACTGACGTCATATGCCACCGCCACAAAATTTTATAATTGTGTTCTTTAACTTTTGTGGACAGATTTCGCATAATCCTGCTTTTCCATTTTTTCTTCCAATTCTTATCTGTAATATTAATACTTAAATCCGTTTCCCACAATCTTTTAAGAACGTCCTGGGTTTTTTCCTGTGTTGTTCATCATTTTATATAATTTACTTACTACTCCTTTTATCCCCATTGAACCTTTTCTTATCTTATATAGCATCTCCTCGAAGTCTGTCAACTGTCTTATAGGCTGTAATTTCTCTTTATATTGTTTATTCCACTTATCCAGCGTTAGTATCTGAAGCCAGTTCAACCTTAATTCCTTATAAATTTCTTTTTTTATATCTTCATTCTCAATTCGATTCAACCAGTCTTTTAATAGATTTATGTCATATTTATACATAATATTTTTTAATAATTCTAAATTTTTAACTGGGAATGTTTTAAGGTCCTGCAACTCTAATATTGGAGAGGTATTTGGAGCCAATTTATCTTTTAACTTTACCCATACACTTATCATAGATTTTAGGACATTATTTCTTGGTTTTAGATGAAACTACCTTTTGGTAAATCCATTCCATAGTTCCTTTCACCTGACCTAGTGTGAGGAATATTAGCAGGCATGGGCTGGGCCACCGGGACAGGGGGATTCATCCTGGTGCACCCTCGCCTCTGGCGTCCTGGGGCACAAATAATAATGTTATTATTATTTTATCTGCCTGGCACGCTGTACTTTAGATTAAGCCATTACTCCAAGCTCCCTCTTCAGCTTCAAGCAGTGGCTTGAATGGGCGGACCAAGTGAGGGGCGGTGACCATGTGGTTCCCGGGGCAGCCTTCTCCCCCATCCCTTGGTTGCCACCCCTAGCCCCTGTCCAGCACCCTCCCATGGTGCCCAGCACAGCCCTGAATGTTAGGCAGCACAAAGTTGCCATTACCCAGGCTATGCCCGATTGTGGTTATGAATCCTGTTTAAAGGAAACTGTAGTAAACATCAGGTCCTGTGAATATATATATACCTGCACATGGAGCCAGTCCTACTCTTAGAGAGAGGCAGTTGAGGCAGCAGCAGTAGCAGGTCATCGGAGGAGACAGGGTTGTACGCAACTTCTCTTGCACTTTCTAGGCTAGCCTCTCACCCCCAAGTGTAGAGGTTGGAATAGCAATAGCAATCACACTTATACACCACCCCTCAAGTCACTAAGACGCTGACTGGGAGGCGGAAGGTCAGCAGTTCGATTCCCGAGTACTGCAGGACAGAATGAGCTCCCGTCTCTGTCCCAGCTCCTGCCAACCTAGCAGTTCGAAAGCAAGAAATTGCAAGTAGATAAATAGGGACCACTTCGGTGTGAAGGTAACAGCGTTCCATGCGCTCCGGTGTCTAGTCATGCCTGCCACATGACCATGGAAACGTCTGCAGAAACAGACAGTGCTGGCTCTTCGGCTTAGAAACAGAGATGAGCACTGACCCCTAGAGTTGGATACGACTGGCTTTCGAGCAAGGGAAACCTTTACCTATAGTGCTTAGTTCACAAGTTAATTAGCATTTTGACCCCACATGCTGGGTACTCAAGCTACCAACCTCGGAAGGACAGAAGGCTGAGTCAACCTGGATCCCCATCAGGACCGAACTCACAACATTTTGGCTCCAGTACAGCAGTTTAACCACCGGACCACCAGGGCTCTGTTGTGCCACTTTGTCACTTTGATTGACTTTTGTATAGCTTGACCATGGCTGCAAGCGGCAAGCACGTTCCAATACTGGAAAAGGGGGTGGATATTGATTTGAAAAATAAAGAAGGGTGAGGCATGAACAAAATCATGGAGGACTTTGTATCTGAATGAAATGTCATATCTTCATGAGTTCCTGGAAAATGAAGCGCCTGTGCTTTAAATAAAATCTTTGGCATATGGCTCTCTAGAGATGGCTCAGCCGATGCTCATTTTATTTAACATGCTCATGTTGCAATGTCACCCTTTTCCATGTTCAGTGGCTTTGATCCCTTCTTGAAACAGGTTGTTGCATGCGGGGTTACTATCCATCATATTTCCTTGACTCTTGATCAGGAATAAAATGGCCCCATGCCTTTCCAAATGAAAGGTTGCATCACCAGGTCAGGCATCCTGTTCCATAAATGCTGTGTAAGGCAGAAGATGTCCTCTGCTACAGTGATTTGGAAAAAAAAAGACATTTCCAGTTCTCCCACAAGCCATCTATACAAATCCTTTGTTTCATTGGAAATGCAGGGGCTGTGGTGGCTCAGTGGTTAAGAAGCTCGCCTTGTTAAATGGAAGGCTGGCAATTCAGCAGTTCGAGACCCGGGTACTATATGATGGATTGAGTACCTGTCTCTGCCCCAGCTCTTGGGAACATGAAAAGAGCCTCATTTGGGCATCCCCTGAGTGGAGTTTCTCCAGCAAAAATCCTTTCAACCCAGAATAATCTCTGACATGAAATTATTATTATTATTATTGGATACAAATCAACCATTTAGTTCATAGTCAAGGACTGAAATAAAATTAACAGGTCAAGCCCTAACCAAGGATCTAAGAACTGTTAAGGTAACATCTAAGTATATATGTAGTTCCTATTAGAGTTGTCTTTTGGAGAGTTAGGATGTTCAAGTCCAGCAAGTCCAAAATTTGCAAATATCTATGGAGTCCTTTAGGTATTGCTCCAAGGGCCCCGAACATTATGGGCACAACAGCGGATTTCTTCCTCCATAGATGCTTGACTTCAATGTGCAAATCATGATATTTTGTGATTTTCTCCAGTTGTTTGTCTTCTATCCATGTGTCTCCTGATATAGCAGTGTCAATAAACCAGACCTTCATTTTTACCACAAATATGATGATGATGATGATGATGATGATGATGATGATGATGATGATGATGATGATTGTTGTTGTTGTTGTTGTTGTTGTTGTTGTTGTTGTTGTTGTTGTTGTTGTTGTTGTTGTTGTTGTTGTTGTTGTTCTTCTTCTTCTTCTTCTTCTTCTTCTTCTTCTTCTTCTTCTTCTTCTTCTTATTATTATTATTATTATTATTATTATTATTATTATTATTATTATTATTATTATTATTATTATTACCACGACCACTACTGTTAAAATCAGCATGGCAGTGACAATTTTCCATAGCTGAAGACTTCCTATGCCCCTCTCCAACAGCCTTAGGAACTTTGAGGAGGGAGAAGTTGGATGAAGAATTGGAAATATTCTATCTCTCAAAAATTGTCATGGCTGATGATGTTATCAGTCTTGCACATTGTAACTTTTGGAAGAGTCTTTGAGCTATTGCTTTTTGGATTTTATCTCTCAGAGTCCCATGATCAGCATGGCCACCGATTATGCTAATTAGAGGATTTTATGTATTGTAGTAAAAACAGTAAAATCCACATGCTCTACAGCAGGAGTTCTCAACCTTTTTAAACGGGGGGGGGGGGGGAATCATGCTCCCACAGACAGCTTTGGGGTCTGGACAGCCATTTTGCCCTTCCTCCGCCACGTGGCACTTCCTGGTGTGGTGGAGGCGGTGGGGGGCCCCTACATGAAATGGTGCCACGCGAGCCGCAGGTTAAGATTCCCTGCTCTACAGGTAAAGGTCTTCCTTGCTTGAAAGCCAGTTGTGTCTGATTCTAGGGGTGGTGCTCATCTCCGTATCTGCCTCTATCTACAGATGTTTCCATGGTCACGTGGTAGACATGACTAGACGCCAGAGCGCATGGAAAACTCTTGCCTTTCCTGCCAAAGTGGCACCTATTTCTCTCCTTACAATTTCTTGCCTTTGAACTGCATGGTTGGTAGGAGCTGCGACAGATGATGGGAGCTCATTCCGTTGCACAACACACTTGGGTCTCAAACTGCTGACATCTTAAAAGAATCAAAACAAATAGGTTTCTACTGGTCTCATTTCAAAAACAACAGTTGGAAATGGGGATTTTTTTTAAAAAAAAGAAAATGGTAAAGTGAGAATACTTTTATACAAGTGAGTTTTGTAAGGATCTTTTTGTAATGGAAAATATTATTTTGTTTACCATACACAACGCCAAGATGGGCTTGTAAGAATGATGAAGGGTTAGTGATCAGAGTTTTTCCTTCATACTTATTAGCTAAATAGTGTGGATTGGTTCCAAGTTTTCACTGTGGTGGTTCTACTAACCCCCTTGATCATTTGATTAGTATTTAAAGGATTGTAAAGCTGCCTTTCATTGAAAGTTATTTTTCTGGTAGTCAATAAAATAGCATAATAAGAGGGAACAAACTACAACACATTACACAACATTGAAATATTAAAATAACATTAGTACATAAATAAATCAGATAACACAGTGGAATGAAAATATCACCAGAAGATCAAAAAAACAGCATTGAAATGGGGGCAGCAGATAAAACGGTTGCAAAATCATAAATCATTCATAAGCCAACTGTAATGAAAAATGTTCTTTAGGGCTGGCCCAGAGGCACATACAGCTGGCTGGATAGCTCTGTAGGTTGGTTACTTGGTTGTGGAGTAGAGGTCATGAGTTCAATTCCCAGCATGGTCTTAGGTGCAAGAGACCTTTAGGACTGGTATACCAGATCTGCATGTACCTAGGAAACCCTGCAAGAGCTTCACACATGTTGGAGCTGACTTGAAGGCACACCATTATTATTCATTTAAAGGGCCACACACAGAAGGGTTAACTGGCATTACAGTGCTTCGAAAGGGTGTGCCAGAAATGCTGAGCCCTTGGAGAGGGCAACAAATAGTGGATCAAGACTTCATTGGTTTTCAACACAACTCAGGAATTGTGAGTAGATAAAAAGGTACCGCTTCAGCTGGAAACAGTGTTCCGTGTGCTCCAGTGTCTAGTCCTGCCTGCCACATGACCATGGAAATGTCTGCAGACAAAGACAGTGTTGGCTCTTTGGCTGTAAAAGGAGATGAGCACTGAACTCTGGAGTTGGATATAACTGGCTTTTGAGCAAGGGCAACCTTTACCTTTAGGATGCTCCCGCCCTTCCTCCGGGCTCCACCAACTCACCCGGAGGAGAAGAAATTGCCACCAGCTGCAGGCAGTGAGAGGACGCTGTATCTATGATATTTCACCATATTGTTACATTGTATTGCTGGATTGTATTTTCTTGACATTGTATTACTATATTGTATTGCTATATTGTGTTGTTGGATTGTATCTCTACATTGTATTGTTGGATTGTACTGCTATATTATTGCTTGATTGTATTGCCACATTATTGATGTTTTGCTGTGTGGTGTTCTATCACAGTACAGTAATACACCAGATAACGTTATGACTTGGTTCCACAAGTCATGACGTTATCCGATTTTTAGCGTTGTCCGATGCATGCATCGAACAACGCTAAAAAAAAAGCCCTGACTTCAGGGACAAACCGCTTTAAAGGCAGGCAGGAAAAGAAAGAGACCTCCCTGCCTTTAAACCAACCCCCACCCGCAGTGGTCTCTGCGACTGCAGTAGGGTCGGGGAAAAGCACCCGCCTTTCCCCCAACCCTACTGCAGTCGCAGAGACTCCTTGTCTCTTTCTTTCCCTCCCTGTATGTAAACTACAGGAAAGGGGAAAAGAGAGAGATGTAATTGGTTCTCTAGAGACCCAATCACATCTCTCTCTTTCCCCCTCCCAGTAGTTTACATACAGGGAGGGAAAGAAAGACAGAAGCTGTTCTCTCTCTCCCTGTAGTTTAAATACAGGGAGGAAAAAAGACACGAACCAATCACATCTCTCTCTTTTCCCCTTTCCTGTAGTTTACATACAGGGAGGGAAAGAAAGAGACAAGGAGTCTCTGCGACTGCAGTAGGGTCGGGGGAAAGGCGGGTGCTTTTCCCCAACCCTACTGCAGTCGCAGAGGCCGCTGCGGGTGGGGGGGTGGATTGCGTAGTTCTAGCCAAACCACCCCACACCCGCAGACCATTGCATTGGATAACGCTAAGAATCATTTTCCAGAATCGTTATCCGATGCAAGATTTTTCCAAAAAACTTGCATCGTTATCCGATTCTAGCGTTATCTGATGCAATCGTTATCCGGGGTATTACTGTATTGTATTGTATTGTATTGTATTGTATTGTATTGTATTGTATTGTATTGTATTGTATTGTATTGTATTTGTCTTGTGCACTTGCAATTTCTTGCTTTCGAACTGAGGCGGTTACACCGAGTAGGGCAGTATATAAATCCAATAAATAAATAAATAAATAAATAAATAAAGGTTGCCCTTGCTCAAAAGCCAGTCATATCTGACTCTAGGATTCAGTGCTCATCTCTGTCTATAGCCAAAGAGCCAGTGCTGTCTGTGTTTGCAGATATCTCCATGGACATGTGGCAGGCATGCCTACTTGCAATTTCTTACTTTCAAACTGCTAGGTTGGCAGGAGCTGGGACAGAGATGGGAGCTCACTCCATCGTGCATTACTCAGGTATCGAACTCCAACCTTCAAGTCTTCAAGCTCACCATCTTAACCATTTGAGCTACTGCACACCTTTACCTTTACCAAGTTCCAATACTTTGGCCATATTGTGAGGAACAACATAAAGTATAGAATCCTCCAACTCGCTTGGCAAGGAATGATCCCTGGGAAGAAAGAGGCCCTGGACATAGATGGACTTCATGGCTGTGGAAGCTGAGAGACTGGTGTGGAAAGTCCTCGGAAGAACTATTCTGAGGAGTTAAGAACAGGAGGACTATCACCATGATGACAGCTAATATCTGGAACAGATACAGCGCAAGAAGAAGAAGAAGAAGAAGAAGAAGAAGAAGAGGAAGAAGAGGAAGAAGAGGAAGAAGAAGAAGAGCTGACTCTAGAGGATGGCAGATGACAGAAGAACCTGGCATAATGTGGTCCATGGGGACACAAAGGGTCAAACTCAACTGAACGACTGAAAAAGAACAAGTTTAGGAGAAGGTACTAAAGATTTCTAGCAGAGAAGTCTTAGTATCTTACTATTTTTCAAATTCTGTTCTGTAAAATGCAATTTTGTCAGTAACACTAGTATCAAACTGTTCCAGTTGTGGAGTTTGAATTCAAGAACCAGTGTGGTTTAATAGGCAAGACTGTCAGACAGGGATGGGCAAGTGAGCCCCACCTACCAAGCCTCTAATTCCTCATCATATATGGCTATGGGAATTACTCCTCAAGAACATCTGGAGGGACCCAGGTGTTCGCTTCAATTTGAACACCTGGGTTGTGGGAAGCTCTGCTAGCAAAGGTATCTGCTGTCAAGAGCATAGAATCAAAGAGAGTAGACCAGTGGGTTTGCATTTATAAGGGACATTCCTTTATTTGTGAAGGCACCATCTATTTGAAGAGTTGCCAATCTCTAGTCTACTGTACTTTTGTTTGAGAGGGGAACAATACTCCCCCACGCTGCCAATTTAGGACTGGCTGGTTTTAAAGAAAAATGAAGCACCCACTCAATGTTTCAGATTCTGAAGCCAAGCAGCAGTAACCCCTGCTGGTGGTCCATTCACCCAATTCAATGTAATTTGTGAATTGCAAAATATCCTTCTTGTCATTGTGAGAAATCTGCTTAGAGTGTCTCACAATGCTTGCTGGCAAGGAGAAAAATGTTAACAGTTATTTGTCTTTGCTTTAGTGGATGAGGTAAGTAAGGATTTATGTCTGGCCAGGTTCTCCTGCAATAGTAATAGAATAGACCCTACTGCCAGCAACTCAAAGCCAAGTACTGTACTGTATCAGGTGGCAATTAACTAACCTGACCACCCTGAGGACTAACAGGTGGCAAAGTCCAGAGGGAAGGATGATGGTCCCATTTGAATCCATCTTGATGGAGGGCAGTAGCTTCATCAATACTGCCCTGGGACCAATAAGGACTTTGTGTGCCAAAAGGGCTGAGGACCGGAAAGTGACTTGTGGAATTGGATCAGTGGTACAGGTGTCATGCTGCGATGTGGAAGGCAGATGAAAGGCCACTGCATTATATTCTCAGGACAGTCTTCATGGCTGATCACCATAAGGATCACCAATATTTGGATTTGGATGTAGAAGGAGGAGGAGGAGGTAACTACCTTACTAGCATTTTTTTTGGCTTCCAGGCCCTGGGCAGGTATATTTGGCAGACATGTATGCATGGGTGTATATAGATGAAAGATGCTATTACAGAGCCTTCCCCCTTCTTTTCTCCCCATGAACTCTGATCTGGTAAACATGGGTGAATTCATCTGAGTTGCATTCCTCCTGTCTGTGAAAGGCTCATCCGGTTTCCTTAGGAGATTCAATATTCTTTGAGTTGTTGTTTTTTAGGCGGTATGTTTACTACCACATCCTGTTGCAGAGCACAGCAGGTGGAAAAGAAAGCCTTCTGAAATGTGTAATAGTGTGGGCGGCTTCTCCAGATGATCCCTGGCAAGCATTGAGGAGGAGCCAGAGGCAGCTGTCAAAGTGAAGCTAGGAGTTGTTGCAGACAGTCAATTGGTGCTGAAGGCTCAGAGCCAGGGAGTTGGAGCCAAACAACAGGATGGAAATTGTACTCTAGTCTGGAAGGCTGTTGTTGCTCAGGCAAAGTCCTGCTCAAGCACAAAGCTTCCTGAAACTTTTCCTGTCCAGTCTGAGGTTCTAATCCCAGTAGCTCCTCGTTGTGTGAAGATGAGCATCTTGTACTGTAGGGAATTAATTGTAAGGTAAAGATTGCCCTTGCTCAAAAGCCAGTCATATCTGACTCTAGGGTTCAGTGCCCATCTCTGTTTACAGCCAAAGAGCCAGCAATGTCTTCATCTACAGACTTTTCTGTGGCAGGCATGACTAGACACCAGAGTGCACGGAACACTGTTTACCTTCCCCCTCAAGTGGTACTTATTTATCTATTTGCAATTTCTTGCTTCCGAACTGCTAGGTTGGCAGGAGCTGGGAGAGAGATGGGAGCTTACTCCATCATGCAGTACTTAGGTCTTGACCTGCCAACCTTCCACTCATCAAGTTCAGAGTCCAAGCCACTGCAGTCCCCACTTACAATCTTGCAGATTATATCCAAATCTTGCAGACTGTAAACAAATATATCTGACTTTGCCCATATAGTTCAAGAATGAGAACATTACTGTATCCAGTCCCTGGTCATAAAGTGCTTGTGAATGAGCCTTTTGATCCAAAGTATGGAGAGGAAACAGAACAAACAGGACTATATCTTCAGTTCTTTTGGCTAGATCCAGTGTTAGAAATATTTGCTGGCAAGGTTGATGTCCAGGAAATGCCCAATTGTACTCACAATCTTCAAGGAGGCTCTTTCTGTGTACCTTGTGTATTAAGGACTTAAGTTTGGCCAACAACAAATCCAAGAAAGCGGCTTCATTTTGGCAGCCCAGGGCTTGATTGGAATATGAAAGAGTAAGAAAGGAGATATTGGCAATCAAGAAGTAGCAGAATTTAGTGATTCTGAACTTTAGAAGAAAAGGGTCTTTTCTTTCTCCTTGAGAACAATGGGAACCATATCTTACATGTCTCCAGTCTGTGAGAAACAATAGTCTCTCCAAAATTAGTGGAGAAGTACAGCATGGAAAAATTCTTTTTGGGGTAGGAGAACCAGCATGTCAAGTGTGGGGGGCTCAGTTTTACATACTTTGTGGAAAACAGTCATTTAGAAAAAGAGCTGAGGTAGTTGGGTGTGAATATTCTGGAGAAGACTGAAAGGTGACAGGATAGCTGTCTTTGGATATTTTGAAGGGTTGTGTTGTCAAAGATGGAGAAAGGTTGGTTTCTGAGGATTGAGAAGATGGGCCCCAATCTGTTTAATTCATAGTACAGTACAAGAAAGGCAATTTTAACTAAGGAGAAACTTCTTGACAGTAAAAGCTGCTCGGTAGGGGAATGGACTGTTGTGGAAGGTGGTTAATTAAATAGAGGTTGGATTGTCATCTTTAGGGTCATTCTTTAGGGTGAATTTCCTGCTTTGGCAAGAGATTTGATGGATCCTTTACAGCTAAACTGTTCTATGATCCTATGAGTGAGATACCTGGTAGGAAACCAGACAACAGTCTAGTTGGCCAGTAAAACAGTACTAGCCAATTGGGCAAATGAATAAAGAAAGGGATCAAGTTCATTTGGAATGATATAAATGAAGAGGATTCGCTTAATCCCAGTGATTTTGGTTGTTGCTATGTCTGCTGGTAGAATAGCTTGGGGCAGGGCATAAGAAAGAAATCACAGCACCACCATTTTAATATTTCACTGCAAGCGTCAGATGTATGCCTCAAGAAAGGCCTGTCAGCCACTTGTCACCAGATGTTGTACTGGGAGTTTATTGCAGTGGGATGATGTCATAATATTTTAATAACATCTCGTCAACATGGAAGCAATAAAGGGGAGCACATAGCGGCATTGATTGGGAAATGGCAGGAGTTTGGGAAGTGAATGTCATGCAGCCACAAGGACGGGGTGGGGGGGGGAGCGATGCAAAAACACAGTGACGTGTGTCAAAAGCATGTCAAAGAAAATCTTGCCTCCTTCTCTTCCAATAATGGAGTTGTCTTCTTCATTCTCGTTATCTTGACGTGTGGCTCAAAGGGGCCCACGCTAAAAGCTAATAGCAACTTTAGGGCTAATTTTTTTTTGTCTGTATAATTTTGTCTTCAGGAGAAGGAAATAGTAGGAAGGTGTAATTAGGTGAGCTTTACCCCCATTAGGACAGGAAGCAATTTCCAAGCTGTTTTCCATTTTTCTCCCAGGCTCTTTTGCTGAATGCCTGATTTACCCCACCTTCCCACCCACCCACCCACCCTCCCCATCCATTGGCAGCTCATGTGGGTAACATTTTTGGAACAGGTTCTTTCTTGGTTTGAAAAACTTTAAATAACCACAAAGGCAATTGGCCTGTGGAGGCCTTTTTTTCATATGGAGAGCTTTCAACTCCATAAGCATTCATGAATAACTTAGATCTGGCATGATGTAGGTGTTAATTGGACAATAGCATTCCGACTGGGCTCTGCTAGGGACAATGGAGGAAGTTAGTTGGGTCTCATTTAGAGCATATCCATATGAGAGCATCACTCGCTCTTTTGAGCTCTCGGGGTTGGGTCTGGGCTCCACGTGTCCAGAAAAGCTTAGACTTATTTATTTATTACATATTTCTACCACCCATCTGGGATATTTCCCACTCTGGGTGGTGTACAGACAAATAAACAACAGCAACACAGTAAAGAAAACAAAAAAATAGAATAAACAATGAAAGAGAGCCACAACTTCCCCCATCAAGCATATACTGTACTGTTATATTGCTCAAATATATGCTGATCCTAGTGCTTTTGAACATTGGGAATGGTGTATTAAAGGAGGTTTTCCAGGGTAAATAAACCCTGTCAGCATATTAATGGCCTTCCTTGCTCAAAAGCCAGTCGTGTCCAACTCAAGGGGGGTTGTGTTCACCTCCATTTTCAGTCAAAGAGCCAGTGCTCTCTGTGTCTCCAGACATTTCTGTGGTCACGTGGCAGGCATGACTAGATGCTGAAGTGCATGGAACACTGTTACCTTTCCAACTGAGGTGGTACCTGTTTATCTACTTGCATTTTCTTGCTTTCGAACTGCTAGGTTGGTGGGAGCTGGGACAGAGACAGGAGCTCATTCCATCACACAGCACTTGTGTCTCGAACTGCTGATCTATGACCTTCCGGTTGTCAAATTCAGTGTCTTAACCATGAAGCTCCTCCAGGCCCCTTTGTCAGCATGTTAGATGTCACAATTAAACAATTCTTCTGCTCCTCTGGGGAACTGTGTAATCCTCCCCCAACCTTTTCTAGCCAATTGTCATAAAGCTGGATCAGATAGTAGAAATTAAAACAAAACAAAATATTGTTTTCTCAATTTTTAAAAATTGCTAATTGAAACTTGTTTCATGTTTGGACAGGGGGAGCTGTGCTAAATGTAATTAAACCTCATTTTTACTGAGATAAAAGTATCTCCACATATACTGCATGTCCATATGTGAGTTAATATGCTCAATATGCATTCATGTTAGAGTCTGCCTTTGTCCTTTTCAGTGGCTATGTTCATTCAGATGAGCATCATCACCTCTTCTAATGTTTGCAAGAATGAGGTCTAAATGAGAAGTTTGTTTGAAGCCTATTGAATCTTTGGTAAAATCCCAGTCAGTGTAGTGACGTGCTGCCTGAGTCAGCTAGCATTTTCTCAGCCTGCTTCTGTTTTGTATTTATCCAGTCCTGTTTCCCACTTATTAACAGTTCACCAAGAGTGTGGTGAGCATCATTGCTCTGAACTGACCACCATTCCCAGATAGTCTTGGTACCAAATGCTATTGCTTTGGCATGTGCTTTGTTTTCTGCTTAAAACTTCCTAACCATCTGCAGTTGTTTTGAAAGTTGAATTGCTCTTATCTAATAGGGAGCATCTTGGCAAAAACAACCTTGACACAGGCTTGATCTTGTAAAGCTTCAGGCTCTTTGCTGTTCCAGTTGGGACTTATTTTGGTGTGTTTTTATTTTGGCTTGATGATATGTCGCTATTTTCCTCCTCTCTGTGAAAATAATCCACATGTTTATCCAAGCCCAATGATTTTTTTCCCTTCCAAAATATTTTCCATTGGGGTTCTTAAGGTTCTTTGGGAGCTGAGCAGGCATTTCTCAATAGGACACTGGCCATGATAAACAACATTTCCTGGAAGATGAAATTTCTGTTCTCCTGCTTGACACAACAATAATCCAAGTAGGACTAAAGTCATGGCCAGAAATGATTCAACCTCACTATTATGTGCAAAATTATGTGGAGTTCTTGTCTAGTGTACCTACTTAGTAGGTGCACTAATATTAACTTATTGTAAGTTGTTGGAAGGATTTTTAGAATTAATTTGTAATCTTGAAAATGATGAGCAATCTTCGCCTTTGGGCTCTCAAACTCTACAATTCATTCATTCATTCATTCATTCATTCCCTCCTCTTCCTCCTCCTCTTCTATCCCATTGGGTTTTGAGGGTGATACAAGATTCTTCACCTAGTGGGCTCCACTGGTATTATTTGGTGTCCTTGTAATTTTGCTTTTATGTTATCTCTCCACCTTCCACTCAGTCTGCCTCATGGTCTTTGTTCTTCCCCTCTTTACACACATGCAATTCTATGATATCCCAATTGATCTCTGAGCTACATTTATGTACCACCTTTCCCCCACCGCTAAACTAAAAAAATGACACATACAGAGTTCCTAGTCAGTGTGCCATCCAGGCCCTGATCTGCTTGGCTTCAGAGAGGTTGCTGTATCTGATAATATACAAATCACATCACATGGGATTTGAAGACAAGAGATCCTTTCTACAGAGTGGCCTGTATGTCACATTGAGAGTAGGGCTCTGCTGAGGGAGGGAGGAAGTGCTCCCATTGGGCTGCTGGGCAGAGAGACAGGGTGAACTCTGGGCTGGGAGGAGGGAGGAAGTGCTCCCATTGGACTGCTGGGCAGAGGGGTGGAGTGCATGCCCATGGAGAGGGTGGGTAGGGACTTACAGGTTGGCTAGGGACTTACAGGCCACCCTGCAGTATCAGAGACATGTGCTGCAGTATAACAATTGCAGAGACATTTGAGGTGGAAGATGCAGTTTCACTCTTGCCCTTGCTGGCAGCCTCACCATAAATAATCACAAAGTAGGGCGAGGCTTGCCAGAAGGAAAGCACCTGCTCTGTTACCTTGAACCATCAGAAATGGTTGGGTAGAGTTTCCATCAAGGATAATGAGTCAGGCCAGATGAAATGTGCAGCCCCAGGGCCTTTTCTCTGAAAATTATTTTTATTTTGTTGTGTCTTATTATGTTAGTTTAATATTTGCATGTACACCGCCCAGAGTGGGAAATATCCCAAATGACAGTATAAAAATGCAATAAATAAATAAATAAATAAATTGCACCCATACAATGCTCTGTCCAGATTCATTGCACGTGTGGGACCAGAAGGTTTTGAAGAGGTGTGTACATTGTGTTAGGGCATTTTGTGGGGTATTGTACAAAGATTTCTGTCCAGTGTGTTAGTACAGCTTTAAGGCCCTGCAAGAACCTTAAACACAGGTGTTTATGATTGAGGCACAGACTGATTGCACGGCTGTGTCTGCCTGGTGTATGTGCCCCAGCAACAGCACCACAGCTGTGGCTGATTAGAGGAATAGCCCAGCAACACCACAGTATAACTATGGCCTACTGGGAAGGTTATGCTGAGGAGGGTAGAGACTGCTGAAGGAGGTTGTGCTGCTGAGGAGAGTATTCTACTGAGAAGGAAGGACTGCTGACAGGCTGACCACTGACTCGAGAGGGAGAAGACGTGCTGAGTGAAACTCTGTTTCTCTGAGAACTGACAGGTACCTTAAACCACTGAGAAGTAGCACGCTGACTTTGCCAGCCTGCAGTCAGTATTTACTACCAGGACTCTGTACATGCTCTTTGGACTGGAGCCATCAGAGGACTCCAAGCTCTGTTGCAACTGTGGGGCTTGGAGAGAGAGACTGACACCTTGTATATAGCTCTGTGTATGTTGTCTTCCCTTCACTCACAAGTAAACTGCACTATCCACTGAAGTAATATGTGTGTGTGTCATTGCACCTGAAGCTTTTGCTGCGCAACAGCTTAAAGTGCTACTCTGCTACCCTGACACATATATCGCTAGGGGAAATCCCTGACACATTGCACAGACAGCAAAGGGGCAGAGGCAGTGTCCATGTTGTTGGGTTTTTTTTGACATTTCATCATGGCTGAGGGCACATGGAAGGGAGACAATGAGGCTCTTCATCCAACCCTTGGGAAATTAATTTTTGGGGCCTGTGACTCTCCCTTTACCCCAGTGACCATGCTAGCTCAGGCGTGCTTGCAGTAGGAGTCCAAAGAAATACTTTCTCAAAGCAATATTGGAGGCTGTTTTCACATGTTGAGAAGATCCAGCTTACAAATTCTGGACAGTTTTGGAGTACAGGGACACCCCTTTCATAAATCACTGAAGAATTAGGAGGTAATAATAATTATTTTGTGTCAGAAATTATTCTGAAACTCCACTCAGGGGATGCTCAAATGAGGCACCTTTCATGTCCCCAATATCTTTTCATACTGAAGTGGTCCCTATTTATCTACTTGCAATTTCAACTGCTAGGTTGGCAGGAGCTAGGACAGAGATGGGAACTTATGCAGTACTCGGGTCTCAAACTGCTGACTTGCTGGCCTTCCAGCTAACGCAGTGAGCTTCTTAAGCACTGAGCCACCATAGCCCCTTATAATTAGAAGGTGAAACAGAGCATGTGGTGTTTGGTGGGCTGTTGCACTGCTAGATACCTGGCAGATGCAGAGAATATGTGTAGTGTCTTCGTGACTTGTGGAAAAGTTATTTTTGCGCCTCCAACATGTTGAATTTTTCCCAGCCCTTATGATAAAGGAATTCAAGCACACTGTTTGCCCCAAAGGCTAATTTTTCTGAGCTCGGTTTTGTTTCCTCCCTGAAAATATCTCTGGCCTGGTTCCAGGTCACATTTATTCATTACATTCCTTAATTTATGGAAGCATTTTTGATGGTCCCAGTTTTGGGGCAATAGGAATGAAGTCATATAAACAGATGGAACCAACTCAAAGCAATTTAGCAATCTGAATAAATTCCCTGCAAGCTGGCTTGGCCAACAGGAAGCCATGATCTTGTTTAGTCTCCTGTGCCTCAGGAAAGAATGGGGTTGTACTTTGATGCCAAAATGAGCTGGAGGTTGATGCCAGCTGGGACTCCATCAATGCTACTGAGGGAGCCCATAGCTATTTTGCCCCACAAGGTCTTCTTGCCCGACAATGTGGGAGGCTAGGGATGGATGGGTCCATGTCAGAGAAGAAGCTGCACCAAAGGAGGTGGCTTTTACTGAAGGGGGGGGGGGCAGGTTGCCTCATTGCAGCCAAAGCAAAGGTTTTCTATCTGCTTCATCAACTGACATAACTCCTGGGATGGTAAATTTAATGCTCGATGCTGCCTCCTCCACTCCCTCCCTTCTTCTTCCTCCTTCTCTTCCATATCCAATTCCAAATGTTGGCAATCATAATTGATATCATCTATGAAGATTGTCCTTGGAACCATATAATGCAGTGACCTTCCATTTGCCCATACCACTGATCCTGTTCCGTGAGTCACTTTCTGGTCCTGGGCTCTTTTGGCATGCAAAATCCTCCTCAGCTCCAGGCCAGGATGGATGAAGCTGCTGCCCTCCATCAAGACAGATTCAAGTGGGATTTAATCCACTTGTGGATCATCACCCTTCCCTGTGGACCTCCCCACCTAAGGCCGTTAGTCCTCAGGGTGGTCAGGTTAGTTAACTGCTCCCTGATGATCAGGTTTGTGGCACTGGCAGTATGGTCTACTCCAGGGGTTCTCAAACTTTTCAAGTCAGGGTCTGGTTCATGCTTTCTCAGACAGTGGAGGGGGGGGCAGACCGGTGGTTCCCTTGCCATTTATGGCTGCTGTAAATTATTCCACCACTGATTCCAGCAGCGGCTGGGGCAAGGGTGTGGGCAGGATTATTTGGCGCTGTGGGCCTAATCTGGTCCACAGGATGTAGGTTTAGAACCCCTAGTCTACTCTATTACCAAAGCAGGATAATCTAGCCAAAAATTAAAAAATGGTTCCCCACCCCCTGCCAATTAAATTAGAAATAATATCCTTCATAGATAGGTTTTGCCTTATATTTAGTTTTTATATAGGGTCTTAGCTTCAATTAGGGGTGGGATTAGACTGGATTTTTTTTGTTTAGGACTTTTAAAATTGATTTGCAGTAGGGGGCCTGTTTGCCTCTCTCTTTTTTTCCCTTTGGGGGAATTCTGAGCTCCAGTTTGCTAAGAATAGGGGATATGGATACTCTCATAATACGCAGCTCCAGGTATCAACACTGAGAATGGCAAAGAAGACTTTAACTAGGAAGAGAGTCTTCTCAGTGATGGAACAACGTATCAGTGGAGCTGTAGTATGTTGCCTCTTTGGATATTTTCCAAAAGTCTTTTGAAAATAAGTTTATTCAGGGAAGCATTCAAGGATTTCTTTCCCCTGGACCCAAAGTTTTTACTTAAGTATTGCAGCTGATGAAAGGGTTATTGCTCTTAAGTTTTCTTTTTATTGGATGTACTGTACTTGATTTTAAGGGGACTGGGGTGGCTCAAATGTTTAAGATGCTGAATTCAATGGCTAGAAGGTCAGAGTTCGATTCCTGAGTACTGCATGACTGAATGAGCTCCTGTCTCTGTCTCAGCTCTTGCCAACCTAGCAATTCGAAAGCAAGAAATTGCAAGTAGATAAACAGGAACCAGTTCGATGGGAAGGTAAATAGTGTTCCGTGTTGAGGCATGCCTGTCACATGTCCATGGTGCTGGTTCTTGGGCTATAAACAGAGATTGAGCACTGAACCCTAGAGTTGGATACGACTGGCTTTCGAGCAAGGGTGACCTTACTTGATTTTAATGTTACTAACTTCTTGGAGTGGGGAACTTTTGTTATCTAGTAAGTAAGTAAGTAAGTAAGTAAGTAAGTAAGTAAGTAAGTAAGTAAGTAAGTAAGTAAGTAAGTAAGTAAGTAAGTAAGTAAGTAAGTAAGTAAGTAAGTAAGTAAGTGGATATAGAGTATGTGTATACGATACAGTGACCTCGGTTTTAGTCCTCCAGAGTGTCTCATTGAGTGGAACATTCAAGGAGATATTGGGTTTCACTGGATGTTCAGCTGTCACTCATCATTTTCTTTAGTGCCACTAAATCCATCTTTTCCACTTCATTGAAATCTGTTGGGTGTCATTGGTGAATCTTTCCTCTGCTGAAGAAACATATGCAGTTGAAACACACTGAGCTTTATCTGATTCTCCTCTTTTTGGAATAAATAAATATTTCTTACATAACATCTTGGAACTACCCTTTCTGTTCTTCTGCCAGAGGGGAAAAGCTGCTCCAATCGTTGATTTTGCCAGAGATGGACAGATAAGAGTAAGTTAATGCCTTATTTATATTCAGAGATGGGACTTGTCTTTTGGCAATGAAACGACAAAATGAATGGTTCTCATTTGGAAGCTCTTATTGGCTGTTTTAAGGGGTGAGGAAATATCCAAAAATGCTGGTAATGAAGAACTGATAGGATTAGAGGCGTTTCTCCAATTTTGCCTAACTTGAATTTCCCCATACATTTTAGCAACCTTTGGCTGCTTTATTTACCTGTTGGTATATTTTTGAATCAACAATTATTAATTCCACCAGTTAATTAAATATTATTATTATTATTATTAATATATTAATATTATTATTAGCAATATTCCCAATTGTTTGATTTTATATATTTTTTTGGCTTTTTTGTACTTGTTTGTCTTTTTTGTTTTGTTTTGGTGGAAACTGCCTTGAGGCCTTGATATTTGGGGAAACTCTCTCTCCTGTCAGCATTCAGTTTTTCATTTGTTAGATGCTTTCCTTTCTTTCAATCTTTCTTCTCATGTCTATTCGGTATTCCCTTTTCTTATCAGAGCTTAGAAAGTTACTTTTGCTGTCATTTGTTACAGTCTTTGAAAAGCAGCCCTTAGTCGAGGGATTCCCAAACTTTTCGCCCGCGAGCTGGACCCCCCCCCCACACAGCTGAGTGGGCCAGTCACATGGTTCCTCCCGCCGTAAATGCTCCCGCAAAATGTATCTGTGGCTGTCGGAAACATGTTTAGAACAGCTGTGGGTGCATTTATGGCAGAGTTTATGGCTGGTGAGGGTGTATTTACACATGCACATTTTATGGCTATCATAAATCCGTCTACTTCTGCTTTTGGTAGTAATGAGGACAGCAGTGGGCCACATGAAATGTTGCCATGGTCCAGGTCCAGCCTGCAGGCCGTAGATTGGCCACCCCTGCCTTTGCATGTAACTACACTGCGGCAATCCTGAACAAAAGTAACTCACATGTTGATAATTTGCTTTACTTATAACCAGTGATGGGATGTAACAGGTTCTCACCAGCTCGCCAGAACCGGTAGTAACTTTTACCAGTGTCCCGGAGAACCGGTAGCAGCTTTTGGGGGGAACCACATTCGGGGCTTACCTTTTCACTGGTTTCCCCACTGTGCATTTACATTTACATTAAGGCATACTATCCTAGAGAACTGGTTAGGCAAAGACTTAGTACCTAACTTCTTTAACTGTTGAAAAGTTGAAAAGTGCCAAAATGAAACCATCTTGTGGTGAGTTCATTCTGTAGTTCCTTTCATCTGACCTAGTGTGAGAAAGATTAGCCAGAATAAGCTTTAAGCTCTGGTTTAAAAGCTCTGGTTCATTTCTGTTTGGAGAGGGTGGGTGGGTGTATTTTAATGTATTATTTATTTATTTATTTAATTTATTTACAGGTTTGTGTTGTGGGTGGGTTGAGGGGTGTGTGTGCGTGGTTATTTTTATTTCTTTGGCCCCACCCATGTCATGATGTCATAATGTTAGCTCCACCCACACTGTGATGACATCACGGTGGGGTAGTAAAAATTTTGACATCCCACCACTGCTTATAAATCATTATTTGCAAACTCTAGTGCTGTTTCATTACTTTTTCAATCCAACCCCCATCCTTGGTTCTCAGGCGTGTAATTATGATGACCAGCTGGTCGGATGGTGGATTTATCTGACCTGCTCTTGTGTCTTAATGGCATCTTGCTGTGTCCAAATTAACAGTTGAAATCCACCTGCTAATTGCTACCAATCAGACATCTGCTTAAAGGCCCTAACTAAAGCATTAGGTTGGGCTGTTCGCAATTCGCATGACAGTGCATGCATATGAACGAGCTGCAGGAACCAACGGGAGGGGGGGGGGAATCTGGTGTGTCCTTTTTAACCTTTATAAAACGTTGATCCCATTTGCATGTCTGTCAATTCCAAAGTAGCTGCAGATTTCCAAAGAAGCTGTGGCATCCAGCATTGGTGGCCTAGTCAGAGATTTCCATCACCAAGCTACCCTGTTTCCCAGAATATAGGATCTCCTAGTATAGTAAGGCACCCCCCCTATTTTCCTCCACTTCGGAAATATAAGGGCCTCCCCAAAAATAAGGCACTCACCTAAATCTTGCCCTGGCGATCCACTGTATCAGCAATAAATGTGTACTGTATTCTTCTTCGTCATGGAAAAAAAAAACACCCGAAAATAAAACCTTGTGCATATTTTGGAGTTTTTAAAAATATAAGACAGTGTCTTATATTCGGGGAAACACAGTAGGAGGACCTGGACCTGGTAAATGCTTCTTAGCAAGGTAGTTATTACAAGGACTGCAGTGGCTTAGTGGTTAAGATGCTGAACCTGATCACTGGAAGGTCAGCAGTTCGAGACTTGAGTGCTGCATGACAGAGTGAGCTCCCATTGTCTGTCCCAGCTCCAGCCAATTTAGCAGTTTGAAAGCAAGAACTTGCAAGTAGATAAATAGGTATCGCTTCAGTGGAAAGGTAGACAGCATTCTGTGCACTCTGGTGTCTAGTCATGACTGCCACATGGCCATGGAAATGTCTGGAGACACAGTTAGCACTGGCTCCTTGGCTGTAAGTAAACAGAGATGAACACTGCACTCTAGAGTCAGATACAAATGGCTTTCGAGCAAGAGCAAACTAAGGTAGTTATTAAAGGTAAAAACCTTGTCGAGGATAGGGAAGGAGACAGGGTGCTCTTTCTCTTACCTTTGCCTCTTTCAGTTCTGGGAACTGGTCAAAAGGATGAAATTCTGGTCCTGTTAGTAAAATTCTCTTTGTAGCAACGATCTTCCTTGTTCAACAGGTGTAGTGGAGAATCTGGCCAGATTATCTTGCTATGATAATAGAGTAGACTCTACTGTCAACCACTCAACACCAAGTGTCAGGCGGCGGTTAACTAACCTGATCACCCTGAGGACGAACAGCCTTGATGGAGGGCTGCAGATTCATCAGTCCTGGCCTAGGGCTGAGGAGGACTTTTCATGCCAAAAGGGCTCGGGACCAGAATGTGACTTGCAGAACTGGATCAGTGATACTATGGATATCATGCTGTGATGTGGAAAGCAGATGACAGCCACTGCGTTATATTCTCAGGACAGTCTTCATGGCTGATCGCCATGAGGATCGCCAATATTTGGATTCAGATATGGCAGAAGAAGAAGAAGTGGATTTTGGTAATCTTTTTAATTATATCTGCAAACAATACCGCTCCTTGTGTGGCAATGATAAATATTCACTAATGAGGCAAAGCAATTACATTGCTGTTGTGGTGGAGTGACTGTTGACAGTGCTCCCAACATCTGTATGTATAAACAAAGGACTAAATCCCCAGAGTGCCTCCTCTCCCCACCTGGGGCATCTCATTGAAGTCTCATGGAGAATGAAAGTGCATGTGGGTAAACAACCCCGCCTAAAATGGCTCGTCTGCCTGTAGCCGTTGGCCCCTTTAGGAAGTCAGGTTCTTTACCACTACCCAACACTCAGGGTTGAGTTGCTGGCTGTACGGTCTACTCCATTGCCATAGCGGGATGTCTGGTCAGACTCTGAAACTCACAGTGCCCTTTATCAGAAGAAAGCAGAGAGACTTAGGCAGTGTTTGTATTATCAAAGCTGGAGTTGAATTTAAATTGTTAGGGCATTTTTCTTTTGTGGGGTATTGTACAAAGATTCCTGCCCAGTGGGATAGTATAGCTTTAAGGCCCTGCAAGTGTTTCAATCACAGGTGTTCAGAGTAAAGGCACAGATTGATCTGCCCAGCAACACCAGAGTATAACTGTGGCCCTCTGGGAAGGGTCCACTGAGGAGGGTCAAGCTATTGAGAAGGACTGAGATAGTGAAGGAGAGACTACTGTAGAGTGCTGAAGGAGGTCGTGCTGCTGATGAGAGTTTCTTCAACTGAGAAGGAAGAACTGCTGAAGACTACCAGGACTCTGTGCATGCTCTTGGGATTGGAGCCATCAGAGGAATCCAAGCTGTGTACCAACTGTGGGGCTTGGGGAGAGAGAGAGAGAGACTGGTACTGTTGTATATAGACCTGTGCATGTCTGTCTTCCCCTGACGCACCAGCAAAGCGCACCTTTCACTGAAGCCATATGTGTGAGTGTCATTGCACCTAAAAGCTTTCGCTGTGCAACAGCTTAAAGTGCTACTCTGCCATCGAGACACACATATCGCTAGGGGAATCCCTGACATAAATGCTGAATCAGATGAAGTCCGTGGAGGCCAATCTTGGAAGCTTCTCTTGATTGAAGAAAACAAACCAAGATTTAAATTGCAGTGTCATTGGTGGTACTTCCTCTTCCACTGGTGGAGGTTGAATCAACCACCTGTTTGAACCATCAATGAGAATTTGGACCACTTTCCCCCTTTCATAATATGGGGATAAGAAAAGGGTGAGTGTTGTTGACTCAGTTTTCCATTTGTTACATGCTTCTCTTTCTTTCACCCTTTCCTCTCATGTCTTATTTTCTACATTCACTTTTCTTATCAGAACCTTGAACGTTACTTTTGCAAGTAACACATTCCTGTCACTTGTTACAGTCTTTGAGAAGTAGCCCTTAGTTATTGCTAGTTAGAGCCAAAATCCTCTTGTGCAGCTACACAAATGGTGTAACGTTTGGTGGCAAATTGCCCCAAGTTAGGGAATCACTGTAGAGATTATTAGTTGTATGCAGAATCTAACAACCTCATGTGCAACTTATAATGTCTGTAGTTATTTCTTAATTTAATTCACCTCCCAAGTTCAGTTTCTATTACGCTAGTGTAACTAGGCAAAAGGATTTGAGGCTATTAATAATGCTAATTACTAATTAGATATGAACCTATTAATAATTAGTATTATTGTGCCAGTGATGTAGGTTTGTCTGGGCAGGTTATCCTGCTATGGTTATAGAGAAGACTATACTGCCAGGGACTCAAGGCCAAGTGTCAGGTGGTGGTTATTATTTATTTATTTAGATTTATTATCCCGCACCAATCAGGCGAACCTGACTCTAGGCGGCTTACAGAAAATTCATAAATTAAAACCTTGAGGTTCAAAATTACTTAAAAATCAATTAACTAACCTCACAACCCTGAAGACTAACAGCCTTGGGTGCCGAAGACTGTAGGGAAGGGTGATGGTCCCCAAGTGGATTAAATCACACTGGGATCCATCTTGATGAAGGGAAGAAGCTTAATTAATCCTAATCTGGGGCTGACCTGTGTGCTAAAAGGGCTCAGGACCAGAATGTGACTTGCGGAGCTGGATCAGTGGTACAGGGATCATGCTGCGATGCAGAAGGCAAACAAAAGGCCACTGCATTATAGTCTCAGGGCAGTCTTCATGGCTGATTGCCATGATGATTGCCAATATCCAGAATTGGATGTGGCACAATAATAATAATAATAATAATAATAATAATAATAATAATAATAATAATAATAATAATAATAATAATAATAATAATAATAATAATAATAATAATAATAATGTAGTTTTAGCCTTGCTTATTCTTTTGCTTTGAATATAACTGCGTTGTGGCATTCCTGGACAAAGGTAACTCACCCGTCAGTAACCTACTTTGCTTATAAGTCATTATTTGCAAACTCTAGTGCTGATCCACTACTTTTCAGATTCAACCTCCCATCCTTGATTCTCAGGCATGTGATTTGGCTAAGATTTAAGTTGCAGTTTAGTTGTTGCAACATCCTCTTCCACTGGTTCACGTTGAATCAACCACTTGTTTGAACCGTCAAAGAGAATTTGAGCTGCTCTTCCTCTTTCATAATATGAGGTGGGGGTGGGGATAACAACAGGGTCAACACCATTGATTCCAGGCAATTGGAAAACAATCTTCTCCCTCTTTGGTAGTCTTCATGGGAGAAGGCAAGGGGGACTGAGCTATTACTCTGCCCCAAAGCCACCCAAACAACCTTATCATAGCTGTTGGCCCACCACTTATAGTCCATCACCCTTGCCCCAGCCTAGCCCGGGATGCCTTCCTAAGTGCAAAGTGTTCCATTAGAGTTTTATCCACATCATTTCATTTTATGACTCCTGGACCTCGGCTGAGGATAATAGCAATTTGGGGAAGAAAAAAAAACTCAGTTTGATAAGTTAAGGAGGATTTCTAGGGGAGAGAATCAGGGGAAGTGTGTTTCTTTACAAAGATGATAAGTTTTATTTCTTTATTTATTTACCTTGATCTGTTAATTTCAACATATCCCCCCTCCTGTAATGGCAAAGGGAAATAAATCAAGGGTTTTAAAAGACAAATTTGATGGGACAGATGCTGATATAGACAAATTTGATTTATGTGTACATTCATTGATTTGCTTTGATTTGTATCATTGCCTTCTTTGCAGGAGCCCCCATTGCTGCAGGGAAAAAAGCCCTGTGTTCATTGCTTAACAATCTGGCATAGAATCCTAAAATCAGAGAGCTGGAAGAACCCCCCATGGGCCATGGAATCTAGTCCCCAGCCATGGTAGAAAATCTAAACCTGATGCTTCCCTGATCAACATCTGTCTAGTTTCTGCTTAAGCTTCCAGTGAAGAAGAGCCTTCCACTGTTTAGTAGTCCATTCTACATTTGATGCACTGCTACAGTCAAGAAGTTCTTCCTAATATTTAGGTGAAATATCCTTTCTTACATCTTGCATCCATCATTTGTGTCCCATTTCTTAGAGCTGCCTCTTGGGATTGCAGGACAGACAGTAGGTCCTCTTTTGACTATCTCAACTTCTGGACAAACACATAGAGAATAGAGGTGGTTTTTAAGGTGTTTTAGTCCCAAGCTATTTCATTGAATCACAGAATCACTGAATTGGGATGGTCCTTTTTGGCCATTGAGTCCAACCTCCTGCACAATGCAGGAATCCAAATCAAAGTAGAACTGACAGAGGGTTGTCCAGTTCTCTCTTGAATGATTCCAGTGTTGGACTGCTCACCACCTCTCAAGGCGGTTAGTTCCACTGTCATGCTGTTGAGAGGTTTCCCTCATATTCATCCTATGTCTGGCTTCCTTTAGTTTGAGCCTGTTATTACGTGTCCTGCACCTTGAGATGACTGAGAACAGATCCTGCCCTTCCTCTTTATGATTCTTTCAGGTATTTGAAGAGTGCTATCATATCTCCTCTCAGACTCCTTTTCTCAAGGCTAAACATGCCCATTTATTTCAGTTTTTCATCCTATGGTTTGGTTTCCAGTCCTCTGATCATCCTTGTTGCCTTTCTCTGTACCTCCTTTAGTTTGTTTGCATCTTTCCTAAAATGTGGTGCCCAGAATTGGACACAGTTCTCCAGATGTGGTCTAACTAGTGCTGAATAGAGGTGGACTGATACTTCACATGTATTGGAAACTATACTTCTGTTAATGCAATCTAAAACAGTGCTGGCAGTTTTTGCAGCTACTATTGACTCATACATAGCCTAAATAGGCCTTTATTGGCCAGCATCATAAACCTTAAAACAGAGGTGCTCAAACCATGGCTCATGGGCCGGATACGGTGCTGACACCAATTCATCTGGCCCAGGCCACCTTTGCCGCTCCTGGAACTGGAAGTAAAGCACGCCGGTATGGGTGCGTTTTACTTCCAGTTCCAGGAGCAGCAAGGGCTGCATGGGCTGGATGAATTGGTGTCAGGGCCATATCTGGCTCACAGGCCATAGTTTGGGCACCCCTGCCTTAAAACAACTGTTTGAGTGCAAATGATCTTTTCTACTAAGCCTGGAAATGAGAACAAAAACCGCAGTCACAATTACACTGTAATCACTGTCAATGATACTATGTCTTTTCTACACATCATAGCCTACTGAAGGAAATTCTCTTCAGGGCTGGCTGAACCCATGGCCTTAATCAGACATGTGGCTGGTCTAGAATTTAACAGCTGCTGGAGGTTTCTAGCAAAGGTGTGGAAATTGAATCTCCCTGTTGAGACAGGCTGTGGCTTGGTTCCCCCCCCCCTTTTTTCTCTCTTTTTGGTGACTATATGATCTATTTATTACTCAGTCTAAGCCAGGAATTCTCAACTGCAGCACATGGGTCGGATGTGGCCTGCGGCACCATTTCATGTTGCCCACCACCACCTCCACTGCACCAGGAAGTGCCGTGTGGTGGAGGAAGGGCAAAATGGCCGTCTGGTTCCCGAAGCTGTCTGAAGGAGCGTGGCCCGGCCCCCGGCTTAAAAAAGTTAAGAACTCCTGGTCTAAGCTTAAGGGTGGTGGTGGGGAGAGATAACCTCTCCAAAGCAGGGTTCTTCTCAGGGGGAGGCTTGTCTTCCATGTCCACCTGACTGTGACTTAAAGAGAGGAAAATGGATTTAGTGACAGTCGGAAGGTACTGTTTGTTGGGGCAGAAATTGTTGACAATGTCCGTCCTCTGATTCCATCCCTGTTTCCAAAGAAAAGCTCTGTCCATGGTAATCAGGGTTTATGAAAAGAAGCCAGAGGGGAGGAAGAAAATGTTGAGCTGAGATTAAGGAGGATTTTGTGTAGCTGAGCTTGGTGCTGAATTGTAGCATGGTGAATCTATTGCCGGGAGCTTGCCTTGACTAGTCAGCATCCCACATAGGGCTTTTGCTCTCCCTCCTTTCCCCATTCCTGACATCCCTAGAGCAGAGCAGAGGTAAATGGAAGAAGGCAGTGCAGGATTAAAGCTGGCAGGGGTTCATTAACCACTCACTCCATCCTTCCAGCTGTCCCTTGGCAGATCTGGGAGAAGGTGGAGGTGTAAAGAGAAAGTGGAGGCCACACTGTGTTAATAGGATTTGTGGGTGGGGGATTTCCACATCATCATCACCACCACCACCTCCAGCCTGTGGATCTTTCGCACATAACTTGAAAACGGTGTTGTTGTGAAAATGGATGTCAAACCTGGAGAAGAGACTCGTTTTAAGAGAGACGGGTTGTCGTAGCAATGTCACACTCCTCTTCTGGTTGTGCATCATATTGGCATCGGGCTTCCAGTCCTTACTTTAACACTCTTCCTCTGGGCACAGTCTAGGGGGGAAAAATCAGAGGAATGTCAAATAGTGAAGAGAAGACATTGATTTTGTTCGCTTCCTCCTGTAAAGCAAAGCAAAAAGCTAAGCAATCTCATGTATATACCACCCCCCAGCCCAGAGGGCACTCACAAGTTAATCAGCATTTTGCCCCCAACATCCTGAGTACTCATTTTACCACCCTTGGAGGGATAGAAGGCTGAGTCAACCTTGAGTCCTGGTCAGGATCAAACTCACAACCTTTTGGTTGCAGTATGGCAGTTTAACCACTGCGCTACAAGACCTAAATTCAGTTGCTAGTCCCAGCAAGAGTAGAACTAATGGCTTAATGGTGAGTCAGTACAATTGATTCAGTGGGTTTCCTCCCTTTGGTGCTGCCAGTTGGATTCAGGCCCCAAGTAGATTCCATCCTGAATATGAAAACCTTTAAGGATGCTGGTAAAGGTAAAGGTTTCCCTTGCTTGAAAGCCAGTCGCACCTGACTCTAGGGTTCAATGCTCATCTCTGTTGATGGCCAAAGAACCAGCGCTGTCTGTGTCTGCAGATGTTTCTGTGGTCATGTGGCAGGTATGATAAAATGAGAAGTTGGCAGGAGCTGGGACAGATGATGGACTCTCACTCCATTGTGCAGTACTTGGGTCTCAAACTGCTGACCGTTTGACCTTCCAATCATCTTAACCACTAAGCCACTGCAGTCCTCAAAGGATGCTGATAGATTCTTCCAAAACCAGAAACTGAATTTCTCTCCCTTTGTACTGGTCATATTTAAAAATGCAAATATCCCCAGCAGCGGTAAGTGCCATGTTAGAAGACAGAAGAACACAATCCTTTCAGAGCTGGGAAGAACTACTTTTAAAAATACTGTACAGAACTTTCAGCTGGGAAGAGCTCTTTCTATTGCATGTTAAAAGTAAGGAGCCTTTCAAGAAAGAAATAATGAATAATCATGAAGAAATGTGTACATCTGGGCAAATTTGGATCAAGCCCAGACTGAAAGGATGTTTGCAGCAGGGGTGACATTTTTTGAAGGGAGGAGAAATGTGTATTTGTTGCAAAACAAACAAAAAACAAACAACTAAGAACATTGTCTAGTGCCTCAAAGAATAACACATTTAATTTTGCACAATCTCTCCTAGACTTCAGACAATTTGCATTACATGAAGCAGTCTCCAGGACACTGAAGCTTATTTCACATGCTAATAATAATTTCACGTCAGAGATTACTCTGGGTTGAAAGGATTTTTGCTGGAGAAACTCCACTCAGGGAATGTTCAAATGAGGCTCCTTTCATGTCCCCAAGTGCAGCCCTCGGGTATTGAAACCTGACCTTTCAGTCTCCAAGCTCAACGTCTTAGCAACTAAGCCACCGGAGAAGCTGCACATTAAACCTGTTTGTCTTAAAGGCAAAACACAACTTCAGAGTCACACTGGTCACCAGGCAGGGTTTTCCCCCCCCTCAGCAGTCATAAGACTGTCTTGCCTTCAAGGAATTGGTGAACACGCCCACTACCTGCAAACTTCCAGGATCACTAATCAACCTTTTAAATAGTTCACGTGTCCCCATTATTTTGTTTAAAGATGAGACTGGATTTCCAGCTTCCTTCCTTCCTTTGCAGTTTTGATCGTGTAGCTCCTAAGGATCCCAAAGGTACAAAACTTGGTGCCAAGAGCCATCAGAGTTGATCAATTGCCAGGCCTCAGTTGTTATGAGACCTTTCCCCTGAAATTAAACTGATGCCCGAATCCCCTGTGAAATCACTTGGTGATGGATTTTGCCCTGGTGTATATCCTTTGAGCTTAACACAAATCCCTCTGGGCAGTGAGGGGCTGCCTGACGGAGGAGCCAATGCAGATGTGGCCCTCAGGCTGGAGAGAGGCAGAGCTGAGCAATTCTTCCTGGAAATGTTAGTTCTTTGTACTCTGTGAATTCTCCTGGAGGAGTTATTTTCCTCTTAGGAACCCTTTTCTAGAGGGTAGGGTAGAGAACTGGAGGGGAGCCAGTGGGGAAGCATGCCAGACTGAGTTTCTTGCTGAGTCTACTGCAGAGTGGCACATGGCTTTAGGGTATTTAATCAGCATTGTGTGGTTACCCAGCCAGTTCAAACACGACCAATAAAAACCTCACAGCTGGCTGTTTCCTCAGAATGCCTCCACCCTTTGCTTTAAAGAGCCCCAAGCAGCTTAGAAAATGAAGTATGGTTTGTAACACAAAGGATTCAGCAAATGGCCTGTTTTAGGGTGTCGAAAAGGGTCGGACTCAACTGTGCGACTGAACAACAACAAGAAGGGTGTCTCAGCTTCTCTCTGAGTGGTTTAAGGGTAGGGGTAAAGGTCACCCTTGCTTGAAAACCAGTCATGGCAAACTCTGACTCTAGTGTTCAGTGCTCATCTCTGTTTATAGCCAAAGACCCAGCACTGTCTATATCTGCAGATGTTTTCATGACCATGTGGCAGGCATGAATAAACACCAGAATGCATACAACACTGTTTACGTTTCCAGCATAGTGGTTCCTATTTATCCATTTGCAATTTCTTGCTTTTGAATTGCTAGGTTGTCAGGACCTGGGACAGAGGCGGGAGCTCATTCCCTTGGGCAACTCTCAGGTTTTGAACTGCTGACCTGCTGACCTTCCAGTCATCAAGTTCAGTGTCTTAACCTCTAAGCCACTGCAGTTGCATTAGTTTAAGGGTGCCCCAAGACATCTAGAGGCACAATGGAGTTGTACTGTGCCTTCTGAGAAATGTATCCCATATGTTTTAGGACATAGTTGGAGATCTGCAAGTTTCCTTTCATTCTTCTGCAGCTTTGCAGGAGAATAGGTCAAAGTCAAGGTCTTCAAGTTTGTTTTTCAACATGTGTGAATGGTAGTAAACACAAGAAGGTATCCAGTAGATCATATTGACTGTTGCCATTGGTTTTGTAAGCATTAAGCCTGTCCTATTCTTTCGAAAGCAAGAAATTGCAAGTAGATAAATAGGGACCACTTCGGTGGGAAGGTAACAGCGTTCCATGCACTCCGGTGTCTAGTCATGCCTGCCACATGACCATGGAAACGTCTGCAGAAGCAGACAGCGCTGGCTCTTCGGCTTAGAAACAGAGATGAGCACTGACCCCTAGAGTCGGATACGACTGGCTTTTGAGCAAGGGAAACCTTTACCTTTACCTTATTCTTTGTAAAGGTTGGTGTGGGCAGCAATATTGGGCCATTTCCTGGCATTTTGAATCATGGATACAGTAGCACAATATCCCACATTAATAAATGTGAGGTTTTTTTTTTTTAATCCAAATTGAATACATTTCTCTTGGATGACATCTTTTTTCTTTGGCCTAGGAGACTTTTTAAAGTGGATTTGTACTGTCAGGCCAGGCTTGCCTATCATTTTGTTATTTTGGATGATGTTTTTTTTTAACCTACTGTGGTTCATCTCTCTTTTCAGAAAGTTATTGTAAGTTTCTCCATGCTGAAGAGTATAAACACAGGAGAGTGACAAGGTTTCCTTTCATTGGTCCTTTTCTTTTGCCAAGTCAGAGACCAGAAGGTTATAAAAGTGTCATGATGTCCATTCATTATCCAAAGGTGATCAGTCTTTCACAACATTTAGTTTTTGGCCTTCAATTCCCAGAAGCCTAAGTCAATTTCCCAAAGCACTAATCAGCCAATGTACTGACTTCTGAGAATGGAAGTCACCCTGTGGGGTCTGGGACCCACGTTGAGAACCACAAGGGTGCCAAGGTTCACCATCACTGGTCTAATTAATAGTGCGGATTTAGTTATATATTTATTTTTAGATTTGTATCCCGCTCTCCTTGGTAGCAACCGACTCAGAGTGGCTCACAGAGTCCCCTAATATCACTATTAAAGTGCAAACAAAGATACAATAGCATACAATATAACAAAACAGTAAAGTACAGTAAATATCATATAGTAGGTCAGTACACATTACTCATCAATACACATTACAATACAATCAAAATACCATGGCATGTAGTGCAACAGAGCAATAAGGTTCAATAAATATCATACAGTAGAACAATACACATGTGTGGCAGGAGTTCCCATGTTCATATCTCCCAAAAAGTTTTAGCTCATGGTTTGAACAGGGAGCTCTTGCTAACCTAGCATTTTGAAAGCAAGAAATTGCAAGTAGATAAATAGGTACCACTTTGGTGGGAAGGTAACAGTGTTCCATGCATTCCGGAGTCTAGTCATGCCCACCACATGTCCACGGAAATGTCTGCAGATGCATATGGCGCTGCTCTTTGTCTATAAATGGAGATGAGTACCGAAGGCTGAGTCAACCTTGTGTCCTGGTCAGGATTGAACTCACAGCATTGTGGCAGCAATACAGCAGTTTAACCACTGCATCATCAGGGTTCATGTTGAGCAAAACTGAAAAGCTGTGTCTCTGTTTTCCAAGGGGGTTGGTTGGGAGAGGCACTTTTGCAAAACTGCAAAAAACAAAAACAAACACTCCCCCCCCAAAATTTTTTTCCCCCCTTCCAATAGGATATAAAATGGATTATGTGCGTGTGTGCATTTTCTACATTTCCCCCAAATTGGTCTTTATTTTCCTGTCTTGCTCCCAGTTCCTTCAGGCATCTTCTTTTGCTGTTGCTTGTCGTTTTAAGCTGCTGTTGAAGGCTGGCATGGATTTAGTCTGGAAATAAACAAAGCAAGAGAATCTGGAGCCTCCGGACTCATTTTGGCGCTCTCTTTATCTTTTGTTTCCTTGGTGTTTGTTTTTAATCTGGCTCTTTGGAGTCCTGTGTGACGATAGGCTGGGTATTGCTGTCACATTAGCTGTTTGCATTTTTTCTGAGGCCCTGTAATTTCACTGTTCTCGGATATGAGCCATAAGCATTTGGGAGACAGACAGTTCTGTCTCTCTCTTTTCCAAGGGGGGTGGTTGGGAGAGACGTTTTGCTTGAGACTCAGCAAGAATGCTCTTGGCAAGCCTTTCTCATCCAATAAATACCTGATGCCTTGCTTTCAGATAACGGATCATGCACCACCTGTTGTTTCGTAGATGGGGCTGAACATATGGCTGATATGATCTCATTGCTCTGAAGACAACCTGTATATTCTGGGTTCCCTGTTGCATCCATACATCAGTTTTCTTCAACATGTTGTGTTCCTCTGCATGGGGATCTTTACCATTACAGTAATACCTCGGATAACGCTAAGACTTGATTCCACAAGTCTTTGTGTTATCCGATTTTTAGTGTTATCCAATGCATGTTAAAATCCTATGGGATGGATCGGATAATGTTAAAGCTCCATAGAGATACATTGTAACCGCACAGGCTTTAGCGGTTGTTATCCGATCCATCCCATAGGACCTTAACGTTATTCGATCCAATTCTCCTCCCCAGATTACTTAACGTTATGCGATTCTAGCGTTATTCGAGGTAAACGTTATCCGAGGTATTACTGTATTAGAATTGTATGGGTGCAGGAAAGAGTAGAAATTAAGAAGAGAGGGTTTTCTAAGACTGAAGGCAGGACATGGTTTTATTTTGGTAGCAATTTGCACATTAGTTTGAATGCACAATTCAGAAGTCAAGTAAGGATGCCATAAGTATTTGTTCAGTATAGCTAAAAAATTGTTTGGGAAGTTGTGATTTTGTTTTTTGGATTCTTAGTAAGGTGGCTAGCTGAACCATCACGTGTCTTCATTAAAAAAAAACCAAATAGTTTTGGGAACATGAAATGGTAACAGATAACTATTTTATCTATTTAATCAGAGATGAGAAAAGTTAGCTTTTCTGGACTACAATTCCAAGAATATCATAACAATAGCAATTACACTTATATACTCTATCGCCTATCTTGTGGCAATAGAGGTGGTGAAGGGTCAATATTTCACTTCTCTTATTGCCTCTGCGGATAATCACCCAGTGACCCTGTTCCGGGTGACTAGTTTCGTCCTCAGTAGAGGGGGTTCATCCCCTGGTTGGCAGGGGTCTGCTGAGGTTTTTGCCGATTATCTGACAGAGAAAATCACTCAGATTCGCTCAACCCAGTGTGGAAAATATAGGGCTGGGGTTGACTGGATCGCAGTCTAGCCATGTTATCTGGGATCAGTTCAATCCAGTTGTCCCTGAGGAAGTGGGCAGACTCCTGGGATCTGCTTGTGACACTGCTTGAACATTAGATCCATGCCCTGCCTGGTAGTTAAAACTACCAGGGCGGTGACAGGTGGTTGGTTCAGAGCAATTGTGAACTCTTCATTGTGGGAGGGGGCCTTCCTAGCAGCATTGAAAGATGCCTTGGTGCACTCCCTCATGAAAAAGTCTTCACTTGTACTCACCAACTACTGGCCAGTATCCAACCTTCCCTTTTTTGAGGAAGGTTTTGGAGAAGGCAATGACATGACAGTTACAGGAGGTCCTGGATGAAGTGGATTATCTGGACCCTTTTCAGTCAGGATTCTGGCCTGGATATATTACCGAGACTGCATTGGTCATGCTGTTGGATGATCTCTAGTGAGAGCAGGACAGAGGTCATCCCTCCATCCTTGCTCTTCTTGACCTCTCAGTGGCCTTCGATACCATCCTTCTGGAAAGGCTCTGAGGACTGGGGATCCACGGCACTGTGGGGTCCTGTTTTTCCTCCTTTCTGAGGGGCCGGACCCAGTCAAAGTGGTTGGACAGTGAGAAATCCAGCCCTAGGCTGCTCCAATATGGGGTGCCTCAGGGCTTGGTGCTCTCAAGTTTCCTATTTAATATCTACATGAAGCCTCTGGGTGAGATCATCCGTTCCCATGGGGTGAGGCATCATCAATATGCAAAAGATACTCAGTTATACATCTTGGCCCGTGATGATTCAAACGATGCAGTGGAAGTCCTTTCCAGGTGCCTGGAGGCTGTTAGGGTCTGGATAGGGCTACAACTGAATCCTGGCAAGATTGAGTGGCTGTGGGTCAGGGATCCTGCGTTATCTCGCGAGCTACCATCTTTGGTCCTGGATGGGGCAGTTTTGCCCCTAACAGACCTAGTGTGTAATCTGGAGGGGTCCTCCTGGACTTGTGACTCCTGCTCAAAGAGCAGGTGGCAGTCATGGCCAGGAGGGCTTTTGCAGAGCTTCATGTTATATGCTAGTTACGCCTGCTCCTAGATTGTCACTCCTTGCTCACGTTCACACACAGTTTGGTCACCTCCAGACTTTATTATTGTAATGCACTCTACATGGGGCTGCCCTTGATGACCATTTGGAGGCTGAAGCTAGTCCAGAATGCAGCTGCTCGGGTGGTGTTGGGGTATGGGCGTTATGCCCATGCCTTGCCTCTTCTTTGGGAGCTCCACTGGTTGCCACTGTGCCTCCGGGTGCAATTCAAGGTGCTGGTTATGACCTTTAAAGCCCTACATGGTAGTGGGCCAGGGTACTTAAGAGACCGTATCACCCTGAGAACATTTGTCCGTCCCACCAGAGTGAACCGGAGAGGCTCTCTAATTGTTCCATCTGCTAGAGGGGCACGTATCTCTAGCACTAGAAGGAGGGCCTTCTCTGTGCCTGCTCCGGCCCTATGGAACCTCCTGCCAATTAAGCTGCATCTCCAGACAGAGTTGCTGCCCTTCAGGAAAGGGTTAAAGACATGGCTGGCATGGCAGGTGTGGGGCACCAGTGATGGGATGACCCCTGCCTGCTGGCTAATTTAGTAGAACACACACTCTCTCTTTTAATCTTTAATTTTTTTAAACTTTTGTCAGTAGTTTTTAATGGGTTTTTAAAATTGCTTTTAAACTGCAATTGGTTTTATTTTCTGTCATCTGTCCAGAGTATTCGGGTGGCAATACAAGTTAGAAAATAAATAAATAAAATAAAATAGAAACATACTGCCCCATAGAGCTTAGTGCACTCTCTGGGCAGTGCTATGGGGTGGTATATAATTGTAATTGTTAATTGCTTAATTTCACAACGTTTCACAAGGCTGTTGTTTCTTACTGTCATTTGCACTAGGACTATTACTGCACTGCTATGATGCTCATCACCTCCTGAGGACAGTCTTTAGACTCATCACCAAAATTTCAACCCCTCCACCTCTTTGGATTGGCCCTTTTCCCAAAAAATCAAAAAAACAAAAAAACCAGAATAGACATTGGAAGTCAGGCCTTCCTTCAACCTCATTACCAGGAAGGATTTGGGATATAATAATCTGGTGTGGTCCCATTACATTTGAGAGCCTGCATAGGCCTAAAGGCAAACTCTGTCAAGGCAGGATCCCCATCCGTAACACAGTAGTAATGTTGCTGCAGTTCACACGTGGAGGACATTTTGTGGGACAAGGATCATGGGTACTTAAGTATATTTCACATGAGGTGTGGGACGTCACAGATGGTTGCCTTCAGCCAAGTCTTTCTGAAGCCATTCTCTGAATTGTTAGACTTTGTGCAGTTTCTGAAGAGGTCTAGGTAGAGCCACTGTGACCACCACTTCTCTCTCAAGCATCATTGGGTGATGTTTGTTAACTGACACTTTTAGGAAAACTCTGAGCACTTCCACATAAAAGTACAATTAGAAAATAATTTCCATAATGTTTATCTAATCAAGTTTCCCCTCAGGCCTGAATGCTTGATAAGGAAATAGGCGTGAGTGATGTGAGTGTTAACACTGGCTAGTACAGATGGAGCATCGAACACCCTCCTCTAGGTGCAAAGCTACAGCTTTCCCTATGATAGGAAGAGCATGCCTGCTTAAAGTTACCCCAAAGTAGAGGTATAAACTCTTGCCCTAGTGACACAAGAGTGAAGAGTGTTTGGCCTTCTTGTGGGTCTAGACTTCATCTCCTACAAACCCCAGAACGGCCCATACTAAGGGATTTTGAACACTTTAACCAAAACATTTGGCCAAAGATCCGTCATTCCTGATCTAGAAGGAAGTCTGGTTTAATCTAAACCAGTGGTGCCCAAACTAAGGCCCGGGGGCTGGGTGCAGCCCTTGATGTCAATTCATCCAGCCCGTGAAGCCCTCGTTGCTCCTGGAAGCAGAACTAAAACATGCCCATACGGGTACATTTTACTTCCGCTTCCAGGAGCGATGAGGGCTTCGCAGGCCGGATAAATTGGCATTGGGGGCCGCAGCCGGCCCCTGGGCCTTAGTGACTGGCTCCCTGAAACACATGATCGGCCCATGACCCAAAAAGTTTGTGCACCCCTGATCTAAACCCATGCTTATTACTGATGTCATTGTAGTCTTTTCTTCCATTTTGTTCATTTTGTCTTGGCATCTCTTCATTCAAGGGGTCTCCCTTTGTGTGAGCCTTAATGTAGAGGTTAAGAAAAGGCAGCCAGGATTAGCAATTAAATAGGCTTTCTCTCATGCTGTGGCTCTTGAAGGAGAGAATGGGGTGATGGTGGAGGGGGAGAAATTGTTCTTTTTTATTTTAACTAATCCCCCCTTTTTTCTCCCTTAGGATAAGCTACATACTAGTCTCAGCGCTGTGAAATCTTGGCAGTGGGAATACAAAAACATTTTTGCAACCATGTCAAGTGACGTGTGGAGATGGACAAACCTTGTCTTGCATCTTCTCCTCTGTGTGATGATGTTGCCTTCTGTCACCAGGCAGCAGCCTTCCCACTCAAAGAGACCTTTCCTTAATTTCACTGTGGATTTGGCCGAGGTCTATTTCAACCACTTGGTGGTAGACGAAAGGAAAGGACACCTTTACTTGGGGGCTGTCAATTGGATCTACAAACTCTCCAGTGACCTGGAGGTCCAGGCGTTCCATCAGACAGGTCCGGATAATGATAACCCAAAATGTTATCCTCCCAGACTTGTCCAGCCTTGCAATGAACAGTTGGTCATTACAAATAACATCAACAAAATGCTCCTTATAGACTACAAAGAGAACCGGTTGATTGCCTGTGGGAGCCTGTACCAGGGCATCTGTAAACTCTTGCGGTTGGATGACTTGTTTAAACTTGGGGAGCCTTTCCACAACAAAGAACACTACCTCTCTGGGGTGAATGAGAGCGGCTCTGTTTTCGGAGTGATCGTTTCTTACAACAACATGGATGACAAGCTGTTTTTCGCTACGGCTGTGGATGGTAAACCAGAATATTTTCCTACAATTTCCAGCCGAAAGCTCCCAAAGAACTCGGAGGCAGAAGAGATGTTTGCCTATGTTTTTCATGACGAGTTTGTGGCCTCCATGATTAAAATCCCATCTGACACCTTCACCATCATCGCTGATTTTGACATATTCTATGTCTACGGCTTCAGCAGTGGGAACTTTGTCTACTTCTTAACCCTCCAACCTGAGATGATTTCTCCACCTGGCTCCACCACCAAGGAACAAGTCTACACCTCCAAGTTGGTTCGCCTGTGTAAGGAAGACACAGATTTCAACTCCTATGTTGAAATGCCAGTTGGATGTGAGAAGAATGGTGTGGAGTACCGGTTGCTTCAGGCGGCCTACTTATCGAAGGCAGGGGCCATTTTGGCCAGATCGTTGGGTATACGGCCAGAGGATGACATCCTCTTCACTGTCTTCTCCAAGGGACAGAAGCGGAAAATGAAGTCCTTGGATGAGTCAGCGCTCTGCATCTTTGTGCTCAAAAAGATCAACGATCGGGTTAAGGAGAGGCTGCAATCCTGCTATAGGGGCGAAGGCACTTTGGATTTGGCTTGGCTAAAAGTGAAGGACATCCCCTGTAGCAGTGCAGTAAGTCAACATTTCTGAGAAGTACTATAGTGTTTTACTTGTTGCTCAGCTGAAGGGAGGAAGGAGATTGATGGAAGAAGGGAGTGGGGTGCAGAGCTTAGAAATGTCCTTTTATATATTTATATTTATATATAAAAAAATGTTCCCCAGAATCCATGGTTCTCAAACAGTCACTAGACATGGTGGCTTGTGGATTCTGGAACTTGTAGTCCAGAAAAGGAACTTTTGCAAGCTCTGTTTTGGAAGAGGTGATGCTGCCTCTCCTATTTTGTATTTTGGGGACAGAATGGCTACAGTTTTTATATGTATGTTGGGAGAGATAGTAGGAATAATATATATACAGTTGTACCTCACTTAAAGAGCATAATGCATTCCACAGGATTGCTCTTTAAGTGAGTTTGCTGGTGGTGGTGGGGAATTGTGAACCCAGATTTATTTGTTAAGCGAGTTTTTGGTTGGTTTTATATATTTATATATATTGTATTTAGTGTGTATGTATACACACACACACACACACTAAATACAACAGAGCACATCACTAGAGTTAGGAGATACCTCTGTCAAACTGCCTCATCCTTCTGTTTGTCATAAAATGGAAAGTTATTTTATTTCTTGCCATTTCAGATTTCCCAGAATGCCACATTCTGAAGATAATTTTCAAGGGCAGAGGAGTGTTTACTCTAAGACACCTGCCTCAAATGAGGACTATTATATTTTCCCCACCAGATACTTCTCAGAACTGGGGCCTTTAAGAACTCTAAAAATAGTGGCTGTCAGCTTGGATGGCAAAAAAAGCTACAGTTGTTTCTTCCTTGGGTTCAATCAAAAATATTTTATTTTCCTTTTTCATAGGAGTTGTCTCAAAGAAAGACTCTGGAAATGTGTTGAGTTTGTGTCTAAACTTGGTCTGTGCCCAGATGTTTTCATTTTCAGTGTAAAACAGAGAGCTCAAAGTCAGCTCAGTGTATCATGAGAAGCTCTTTCCCTTCCTTCCCTTTGTTGATCATTCTTTGCCTTCTATGCTTTCTTGCTACTGGTCTAAGTCTTGTTACTGCTAAGCATCATTTTAAAAGGCATCCTCTTGTGGCTTAGTGGTTAAAGCACTGAGTTTGGAGACCGGAAGGATGGGTTTCGATAACTGAGGGCTGCCCTTGGGGACATGAAAGGAGCCTCCTTTGGGCGCCCCCTGAGCAGAGTTTCTCCAGCAAAAATCCTTTCAACCCAGAATAATCTCTGACGTGAAATTATTATTATCATTTTTAAAATCCAGATGTCCTCTCTCTGATCTAGTTTTATGGCAGTGACATGTAATGTGTTTTACTTGTTCGAGGCCATTGTGGGGAAACTTATGTGGCATGAGGACAAATCTGGTCGTTATATGTGTGGCCAGGTTATTCTGCTATGGCACTGATGGTGAACCTTGGCACTCCAGGTGTTTTATTTATTATTTATTGCATTTGCTACCCTGCCCCAATCGGGTAAACCCGACTCTGAGCGGCTTACATCAAGGTTAAAACATAGGATAATCTATATTAATGCTATTTATAATTAAAACTTAATGTTTAACTCTAAAAATCATAAAAAGTTAAAACAGTGTACAAGCTGCACACAAATTATATAAAAATTCCGACCCAAAAGGGTGGCTGTCCATTAAGTAAGCCACCCAGCATGAGAGCCCATATTCCTGGGTCCCCATGCTTGTCCTGCCAGCCAGGTTTTTAAGCCCTTCCGGAAGGGCAGGAGCTCTGTCTGAAGGCGCAGCTCAGTGGGAGCCTCTCTGATCCGCCCTGGCGGGATGGACAGATGTTCTTGGGGTGACGCGGTCTCTTAGGTATCCTGGCCCACTACCATATAGGGCTTTAAAGGTAATAACCAGCACCTTGAATTGCACCCGGAGACATACTGACAACCAATGCAGCTCCTGGAGCAGTGGTGAGACATGAGCATAACGCCCACACCCCATCACTACCCGGGCCACCACATTTTGGACCAGCTGGAGTCTCCAGATGGTCATCAGGGGCAGCCCCATGTAGAGTGCATTACAGTAGTCAAGTCTGGAGGTGACCAACGCATGTGTGACCATGAGCAAGGCGTCCCGGTCTAGGAGTGGGCGTAACTGGCGTATTACACGAAGTTGTGCAAAAGCCCTCCTGGCCACGGCTGCCACCTGCTCTTCGAACAGTAGCCGTGAGTCCAGGAGGAGCCCCAGATTATGCACCGGGTCTGTTTGGGGCAGGACTGCCCCATCCAGAACCAAAGTTGGCAGCTCCTGTGTTAACACAGGGCCCCTTAGCCACAGCCACTCAGTGTTACCGGGATTCAGCTGTAGCCCGTTGTCCCCCATCCAGACCTTAACAGCCTCCAGACACCTGGAAAGGACTTCCACCGCACCGCTTGGGTCCCCATGGGCCGAGATGTATAACTGGGTATCAGCTGCATATTGATGATACCTTACCCCGTGGGAACAGATGATCTCATCCAGTGGCTTCATATAGATGTTAAATAGGAGAGGTGAGAGTACCGAGCCCCGAGGCACCCCGTATTGCAGGGGCCTAGGGCTGGACTTCTCCTTCTCCAGCCACACCAACTGGGTCCTGCCCCTCAGAAATGAGGAAAACCAGGACAACACTGTGCCCTGGATCCCCAGTCCTTGGAGCCTTCCCAGAAGGATACCATGATCGATAGTGTCAAAGGCCGCTGAGAGGTCGAGAAGAGCAAGGACAGACGGGTCCCCTCCATCCCGCTCTCTCCAGAGATCATCCAACAGCGTGACCAGTGCAGTCTCAGTACCATATCCTGGCCTGAATCCTGACTGAAAAGGGTCAAGTTAATCCGCTTCATCCAGGACTTCCTGTAACTGCTGCGCCACAGCCTTTTCCAAAACCTTACCTTAAAAAGATAGGTTGGACACTGGACAGTGTCCTTGGACTTCAGTTACCAGAAGCCCAAATCAGCACTCCAGCTGATCAGGACTTCTGGGAATTGAAGTTCCAGAACAGTTGGAGTGCCAAGGTTCACCATCACTGTACTATGGTAATAGAGTAGGCTACACTGCCAGTGACTCAACGCCGAGTGTCAGGCGGGGGTTAACTAACCTGACAATTTATTTTATTTATTTATTACACTTATATCCCGCCCCTTTAGGGAAAAAATGATTCCTACTCAGGGTGACTAACATCATATAACCAACAATAAAACAATCAAGAATTATTAAGTTATTCACAATAAAACTCACAATAAAAGCAGTCACAAACATTAAAATAGCCAAACTATTAATGCATCAAACAAGGGCCTCAAAAGTGCAACCTATTTGGTACAGGGCAGCATCTCTAATGGTTAGTTGTAGACAGAATATTCCCAAAGGCCTCCTCAAAGAGCAGTGTTTTCAGCTGTTTTTTGAATGAGAGCAAGGATGACAACCCTGAAGACTAATGGCATTGGGTGGCAAAGTCCATAGGGAAGGGTGATGGTCCCCAAGTGGATTGAATCCCACTAGAATCCATCTTAATGGATGGCAGCAGCTTCATCAATCGTGGCCTGGGGCTGAGGAGAACTTTATGTGCCAAAAGGGCTCAGGACCAGAAAGTAACTCGTGGAACTGGAACAGCTGTACAGGAGTCATGCTGTGATGCTAAAGGCAGAGGAAAGGTCATTGCATTATATTCTCAGGACAGTCTTCATGGCTGATTGCCATGATGATTGGCTGTATTCAGATTCAGATATGGCAGAAGAATAAGAATATGGCATTGTCAGGAAGCCAAATCAGAGTTGGAGGAGTCCAGATCTCACATGGGTATTGTATATTGAAAGACACCCCTAAGTAGAAGTGAGAAAAAATTATTTTTTGCTCCAGCTGTGAAGACCTGCTGAAAAGTGAGATGGAGAAATGCTCTGTTCATGATCCCAGAAGCTCCTAGAAAAACTAGAGGTAGGAGAACTTTTAGTCCAGAAAAGGAAGTTTTCCAAGCTCCGTTTTGCAATCCATGTGGCAGGACTTCAAAATCAAGCATCTGGTTGACATTGCCTGGGTTTAATCTTGATTTCTCCAAAGGTGGGGAATTTTATATGCCTCACACCAAAAATATTGTCAGTTTTCCTTTTATTCTGCCCACTTTATGGTAGACTGAGGTTGAGACTTTGAATTTTCATTATTTTGCCTTTATAAAGTTCCAAATGATTTTGGAGGCTGTCTACATTTGTGTGGCCTGCCGCCTCCTCCTCCTCCTCTTTTCCTGGACTGATGGCTTTTTCAAGGCCACATTAAGGTTGGCAATCCCTCTCAGAAACCCATTTTTGCGGGTCTAATGTGGTGCAACATGAACACAAATAATTGCAAAGGAGACGGGAACTGTATTGCTCTTTATGTTTTTTAACCACTTGGCCTGGAAAGGGTTGTGGGGCTGGAAAAGGAGAGTAACACATCAAACTAGAAACCCTGGTGCCTGCAGCTCCTGCACTAAGTTGGAGCATTTTACTGCTGAATGAGAGTGGCAGCTGTGATTGCTCGAGTCAAACCGCTGAAATGAGAGGTTGGTAACTCAGCCGTGTTGTGCTGTTTGCTCAGCAGCTGGAAAGAAGACAGAAGAGCTTCTTCCAGCCCTTTGCTCGGAGTCACATTGCGTCTAGGAGTCACACTGTGATCCTTAGAATAAAGCAGGGGTGCCCAAACTATGGCCTGGGGGATGGATCCAGCCCCCAACGACAATTCATCTGGCCCAAGCCACCCTCATCGCTCCCAGAAGTGGAAGTAAAACGGGCACATTTGGGAGTGATGAGGGTGGCACAGGCCAGATGAATTGGTGTCAAGGGCCAGATTTGGCCCCCGGGCTGTAGTTTGGACACTCCTGGAATAAATATTACAATGACAGCAGCAGGAAACATGGTTTACACAGAATAGGGTTGGCCTGTACTATAGAATACGCCAACTCGCTATACAAGGAAAGATCCTGGGAAGAAAGAGGCCCTAGATGTAGATGGACCTTGTGGCTGAAGAACCTGAGAGACTGGTGTGGAAGGTCCTCGGAAGACACTGTTCCCAGGAGTTAAGAACAGGAAGACTTCCGCCATGATGATAGCCAATATTTGGAATGGATATGGCACTTGAAGATGAAGGGTTGCCTATAGAGGGGGAACTGCAGTAGCTTAGTGGTGGCTGAACTTGTCAGCTGGAAGGTGGGCAAGTCAGCAGTTTGAGACTCAAGTTCTGCATCACGGTGTGAGCTTCTGTCTCTGTCCCAGCTCCTGCCAACCTAGCAAGAAATTGCAAGTAGATAAATAGGTACCACTTCAGTGGGAAGGTAAACAACATTCCGTGCACTCCAGTGTCTAGTCATGCCTGCCACATGTCCATGGAAATGTCTGCAGTGTTGGTTCTTTGGCAGTTCAAAACATTAACTTGTGAACCACCCAGAGAGTGCACTAATTGCTATGGGGTGGCAGAGAATTGCTAGAAGCAGTGTAAAATGTCTTTGTGGCAGACTGTATACAATGAGTATCTTTTCTTTTAAGAAAGAAGCGATGCATACGTGTTTGCATACATTGGCACACACGATAATCACAGAAGGGCTGACTTTTTTTAAAAAATTGAAGTATTTGATATTTCACATTCTCATAGTTAGCACAACAAACCATTTGTAATTTGTGTGCAAATTGTGCAGATTGTGTAGCTTCCACAATAAACGTTGAGTTGCTAATACTGTAGCAGGAAAAAAAATCTTAACCTTTCACAGTTCTTGGTTCCTGCCTGTAAGCATCAGAGAACAACACATTTCTCTCTCTAACATGAATGACAACTCCTTCTGTCCTTCCATCTGGCTATTTTGGTTAGGGTTGATGGTAGTTGTAGTCCAGCAGCATCATTCCTTAACAGTATTTCACACATCCACAAAAACTCTTTGAGTGGAAATAGTAGTTGGGTAACCGGACTGTATATTACAGAGACATGCTTGTAGTGGCTTAGTGGTTAAGACAATGAGCTTGACAACCGGAAGGTTGGCAGGTCAGAAGTTCAAGACCTGAGTGCTGCACTATGGAGTGAAGTCCCATTGTCTGACCTAGCTCCCGCCAACCTAGCAGTTCAAAAGCAAGAAATTACAGGTAGTTAAATTGGTACACATGACCACAAAAATGTCTGCAGATGCAGACAGCAGTAGCTCTTTGTCTGTAAACAGAGATGAGCACAAGTCCCTAGCCATGATGACAAACCTTGGCACTCCAGGTAATCTTGGACTTCAATTCCCAGAAGCCCAAGTCAGCACTCCTGCTGAGCAGGACTTCTGGGAATTGAAGTTCAAGAACAGCTGGAGTGCCAAGGTTCGCCATCACTGTGCCTAGAGTCGGACACGACTAGCTTTCGAGCAAGGGAGACCTTTATCTTTAGTATTTGCATATCACAGAAAATTAGTATCACCTTGATCATCCTCTCTGTGCCCATCCTATCTGATCAAGAACAAAGCATGGGGGGGGGGGAATTGAAATGTGTCTTGAGATGCTGTAAAAAAGGAAGACATTTGGAAAGAGTCTGTGCCTTTAATTGGCTGCTTGCCAGATTTCCCCCAGTTAAACACCAGTGTGCCTTAACTTCTTCTTTCCACCTTTGACCCTACTTACACAACGTGCCCATTCAGGGTGGAACTGAGCTCTGGGCGCTTGACTGTCCCGATTGTGTCTGAGATATTTTGGGCCAAAGCCATCACCCTGCTGCCCCCTCCAGAGCCTAAATTAAGCCTCTTCTTTAGGCATGATCCTTGCAGGTGGGGGTGGGGAAGGAGGGCAATGATTTCCTCTTGCAGGTAGGCTTCACGAGGGTGATGAGATCAACTTCCATCGCAGGCTTTCTCCTCTTTCCCCTCAACTGGAAGTTTCAAAAGCTTTTTCTTGGCAGCTGTGAGTCACTCTTCACTGTATGCTTCATCTCCAGTTCAATGTTGTGGGCAAGGAGATTGGTTTTGAAACTGCATTTGGCATCGCTGCCAGGGAGGACTCGGCTGTTTTCCTCTGTGGTTCAGTAGGTTTTGTCACATGTGGCCTAGCCTAGCGGTTGCCCACATCCTCTTCTGCATGATTGCTTTATCAATGCCACTTTACCGCCAAGTACGGCCTCACTTTGCCTTGCCCTTAATTTGCTTTACTCCTTCGGATGCTAAAGGGAAGAGTTACATAAGATAGTCTTCGGAAATAAGAAGAATTCTTCCCCCTCCCCCAAATAAATAAATAAATGAAGTCTGAAAGCTGAATTACTGGGAGCAAAGTCTTCAAGGCTATTTGTAGAGCGGCTTGGATGCTATTTAAAGCATTGCTGGGCTGGGGTCTGCGGGCATGCTACAGTTTGCACAATAATCGTTTTGTTGAGCAGCATGGCGCATGGGGCTCAAGTGGATTTAGCTTCAATCCTCAACACAAAAATCCTTCAACGACCCAGGGCTGTGCCGTTCACAAAGGAAACAACTGAATGGGGACTCGGCTTGGCGTCACACCATTTAGGTTGTGGTTAAAACAGATATACTGTAGTATGTGTGTACTCCCCTCCACCTGCCATGATCCTTATATATAGACTCATCATTCTTAGAGGAGAATGTTAGTCTCTTCCTCTGCTGTCATCTCTTTCTCCATGTGAAGAAAGATATTGTTTGCCACTTCAAACTCTCACACAAAGCCTATTCGTTTCCACCTTAGGTTTCCAGTGCCAAACATGGACACTTAAAACAAAACACAAAAGTTAGTCACCATGGAAATGACTTTGTCAACCAAGGCTATTAGTCCTCAGGGTCATCAGGTTAGTTAACCACCACCTGACAATCAGCATTAAATCAGCGGTATAGTGTCATCATCGGCTGCAACTTGTATCCAAGAATACATTTTTTTCCTGAAGCAGAAAAAATGCCATTGGTGTGAATTTGTTTAAGGTGGACTCCAGCCTGCCATGAATGACCAACACACTATGAGCTCAGAGCCATCTCCTGCAGCACGTATGCACAGTTTAACACTGGAACTACAATAGACTGCTGCAGTCTTGAGAATATGAACAAGGTCAGTGATGGGCAGCAAAATTTTTCACTACCACACCGTGGGTGGAGCCTACGTCATGGACGGAGCCTACATCATGGGTGGAGCCTAATTCACGGGTGAGCTAGTCATGTCTGCCATATGGCCATGTATACATCTGCAAACACAGGCAGCACTGACTCTTTGGCTGTAAATGGAGATGAGCACTGCACCCTAGAGTCGGATATGACTGGCTTTTGAGTAAGGGAGACCTTGAACCACTTGCAGGGACAAAACCTGATGGAGCAGGGCAGGGAGGTGGGTGTGGCCACCCAATTTCGCTACCCCCCACCCGAAGGCGACCCAATTTTGCCACCTTCTGCCCAGAGGCCACCCAATTTTGCTACCCCCTCCCGGGTGTGTGTGCAAACCTGTTGCTACTGAACAAGGTGCGCCTTCACAGACAATTGATCTGGCATGGCCTCTTCCGCCTCCATGACTGTTGGGAACCAGAGTTCCTTTGCTCATTTTTTTTTGAGAAGGCTGATACTTGAAGACCAGGTAGAGTAGTGATGGCGAACCTTTTAGTGACCGAGTGCCCAAATTGCAATCCAAATCCCACTTATTTGTAGCAAAGTGCCAACATAGCAACAGGGGAGGAAGGAAATGCTCCCATTGGGCTGCTGGGCAGAGGAGTGGGGCAAACTCTGTGCTGGGGTGACTGCACAGGTGCTCACAGAGAGGGCGCTGAGTGCCGCCTCTGACACATGTGCCATAGGTTCGCCATCACTGAGCTAGAGGAGCCCTGATGATACAGTGGTTAAACTGCTGTATTGCAACCAAAAGGTTGTGAGTTCAATCCTGACCATGGATCAAGGTTGACTCAGCCTTCCACTCTTCTGAGGTTGGTAAAATGAGTACCCAACATGGTGGGGGGAAAATACTAATTAACTTGCAAACCGCCCAGAGAAGGCATTAAGAGTTATGGAGCAATATATAAGTGTGATCACTTTGCTTTGCTTTCTGGTTAAAGATATTTTCTCTATATGGGTAGTCCAGTCTAACCTAAGATAAAATAAAATAAAATAAAAATAAAAATGAGGATTGGGGACTTTTATGTTTCCCATCCACAACTAGTATTGCACAGCTGAGCAATATCCACACAAGTTGCCTGGGCTTTCTTTTGGGAGATGAGCTTCCAATAAGAACTGACATGCAGAATAACAGTTTGGGAGACCTTGCCCTTAAAAACACCCCTACATTTACCATGTTCCAAAATGTACTTTTCTATCAGATCTCTGAGAAATTCCTCATTTTGGACTATAACTCCCAGTAGCCACTGTCTGGAGTTTCCTTTCCTATGCACACTGCTTTTAGGAAAGTACTGAGGACACATCTTGTTAAACTGGTATCTTAAACTGTAATTGCTGATTTTTAAAATGATTTTGATGGCTTTGATTAGTTGGGATTTTAATGGGTTAATTGTTTACCTGTTTTTGATTCATGTGATTTTAACCTGTTTCTCTGATGTTGATTGAGGACAGTTGTTTTAGAAAAAGGCAGAGTAAATATGCAGTAAATAAATAACCATAGTATAAACATATGCTGAACTGGCATGTCACATCAAATGTGCTCAAAGAGTTTACTGACTCTTGGAAAACTGCAAAATTAGATAGTGCTCTGGTGTTTCTTTTTAACCATGAAATGCCACACTGTCAAGGCATGTTTGTAGCACCAAGAGGGAAACCTTTGCCCTGTAAGAGATGTAGTCCTCTCTCCAGGAAATTACATGTTTTTATGATGCACCGTACATGTTAATATTATTGCCCAGAGCCATGTGTTAGAAAGCGTGGTGGTGGCAAAGACAGGCGGTGAAAGTCTGCAGCACATTAACATTCTAGGTTTCTCTGGAAATTTGACACCAATCCTCGATCCATCGCTTTAAAAAAACCCTCAATAAAACAATAGCTATTCCAACCTCTACAGACACAATTCCAAGTAAATTTGAGCAACTTCATTCTTTTTTCTGCTCTTGCCTAAATTACAATGGAGTGGAAAACCTCTTCGCTTCAGGGTTGCAGTTCCTCTGTAATTGGCTGTAACAGCATTGTCACTTGTTCAAAGCGGCATGTAATTGCGCATTAACTGCTGATGTGTTTGTGTACATGACATGAGGCTTCTTCTTCTTTTGTGTCCTGATCAAACCCTGGACTGCCAAAATGAAGCCACTTTCTTGGCTTTGTCATTGGCCAAACTGAAGTCCTCATCAGTGCAGGTTTCTGGCAGTCGTCGGCAGACCAGTAAATGAGCCAATGGATTTTGTATCTCTCCACATTCACACAACATGTTGTTGTCCACCAGCAGCCCCCAATTGAGCATGTTGGTCTTACATTTCGGGACTCTGACCCTTAGCCTTTTCAGGGTCCTCCAATTGACGTAAGGGAGGCTGAGATCTTCAGCCATATCCTCCTTTAATGTTGTTCCTTGTCCAGTGAGCTCCTTCCTCTGTCTTTTGATTTGCTTTTGTGTACCCTCAAAAAGGTTTGCTCTTCCCATAAAGCTCTTCCTAGATCTGAGCCAGTGGACCTGAGGCTCATCTCCATTCAGAGGATGTCGAGGGTCCTTCTCTTGCTTAGTTCGCTCAGAATCTGCTGCTACTTCTTTCCTGATCTTAGGTGCAGCAATACCAACAGAAAGGTTTATATTCTTAACCAGTGTAGGTTTGAGGGATGACATGAGTCTTACAATTCAAATGCCAGCTCACTGTCATATCTCCATTTTCTTGCTAAAAATCTGTTTGAAAGAGGGCATCTGGTGGGGAGGGCTAAGTTTAGCTTATTGTTTAACTATTGGATACCTAGCTTCAAATACTGTCATGGTTCATTGCTTGAAGAAGTTACTTTTGGGGGGAACTACAGTTGCCAAAAATCTCTCCAACAAGCATGGAATCACTTCAGTTGGAGTGTTTGAGATAGTTTTGGAAAGTAACTTTTCCAACATTTGGTTGTCCTTATTGACTAGAGAGGCAGCAAATACATGTTACCAGGTAATTGTGGAAACAGGTGCAGAACAGCTGGGAGTAGCATAGCAGCCTCAGTCAGCAAAGACCTGCCAAGATGAGATAACACTAAACGTTTTAATATACCTTTACAAAAGTAATTGATTCCACTTGCTCATTACAGTGTTCGAAAAGTAATTTGGTCAGTGATGGGATGACAAATTTGTTACCACCACTCCATGACGTCACGACGTCATGGGCGGAGCTGACGTCATGACGTCATGACGTCATGATGTTGTGGGCGGGGCCTTAAATTAAAATAAAATAAAATAAAATAAAATAAAATAAAATAAATACACACACACACACACCCTCAACCCAACCCACCCACCCACCACACAAACCCGTAAATAAATTAATTAAATAAATAAAATTAAAATTAAATAAAAATACAACCCCAAACACAAACCCCTCACTTACCCCTGGGAGGGCTCAGCAGGGGCGGATGGCCACCATTATCGCCATCGCTGCTCTCACCGTTGCCGCCGTCATCGCCGTTGCTGCCGCCGTCATCGCCGCCGCTAGCGCTGCCGCCACCATCGCTGCTGCCGTTGCAGCCGCCGTCATCACCGCCCGGTGTTGCTGCTGGTGTTGTCGCCGCTATTGGTGCCTTCGCTGCCGATTTTTTTTTTAAATTGGAGCTAAAATGGCTCCGATTTACTGCGCATGCGCAGAAACTCAATCGGCCGCATTGCGCATGCGTCAGATTGAGTTTCTGCACATGTGCAGTAAAATTGGAGACAAAATTGCTCCAATTTTATTGCGCATGCGCAAAAACTCAATCTGACGCATGCGCAATGCGGCAGATTGAGTTTCTGCGCATGCGCAGTAAATCGGAGCCATTTTTGCTCCGATTAAAAAGAAATTTTTTTCTTTCGGTGAGGCGTCCGGAACCGGACGCCTCAAAAGTTAATTACCCTCCCGGAGAACTCTCCGGGATTGGTCCTACCGGTTCCAGGGAACCGTATAGAACCGGGGACATCCCATCACTGAATTTGGTGCAGTAAGGGTGTTTTGAATGCAAATAACAAAGTAACATGTATTGGTTGTTTTTTTTTAAAAATACATGATAAGACAATGTTATAAAAACATTAGGAATACTTGTCCAATAGTTTATAAAAATGTTAAATTGCAAACTTTAAAAGGAACTATTAAATATTATTCATACCAATAAAGAAATTTCTGATTTGTGGCATTAATTTTGAAATGGAACATTGCTGTACACTTGTTACTGAAAAAGTAACTCATTGCAAGTAACTATGACTCTCTGAGTCTGCATATCTACATGGCATGATTGTAGTCATCAGCCATTCAGAAAACTGGCCTGCCTCCATCTGACAGCATGCTCAAATGTTAATTTTTGTTGGATTTTTAGAATTTCATGCTAGAGCATTCTAGAGTGTTCTTGCACTACAGGAAACAATTCTAGGTGTTTCACTAAACTACAGATTATGTAGTTTCCCAACGTGAGGCTCGTGGACCAGATCTGGCCTACTGTACCATTTTATGTGATCCACCACCACTTCAAGGGCATTCAAGAAACAAAATGGTTATCCCTTTGAAGCTGTTGGCACAAAATGAAAAGGTTGGGGACCTATGTTGTAGACTCTTTATTTGAGTCTTTGTTCTTCCTGTAAAGATAGCTTCAAAAACCCTCCACAGTAATTTTTTAGAGAAAGACTAATGTGAAAGCCTGTTAGTAGCCATCAGTTGTTTTTATCCACCTTTGCAAACTGCTCGAGAAACTAGACCGTTTTGGTGCTTTGTGCAAGATGTGGTTCAAATGGTGTTTTTTCTCCTTTCCTTTTTGTTGCAGCTCTTAACAATCGATGATAATTTCTGTGGCCTGGATATGAATGCCCCACTTGGAGTATCTGAGATGGTACGAGGGCTCCCTATCTTCACAGAAGACCGGGATAGGATGACATCTGTCATTGCTTACGTCTATAAGAACCACTCCCTGGCTTTTGTGGGTACGAAGAGTGGCAAGCTGAAAAAGGTAGGGTAGCCCATTATTTGGTATGATGTGGTTGTCATAAAGAAAGCTTGGCAAATATTCTGATGGACTAACCTGTGAACTCTTGGTTTTCTGAGAACTGCTGTAGCTGAGAATTGAATGGAGAACTGCTTTGTTAGCAAATGAAGCTAAACTGAATAATCCCAATAGCCTTTTCGCCTATTGAGCGGTACGTATTCGAGGTTTTCTGTTACCTGGGTTTGTTAATTGGCTAAAGATGTCATGCTTTGTGCATCTGTGACATAGCAGGCTAGCTTGAAGCTTCATGCAGCATGAGTGTTAAGAAAGAAGAAAAGAACCACATTCAGTCTGGCACATGAAAAAGGAGTTGCTTTCAAAGGATGTTAAATAGTATCATATTTGCTTTTTAAAGAGTCAGGAGGTGAAACTGTGATGAGCCAGAACCCATTGGGATTTTATGTTGAAGCAAGTGAAATGGCATAAATTAAGATGTTGAATTGCGGCTGATTAACAAGATGTGGTTATTGTACAACTCTCACATGATTGTGCATGTGACCAACAACTTGTTGATTGATTGCCGTTTATCACTGTGAGTTATATAATTTCACTCTCTCTAAAGAAAACTCTCAATAAGATTTCAGACAAACAGAAACAAATCCAGTGTTTTGTAGCAGCCTAAAGACTTATCTCAGGGGTTCCCAACCTAAGGCCCGTGGGCCGGATCTAGCCCTGGTACCATTTCATGTGGGCCCTCACTCCTCCAAGGGCATTTGAGAAACAAAATGGCCATCCTGTTGAAGCTGTTGGGACCAAATGGTCACCCCCATTGTGTAGGCAGGCCAAAATGGCCATCTGGCCCTTGAAGCTGACTGAGAGAGCGTGACCTGGCCCTTGGCTTGAAAAAATTAGGAACCCCTGACTTATATATTTGTTTGTACTGCTAAGAGACTCCACGGGCAAAACAGCTCCCTTCAGCAGATGTGCAATCTGTCCTGCAAAATGTATTTGTTTGTTAGTATCAAAGGAGTTACGTTGCTTTTTGTTGCTTGGATTTACTGGGTCGCCATCACCGATTCTCTATAAATAGATGATGTCCTTTCTTTGTAGCTTGGTCTCCCTTGGGTGCAGTCCAAGAGGATGGGAGATTCACTCTTTGGCATTGCTCTGTCTTTCTTCTTTAGCAGCATTTTCAATTTATCATGAGACTCCATCATTCTCTGTATTCTTGAGCTATAAGAGCCATTTAACTGTGTGGGTTTTTTGGCAGGGATTTTGATTGTCTCTCCACTTTCATTGGAGGTGACCTTCTAATGGAAAGAGATCGGCTCGCTCTGTTCTGTGTGATTGTTTCACTGGCTACTCATGTATTCTGTTCTCGTGAGTAGAGATACAGGTCTTTGTGTGGAATGTTGTACATTTCCTAATGCGATCGGGGCTTTGAACTTGTTAAAATATTCTAATGATAACCAAGTGATTCTTTGGGGAGTCTGGTTTCCTTCCTTCTTCTTTCTTAACAGCAACATTAGATAAAAATTTCTCCTTGGATGGATAACATTTGGACTTTAGACTGGATTTTTGCCACAGGTTATGATGTAAATGTAGAGTTCACATAGAGGATGTCATTGCCCTGTTGCTTCTGTCTGTGAACAAAACTAAATTTCTACAAAATTTCCTCTGGTTGAGTTGGCTCTCCTTGGGTTCTAGTCCCTAGGGTTTATAGAAGGATATCATTTGGCCTGTTGTGTCTTTGTGGTTAAGATAATGAATTTGATAACCAGCCAGCCAGCAGGTCAGCAGTTCAAGACCAAATGCTGTGTGACAGAGTGAGCTCTTGTCGTCTGTCCCTGATCCTACTAACCTAGCAGTTTGAAAGCAACAAATTGCAAGTAGATAAACAGGTGCTGTCTCCGTGGGAAAGGTAACAGTGTTCTACGCACTCCCGCAGCATGAATCTCCATGTATGCATGTACAGTATTTACAGTAAAACCCTGTTTTACGGAAAAAGTCTGTTCCGTAGCTTTTTTTGTAATATGGTTTTTTTCATAAAATGAAGCAAACCTATCCCATAGGAATGCAGTGGTCTTTTACACTCTGGGAAATTACATTCCATAAAACAGGACATTTCCATAAACATTTCTGTAAAATGGGATGCTTTTTTTGGCAAAAATCCTTTCCGTAAAATGAATTATCCATAAAACGAAACCTCTGTAAAATGGGGTTTTACTATAATTGTATAGCATGTATATACTGTCCTTTGTTTTCCGGAGGAGCTTATGTCTCAATAAAGACAAGTTGCTATTAATCTTACAATCTGTAGAACTCAGTAAACCAAAATGAAACAAAAGGAAATGGGGATGGGGAGAGAAAAGGAAAACAAGAAGACAGAACCACAAGTTTGATAAGATCTCTGTATTGGCCAGGTTTAATGTAATCGGAATGCTGCAATGTCCTCAGATATCTCACATCTTCCGTCATGACTGCCTAAAATTGAACCAGTTAGAAAAAAGGAGGTTTCAAAAACTGATAATCTGTCTTTTGAGCCAACTAGAAAAGCTTGTTCTCCATTACTTCTTTTCTACAGTTGTAGGAGTAATTAGGTTGTTTTGGCATATGTGGAAGGTTCAAAGCCTGATAGAGCTGGTTCTAAGAAGGTTTGCTGTCATATTTGTTCTCTCAAAAGCTTTGCTCTTTCTCAGGTATTGTTTCTAAACTGCCTACTGTCCTGTGGGTGCTATGCAGAAATAAAACACATTGCTAAAGGAAAATTACAACTGGAGGGCATAGGTCAGGGGTGGCCAAATTTTTGGGGCCGTGTGGTTCAGGGGGCCAGTCACTATGGTCCATGGGCCAGATCTGCCCCATGGACCATAGTTTGGGCACCCCTGGCATAGGTGAATGATCTTACTGGGAAGGAGCAGAAATTGAAAACATTACACTTTTTTTTTACTATAAATCCCCAAATTCCTTTGCCAGTATGCAGTTGTGATCCAGAAGCGAAAATCTTCTGAGTTCCAGGAAAGAGGGCAAAGTTACATAATTTTAAAGAATGGAGTAAATTAGGAAGAGGAAGGTGAGTTAAACAGAGCATTGAAAGGAAATTAAAAGCTAAAAATGAAGTTGTAATGTTTTTAGTTAAGAGAAAGGAGAGCAGATGGCATCTTAAGGCTGGTTTTTGGATTCTACTGTCAATTTCTTCCTTTTCTTAGAACAGGGATTCTCATCCTGTGGCCCACAGGCCAGATGCAGCCTGTGGTGCCATTTCATGTGGCCCACCACCACCTCCACCACACCTGGAAGTGCCATGTGGTGGGGAAAGGGCAAAATGGCCGTCTGGCTCCCAAAGCTGTCTGAGGGAGCATGACTCAGTCCCTGGCTTAAAAAGGCTGAGAATTCCTGTCTTACAACACTAAACCATCCTGAAGACAGAAGCAATCCTTTGAGAATTCATGATCAGGGGTCCCCTCTCAGCATACCTGTATATGCAGCCATGACTTGGTTAACAGTGGCTGACAGAAGCTCAGGAGAACTTTCACACACAGCACATACAAACAAACCCTTTTGGTTTTCCCTTAGATTGTGGTGACTCCTGGAGGCTTTACTTTTTATTTTTGGTGGTATTTTTAGACACCTGAGAGTCATAAACTATCAAGGAGCTAATATACATCTCACAGAGATCTATCAGTACTATATTGCAATAGGTCTCTTCTTCCCTTGATTTAAAACAGAAATGGAAAACCTGAAGCTTTCCAGATGTGTTTGGATTCTGGTTCCTCTAGCAGCAATATCACCATAGTCTATGCTGAAAGGTGATGTATTTCAGGTCAAAACACAGTTATTTGTTAGTTGATGAAAATAGAGAGAGTGTAGACAGAAAATGTGGATATGTGAGGGTGGATAAAAAAGGACTGGAGTGTGGCCAATTAATGGTAAGCTTGATTTTGGGATATAAATCTCAGTTCCTACGAATATTTCATATTCTTATGAATATTTTGGTATGACCAATTTTTTCTGTATGATACAGAAATAATAGAAAGGCAAAGGATCATTTTTGTTTTTGAAATTGTTTATTGCCCCTTTGCTCTGCTTTTGCACTTTCTTCTTCCACTAGTTGTTTCAAGTCATAACTGCTTTCTCCCACTAAGATGGTATCAACTGTACATCTTAAATTAACTGAATCTTGTCTGGCTTTCTATATGTTATGTTTTGCATACAGGATGAGCAGATCAAGGGGGAAAATGCACTCTTGTCAAATTCATTTGCCTATAGGAAACCCTTTTCTCTTCCCTTAGTCTGTCCTAACAGTAGGTTTTTGTTTACAATACAGGTTACGTATCAAGACAACCTCCTTGTCTCTTTTGAAATGTCCTTAATTTGCCAACTAGACCTTAGGTAGGTTAGATCACAGCCCTCCAAATCTTCAACCTAGTTACTGTCCAAAAAAGTAACCTCGAAACCCTTTGCCTACCGCATTCTGACCTGGGAGTATAATTTACATTGCATCTATGCAGCCACTTTCCAAAACTGTACAAAGAGTTTGCACTGTCTAGCTTGTGCATCTCATGTCTGATACAGACCTGTGAATGTACATTGTTATTCTGTAGGGTACCAGGCAAACATGTTGTTCTTTTCTAAGTCATTTCAATGAGTAATTTAATTCCAGGAAAAGCATCCAGGGACCAAAGAGAAAGCTATACTGTGTAGGTCATCCAAAAAAACTGTTGATTAATTCCACGGGATGGCTTTGGGCCATTCTTTAATTTGAGTGCAGTGAGAGCTGATGTCAGGCATATGGTGGCCAAGAAACTAAGCTGTTGCTGTTTTGTCTGCTGTGAGTTTCATTAGGTAACCTTCAGCAAGGAAATATCATTGTCGTCGGCTGCTACTCATATCTGAGCATACATCTGTCCTGGAAGTCATTCTCACAGTTGATGGATGTGTCTTTGGTGACTCAATAAACCGATCCTGGCATGAAACATGCGACCACACACATTACATTGAATGAGTGGTGGAGGGTGTGGTTGAGTCTGATGGAGCTTCTGTGCTTTTTGCTTAGCCTCCTCATCTCTGCAGCATTCTCCTTCAAAGTGATTGGTAGCAGCAGAGATGATTTGGCACCAAATTGGAGGATCTTCGGCTGCTGACTCCCAGGTTTGTGGGACACCTTCATGGTTTGTTTCATCAGGTCCTTATTATGCTTCAAAGGAGCTCCGTGAGCTCTTCTATTGGAGCTAAGTTTCCATAAAGAAATTGATGGGGAAACCTGGAACCTTCTATACGGCAGACATGCCCTATTCATCTAAGACAATGGCCTATGATGGAAGCTTCAATGCTATTTACACTTGCCTTCTCGAGAACTGCATTTTTGGTGACATAGTCATCCTACTTGATATTCAAGATGGAACTTAGCTTTTGCTGGTGGAAGTGCTCAAGCTTTTTGATGTCTTGACGATAGAAGGTCCTTGTTTCACAGCCATACAATGAGGTTGAGGTAACACCAGCCTGGTATAACTGTTAGATCTTTTGGAATAGTAGCCATGTTAGTCTGTGGTTCAGGCATATCAGAAAACAAAAACAAAAAAAGTAATAAACCAAAACAAAAACACTGTAGCACTTTGAAGACTAACTGGTATATTTTTTTGTTAGCTTTCATGGATCAAGTCCACTTCTTCAGACAAGGAGTGAAACTTACAGGCATGGTTTAGATATACCAAATGTAGTGATCTGGATGTTACAGGGGAAGGTGAATGTGCTCAAGCAGAATGACAGACAAGCAAGCATAACAATACAGCTTCCTACAGCTATCAGTAACAATAGATTATTCAGATTAGTTTTAAATGTCTCCCTTTCAATCTCAAAGTTGTGGAGTAAAGCCCTTTCTAGTTTCTGATTAACCTCTTACTTGCATGTCTTACTTGTCTGCCATTCTGCTTGAGCACATCCACCTTCCCTTGTAACATCCAGACCCCTACATTTGGTATACAGTGGTGCCTCGCTTAAAGAGCATGATGCATTCCACAGGATTGCTCTTTAAGCGAGTTTGCTCTTTAAGCGAAACACCATTGTAAATGACCAATTGTGGGGTGTACTGCAAACCCCGATTTATTTGTTAAGTTAGTTTTTGGTTGGTTTTATTTGTTAAGCGAAGCAAACATTCAGAGAAAATTCTGCTTTTTGAGCGAGTTACTCTTTAAGCGAAACACTCTTTATGTGAGGCACCACTATATATAAACTATGCCTGGAATTTTCACTCCTTGTCTGAAGAAGTGGACTTGATCCACAAAAGCTAACAATATCAGTTAGTCTTTAAAGTGCTACAGTGTTTTTGCTTTGGTTTATTACTTTTTTGTTTTTGTTTTCTGATATGTTAGATCTTTGTTCACGAAGACCAGGTGTTATAGACAACCAAAGGCAGAATGGGCAGCACTGATTCCTTTCTTACTGTTCAGTTTTAAAGATTGTGAGTCAGTGTAAGCAAAGTGCTGGACACTCTGAAATGCTTATAGTCAAAATCCTGCTACATAGTTATGAAGGTAGAAGTGAAATGGCATAGCTCACAGTTGCAAACTGTTCAAGTCAGTGTTGAATTTCTGGTCTCATGAAAGCCATCTAGCAATGAGGAATCCAAGCAGGGTGTTATTAATCATTAGGCGTTTGGCATTATAGTTACACCATTTTGCTTCTGCCAGCATAACTACACAATAGGATTTTGGCCTGTGCAAATGATAGAAATGATTTATTACTTCATATGACTTCTTCCTAATGATGTGTTTCTCTTTCCTAATGATGTGGTGTCTGTTGGCTTGCTAACCTTGTTAAGAAATCTAGACAGCAGTTTAGAAAAAAAATTCTTGCTTTCTTTTTCTTCGCTGCAGTTTTAGAACAGATTGATGTTTGTTTTCCTTTATGTTTATATAAAAGATTATACTGATCATATTTCAGGCTCCCAAGACATCCAATTCGTGAAAGTCTTGCAAAGTACCCAGCGTCATAAAGCAATACCGGTTCGGCTGATATACAGACGCCATCCACGTCAAAGGAATTTTTCCAGTGACACATGCAATTGAAGTAAAATACTGTGCTTTAGAAGAGGTGTATTAAAATGAAAATGAGCAGCAAATCAGAAGCCTGGCCACATAAACAGGACAGTAAAGGAAAAGGAGGGGGAAGGGGGGGGACACGGCAGATAGAGTTGAAGACAATAAGGAGTAGAAAGGAATTATGAGGTTAAAATCATGCCCACAGATGCTGAGATGATATGGAGACTGAGTACTGTGTACAGAGGAATACCAAACAGCAAAAGGTTGCAAACTGATAAACATTGCTTTAAAAGTCTGGAATGGACATTATCTTCTATGTGTTTTCCTTTCAATGAGATTGTAAACCAAGTCTTATGTGCCTGTAGCCTGTTACAGAGCACAGGACATTTCTTTTTCTTCTTCAAGTGCTATTTCTGATTCCAAATATTAGCTATCATCATGGTGATCAGCCATGAAAATTGTCGTAGGAGCAATATAATGCAGTGGTCTTCCATTTCCCTTCCGCATTGCAGCATGATGCCCATAGTACCACTGATCCATTTCCATTTGTCACTTTCTGGTCCTGAGCCCTTTTGGCATGCAAAGTTCTTCTCAACCCCAGGCCAGTATTGATGATGCTGCTGCCTTCCATCAAGATAGATTTAAGTGGGACTTAATCCACTTGGGGGTTATTGCCCTTCCCTGTGGACTTCAGCACCCAAGCCCATTAGTCCTCAGGGTTGTTGGGTTAGTTAACCACCTGACAATCAGTGTTGAGTCACTGGCAGTAGGGTATATAGCAGGATAACCTGGCCAGACTGTTACCGGTCATTTAGCCCCAAATCTATGGGCTTATTCTGTTTAGGGCCAAATGCACTTCCTGTAATTACCTCTTTGCAATACTATTTGGCTCTGGCATATTTGTTTTTAGGAGTGTTTTACTCTCTCTCCTGTCTTATGCTGTCAAACAGTATTGATAGATGAGGCTGGTAGAACTGCCAGTTTGCATTGTGGAAGAAGTTGCTTCTCTGTGATGGGCAAGATGACAACTCATTAAGATGTGCTGATAATGAATAATCTTAACCTGACCACCATGGTTCAATTCACAGAGCAGTGCTCTCTGAAAGGACTTGGGAAAAACTTAGTTTATGTTAGAAATGCAACCCTACACATATGTGCTTCCATGTTCAGCTTGCATAAATCAGAGACTAATACCAATTAGGGTGGCTGTTACTACCTGCCTGGCTATAATTTACAACATCCACATTTCCTTCTTTCCATCTCATTTGAAGTAGAAACAAAGAATTGCTATATTTGTGCCAAGGAAGAAGTACAGCAGGCACTATCAATAATTGTGCTTACAGTAATGGGAATATTTGGCCAAACAGCCCGGACTTTCTATACAATTTACATACAACTAGGAAGAACACTGGTTTTAAAATGTTCATATAAGAATCTCAAGTGCTTGTTGGATTTCTTACATGTTTCTTAACCATAACTGAGTTCTTCTGTGCTGTGCATGTCTTTGTGTTTTGTGTCAACACTAGTTTTGTGTAGTTGTATTTTGTAAAAATTACTGGAACATAATAGATAAATGCTCCAGACCTTTGTTTGGGTTGGAGACAATGAATCTGTTAGGGTGCGTAGGTGTCTTGTTCAGTTGGTACAACCTACATAGTGATATCGTTAATAAATAGTAATATTCTTATCATTTCTGTAGGTTGGCTACATAAAAATGATTGTCTACAACATAAATGGACAGGACAAGTCAATTAGGAGGCAGAACCTAGCAAGTATTCTCACACCTCTGCTTTGAAGTGAATTATGGTCACATCACTCAGGGCAAGCATTGCTGGCCTCTGCTGTGGCCCAGCAAGAAGCCCATGTACATGCTCTAAAGCAAAGTAGCTCAGCCTTAGGCACGAAGATGTTCTTGGACTTCAAGTCCCAGGAGCCCTGATCAACAGGTCTACCAACTTGGGTTTCTGGAAATTGAAATCCAAGAACCCTTGGAGGCCCAATTTTGAAAAAAAAAAACTTGCTCTAGAACCCTCCTGATCCATTGTATTTCTCACCAAGACAAAGAGTTGGAAGCGGCCTGAAGATTGTTGGGTGGGTATGATTGGAAAAGGAAGTAACAGGCAGGGGAAACATTAAGCTTCCTCCCTGTTCTCCTGTAGTTTTTCCTCACTCAATGATGTCACCCAACCTCCCGTTAACTTTGCAGATTGGTACAACCTACAACCATGAGATTGTGAACCCTGTGACCAAGCATGTTATTTCAAACACAACCTATATTTCCATATTCAATCCCATTCTGTTATTGGGAAGTCATAATTGAAGAATACAATAGCGCAGCTAACCTACCAGTCAACCACTGATTTTAGCTTTGCAGCTGACAAGTAAGATAATGGCAGGCTGAGGTTCAGAGGATATTATTGATACTCTGTTGCAATAGTCCTCTCCATACACCATTGAGTAATGTGGGTCAGGGTGGATTTTCTTAGACAGGTTTGGAAAACCTTTAACCCTCAGAAAATTTTACACTACAAATTTCTCAACCTTGTATATATGGAGGGATAATTTTCCCCCATTCCCTTTTGATGGACATTCAAAATCCATTCCTCTGTTTCCATGCAATGTTCTACTTTTCTCCCTAATGGTCTCAGACAGCCACATAAATTCCACATCATGATTCAGTCAAAGCTCCTTTGCAGAAAGCAGCATTTCCATCCAGCTCAAGCTTGTGTTCATTCAGTCTTATTTTGGCAGTTCAGATCTTACAGCTGTTTTTTGTTGTGGGTAGCAAGGAAAAGAAGATGGACTTGTTTGCTTCAGAACACATTCTCAGGATAAATAGCTAGCAGAAGAAAACACAGCCAAGAAACATGCACGAGTGTTGTCATGTGCAGGCTTGGATATTTGGCCAGAATGCTTGCAGAAGTGAAAAGCAGCTTTGATGGACAAAGTGAATTGTCTTCAAATTATGATCACAGGAAGGAGAAATTAATCTTCCAAAGCTATAGATTAGGGAACTGGACTTTATCTCAGTTTATTTCATTCATGAGGACTTGAGCATCTTCAGCTATAGTCAAAGGAGAGGGGCTTTGCAAAGCCATTTCCACAAATCAAAGGAGGATTCTTACATTAGCTTGCTGGAGTAGAACATACGGTCTTGTCTCAAATTACCCCAAAAGCTTTCAGGATAGTCATTTCCAAACTTTTGGTCCTCCAGATGGTCTTAGATTTTAGGTTACAGAATCTCTGACCATTGCCTGTGTTGGCTGAAGCTTCGGAGAGTTGAAGGCCAAACTATCTGGAGGACTGTAGAGTGAGTAACAGTGGATTCCTTGTTGATAATACTCTGCTTTTGGATTTATCTCCTTTTATCTTGTATAATGTCTCTTGACTCTGCAGAAACTGTCCCCACCATTAAGATTAGAATTTGGAGTAAATTATTCACATTCTCTTCTAGCCTAGCTTTGTGAAATTTACTTATTTATTTTATTTAAAATATTTTGACCCCACCTTTCTCCTATAAAAGACCCGATGTAGCTTACATAATTGAAAAATATGATATAAAAATTAAAAGCATATTTTAAAATATTAGAAGACATTTTACTGTTTTACTATAGAAATTTTTTTTTATCATGTCAGAAGCACACAAAGGTGCTTTCTGGGTTAAAATGATTTTTGCTGGAGGAACTCCACTCAGGGGATGCCCAGATGAGGCTCCTTTCATGTCCCCAAAATCTTTCTCCTTGCAATTTCTTGCTTTCAGTCTGCTAGATTGGCAGGAGGTGGGAAAGAGACAGGCACTCATTCTGTCATTCAGTACTCTGGTCTTGTACTGAAGACTTGCTGACCTTCCAGCTAAGAAGGTGGAATTCATATCCATTGAGCCACCACAGTCCCTGAAAAAAACAACATTTAAAAGCAGCAAGGCACAAGCAATCTCATCAAGAGTGAAATCCAGCTGGGATGTAACTAAGGCAAGTATCATCGTGGCCAATTCAGACCTTCTAGGAATGGGTTTAGTTGGCTCACTAGTTTTAACTGGGCAAATGCACTCCTCTTTGTTGTCTGATTAAGTTTCAATTTCTTAACGCTCATCCAGACACCAGGTGTTGATCTAGAACTGAAACAGTTTCCTTAAATTTAGATGAAAAGGAGAGACAGAGGCGGGTGCCATCAGTATACTGGTGACATTGAGCTCAAAAACTCCAGACAGCCTCTCTAGGCAATTTTATTTAGATGTTAAATAACACAGGGGACAAAAGAGAAACCTGAGAAACCCCACAGGCTAATGGTGTTGAGCCCTCCAATACCAACTTCTGAGTTATCCCCTCCAGGCTTGGCCTGTGGTACCATTCCATCTGCCTGGAAGTGGACATGCTTATGGCAGCCGTAAAATGCACCTGTGCATGTGTAAATGTGGTTATATCGGCCGTAAACATAAATGTCATAAATGTAGCTGAGAAGCTACAACTTTTTCTAGCACAGAGGTGGTCAACCTTAACCTAACCTTCACTTTTCCAAGGGTCCTGTCCACATTATCACATTGCAAAAAAACAAACTTACCCATTAATACAGGAGATGCAGTGGCCATTGTTACATCCACAGGAGAGTGAATATGAATAATTTTGCTTGAAAAAATTAATCTAACATAGCATCTTCAGCAGTGATATTGTCCATGGTGATGTTCCCAACTTTACATTCATTTTACTTCTTTCTTGTATCAATTTGGATTTCTGTTTTTGAAAAAGCCCATAGGAACATTTATACATACAGTATTCTCGTGAGTACTGCATCTCATGAATGCAGTTTGCTTAACATATACATTTTTGCAAGCCGTTTCCCCAAATACAATAATAATATGAAAATTTCAAAATGCTTTTTGTTTCAGTGTTAGTAATATAAGCATTTTTGCAAGTTCATTTCCCCAGTATCCATGCATTTGTAAATTTTGTTTTACTGGGACATTATAACAGGAAATTCAGAAAAATGTGAATACAGAAAGCTAATTGTGTTTCAGTTTGCATATGGGTTTTGAAAATGTGAATTAAGTTATGTTTGTATTAAAATGCAAACTGAAGAAATTTGTCTCCAGTGACTGACCATATATCTCTGGGAAAGACATAGTATCTGGTGCTTTGAACACAGGGATTTGCTTTAGCTACTATTAGTTAGTAATCTTCAGGTTAGTAACACTGATTAGCTATTCTCTATTATATTTGCAGTTTCTCTACTGCTCCTGAATCAGTGGTAATAGTTATGCATTTTATTAAGCGTTCAGAATGCTATATTGGCCAGTATTTTAAAGTATGATTGTGGCAAAGTCCTCTCTCCCTGTGTTGGATATTTAAAAGTCTAAGCGGCGGGAAAATCGCTGCTTCCAATTGGTCAGTGGGCTGGGTCAAGCAGGGTATTTAAACCCTTGCTGACCCAGCCGTTGTTGTTGTTGTTACCAGCGGTCACAATAAACATACGTGTTGTTTGGTTCACCTTCAATGGCGTCCGTGTCCTCACTCCCGCGCAAGGATCTCCGGATCTAACACTGGCGACGAGGATGGGATCCTGAGGAACGGACCAGAACCAACACACGCCAGAGCCACCACTCTCGAAGCCACCTTGCCATGGCTACTTACGTCCCTCCGGCACCCTTCCAGCCGAAGGACGAGAGATGGAAGAGCTATATGGACCGGTTTGAATTCTCCCTCCTGGCTGCAGAGCTGGGAGAGATCGCACCGGAGCGGAAGAAAGCGTTCTTCCTGACCCATTGCGGGCCCAAAGTTTACGAAGTGGCCCAGTCCCTGGTGGACCCCACGCCAATTCTGGACGTCTCGTGGGAAGCACTACAGCTGGCCCTCAAGAATCACTACGCGCTGGAGCCCTCGAGATTTGTGTTCAGACTTCAGTTCCGGGACCGATTCCAGATGTCGGGGGAAACCATCGGCGAGTACGTGGCCGCCCTAAGGGCAGCAGCCGTTCCGGCGGTATTCGGGGCATTTCTCGAGGACTCCCTAATCGAGCAGCTCATCAGGGGAGTCCGCGACAACAAACTCCGCAAGAGACTATTGGCCCGGAGAGACCTGACCCTGGCCGCGGCTATCGAGGAAGCCAGAGCTTTCGAACTCTCGACGACAACAACATCCTCCTTCAACCGGCCCCCGTCGGCACCCCGCCAAGCCTCCACTCACCATCAAGATGTCGTTCCCGATGAGGACGAAGATGAAGAAGCGGAGGTGTGTGCGACCGACGGGGGAAACTCGGGCAGGAGCGGTCAGCGCTGCGCTAGCTGCGGAGGGCCACACCAGCGGGCACATTGCCGCTTCAGGGACCCCATCTGCCGCTATTGCGAAAAGAGGGGACACATTGGAAAGGTCTGCCGGGCCAGGCAAGCGGAGAGCCAAGCTGACCGGCACATTCAAAAGTTCCCGCCGGGCAAGATGGCCGCCAACCAGAGGGCGAATCAGAGGCGCCAAGGACGAAACAGCGGCAAATTCGAAGATGCCGAGACGCACACGCTAACGATAAGCCACACCGCCACACAGAAAGGAGGAAAGTACCACACCACAGTCACGATCGACGGGGCTGAGTGTCCCATGGAGGTCGACTCTGGGGCCGCCATATCCATCATCCCGTGGCGGTGGATGAAGAAGGCATTCCCGTCTCTGAAGGTAGCGGACCTCCAGACTCAGCGGATCCGGATCAAGGACTGCCAGGGCAGATTCCTCTCCGTCGCAGGGCAGAAGTGGGTCCAAGTTAAGTACGGACCAAGGGAAGAACGCCTCCCACTGACCATCGTCCACGGCAACATTCCAACGCTGCTAGGCACAAACTGGTTCCCCGCCCTGGGACTGTCCATCGCCGGCATCCACAACACCGCGACTGACCAGCCCGGAGACGCCTCGCTGAGAAACGACCTGATGACCGAATTCCAGGACGTTTTCGGGGAAGGCTTAGGCAGGTATGTGGGGTCCCCTATTTCTTTTGCGCTCAACCCAAGCGTCGCCCCCATTAGACTCAAGGCTCGGAGAGTTCCGCTGGCACTTAAACCCAGGGTCGAGAAGGAACTCGACAAACTGGTGGCCCAAGGAATCCTCGTTCCCGTGGACCATGCTAGGTGGGAGACCCCCATAGTGACCCCCATCAAGCCGGACGGGTCAGTGCGCATCTGTGCAGACTACAAATGCACGATCAACAAGGCACTAGAGCCGAGCGCGTACCCGGTTCCCGTCATAGACCACTTACTCCATTCGCTGGGCCCTGGCAAGATCTTTGCCAAGCTAGACCTGGCCCAAGCCTACCAACAACTCCCGGTGGACGACGCCACGGCCGAAGCCCAAACCATTGTCACACACCGGGGGGCATTCAAGTGCACGAGGCTGCAGTTTGGGGTCAGCATAGCTCCGGGACTGTTTCAGAGCACGATGGAACGGCTCCTCCAAGGACTCCCGGGGGTGGTCCCATATTTTGACGACGTACTGATAATTGCAGGGGATCCCGGACAGCTAAAGGACAGGGTCGCCGCTGTCCTGGCTAAATTCAGAGCCGCTGGGCTCAAGGTAAAAAAGGACAAGTGCCTGCTGGGGGTCCCCTCCGTGGATTTCTTGGGATTCCGCATTGACGCCAAGGGCATCCACCCGACAAAGGGGAAGGTAGAGGCAATCCGGAACGCCCCGGCCCCAAAAAACAAGCAGGAGCTGCAGGCGTTCCTGGGTCTCCTGAATTTCTACGCGGCCTTCCTGAAAGGGAAGGCCACGGCGGCTGAACCCCTACACAGACTGTTAGCGGCAAGGGCAGAGTGGGTGTGGGGTCCCGAACAAAAGTCGGCCTTCGCCACTGTAAAAAATCTCCTCTCCCAGGACAGTTTCCTGATACAGTACAACGCGACCCTGCCACTGGTCCTCGCCTGCGACGCGTCTCCCTACGGCGTCGGCGCGGTCCTGGCCCACCGTCTACCCAACGGCCTCGAGGCGCCCATCGCCTATTATTCCAGGACCATGTCGCTGACCGAGAGAAACTACGGCCAGATCGATAAGGAGGCGCTGGCGGCAGTGGCAGGGGTAAGGAAATTCCATGATTACTTATATGGCCGGGACTTTGAACTCGTGACTGATCATAAACCCTTGTTGGGACTTCTGGCTGGTGACCGGCCTACACCCTCTGCCTTGTCTCCCCGGATGCAACGTTGGGCCCTTTTCCTGTCGGGGTACTCATACACCTTGGTCTACCGCCCCGGGAAACACATGGACAACGCTGACGCCTTAAGCAGATGCCCCCTTCCGACCCAGGAAGGCGCGGAAAAGGGGGAGGCATCGGTTCTTGCCCTAGACGTCCTGGATTCTTCCCCCACTACATCGGCCGAGGTTGCCAGGGAAACGGCGAGAGACGCCGACCTCCGGACTGTGTCCAGCTGGGTTCACCGGGGTTGGCCGGACAAGGGGGAAGGGGAATTCAAGGTATTTCACGACAAAAGGAACGAGATGTGTTACGTGGGGGGTTGCTTGCTGTGGGGGGACCGGGTAGTGATTCCCAGGAAACTCCGTCCCAAGGTCTTAGACACTCTGCACGCCAGCCACCCGGGAATAGTAAAAATGAAAGGATTGGCCCGAAGTTACGTGTGGTGGCCTGGCATTGACAAAGACATAGAGTCATGGGTGGCCAAATGTACACCTTGCCAATCATCACGGCCCAATCCCCCGGCAGCCCCGATCAGGGAATGGGAACAACCCTCGGGCCCATGGCAGAGGATTCACATTGACCTCGCCGGCCCATTCCATGGCCAAACGTTCCTGATTGTCGTGGATGCATACTCAAAATGGTTGGAAGTCCGACTCTTGAGTAGCACCACAGCTAGAACAATAATCAGGCAACTCAGACAAATCTTTGCCACGCACGGCATCCCCGACACACTCGTCTCCAATAACGGGCCTCAGTTCACGGCCACGGAGTTCGAGCAGTACCTGGCATCCCTGGGAACCAGACACGCTCTCACATCCCCGTTCAGGGCACAAGGGAACGGGCAGGCAGAGAGGTTCGTACGAAGCGCAAAGGAAGCCCTGGGAAGGCTAGGTCCGGGGGACTGGCAGGAACGCGTGGACACGTTCTTGTTGGCCCAACACAACCTTCCCTGCGCTGCCACAGGAAGGGCCCCCGCGGAGTTGCTCATGGGTAGGAGACTCCGCTGTCATCTCGATCGGTTACATCCCAGGTACTCCCCAGACAAATTCAAGGGAGATCAACCACAGGGCAGGACACTAGCCATTGACTCGCCAATCTTTGCCAGGAACTATGCGCCCGGCCCACCGTGGGAAGAGGGAACCGTCAGCGAGATGCTGGGTCCCTACACCTACACGGTTCGCCTCGCTGATGGTCGGACATGGAAACGCCATGTCGACCAACTCAGGAGGCGAACAAGTCCCGACACGGATAGCAACCTTCCCCAGGGAGTGCAGACCGGCGCTGAGCCAGACATGCACCCGATGGACGAACCGGTCACCGACCCGGTTCGGCCAGAAGACACCCCCAGTTACGCAGCACCACCACCAGTCAACTTACCGTGTGGAGCAGGCTCACCCCCGGTCACCGCGGAGCCCGACGGTCGTGTCCCGGAACCGCCAGCGGCCCAGCCGGGGCAGAGCGAGAGCGACAGGTCCGCTCTGCTCGATGCCCCAGCGCCGACTGAACTGCGCAGGTCCGATCGTGTACGGACACGCCCCCGTCACCTGAACGATTATATATGTAAATAGCGGACTAAGGCATTCTGGGGGAAAGGGGTGTTGGATATTTAAAAGTCTAAGCGGCGGGAAAATCGCTGCTTCCAATTGGTCAGTGGGCTGGGTCAAACAGGGTATTTAAACCCTTGCTGACCCAGCCGTTGTTGTTGTTGTTACCAGCGGTCACAATAAACATACGTGTTGTTTGGTTCACCTTCAATGGCGTCCGTGTCCTCACTCCCGCGCAAGGATCTCCGGATCTAACACCCTTCATTTGTCCTGAACATATTGTCAATGAGATGTGATAGAATTTGGTTACTATGAGAGAGAGAGAGTAATTTTATCTCCATAATTTTCATGTTCCATTCCTGATTTCATTCCCGCCCTGCCATCTTTGTTGTCAAGCAATATCTCTTTTGTTTAGTTTTGCCTTCCTCCTTTTTAATGGGCCGGACATTGCACTTTATCTGATGTTCTGATTTTGGAGGCATTTCAGTGTAACATTGGAGATGTAGATCTTGTGATCATAAAATGAGATTTGCAAATGGGAGATCTAATCCTCTACAGATCCAATCTCTACTTCAAAGTCTGGTTGCATGCAAACACAGCTTGCTGGGGGTTTTTTTGTTGGTCGAGCTGTGCAGTGCATTTTATGTAACTGAACAACAAATTACAAAGCAAAGGAGGAAAATATCTTTTTGGAAACCTCCTGGGAAGGCAATGTTGTGAGCTGTACTGTAGCATTTTGCAACCTCCCTCTGACCCAGTGATGGCGAGCCTTGGCACTCCAGGTGTTCTTGGACTTCAATTTGCAGAAGCCCTGATCAGCACTCCTGCTGATCAGGGCTTCTGGGAATTGAAGTCCAAGAACACCTGGAGTGCCAAGGTTTGCCATCACTGCTCTAACCTGTTGGGACATGTTCCTTCATCTGATCTGGATTGAGACTGGCTTTCGATGTGATTTATTCTGTGTACAGATTGAACAGAAAGGGGATAAAATGCATTCTTTTCAGACACCTTTGCCTATAGCAGTGATGGTGAACCTTGGCACTCCAGATATTCTTGACCTTCAATTCTCAGAAGCCCTGATCAGCAGGAGTGCTGACTTGGTAATTTCAGTCCAAGAACACCTGGAGTGCCAAGGTTCACTATTACTGGCCTATAGGAAACCATTCTGCCTCTCTATAGTCCAACAACAAATGCTTATCTATGTTTATTCCAAAAGCAAAAAACACACACACCAAAAACAAACCACAAACAAACAAAAAACAACAATAATCCCCCAATCCCAACACATCCAGGAGTAACAGGACAATGTTCATCCTGGTTCATTCGAAGAGATCTCTTGGAGGCACCGTGCTTCTCTAGTAAACCTGAGGGCCACAAGAGAGTGTTGATATGTTCTAGATATTTGTCTCTCAAACCAGGAACCAGATGCTTTACTAGTGTTGCCCTTCAAATTTCAAAGTAAATAGAGTGAACTAGGCCAGGGTTCCTCAAACTTGGTTCTCTAGGTGTTGTTGGACTTCAGTTACCAGAAGCCTAAGTTAGCATACCTGCTGATTAGGGCTTCTGGGAATTGAAGTCCAAGAACATCTGGAGACTCAGTTTTGAGGAACCCTGGATGAAACAATTTGTGGACCTCTACATATTCCTGAAAAGCAATTCCCCTGGATCTCCTGCCATTGGCCAGTTACAGCCTAACATCTTGAGAACCATAGATTGAACATCCCTGGCCTACAGATATAGAGTGGTTTGGGTATGATATTCTTCCAGATACTTCTGATGATACCTTTCATTTGCTTAGTCCTGCAAGTACAGTAGTATATTTTTAAGTTGCACAGAGCTATTCTTTAGAAAGAAGAAGTGATAATGGTGTATCACTTTAAAGCTGGATAGTAAAATGTAAAGGTTTTCCTTGCTCGAAAGCCAGTCGTATCCGACTCTAGGGTTCAATGTTCATAACTATTATTTATTTTAAATACTGTATTTATTCCTCATCCTGTTATTCAAACAAACGCTTAGGTATCTTTAAGAGATGTTATCATGATCACCATGTGTTAATTCATTTGGTCTTTTGGACCAACCAGGTGATCTAGCTTAGAAAAAATTGAAATAACCTTACCAAGAATGTCTTTTCCTTTCCTTACTGAGGCATCTGTGTCTAATGATGACTTCAAACTGATAAAAATTTAGCAATTTTTAAAAAATTAACCCAAATTTCACTTCTGATAAAAAAATAGCCTTCCTGTATCTGTAAGCTCCATTTTGTACTTAGCTGTTTATGTTCCCCTCACCTACATCTGTCATAATTTCTTTAGCTATTTTAAGTGTTTCTTGTGTCTGCCTTTCATTTCTCTGCCTCCTGACCCCACTTATGGTCTAGCCATCTTATGGGTGATTCTCCTAATTAGCTTTGCTTTCATTTAATCCTTTGAAAACAAATTTCCTTAAAATGAGATGGGGGAAAACCCTCTATCTATCCTTCGCCCTTCCCAGCTTGGCTTTGCCTTAAAAGCACAATCTCTGCATTTATTTTCCATTCCATCGTTCTCTAGATAGGCCTTTATTTGCATATTTGATTAAGCTCTCTATGTTATCAGGGAGCTTGTTGGAATAACAGCCGGTCCGGTGATAACACAGCAGAAACCCATCTCTTTCTTTCTTTCATGAGTGGAGCTTGTCACCCATCTGTCGGCAATCTTAGCTCCCACAGTTCTCTGCTCCACCACCATTGGTTTTTTTTTTGAACCCTTTATATCATCTTTGAACAACCTGGTTCTTGACCTGTGCCTTGAGGAGGAGGCAGTTAGACAGAGATAGTGGCACCAGCTCTCTTAGTGCCTTTTGTAGGTATGTGAGGGCAAAGCAGGAGACGTTTGATGGGTGATGTGTATGCGGTGGGTGGGAGGCAGGGGATTAATTCAATCTAGGTTTGGTTATTCCAACATAGGTGGAGAAAGAATGAGAGACCTTCTGTTCAGTTCATTTTTTTTGTTACGAATCTACCAAAATTGGCAAAAAAAAAATTGTATTCAAGATTTTGAGGTACAGTATTAGCAAAGCAATCATACTTATATACTTTATTTTAGCAGCTTCACGTCTGACCTAGACAAGGAAGAAGAAGAACTGCCCCATAGTGCTTAGTTCATTCTCTGGGTGACTCACAAGTTAATTACTAATTTTACTGACCTCAGAAGGATGGAAGGCTGAGTCAACCTGAAGCCTTGGTCAGGATCGAACTCACAACCCTTTGGTTGTGAATCCAGTTTGGATTCTTTCTTTCTTTTTACTCTTCAGCTGAGGGTTTCTATATTTTTAAGGTAGAACAATTCAGACAGTTTCCTCTGTATGCTCATAAGTTTTGTTTCCAAAAAACGGAAGGGGGGGTTGACTCTGGGTCGTATTATAGGCATGCATTAAGCTGGGATGTGATATTTTGGGACTGCAGGAACATCCCTCTCCACAATTTTTCTCACAAGTTGCTCCAAATTATTTTTTCAACCTTTTAATCTTTGCTCACAGTAGAAGGGGACTAGAAAAATTGTCCAGGAATAGGCTCTCCCCTCTTACAATGTACTATCATACCTATGCTGAATTTTAAACACAAAGATGATATGTAGCGGGGGTTCCCAATCTTTTCCTGCCAGGGGCCTTCCCACGCCCCCTCAGTCAGCTGAGGGGCCAGTCACATGGCTCTTCCTGGTGGCAGTGGTGGGAGCAGTGCATGCATTTGTGCCGCATGTCTGAGCATTTTCCACACCGTTGCTTCCCTTGGATTTTTTACCACATTTTCGTGGCGTTTTGGTGCAAAAATGTAGCGATTTTGGCACTTCCAGTGATGTCGGGGCTCTTCTGTTGGTGGTGGCAATTTGGCCCAGGGGCTGGATCCTGCCCCTGGCATATAGGAAGAAAATCTTATTATTTTTAAAATCCAAATTGAAGAACTTCTTTGAGGCTAGACCACAGTCGTTCCCCAAAGTGCTGTAAAACATGCTTCTTTACACTTGTATCTGGTCCTCTGGATTAAGCAGCTGTGTGATTTTTGCATGTGTTCTTTTTTATTTTTAACCCTTGTCACCGGATCTAAATCCTCAGACAGGAGCAGAATAGAAATGGAAGAAAATAGAGCTAGAGTAGCAGACTGGTTGTCTGATTGGGTGGGTCTGATTGATTAATTGCAAGGCTTGTAGCATTTTAAAAAAAAAGTCTTGGATCATATGCAATGCACGTATAAAGTCCAGGTTTGGTCCTTGCAATCTTCAGTTGATAAGATCTCCAGTAATAGCTGGTGGAAAAGCCTGTTACTTGAAGGACAGTGAGTTGGGGAGATTTAAGAGAGATGCATAAAATTATGCATGGTGTGGAAAGGGTTGATGGGGGAGGTTTCCCCTTTTCACAGAGGGTGGTTAGACCAGCAAAAGCTAGTTGTGATTTAATTTAATTTATTTTAATTTAAGTTTTGCACTTATATGCCAATCAGGGAACCCAACTCAGGATGGCTCACATAATCATCAAACAATATACACAGTAAACACAATATACACAGTAAATTAAGCAATATACAATGACCAATATACACAGTAATACAAGGTAAATAAACACATAGTCATATAGTATACAAAATTATATCAACAAACAGCTTATAATAATATTCAGTACAATACAATACAATAACAGCCTTTCTACCATGGCCACAGAGAAGTTCCAAGGGCGGCGGCGAGCTCCTGCCGCTATCACAGCCCTTTAAAGCCCAGAGAGGAGAGGGGGCCAAGAACATCCAAGAGGGGTGGGGGCGCAAGAGGTCCGGGCACCCATGGCTGGTGGGCCTCTTAGCCCATGCCACAGCCAAAGTCCGGAGGCAGTGGTGGTGGTGGTGAGTCCTGCTGCCCGCTGCCATAGCGGCCTTTTAAAGCCCAGAGAGGGGTGGGCCCCAAGAGCGTCGGCAGCTGGAGAAGTCCAGGCACCCATGGCTGGTGGGCTTCTTTGCCCCCGCCATGGCCAAAGTCCAGGGGTGGACTTTTCTCCCTGGCCCCAAGGATGGTGGAGAACGAAGTCAGCTGGGCAGCAGTGTCAGGCCACCCAGTGAAGTCAGCAGCTTTGAATATCTATCTATTTTTACCATGTTGGTCTGGTGGATTCTGGAAGCTGTAGTCCAGAAATAACTTTTCCAGTCTGTACTTAAGATGCCCTGACCTTCTCTAGGAGATCTGAGAACATCTCTTTCTTGTACAAACTCTTTGCTATGCATTTCACTGGAACTGGATAAATGTACAAAGCAAAACATATTTTGCTATAAAGCGAAGGTGTAAATCTTTGTGCTCATGAGTTCCTGTCGCTTTGTTGTGTAGGCATATGAACATACACATGATTCTCTGAGTCTAAGTCAGGGCGAGGTCAAGGTTTCAGCGTTCTTCTAGGACTGATCTGAAAAATACATTGCTGAGATGCATTCCCAGCTGTGTGATCTTTCAACCTACTTTGCAAAAGGCAATGCTTGCTATTAATGTGACAGACTCTCTGTATGTCGCACTGAGAGTGTGAAACTGTTAGGGATTGACTGGCAGCATTGTTCAAATGAATTCTAAAGCTGTGTCTGAGTGCAATTAGACCCCAGACAGAAGTCTTGGGAGAAAGAAAAAGGAAGATAAAAACCTGCTCATGATTCCTAACTCAGGAAAAATCTTATTTCTCTAGTATTTCTTGAGAAGTAGTGCCTGTATTAGGGTATGTTCTTGCTGTTGTTTGATTTTACTAATCATGAGACACAACATTATTAGAAACTTTGGCCACTCAATGTTTTCTTTTTTCTTTTTGTTTCTGCTGCTGCTAATGATTATATTAATGAAACTAATGCTTGAAAAAATATATGGGAATGGGAGAGGGAAGTTAGACTCTGTTCTAGCAGGGTAGAACTCTAGTTCTTGGTAGTACATAAGAGAAGATGAGTTGAGATTAATTGGTATACTGCACTAGATAGACTCTCACATAAGAGTGAAAGACTTGTAGTCAAGTGGCTGCTTGGTCACATGCTCCCTTAGTCAAGGCAACTTTCGAGGATTGTTGTGCAGTTAAAACATGGAGGGTTATGATGGTGAAGAAGGAGATGGAGCCACGTTCAAGGCAAACTAGTTTATAAATACAGCAATTAAATCAATCAATTGATTAAACATTTCAATATATCCTGCCTTTAAATTAATCTTTTGAATTAAAGGGTGGAAAAAACTGGGTCCAGGGTTGCCATAATTCTTTCCCACCAAACCGGGACAGCCACATGACATCATTGCATTCTTCAAACTGTGCATGTGTTGGATGAAGCTGTCAAGGAGACAATGGTTCTAAGATCCCACAGAATCTCAGCTTGGGGTAGCTTCCATCTTTATCCCTCTTTTTCAGTGGCTCCGTGAGCTGGAGCTCTCTGGGCTAAGTGCTCTTGCCTGTACCATTGCTCAAAGTGAGCCATATGATTTTTGCAAAGAGTTAATTCACTGCCTCCCTGCCTTTCTTTCAATTACCCCATGTGCAAGCAGCTCTCCTTCCCCAGCAGACTTCTCAGGGTGCTGTTTTGCCTTCACAATTTGCAAGCTGGATAATTGAAAGAAAGGCAGGGAGGCAGTGAATTAACTCTTTGCAAAAATCCTTGGTGGTGGTGGTGTGATCTTGCCTCCTTTGTTCAAATTTAAAAATCTGGGACTTTTACATGTTTTTTCTTGAACCGGCTGAGACAATTAGCTTCAATCAGGGGAAATCCCAGAAAAACAGGACATATGGCAACTCTAACTGGGTCTCAACTTGCTACCGTGACCAGAATTCAGCTTATGCTGGAAATGTACCATTGTGCTTCTTAAATGGGGAACTTGAGAGTTAGGAATACTGTTGGAAGAATAGCAGCCTTCCATGCACTAACACAGGTGTCCATTAATATTTCTTCTCAATTTCCTCTTTTCAAAACTAACCAAACTAAGGTCCCTCATCCCCCCCTCTCATAGGATCTGGTTTCCAGATGTTTTACCATCTTGGTAATGCTTCCTTAGACAAGTTTCAGGTTGTCAAAAATATTTTTGAATGGTGATGCCCAGAACTGATGAAGGGTGATCAAGGTATATGAGCAGAAAGCACAGAACAAAATATATGGTCAGAATATTCTGGGTATTCTATAGATTACTGGGTTAGCAGAGTAATTCTGGTTGTTTTGCTCTCTTAATAGGAGAGGGCAACATGTGGCTCATGCTATGCACAGGCCCCCTTTCAGTGCTCCTTTAAAGATGGTTGGATAGCTCAGACTTGGCTGGATAGCTCAGTGGTTTTAGTATCTGGCTGCAGAGATAGAGGTTGGGAATCTGATTCCTCACTGTGTCTCCAGGGAAAAGAACCAGCCTGTGTAGTCCTGGGCAAGCTGCACACAGTCCCAAGGACTCCCGCTAGAGGAAAGGAATAGCAAAAAAAGAAAAAAGAAAAAAGAAAAAGCCTTCTCTGTAATCTCTATTTAGAAACCATGGGAAGAGTCATCATAAGTTTTCTTCTGAGACTCTGTTGCTGTTGAAGTATGATGCTTTTAAAGTCTGCAAAAGTCTCCTAGAAAACTGAGGTGCACTTCTGTTGTCTTCTGAGCTATTCACTAGCTATTTGGGGGTCCATTTATTCTAGATGTAGGGATCCTGGAGCCCTCCATTTGTTAGTGACTGCAACTCCTTAAAACATGGAATGACCATAGCTTTTGAGAATAGTAATCCAAAGTACCTGAATGCCACCGGGTTACCTATCTCTGATTTTGACTTTTGCATTGAGCCTGATCTTATTAGTCGATGTTAGTAGCAGAAGGCTATTGTTAGTGTACACTGTATTAAAAGAAGTGCATGTAGACACTTCTTGTTGACACCAATGATGTTTGGAACATATGTACAAAAATGTTTTTTTAACTAGGTCTAGTCTGTCTAGACCAGATTTTCCCAACCTTGGACTCCCAGATGTTCCTGGACTTCAATTCCCAGAAGCCCTGATCAGCAGGTGTACTAACTTGGGTTTCTGTAATTGGAGTCCAAGAACACCTGGAGGCCCAAGGTTGAGAACACTATTATCAACTCTTGATTGGCAGTCATGGCTCTCCAGTATTTCAAAAAGGGTTATATGTTAAGTCTCTCAAGGAAGTTTTCTGCTGTTTGCTGCTGGTCTCCCATATGAATGCTAAGTCTACTTCTGAAATTAGACGCAATCATACATATTCAGGGGTGGGTGGGAGTATTTTTATATACAAGGACCAGATCTCAGAATCAGATTGTTCAACTAAATACAAGCTCAGAAATGACCTTCTGTTAACTTTGCTTAGTGCAAGTGACAACTTAAATTGCTTTCCTCCTAGGTCATGCTTCACAATCAAGCTGGAACCTAATCTATATATGAATTACAGTATATCCTACCTAGCGATAATCCCACTGGCCCATCTGCTAAAATAAATAAATAAATACATCTATATCCTGTTCCACTATTTAGGCATGAACTTTTGGATTTTTCTTCTTCGGGGGTATCTGCAAGTTCTTCCAGACTGACAGCTGACTATTAATTCTGAAGCTTTCCAGGAGAGGTTATCTTTGGGGCTGACGGAAATATCCTCATATTAATTTTTCAAAATCTTCCTGATGAAATCTAATTAAAAACAGCAACCCCAGTTGTGTGCAAATCTCCGTGTGTTTGTCTCATTTGTCATAAGCATGATGAAAGGGCAGAGAGATTGGAGGTTGGGGAATTATGACTTGCTGGATCAGATGGGGCTCCACACGGCTCTAAAATCATTGAAAGATTTGATCCTTTCCCCTCCTTCCCCTTCCCTTTTTATAGCGTTACTTCTAGCCTTTCTCCTGGATGATTTGTATGCATGTGTTTCTGTGTGTGCATGCAATAGATGCAGTTTGCTGGAGCCTGGAGGAACATGTCCATGGTAGACAAAACTTATGCAACAAGGACATGTCTTTCATAGGAATATAAGGAACATAACTTCACTGATGATGCATACATCACCTCCCCTTATTTATGGTTGAAATGCTTGTCTGGTGGGATTTGTTTGCAACAGATGTCTAGATATGCTTAATTTTCTTTCTAGCTGCTCTGGTTTCTGTCAACAGTTACTTTATCCAGTACGTATAAGTAATTTAGAGCCATGGGGCCCACACCCCACATGGTGACTTCAATTCCCAGAAGCCTAAGTCAGTACATTGGCTGATCAGTGCTTTGGGGAATTGATTTAGGCTTCTGGGAATTGAAGTCCCAAGAACTAAAGGTTGGGAAACATTGATTTAGAGAGTGTGTGTGTCCAGAACACTTTCCATTTAAGAACACTGTAATCATGATTTATTTATTTATTTACTTGAATTTGTATACCACCCTCCTTACCAGGGCAACTCAGGGCAGTTTAACATATCATATAAAAACATCAATAACAAATTTGGATCAAATGTGGATCTAATTAGAGTTGGATTAGGAAATTCTTCAGCAAGTCAAAGTATGCAAAAAGAAACTTGTTATGATTTTTTTTATTGTGTCAGAAGCGCACAAAGGTGCTTTCTGAGTTGAAAGGAGTTTTGCTGGAGGAACTCTGCTCAGAAGATGATCGAATGAGACTCCTTTCATGTCCCCAAGATCTTTTCTCACAGAAGTGGTCCCTATTTATCTACTTGAAATTTATTACTTTCAAACTGCTAGGTTGGCAGGAGCTGGGACAGAGACAGAAACTCACTCTGTCATGCAGTACTTGGGTTTTGAACTGCTGACTTGCCAACCTTCCACCTAACAAGGCAAGCATCTTAACCACTGAGCCACCACATTCCCCTTCTTGTTATTATGAGTGACATTTATTGGATTGAGGATCATGCTCAGTTTTGCCCCCACTGAAGACTGCACTCTCCCTGAACAGTGTTGGAGTAACTAATAGTTTTCCTGCATACGTGACATGTAACTGAGTAAAACCTATTTTCTAAAAGGTATGGGATAATTCAGGATGAAATGTTGTGAAACCATTTGAGACTTATGTCTGATGGCTGGGCTCCAGATTCCCACAGATATTATAATCCCTGGCTAGAACAGCTGCAGGATTCTGTGAGTTGTAGTCCAACCCCCCCCCCCCCCAATATTTTCCAACTCTGATAAAGGTACTGTATATTATTTGGTAATAAGTTACCGGTATGCTAATTGTCCATGTTCACTTCCAATATGGTTACACTAGCTCTTCTGATAAGAGGGATTTTACTTCAATCTTCCATATTGTTCTGTGTGGCCTAATTTAATTTATGTTGAAACCCCCCCCCCCCCCCAATCAGAGTTAGCAGCTGGGTACAGCCAACTCTTGCAGAAGATAATAAAGGAAAATAAATGTTGGTTGTTTATCAAACAACATTTGGTGTGGGTTGAAATGTACAACTTGAAACAGATGTTTGCCACTTTTGAGCAAAGGTTGGAGAGGTTATTTTTCTCCTGCAGCACATGCTGGCCAGATTCAGAATCACAAACATGACTGAATACACAGGAATTCAAAGCTGGACTTTAAGGAGCTAGCTACTCAAAGTAACTTTTTCCAGATTCTATTCTCAGTTTGTCTCAGTGGTGTGCCCATTCCCTAGTTATTGAAATGAGCAACACCTTATTATGTAGAGTACCTGGATGGCAGCTGACTAGATAAGACCAGAGACTACCAGAAATGAATAAAACAGAACCCAACCTGAGACCCTGTTGCTTTAAGTCAGGTGTGACAATCTTGGGTTAGTATACCAACAGTCTGACTCAGTATGAAGCAGTTACTTGTACTCACATTGTTTCTAAATAAGCTATCCTGTGCTACCAGGTACTATACACATCTGTTTGGGGTGGGGTTTTTTTCAGGAGCAGGGAGAGAATAAGGCAAAAGGTCAAGAAACTCACAAGCTTAATAGTTGTTCTGAAAATGAAGACCTATGTCAGTTGGTTTTTCATTGGGGCCCACGAACACCATTGCCACTCCCGGAAATGGAAGCGGAGACATTTACTTCAACTGTAAATGCATCCGCGGCTGTACTAAACATGGAAGTGGGACGTTTACTTCATCCATAAATGCTTCTACTTCCGGGGATGTGATCTGGTCCATTCAGCTGTCCTGGAGGCATGGTCAGGCCCACGGCACAAAAAGTTGAGAATTCCTGATATACAGTTTCTCTTGAGGATGAGAAAAATCTGGAAATATTTGCTACATTTTGAGATTAATCCATGTTTTAGGTCTGCTGCTTTTGTTTAGGTTCATCAAACTTCAGTTGCTCATCTCCTGATTATTTTTCTACTTAGATGTAATTAAATGTGGCCTTAGATAATCTATAGCCTATCAGGGGGGAAATGTGGCAGGCCAGATTCAGACTCACAAACATGCCTGAATACCAGGAATTTAAAGCTGGATTTTAAGGAGCAACCTACTCAGAATTCTCCTAGATAAGAAAATCTTTAACCATGACTTTTGGTTGTAAATATTAAATTCTTGTAAATATTAAATTCTGCCATCTCTGTGAAGTAATCTGGGGATCTTGGAAAGTTTTAATCAGAAATTCTTGCTTATTTCACCTAGGAGTTCATTCTTTTCCCATTTCGATGAAAATTCCACCTTTTCTTTATCATGTCTCTTTTTTCTGTTTCCATTTGCTTATGTGTATGCTAGGGGAAAGTTCCCTAAATAAAACATGTGTGTTGGTAAAGTTAAAGTACACATTTTTAAATATTAGCAGAAATAGCATGTCATGTAAAACTATTTATATGGACCAGAATCATATTAGTGAAGTTACTTCTTTGGTATAACTCTTAGCAGAAAATTGCTGTAAGTTAAGTTGACACTGACATTTCAGTTGTGTGACTTGGTGTACAACAGGAAATGTCTTCACGTGTAGCAATTCTCATAGGATTTTACACAAGAGGAGTTAATGCTGGCATAAATGTGCAATAGGATTCTAGCCATTACATTATCTATCCATGCAAAAATGTGCACCATAGAAAAATGTAGACATGTTTTTGTTCAGCCATTAAATAAACAGTTCACTAACTGACATAGAAATAGGATGGAACCAGACACTCAAGAGTGTATTGAAAGGAAGTGTGAAATTAAGGTGAAAAGCTCCTTTTCATTTCAGTAGGATCTGAAAGTTGGAACTTTTCTGTCAGTTGTCACTAAGGTCTTAAATACCTTCTTCCATCTGAAAATCTTTTTTCTATTTCTCCTCCTCCTCCTCCTCCTACCACCACCACCACCACCACCACCACCACCACCACGTCTAGGCCAGATGTGAAAGTACATTTATACAACATTTCTCTACTTTTCCCCATCAGCAGCAACAAAAATAAACTCAACTCAGCAAAGCCAAGGGTAACTTGAAAAAACAAAAGAAGGGAGAATGAAACACAAAACACATTGTTGGGAGGATAGAAAGGGGGAGGTTAACTGCTTCCCAGAAGCCTCATTGCCGCATATGATGGGGGGCAGAGGTTAAAACACAGCCATCATAACCTTTATTATACTTCTCTTTTGTATGTGAAGCCATTAACTGCAGGAGGTATCGCAGATGTGCCACAACATTGGTGACAGGAGAGAAATTCAATACACACATTGTAACCTAATTTATGGTTAGTGGGAGGAGGGAAAGGAGAGGGGCCAGAGACAGAGTGTTGTGGTTCTGCATTTTGAAGCCTGCAAGAAAAGGGTTGGAAAAGCATCTGTGTGGAAGAGGATGGAACGATGCATTGACATTGCACCTGCTGGTTTTCTTTCTCTTCTTTGCAGTCTATCCTTATTCTTTTGAAATTGATACGCCTGTTTTATCAAGGTTCTAGGTCTTATGTCATCTCTAATTATGTTCAGACAAGCTTGCAAAATCTTCTTCAGACCTTTGGTTAGAATGAGTTAAGGCTTAATACACTTCTAGGTGGTGTAGATTTCTGAGCGTTGCTTACTCAACATGTATTTCCTGGTTGTGAGTTTCTGGAGTCTGAAGTAGAGGTCTTCCACATCATGAGTCTGCTTCTCCTCCTCCTCCTTCTCTTTGTCATTTCGTGTCTGGGTCAGACTTTAAACTACCAAAATAAAGCTGACTTCTTGGCTTTGTTGTTGGCCAAAATCAAATTCTTTTTTTGTATATGTTTCCAGAAGTAAAGGCAGATCAGCAAATGAGTCAGATTCTATATTTCTCCACATTCACACAGGAGCACCCTCTAGAGCATTTTGGTTTTGTATTTAGGGACTCTGACCCTCAACCTCTTCAAGATCCACTAAGTGCTGTAGGGGTGGTCAAATTCCTCAGCCATCTCCTCCTTTAATGTTGTTCTTTGTTCTGTGAGCTCCTTCTTCTATCTTCTAATTTGGTTTTGCTCTTGCATACCCTCAAGACTATTTGTTCTTGCCATAAAGCTCTTCCTGGATCTGAGATGGCGGACTTGCGATCTATCCTAAAAAGCCACTTCTCTCCCTTGGATTTTGGATTATTTCAAAATTCTCCAACCCAATGCTCTACCAGATATTTTGGACTACAATTCCATCCCTTGAACTATTGGCAGTACTGACTGGAGTTGGTGGGTTTGTGATTTAAAAAAAAACCCACTGCAGGGTCTTGTATTGGAAAATAGTCTCATTATCAGGTCTGGCCCAGTTTTAAGCACATTTGTCTCCAGCTTTCAACTTTGAGACCAGTGGTTCCCATGCGCCACAAGGGGACTTCAATTCCCAGTAGCCTAAGCCAGTAGATTGGCTGATCAGTGCTTTTGGGAATTGACTTAGGCTTCTGGGAATTGAAGTCCAAGCACCAAAGGTTGGGAAACTCTGCTCTAGACCCGTATCTCCCATCTCCCTACTTTGTTCTAACCTCCCGGGATTGTCTGCTTTGGACTGTAAGCTCCTTAGGATCTGTCAGGCTGCGTCTGTGAAACACTGAAAATTCCTAAGTAAGATGTATTATTTAAAAAAATAATAACTGTCATTTTCATGCAAATTATGCTCAAGGCAATTAAAGAGCCAATCACAAAAAGACGGTATAAAAGTAGAAAAATCATAAAATATGTAGCAGTGGCCTTTGAAGACGATAATCAATGGACACAAATGAAGTAGGAAAATAATTCATTCTTTCAAGGAGCAAAGACTTGAGGTCACCCATGAAATAGATGGGGGTCATTCCATGAAACTGAATAAATTTCTCTTCTATTCCATTTGCAAGAGTGCAGACTGTGCAGTGTAAAACCTGACTCTCTGTTAAACCAAAGCCAAAACAAAAAATGCCAACTATAAAACACATATTCTGTCTTATTCAAAATCTGGGGACTTGTGTGTATCTTTCTAATGCAGCAGTAACAACAGTGGAAATTTCACCTTGCTGTGCCCAGTTCACCTCAGTTACTTACCATTCAAGGCTGGTTTAATGGATAATGTCTTGCAATAACTTCCACACTAATGTAACAGTTTTAATTGGAAAAGATATGGAGGGGATTTTATGAGGTATACTGTGGGATCATTATGGCAGTCTACTCTAGCAGTGTTGGACCTATAAACCATCATTCTAATGCAATATCTAATTTATTTATTTATTTATTTATTTAAAGATGTTGTAGGCTGGAAAGGTGCAAAAAAGGGCAAAGAAAATGATCACAGGAACAACTCCAATATGAAGAAAGGGTGCTATTTAGCTTAGGAAATGAACAAAGGAAGGAGTGATGTGACAGAGGTTGGTAAAATTATATGTGACGTGGGAGAAGTAGGGATAAACTCTTCTCCCTGTTTGCAAAAATTTGCATTTGAGTATGTTCACCGGAGCTAAAAGGAACTGTGGTGGCTTAGTGGTTAAGACGTTGAACTTGATGACTGGAAGGTTGGCAGGTCAGCAGTTCGAGATCTGAGTGATGCATGATGAAATGAGCTCCCATCTCTGTCCCAGCTCCTGCCAACCTACCAGTTTGAAAGCAAGAAGTTGTAAGCAGATAAATATGTACCACTTTGGTGGGAAGGTAAACAGTATTCCATGCACTCCAGTGTCTAGTCATTTCTGCCACAAGTCCATGGAAACATCTGTAGATGCCTACAGCACTGGCTCTTTGGCTATAAATGGAGATGAACACTGAACCCTAGAGTTGGATATGATTGGCTTTCAAGCAAAGATGACCTTTACCTTTACTGGAGCTAAATGTGGAAGATCAGGGCAGATAAAATGAGGTAGTTGTTTGAGAACTGGTATGACATAGCAGTTAAAAGTACAGTAATACCTTGGATAACGCTAAGACTTGGTTCCACAAGTCTTGGTGTTATCCGATTTTTAGTGTTATCTGATCCATGTTAAAATCCTATGGGATGGATCGGATAACGTTAAAGCTCCATAGAGATACATTGTAACCGCACAGGCTTTAGCGGTTGTTATCCGATCCATCCCATAGGACCTTAACGTTATTCGATCCAATTCTCCACCCCAGATTGCTTAATGTTATGCGATTTTAGCGTTATCCGAGGTAAACGTTATCCAAGGTATTACTGTACTAATAAGGTGAATGGGTTTAAATCCCTACTTGGTTGTGTAATTCTGGGTAACTTGGAAGGAAAATACATCTCACTGGTTTATTGAAAGGATGGACTGGAAATGAGAAAAGCTTTAAAATGTAGGAGATAGCAGTGATTTCCAACATGCGTGGCTTTAAGAGAGAGTGAATATAATGGATAGATGTTATCTCCATGCCAGAGTAATCCAGTTCATTGTATCAGTTACTGGCAAGCATGAGAAGGGTGATTTTGCTATTTGTTGGCTTTTCTAAGGCCTTTGGTAGGCTAAGTGTAAAAGAGAATGCTGGAGTAGATACACCTTTATTTTGATCCAATGTGCCCTTATGTTCTTATTTTGATTGTTTTTCTTATTATTGTTTGGGGGGGGCACTTTTGCTTCCTGACCCGAGAAGCTGGTACAGTACTCTATTTTTCTCAAACAAATGCAGTGCAACCTCGGTTAACAAACACTTGGTTCACATAACAAAAGGAAATCCATAGAAAATAGTGGCTCCGTTTACAGAATATTTTTTCAAAATGGATTAATTAGTTGTCATGGTATTTCTATGGGAAACCACATTTTGGTTAACATGATTTGGTTTTCAATGCATTCCTATGGGAAATTGCATGCAATGCATTACTATGGTAAATTCAGTTTAAGTAATGTTCACTTTAAGAAATGTCTTGAGGAATGCATTAATTATGCTAACCAAGGTTTTACTGTAGTTGAAGTTGAGTGCAAGATCATGCATATAATTTTGTCTACTCAAAGATCTAGGCAAAGTTTCTCCTCCTCCTCCCTTTTACTGACCAATAGACTGTACTAATATTTCATAACCACATCTGGCTGGATACCTGAGCCAGGCACAAATATTGGAGAGGTTTTGGCTGTGCTGGATGATTCTTATAACTATAATTAACAAAAAGTAGTGTCTCCCAGCTTGAGCCGAGAACTTCCTCTTCTTTCTCAATCTTCTCTGTGATGTAGAAACCTCACCTCAATCTCATATACTTCTTGGGAACAAGCTGTTTCTTTTTCCATGTATGGTTGAGTTTAAATAAATAATAGCTGTTTCCTGTTCAGAGGTGAATTACTTAAAACCTGACAAATGTGAAAGAGAGGATTCATCTTATGGCCGGTTCTTACCTGACCCACAGCTTGTCCTGTGGGCCATGGAGCTTGACTCTTCCTAATCCTCCAGCACCAGAGGTGATGTAAAAGGCAGGCTATTGTTTGATATTGGTGCTGGGCTCTCTTGCAACGAAGCCCTTGGGTGCTCTTGCAGATGACCGGCATTGTTAAGTCGGCAACCTTGACCCTACAGGGCCGCAGGGAGGAGGATATCAAAGTGAGAGCACGAGGCAGAGGGGCAAACCAATCCACTTCTTGGCAGGCGGAAGGACATAAGTTTCCAGCAAGTTAACAGCTACAAGGCTGACACTAACAATAACAGAATACCAATTAGATGCCTGCAGGCAAAGCTGAATCTGGTTATTTCAAATCAATATTCAGCCCTGCACCTCTACAGCTCCTGACCATGCCCAGCTCTTTCCTCTCCCTGTTCTCTTCCTCTTACTTTTTCTTTACTACTTAGATCCCCCCACCCCTTTGGCTTTCACTTATTCCTTTACCACGTTTGTCCTCTTGACTCTCAGCCCTCCTCAAACCTACAAGATTTCTTAGCAGCCATGGTCCATCCATCACCCCTTTTCCTTACTTTCCCCAAATCGTTTGGGCTCTTTGAGACTCTCTGTTGAATGCTAGAAAGATTGCGCAACAGAGAGGCCAAGTGACCCAGAATTTTTCCCCCTGCATGGTTTCTTTGTTTTAGAAGTAAGCAAGCTGAAACAATTTGTTCCCAAACTTTATTTATTCTGCCCTATTTGTCTGGATCAATCTTTGTCTTGGAACCAAATCAGGTCATTTTGCTTTGACCCAGGCCTCTTGCAAATCAATCTGAATCCATTTGTTTTTGTTCAGAATTTAGGATTTATCCTAGTATTCAATTATACATGAGAAGCAGATAAGACAGACAGATACCTGTTGTTCAGCTATTATTGTTCAGTCACACAGTCGAGTCGACCCTTCACAACCCCATGGACCATAGCACTGGTGTAAGTTGCAATGGCTCAAATGGTTAAGATGCTGAACTTGATGACTAGAAGGTTGGCAGGTCATCAGTTCAAGACCCAAGTACTGCATGATGGAATGAGCTTCCATCTCTGTCCCAGCTCCTGCTAACCTAACAGTTCAAAATCAAGAAATTGCAACTAGATAAATAGGTATCACTTTGGTGGGAAGGTAAACAGTGTTCCATGCACTCCTGAGTCTAGGCATGCCTACTACATGGCCACAGAAATGTCTGCAGACACAGACAGCACTGGCTCTTTGGCTTTAGAGAGATGAGCACTGAACCCTAGAGTTGGATACAACTGGCTTTCGAGCAAGGGTGACTCATTAACAAGCCACCACCTACATCTCTCATGAACTGCCAGTCATCCTAGTTGGTTTGTCCTGATGACACTAAGTAACAATTCACTCCTGCAATTTATGTCATTGCCCCTATGCCAGCAAAATTAACCAGTATGATTCTGACTCCAGAGTGTGGAAATCCCAGCTCATCAGGGTTGTCAGTAGTGTTAAAAATCTTCACAATGAGCTCATGTTTTCAACTGTATTCTTCCCCACTCTCCCAGTAAACATGCTCAGGTTTTTGACATGGTTAGAAACCTTGCACTTCTTATTTTGTTAGGACATTTTTCATTTGGGGGTATTGTACAAAGATTGCTGCCCAGTGGAATAGTATAACTTTAAGGCCCTCCATGTGTTTTGAACACAGGTGTCCATAATAGAGCCTCAAACTGATGGCCAGGCTGTGCATACTTGGTCCATATGCTCCTGTAACAGCCCAGCTGTGGCTGATTAGAGAATCTGCCCAGCAACACCAGGGTATAACTGTGGCCCTCTGGGGTCTATGGAGGAGGCTATTATTCTGGAGGAGATTATCTGTGAGAAGGTTGCTATTCTGAAGGAGTCTATATACTGAGAAGGACTGAGATACTGAAGGAGGTGATGCTGTTGAGAGCTTTTCTTCAACTGAGAAGAAAGAACTGCTAAAGGATCACCAGGACTCTTTTGAGTGCTCCTGGAGTTGGAGCCAACAGAAGAATCCAAGCTGTCTACCTACTGTGGGGCTTGGAGAGAGAGAGAGAGACTGTTGTATATAGTCCTGTGTATGTCTGTCTTCCCCTCACTGTAAGTAAAGTGCACCTTTCCACTGAAGGCATATGTGTGTGTGTTATTGCACTAAGGCTTTCGCTGCGTAAGAGCTTAAAAGTACTACTCTGCTATCCAGCCACACATATCGCTAGGGGAATCCCTGATAGTTCCTTATCTTCCAATGGAGCAAAAACATTTGTTCCAATTTATTTATTCACAAAAGTGGAAGAAGAAATCTTCCCACCTCAAAGAAAGGATAATCACAGTTGGTCTCAGGCCAACCCACCATTCTAGTGATAAAAAAGAAGGGTTTCACAGCCATACAGTATTAGGTGTTTAAGGTTTATTCTACTTCTGAAGGTGATTGATTTTTTAATTGGAAGTGATGTCATTCAGCATCTGTAACCAATGTACAGTATCTTTATGGATCTATGGTCATTTTTATAAGCGGTCACAAACTCTCAAAATCAAAGCCACCTATCCAACTAGTTATGGGTTGCTACTAGCTACTACAGGGTTCTCAACTTACAGCCCATGGGCAGGATCCAGCCCATTTGCAATGGACAATACTGGGCCATAAACGTCAAACTTTAGGCCATCATACAAAAGTCATACAATATATGAAACAATATCCATTGAGATCAAAATTTGGAGAGTTTCTCTCTGCGTGTTGTTCTGATGAACAGAATCTTAATCTTTTATAAATTACAAAAATCAAAGGAATAATATGATAGTCTGTGATTGCTTTGGCCTGTCCTTTTTGTTACACTTCTAATAGGACTTTTAAAATGTGCTATTTCTCTTTATTCTACTCTTTTGAACACAAGAAATTTTTAGTACAGTATCTCCTAACTATAAAGTTCTCCAGAAGGAATAGATTTGATGCATATGCCAGTACAATGTTATGTGTACATATAAACACATATGTACAAGTGCCAGATAGAGGCAGTTTGGTGATGGACCAAAATACCTTTTTCCTTCAAGTTCTCTTAATAAGTTCTCTTGTCTTTTAAGATGAGTTATTTTCATGACATCGTTACACTTGCATTATCAACCAGCCAAATAAGAAATTTTGACAAAAGGAAAGACACTAGGAATTCCTGACTATTTGGTTGTAACTTTAAGGTCAACCAGTTAATTTGCTTTGAAATCCCTTTCATCCTCTCCTAAGTTCATCTTGTTTGTGGGAAACTGTTCCATCTTTGGGGCAGAAGGGAAACAGACAGAAATAGATAACCTGGGAGGAGGGAAATCGTGATACCACCATTATACATTCAACATTTATCTTGATACCAGAGATGTCAAACACTCTGAATAACTATCATGTATTTAAATATAGGTTTATAGTTTCTCTTAATGGGCACACACCCACTTGCATGGCAATATATATACATATTCAGTGTATCTGAGTGCATAAATTATGTTTCAATAATTACGCCCACGTCAAGAGATCTCTCTTTCTTGATTTATATAGAAGTGACTTAAGAAAGTATATGTAGCAGCCCCTTTAAGGGGCACACTTTTGCTGTTATTACAGGATAGTAAATGTCTGTGATTTTTAAAATCACAGTCGTTCACTTTATTCTGTTCCTCCAAAAGTAGCCATTTGATGGATTGCAGAATGTGATTAAAGGTATCAGAAAGTAATAATATACACGTCAAAGCACAATAAAGTTAAATAGGTAGAGCCCAAATAATACACATGCACAGCTTGAGTTTATGTATCTTTTAAAATAAGCAAATGCATCTAAATTCAACTTCAATCTTGTGATACCTTCAACACCATAGATGGCATCACTTCTGGAGTATTCACATGGTTGATTCCTTTTGATCTGGTTTGTCCTCAGTGTGTTTCCTGTGAACAATTTTATGCAGATATAAATCTCAACCACAGGTTTAACAATAATGATTAAAGGTTGAGTGCAAACCGGGACGGGAAAACCATTATTCATATTGTATTTGGACTAAATGTGGTTTTCATTACATGAGGGCTGGTATGAAATTCACAATGAACAAATAATGGTTAAGGAATTTCATTTGCTTCTTTGTCTGAGAAAATGGCAAGAGGGTCTTGCTGCTATCTCCATATGCTTGTCCCTCAAGAGTAAGTCTTAGCTTGGTAAAATAATCCAAACATTCTCTGTTCTTCTGAGATGCTAACCATGGTTAAAGCACCAAAGTTGTTCAAGAATTGTGGTTAAGAATAATGTTGTTGTCCCTAGACTTCAATGTTTTGTTTTTAAAGCAAAGTATGTTTTCTTTTATTTTTCTAGTGCTACAAGGTATGTATGCCTGCAGTACATTCATGTCTCTCTGCAGGCGGATACATTTCATGCCCTTCAAGGTGGCTGCCTAAATGGGGTTATAGTTTAAATGAATTAGCTTGTAATTGGGTAATCAAGACTATAATGTGTTGGACTGGTGTCAGCTTATGGCTTTCTGGGTTTTGAAGGTACTGTGTTTTTTAGTGGCTTCATTATATTTTAATTGCAGGGAGATGGTATTGTAATTACCCATACTGAAGTGTCTAAAATGCATTTTCAGTTCAGCAGTGGTTTCCCCATGGTACGGGTTGTGATTAAAAACATTCAAATATGAGATAAACGGAAATGAATCTCTTGGCCAACCAGGCTTAGAATGCCTGGTTCTTTAGAATCTGAGTATAAATTATTTCTGTTATGTTTGTGGTGCTCAGTACGGAATGTTACTCCCAACCGTTGGTTGCCGGGCAGATACAACATAATCCTCTCCGTGTTGCTTCTAACCAATGCAAATGGGGTGAAGTTTTATTTCAGGTTGTTTTTGAAGTCTTATCCAAAATTAGCAAATTATTTACTCAGTAAGAAGCCTAAGGATTCGCTGTGCTAGAGGTATAAAAAAATTGAAATCAGGGAGAAATCAAAATCAATGCTTTACTGAAAGGTGCAATGTCATTCACAAACTTAAACTGTATTTTCTGAAAAGTGTGCAAAAAGTGCAAATATCTAAATGCATGCATATAACATGCACATATTTTGAGAAAAGCAGATACCGTAAGTATAAATATGAAAATCAGAACAAAATTAAGCTTGAGATCCTTTAGCCCCATGATGGTGAACCTTGGCACTCCAGGTATTCATGGACTTCAATTTCCAGAAGCCCAGGGCTCTGTGAAACCACACGAATGGATTTACAGCGTGTACAGAAAACAGACTTGGGTTTCTGGGAATTGAAGTTCAAGAACAGCTGGAGTGCAAATGTTCTCCATGACTACTTTAGCCCTTCTGCAACTTCATACTTAGTTTGGCCAGAGATGCAGGCAGTTTCTGAATTGCTGATTGCAATGCAAAGCTAATCAGAGGTGAACCAAAAAGGTGATGACAACCTGTGTACCAGAGGCCTTCTACTTGATCTTTTTGCAGGGTTCAGGTATATCATAGAGTAGCTGTTTATGCATCAGCAGCAAAAGAGAGAACACCTTGTCAAAAAGAGGTCACACATTTGGATAGAATCATATCTGTTATTTTATATGTGTGGATGGAAGTCTGGAAATGTTGAAATAAGAATAACAGTATAAAGTCCTTGTAGGGAAGTTGAAAATGACCATTTGATTTGTCAATCATCTCTTGATCAGATGGTAACTGCTGATAATAGACTTCAGGGCATTTATCTGTTCTGCCTTCTGGTCATTGTTTCAACTGAACGTGGCATAGATAGCTAATCCTAATCCACTATTTGAAGAAATACTGGCTAAAGAACAAATATTATTGTTCAGGCAGGAAGATTCCAATTGAAGGATTATGTGTAACTTTTTCTATATTAAAATGATACTAAGTTGCTGACAGGACATTAGGGGAAGAGTTTCTGCCCAAATGACATTGTTGGAATTACAAAACAAAAAGTATGAGAGAGAAAGAGCTAAATGCAATATTGAGTCCTGACTGCTTTGACTGAATCATTACATTTCAAAAGTTACATTTGTTGAATGGGATTGCTCCAGTTGGGCATAGTATTTGACTTTTAAGTCATGCCATTCATGACATCAGAGCCAATGTATCACCTATGTGTGGATTATTCCTTCTCCCCTACAGCCAAATGTTTCACTAGCAGCAAATGCCAGGTCTGGCCGGGTTATCCTGCTATAGTAATAGAGTAGACCCTACTGCCAGTGACTCAACACTGAGTGTCAGGTGGTGGTTAACTAACCTGACAATCCTGAGGACTAACAGCCTCGGGTGCTGAAGTCCACAGGGAAGGGTGATTAAATTCCACTTGAATCCATCTTGCTGGAGGACAGCAACTTCATCAGTCCTGGAGTGGGGCTGAGGAGGACTTTGTGTGCCAAAAGGGCTCAGGACCAGAAAGTGACTCAGAGAACTGGATCAGTGGTACAGGTGTCACGCTGCAATGCAGAAGCCAAATGAAAGGCTACTGCATTATATTCTCAGGACAGTCTTCATGGCTGATTGCCATTATGATTGCCAATACAGTAAAACCTCATATAACACTAAAACCTGGTTCCACAAGTCTTCGTGTTATATGATTTTTAGTGTTATCTGATTCTCTATGGGATCCATAGAGATACATTGTAACCACACAGGCTTTCGCAGTTGTTATCTGAAGCATCCCATAGGATCTTAATGTTATCTGATGCAATTCTTCCCCCCAGATTCCTTGATGTTATGCGATTTTCGTGTTATTCGATACTAATGTTATATGAGGTATTACTGTATTTGGATTCGGATGGCAGAAGCAGCTAATGGCTCTTTTGCGTGATAAAAATAAAACATATGAGAGTCTTGTTGAACTGGGTATTTAGCTTTAGGTCAGGGGCTAGCAACAGTGGACTTCTAGATGTTGCTGGATCCTAGTCAAACAGCTAATAGTTAGAGATGCTGGGGGCTGCAGTCCAGTAATATCTGGAAGTCCAACGTTACCCACCTAGGCTTTTAGTCCCTAGAAATATGTCCTGTGGCTTGACAGCTTTGCTTGTGTCCTCTGTTTTCCAGATCAGGTAGGCTTGGCCATCCAATTCTGTCCTCTGTTCCTTTCCTCTTTGTATTTTTATACATGGGCAGAAATCTACTTTGACAGACCAGTGATGCAGAAAATGACTTGTTGCGACCAAACTGTAGCGTCTTCAGAATGCAATTACAATGCAGTGCATGTAAAAGAATCACTTTCTCAGGCGTTTTGCTGATCCTCCTTTTCTGCTTCTGATCAGTCCCTAAAATACACATTTTTCGGAACTCTTCCTGATCATTACACAAGCATGAATAATTTTGCCAAGTAGCAATGCAAAGTTTGCTTCAGCTGGTTATCGTGAAAGACGAAATGACCTTCAGTTTGCATTATGCATCCTTTTGGACCTGCTGCCAGCAGGTAAGCCGGGAATTCAAAAGTTGTTTGTTCTAGGTTTAGTTTAAAGGAAAAATGGAAAGGAAGCCAAACTTGTAAACAGGATAGAAGTAACTTTTTTTAAAAAAAAGTCAAGCAATATGAAATGGGGAGATTTGTTTATCCGGGCAGAAAGCTTTGAACGTTCTTTCTTCCAATGCACTGAAGTTGTAACTTAGAGTATATCACACATTTTGGGGTCATTTAAGGATGAGGGAGTCCAAACATTCCAAGTGACCTTTGGCCATATATAGGCAAATGAAACAATTTCCCTGCATCTCTTGCAGAGGTGTAGGGAACTATTTAATTATTTTCCCCTCCTAGCTGACCCTTGTAGTGCTGGATTGGTTAGGAAGGTAAAAAAATTGTTTCCCATTTATCACCAGTCAAACTGAGCAATTTCAGAATGGTGTTAAAAGGGAAATAATTAACCCACCTATCTGATCCAGTGCTGCAACAGTCAACTAGGAGGGGGGAAATAATTAAATAGTTCATGTGCTCCTTGCCAACATACTGGAAGCTTATCCCAGGAGCAGCCTTTTGGCTGCAAATTTCCCTTATACATTATTCCCAGAGTTGCTGGGAATGGTATATATTTGGTTAGATTGGTTGGATTGTGTTAATATCTTTAACACATTGAACAACTAATTGGGTTTAATTTTGGGTGTTGTATTTTACTATTATTTTAGTGTTTGGTTTTAATTAATTGTTTTAATACGGTTATTTGTGTCCAATTGTTTTCTAATGCTAAAGGTTATCATGTTTTTATTTAGTTGTTTAGAATCATGGAATCACAGAGAGTTGGAAGGGCCATCTATGAGGCCATTGAGTCCAATCCCCTGCTCAATGCATGAATCCAGATCAAAGCAGATTTGACAGACGGTTGTCTGATTCTTTCTTGAATGCTTCCAATATTTTATTAATTTGGGAAAATTCTTGGGTCCCTTTGTTGGGAAAAGGTGAAATTGAAATAAATGCTGCATGATGGGGTGACCTCCCATCTCTGACCCAGCTCCTGCCAACCTAGCAGTTTGAAAGCCAGAAATTGCAAGTACAGTACTGTAGATAAATAGGGACCACTTCAGCAGGAAATGTAACAGTGTTCTGTGAGCTCTGGCATCTAGTTACCGGTATGCCTGCCACATGACCACAGAAATGTCTGGAGACTCTATGGCTGTAAATTGAGATGAGCACTGCACCCTAGAGTCAGATCCAACTGGTTTTTGAGCAAGGGAAACCTTTACATTTACCTTTACTTTTACCCCACATTTCTCCTTGAAGTTCCAGAAATTGAAGGTGACACCTTTGGACCAACCTGTGTTGAAAAACTCTTTTATTTTCCTCCAATCAGTTAAAACCAGCCAAAGTATCCAAAAAAGTCTAGGTGGAGAAAAAAAACCTTAATCTGTGGTCAGAGGTAACTAGTTAAGAATTCTAGTCCCTTAGCTTGATGATGAAGGGTCTCTTATGTTTCTGAGAAAAGGGCATAGTTTCCCCCGTGAGTGGCATCACACTTAGTCTTAGCATCTTTCCCCAATTGGCTCTGAACTTTCTCCTTGGCATTTCCATCTTCTTCATCAAAATCAGCTGAGCAGTGGGAGGGTTATAGTGGCGACTCACATCCGCCACTGATTGAGCAATAATGAAATTAATAGCCTCTTACAGCTCTTACGCTGACAATGGAGTCAGCATGTCAGTGGCTATCGACAATACAAGTTGCACCAGTGACATTCTGCTGCTCTGAGGAGTTCATATTCCTGGCTCTCTGCATAGCCATAACATCAATCAGCCGTTTGCAGGCATGAAGAGCGTAATCAGGAAGGGTGGGTGGGAGTGGGCTCTTCAAAGAGCAGGGCACTCTATCCTTAACAGCAAAGTAAAAAAAAAAAGTTATTTGCATAAATTATTCTAAGTTTTAGAACCATAGAATCATGGAATAATTGAGTTGGAAGGGACCTTTTAGACCATTGAGTCCAAACTCTTGCTCAATACAGGGATCTGAATCAAAGCAGATCTGACAGAGGGTTGTCCAATTCTCTCTTGAATGCTTCCAGTGTTGGAGCGCTCACAACCTCTCGAGGCAGTGGGTTCCACTGTCATACTGCTCTAACCGTTAAGATGTTTTCCCTAATATTTAGCCTATACAGCGGAACCTCATACAACAATTGCCCCGTATAGCAACAAAATTGCATAACAATTAGGTTTTGGGGGAGAAATGACATCCCGCGTAACAATTTTCCCTATGGAAAAAATCATACAACAATTTTTCAGTGGGAAAAATCACTTAGCGAAAAATCGTATAGCAATGAATCGTATAGCAATTGTTTCGTACAACAATGAGAATCGTGGAACAGATTAAAATTGTTGTATGAAGTACCAATGTATCTGGCTTCCTTTAGTTTCGGCCAGTGGTGGGATTCAATTTTTTTATTACCTACTCTGTGGGCATGGTATGGTGGGTGTGGCCAGGGGACAAACCTGCTGAACCCCACCACTGGTTTTGGCCTGTCATTATACACTCTGGGAAGATGGAGAACAGATCCTGCCCTTCCTCTTTATGGTTATCTTCTAGGTCAGTCTTCTTTTCTCATGTTAACCAAGATGAAATTAGTCCAAAGTAAAAGTTACATGTGAACAACATATATGAATGAAGTCCCTGGGTTTACTTTTATATTAAAACCATGGGATTTGAAGGGAACATCCTGGACTACTTTATTTTTATTCATTAAGTTAATATCTATCAAAACTTCCAAAAAGGCAATGGAGTAAAAATCATAACCAGTGTTTGGATATAAAAAGTTTATTTTATTTGTTTATTCATTTTATTTTCCAATTTGTATCACCACCCAACTCCAAAGACTCTGGGCGGCTCACAGAAAACAACGTCTAATCGCAGTCCAAAAATGACGAAAAACCCATCAAAAGACACTAACAAAAAAATTAAAAGATTAATAGAAAGAGAGAGTGCTTACTGAATTAGCCAGCAGGCTGGGGCCATTGCATCACTAATGCCCCTCACCTGCCCTGCCAGCCATGTTTTTAACCCTTTCCTGAAGGGCAGCAACTCTGTCTGGAGATGCAGTAGTTAACAGTTCCAGATAATTAATTAATTCTTTCTTGCAGTAGCTGTTATGTACCTAAGTGATGTTACAATCCTAGCATAACCAGGGATAGTATCACTTCTTTTGTGGTATAATTATAACAGTTTCTTAGCTAATTTTGTAGTGGTGCAGAATGCCTCTCCCTCCCCAATAGGCTTGTTTTCTCTACCATGTTTCCCTGAAAATAAGACACTGTCTTATATTTTTTAAAAACTCCAAAATATGCACAAGGTCTTATTTCCAGGGGATGTCTTATTTTTCCATGACGAAGAATACAGTACACATTTATTGCTGATACAGCGGATTGCCAGGGCAAGATTTAGATGAGTGCCTTATTTTCAGGGGGGGCCCTTATATTTCTGAAAAAGGGGGGTGCCTTACTATATGAAAAGGTCCTATTTTCAGGGAAACAGGGTAACAAGCTGGTGCCTGCTAGCATTCTTTTTAGTGTTTTTAAGTAACTGATCATAAGCATTTTAGCTGGTGGTGCAGCTGTACTGCATCCAAAACCACTGACATTGTAAGTTAAAATCCTGACAGGGCTCCAGGTTGACTTATCCTTTCATCCTTCCAAGGTTGGTAAAATGAGTACCCATCATGCTGGGGACAAAATGATGAACTGCCCAGAGAGTGCACTATGCATTGTTGTGGGGAGTGGGGATAGAAGTATAATCGCTGTTGCTACTTTGGAGTAATGAAGCAAGCACATAATTTCTTTAAAATGATAACTACGGTAACACCTGATGTTGTTTAGGTCCTTGAAGCAATTTTTTATTTGAACGTTTCAAGAACAGCTCTTACATTGACATTTAAACCTCCACAAAGAAAATGCCATTCAAACCTCCTGGGTGAGGCAGATCTGCAAAGAGGAGGCAACGACAGGAAAGGAATACTATGCCAACAGCCAGCAAAGTTCTTCAGGTACTTTCAGGACATTTGGCTTTCTTAAAAAGTGAAAAGCAACATGCTCCCTTTTCCCACTCTTATTTTGCAGAAACTGACAAGCCTGGTAGTTTACCCTTAAACTCTGGTCATGGGATGTTCATCATTGTACCAAGGTAGCTCTATCTTTATCACCGATTCTGGTTCTTGGAGAGAAATCAAGAAAGAAATAGCTGTTTACTCCTCACAATGAGATTTCTATACAAGAACTTTTATTTCCCTAAGAAATCTGGCAAGATGTTATGTGAGATTTTTCAGAAGTACTATTATCCCTTAAAAAATAAATAAATAAATGCAAAGCTGCGGAGAATGATTATCATTCCTGTGCAGAATGGCATTCTTCCTGCACAAGATTCATCAGTAAAGGACAAGAAATGTCAAACTACCTAGGGTAGCTGTACTTGCAGTTTCTATGCAGAGCGGGGTCTTTCCTGCACAGGATTCAGCTGAAAAAGGACAGAAGAAATGCACAATGCATAGGATTGCTAGAATTCCTTTGAAGAATAGACTCTTTTCCGTGCTTGGAAAGGGTATTAAGCAATTGAGAATTTGCCAATTTGCTGCACATATAAGCAAACCAAAGAAAGTTGAGACCAAGGTCTATTTTTGTAGGAAGCCAGGAGTTCTCATTCTTGCAGGGGGAGAAATCTCAGCATGGAGACTTGGCTGGTGAGAGTTGGTAATTCATTGAGAATGAGATGTTTTGTGAGGACTTGTCAGTCACATCTTAAATAAGACCAACATGCTCAAGTGGGGGCTGCTGGCAGACAACAACACACAGTGTGAATGCAGAGAGATACAGAATCTGGCTCATTTGCTGGTCTGATAATTACTGCCAGAAACATGCACCAGTGAGGAATTAATTTTGGTCAATCACAAAGCCAAGGAGGTGGTCATATTCTGGCAGTTTAAAGTTTGATCTGGACACAAAAGAAAAAAAGAATAGTTACATCTTGAACCTAAAATAGGGGTTCCCAATCTAAGGCCCGTGGGTCAGATCCAGCCCACGGCACCATTTCATGTGGCACCCCACCACTCCAAGGGCATTCAAGAAACAAAATGGCTACCCCTTTGAAGCTATTGTGACAAAATGGCCATCCCCATTGTGCAGGCAGGGCAAAATGGTCATCCAGCTCTCGAAGCTGAGTGAGAGAGTGGAACCCAGGGCAAGTCATGTCAGGGAATGCAATATCTCTAATAGAGTGGTTCCCAACGTGGGCTCCAGGCCCCACAGGGGGGGCTTCAATTCCCAGAAGCCTCAGTCAGTCCATTGGCTGATCAGTGCTTTGGGGAATTGACTTAGACTTCTGGGAATTGAAGTCCAAAATCCAAAGGTTGGGAAAGACTGCTCTAATAGATATCCATATGAAATTGATGTCTATCAATCACACTGTTCTACACTGAAAAGCTCTGGAATAGATAGTTTGTGTATTCTAAGATTTAGCCCTGGCAGTGAAAGGAGATTGTTGAGCTGGCTTGTGACAAAGATGAAGCTCACAGGTTGCTTGTATGAAAGATCGCTGGCTGTTGTTTTTCCCCAGCTGCAGTAAACTCTTGCCTACTGGAAGAATAGCCAATGAATGGGCCTGTGTTTCTGGAACTGAAATCTTTAAAAGGGTTGAAATCAATCCGGAGTGTCAGTCAAGTGGCCCAAAATTGCTGGGAAATCAATGCAGAATTCACAATGAAGAGTGGATTACAGAAATACTGGGATTCGTTTGGAATTCTAATATTGTACAGTGAATCAACAGATTGCTTGCAAGACACTCCTAATGAAAAATGCACATAATAGATGTCCTAGGAATAGAGAGAAATAAAGAGAGAGAGAGAAGGGGAAAATTCAGGGAGGGGGGCAAATGCAGAAAGCAAGGAGGCATGCTCAAATTTTGGGTAGGAAAACAATGAAGGTGAATATTCCCCCACTCTTCTAGCTCTTCCATAATTTGAAGGGAACTTTAAAATACCAAGGAGAAAGTGCTTGATAGAGAAGGAGGCACTAAATTATAGGCAAGCCTCCCTTGTCATTCAATCATTGAAACTGTGGTTTGGACTGGCTGCTTGGCTTTCTGTCCAATTTGTTTGATTCCTACATTTTCTGCCAATCCCAAACTGCCAGTAACTGTGCTGTGGGAAGGGGGGATTTCCCTTAGTCTGTAAAACACTGAACATGATGACTGGAAGGTCAGCAATGCAGGTCAGGAGCTCAAGACCCGAGTGCTGTACTACAGAGTGAGCTCCTGTCTCTGTCCCTGCTCCTGCCAACCTAGCAGTTCGAAAGCAAGAAATTGCAAGGAGATAAATTGGTACCACTTCGGTGGGTAGGTAAACAGTATTCTGTGCACTCTGGTGTTTAGTCATGCCTGCTACATGTCCACGGAAACATCTGCAGACGGCGCTGGCTCTTTGGCTGTAAACAGAGATGAGCACTGAACATTAGAGTTGGATACTACTTGCTTTTGAGCAAGGGCAACCTTACCTAAAAGTAGGACATAGAAATAACAGAATAAAAGACTTGGCTGGGACGTTGGAGGTAGCCAAGTTCAACACCAAGCTTCTTACATGACAAACAGTTCTTTGGAGGCTATAGTTTGAGAAACTGGGACTTTGTCCTCTGGCACAAATTAGAAATCTAGAACGGTATTTCCTGGAGCATATTCGTACAACATGGCAGCAATTTTTAGCCTTATTTACTTTCTTCTTGTTGAAAGAAAAGAAAGATTCTCTTCCATTTGGAGTTCCAGCACATTCTTGTCCTCCCAAGCCTCACTACAGAGTGGGACATGATGTAGCCTTCCCCAGATGTTGAAAAGCTGCAGGAAATAAGAGATCTGAGTTCAAATTCTCTGATGGTCATGAAACATATTGAGTGTTTGCTTCTCTCAGGCTGGGCTATCTCATAGGGTTGTTATGAAGATAACATAGGGAGAAGGAGAGCTGCCTGTAACACCTTAAACCTACTGGGGGGACAGGTAAAGGTCGCCTTTGCTCAAAAAGCAGTCATATCCGACTCTAGGGTTCAGTGTTCATCTCTGTTCATAGCCAAAGAGCCAGTGCTGTCTGCATCTGTGTACATTTCCATGGACATGTGGCAGGCATGACTAGATACCGGAGTGCACGAAACACTGTTTACCTTCCCACCAAAGTGGTAACTATTTATCTACTTGCAATTTTTTGCTTTCAAACTGGTAGGTTGGCAGGAGCAGGGACAGAGATGGAAGCATCATGCAGCACTTAGGTCTTGAACTACTTACCTTCTGACCTTCCAGTCGTCAAGTTCAGTTGTCATAAACCACTAAGCCACTGCAGTCCCTTGGGTTGTAGGGGTGGACGGATAGCAGGGTATAAATATGAGAAGATAACTAGTAAGTAAGGCAGTGGTTTCCTAATTCAGCACCTGATGGTCTTGTAACCACTGGATTTGGTGCCTTTCTCAAAAGAATTAGGCTACTTCATGGAAGAGAGATCTTTCCGTGGTTATGAGCAGAGTTTGACACAATTACTCTTTTATTTTTTGGAATAATTACTCTTTTATATTATAGCTCCTAATGTTTCAGATTATTTTGGGCTACATGCTGGTTAGGAGATTATTGGACTCTTGTAGTCCAAGAGCTTGAGAGATGAGTGCTATCACAATGATGATGACAGCCAATTCTGTTTCTTCTTTTCATTTGATTCCAGAGAAGCTGTTACAATCCAAACCAGTATCTGTGATCAATAATGGGGATTGGATGAAGGTTCTTAGGGATTTTTTTTTTGGAAATTGAAAACTATTAGTAGATAAGGAACTGGCAGGCCTTCAAACTTGACCACATTACAGAAGGTGTTCTTAGTACATAAGGAATTATCTTTTCCAATGATGGGTTATCGATAATATCTACCCTGACCCCAAGAAGTTGTTTTAAGAGGACAAAATGTGATTCAACTTACAGTCCTCTCATACAAAACAGATTTAAAAAATAAAAGAATTGCTCCTGTGTATGTTGTGCTGATTGGTTGGTTGATCCTGCCCCCCTTCTTCTTCTTGTTCTGCCACATCCGCATCCAAATATTGGCGATCCTCATGGTGATCAGCCATGAAGACTATCCTGAGAATATAATGCAGTGGCCTTTCATCTGTTTTCCGCATCGCAGCATGACACCCATACCACTGATTCAGCTCCGTGAGTCACTTTCTGGTCCTGAGCCCTTTTGGCACACAAAGTCCTCCTCAGCCCCAGGCCAGGATTAATGAAGCTGCTGCTCTCCATCAAGATGGATTCACATGGGATTTCATCCATTTGGAGACCATCACCATCTCCTGTGGACTTTGGCACCCAAGGCTGCTAATCCTCAGGGTTGTCTGGTTAGTAAACCACCACCTGACACTCGACATTGAGTTGCTGGCAGTATGGTCTACTCTATTGCCATAGCAGGATAACCTGTCCAGACATGTTTTTCCCCACCCCCTTTCCTATTGTTTGTTTTTTAAATTTTAATATCCCTTGTTTTTAAGATCGTAAACCATCCACTTGAGGCAAACAGCAGGTATAAATATTTAAAATAGTTACAATGACAACAGATGCTCTTCATTTCTGTTGTTGAATTTCACAGCTGTAGTGAGGTCCTATTATTATTTGTTATGGAACAATATCCAGGCGTCACAAATCCTGGTCTGCCTTGTATATTTCACCCAGAGATCTACCAGGTCTCCTCTTTCGTTGCATCGCTGCATTAGAGAATATTTGCTGGTGTTTCCTCCCAACAGATGGGAAGCGTAATGATGGTGCAATTCCCCATGCTTCCTAATCGTTTCGCACTTGGTAGCATAGGAGTAAGAAAGCTGCCTGCCCTTGCCACAGACCCGTCCCCCTTGGCACCGAATAATTAAGGGTGTGACTGAGGAGGAAGAGGCATTGATCCGAGGTAGGAAAGGACAAATGGCATTTAATGAGCAGAGATTCATTCTTTATCTGGCACAATCCTTGCCAAGAAGGTGCATTTATGATCTCTAGGCTGCAGTGGGTGATGAGATTTGGCATTTTAAAGCATCCTCCCAAGAAAGCCAGTATATTCCTGCCCCTCCCTTCCCCATTAACCTCTCTCACCCTGATTTCATTCCCCAGGAGAATTCACACTGTCTGTGACCTGTTGGCATGGAAAATGTGGAGTTAAGGTCATTGCTTCATTGCCATGAACTGGGCTTTTTGCCCATAAATTTCTGTTTTCTTTTTGCATCACATCATTTTGTTCAGCTAGGATTATTATTAACTGTTTAGCTTCAAACTGGGTGACTGTTGCATTTAAAAATATTATTTGGTGACATTCAACAATTTTACAAAGATTACCCTTTGTGGGGAGAAGGATGGGTGGTAGTGGTGGTGGTGGTCTTGTAATGTTTTATTCTGCTTAAAACTGGGAATATAGATAATTTGAGACATTTTCCTGCATGAAATTTGAGACATTTCCCTGTATGAAATTTGAGACATTTCCCTGCATGACATAAGCATGCAGCATGCCAGAAGTGGGATTTATTTATTTATCGTACGATGCGCTTCAGTTGTCTAAATTAAACTGTCCATCTCAAGTTCCGAAATAGAGTTCCATATCTAGGTTTGAAAGCCAAAATCCCTAGTTCAGCCACTAGATTTTTAGAATCAGAGTCCTTTTTTTCCAGTTTTGATATTACCCATCTGGAACTGTGGTGGTTTAGTAGTTAAGATGCTGAACTTGATGACCGGAAGGTGGGCAGGTAAGCAGTTCAAGATCGAGTGCTGCTTGATGGAGTGAGCTCCCATCACTGTCCCAGTTCCTGCCAACCTAGTAGTTTGAAAGCAAGAAATCGCAAGTAGATTTCCCATCACCACTTTGATGGGAAGGTAAAAAGTGTTCTTTTTACTCCGTGGTCTAGTCATGACTGCCACATGACCACAGAAACATCTGCAGATGCAGACAGTGTCTTTGGCTATAAATGGAGATGAACACTGAACCCAAGAGTAGGATATGACTGGCTTTTGAGCAAGGGTGACTTTTACCTTTACTTAAATCTGATGTAGTTGGTGGCATATAATCTGCAAAAAAACAAATTAATCTAGAAGCAGAAAATGATTAAATGAGGGCTGTCATCCAGCAGAAGTGCTGGAGAAATTTGAATGAAGCAGGGGGGAAAGGCATGCAAAGTATGAGATGGCTTGATTCCATAAAAGAAGCTACATCCCCGAATTTGCAAGAATTGGGCAGGGTGATAATGATTCCTAGGTCATCATAAATTCATCCTCCTTCCGTTTCTAGGCCAGATGTGAAACTGCCAAAATGAAGCCAGCTTTTGGAAAATTTATTCCACAGTTCCTTTTGACCTGATTTAGTGTGAGAAAGATGAGCCAGCAACACAAGGTTGCATCTACCAGGGTACCCCTGATTATGGTCCAAAAATACCACGATCTTCGAGGTCTTTCTGTGTACACAATAAATTAATGGTGGCTTGATGGTGTAGAACAACAACCACGCCATGCATGTTTTCTTATGGCAGCATTCTCTAGTCTAAGATATTAATTTAGACTGTATAATTAATTTAGACTGTATAATCTTTTATTGCTTTCTGGCCCATGCTTGTTAGGTTTTGATGAGCAGAAGTCATTGTTCAGGGCAGCAGGGGTGGTCTTCCTGCATCGCTGTTATACATGGCTAAGCATGCAGATCATTGTCTGTATGTGGCCCTATCTCTTTTGTGCACCTCTTGCCTCCTTTTGACCAGGAAAAAGCCTTTGAGGACATTTGTCATTGAAGGCTAGTCCATCTTCCCATTGCTCCAAATCAACTATGAATTATAATAGGTTGTTTTATGGTTTATTTTTGCATAATGCCTTCGCTAGTGTGCAGGAACGTAATGCACACATCATACTATCACCACACTAAAGAAATAGTGATGGGCTTCATGAGTACGTGTCTATGTATCAAAGGGGTGGAAAATGTAATAAATATAGAGAAGTGAAAGTCGATGTGACCTGTAGAAGCTCAAATTTCATAATCTATTTTAAGAATTCCCTTAAGCTAGAAATCAAGAAAAGTAGAACGCAGGGCTTTAACAGACTCATGGAATAATGATATAATGGAATAGGAGAAACCTATACATCCCTACTGACTCACTATGGACCATTGCAATGGTTGAAGATTATCTTTTGCAATTTGTATTTTCATAGGTGATGAATGCCAAATTAGCCTATTTGCAGACAAGACTAAAACCATTACTTCCTACCCTAATTCTCTCTCTCGCTCTGTCTTATTTTTTTTAATCCATTTTTATTAAAGGTTATTTTCTCCATCTTGGAGGTAACATCAAGGTTATTTCATTCTTTTCCTTGTCTCTCTAAGTTCTACAGTGTGGGTAATTGGGAAAATCAAGCAAGAAAGATTGCAGCGGCTATGATATTATCAGTGTGGAATGTGGAGTGCCAGAGTTACAGAGAGAGAGAGAGAGAGAGAGAGATGCACACTTTTTTCTACCCCAAATACTGTGTCCTTGTTGACCAGCACTTGAATGTGGGGCAATTACACCATTCAAAAGCATTGCAGTTGAAGTGATATTGGTGGTATGAAAGTTCAACTTCAAAGCTGTGATACAAATATTCATTTACATATGCAGGTCATCAATCAGTCATGCAGTAAAGGTTGTCTCTCCTGATTGCTACTAATAGTTTCAGTAGTTAAACCAGGGGTGCCCAAACTTTTTAGGCCATGGGCCAGCCACGTGGTCAAGCATGCTGGTCATGTGGTTCCTCCCACCTGGAAGTGGAAGTAAATATGCAGAATATGCCCACGCATGTACAGAATGCTGCCATAAATGATAAGTGGCTGTCCTTATGTCAACCACGGTTCAATTACGGCAGCGTTCTGCGCATGAGTGGGTGTGTTCTGCACCTGTGCATGCACATTTTATTTCTGCTTCTGGGAATGGCACAGGCCATGCGGGCTGGATTAATTACTGCTGTGGGCCAGATCTGGCCCACTGACTGTAGTTTGGGCAGCCCTGGGTTAAACTGTGGTCCAATATCCAATATCAATTTGTTGTCGCTTATCTATTTAAACGCAAATCAACTGAAGTAAAAAAACGTTCTGTCCTTTGCCTTCTGTTTCCATCTCTGGTTGAACAATTTTACCATCCCATCGTTTCCAGGGTCTGCTTAGTGGTCTTTTGTGGTCCCGTGGTATCCAGTCTGTTAGCTAACAGGTCTATCTGGTTTCCTTTAGGCGGGTAATATGGCCTGCCCATCTTCTTTTTGCCACATATAGTTCATCAACCACACCATACAGTCTGGTTCTTTGGTGTAATTCCTTATTGCTGACCTTACCCCTATTGTAACTCCGCACATCCATCTTCCCATTGTTCTTTGGGTTACCACCAGTTTTTCTGGGTAATCTAACTGTTGTACTGGAACCAAAAGGAGTTCAAAACTTGATCTGTTGTCTACACCTGTAGTGGATATTGCAGAATGGCTGTAGGAGAATTCAGCTTGGGACTGCTAGTCTCGGGAGGCATTTTTTGTTTGTTGTAATGCAGAACCTCCGACAAAGTAAGTGGATGTGGAAATTTTAATTTGGTTCTTAGATTTCAAATGCCAGAATTCATATCCCAACATAATCTCCTATTCTATGGACTGATGAAACCCTAAAAATCCAAGGAGAAATTTAGAAGGGGGAAAATATGCGAGCATCCCTCCTTAAATCAACTGTTTGAATGTTCCCTTGGAAGTTTGCAGCATACGGATGCTGAATATGTTTCTGGCATGATTTATGCTTTAGCCTCTCTGCTGTGATTATTTAAAGCTCTTGAATAAAGCAAGATGTTGAAGCAGATTTGTGGCTAGCATTCCATCAAGTTAGTTATGAGTCAGCAAAGCATCGGCAAGGAGCTTGTGTGGCAATTGTGCATGAGTAACAGGGCTGGAGGGTGACAGGAGCTTGTTGAATTTGTCATCAAGTATTGTACACATGAAAACAGATTGTGTTGTATTGTTGCACTTATGCAGCCCACTTGCATACCTTGAGATCTGTATTACAAAATATTACTACCGCATCCAGCATGCCACATTTCATTATGTCACATTTTTATTGGCTTGCAGATGCTGATATATAGGATGCCCGTGTCCTTTGGGCATTTGGATTTGCACTGAATGCCGAGCATTCTGATCTGAAATGTCATGTCCCAGTTCCAGGAGCTGAGTAGCCACTGGCTCTTTAAGGACTATGCAAAGATTTCATGTGGCTTAGACTGGGGAATCCAGCAACATAGTCATAAAGCTATCAGTTTGAATCCACAGTCTCACTGGATGTCAGAAGCTAAGCAGGAATAGGTCTGTTTAGTACCTGGATGAAAGACTGTCCAGGGATATTTGGGATCTGCAGGTAGGCTAGGAAAGATTTCTGCCTGAAACCCCATTCATTCATTCATTGGTTGGTTCATTCTTAATTCATTCATTCAATGTATATACCATGTGCACACACATGATAAATAACAAGTAGAGGAAAATAAACTTAATTTTTTTTTATTGTGCCAGAAGGACACAAAGGTGCTTTCTGTGTTGAAAGGATTATTGCTGGAGGAATTCCGCTCAGGAGATGCCCAATGAGACTCCTTTCATGTCCCCAAATTCTTTTCCCACTGAAGTGGTCCCTACTTATCTACTTGCAATTTCTTGCTTTCGAACTGCTAGGTTGGGAGTAGCTAGGACAGAGACAGGTGCTCATTCCGTCATGCAGTACTCAGGTCTTGCACTGCTGACTTGATGACCTTCCAGCTCACAAGGCGAGATTCTTAACCACTGAGCCACTGCAGTCCCCTATAAACATACTCATAACCACTTATTAAACCATAAACAAAATAATAGTTAGCAGCATCATAAAACAATTTAATCATAATTTTCATCAAACATTATTGTTTGGGGCATAGCTTAATTAGGGATCTCCTCAAACTCCCTAAAGATGTGAGTTTTCATTTTTTTAAAAAAGGATTGAATTTTAATTTAATTTAATTTAATTCTCAAACCTGTATGCTGCCCATTCAGGAAACCCGACTCAGGGTGGCTCGCACAATATTATGCAGTAAACACAATTATACAATATAGACAATAATTATACCATATTCATCCTAGTGAATATGGTATAATTAATGGCATAGTGAAAAGTAGAGACATCACATTGAAAACAAAAATTCGCATAGTCAAAGCAATTATTATTATTATTATTATTATTATTATTATTATTATTATTATTATTATTATTATTATTATTATTATTATTATTATTATTATTATTATTATTATTATTATTATTATATTTATATTTATATTTATATTTATATTTATATTTATATTTATATGCCGCTCTCCTTGCCAAAGCAACTCAGAGCGGCTTACAATGTTACAGTATCAAATATAAAAGCAACAACATATCAATATAACAAATATAATACAGTCAATATAATCATAAAAGCAAAAGCACAATACAATCAGAAAAATGCAATTCAGTCAAAAGAAAATACACTATGGTCAAAAATATACGATACAACACAGTCTAGAAAGTCCTGTCCCTAATAAATAATAAATAAATAACCAGCCAGGGGAGAGTCCCGGGAAGATCTTTCGGCCACGGTGGCGGTGGCGGTGGCAGGGTCTTTTGTAGCCGCCCACTACTCTCACCAGCTGTTCCTCGTTTCCCCGGCCCGACCGGCCAGGGGAGAGTCCCGGGAAGGTCTTTCGGCCACGGCGGCGGCGGCAGCGGCAGGGTCTTTTGTAGCCGCCTGCTACTCTCTCCAGCTGTTCCTCGTTTCCCCGGCCCGGGGAGAGTCCCGGGAAGGTCTTACAGCCACGGTGGCAGCGGCGGCAGCAGGGTCTTTTGAAGCCGCCCGCTACTCTCACCAGCAATAGTATTCCCTGTGGCGATGTATGGTTGTGAGAGCTGGACCATTAGGAAAGCTGAGCGCAGAAGAATAGACGCCTTTGAGATGTGGTGTTGGAGAAGAGTTTTGAGAGTCCCCTGGACAGCGAGGAGAACAAATAGGTCAATCTTAGAAGAAATCAACCCTGACTGCTCCTTGGAGGGTCAAATAGTAAAGATGAAGCTTAGGTACTTTGGACATCAAATGAGAAGAGGGGACTCACTTGAGAAGGCCTTGATGCTTGGAAAGGTCGAGGGCAAAAGAGGAAGGGGACGGCCCAAGATGAGATGGCTAGATGGTATTGTGGAGATAATGGGCACAGAGCTGAGCGAGTTGAGGGGGATGGTGGAGGACAGGAGTGCCTGGCGGGCGGTGGTCCAATGGGTCGCAGAGGGTCGGAATCGACTGTGCGACTGAACAACAACAACAAAATTCATCCTACAAAAGCACATATCATAATATAAAACAATACAATAGTATAACGGCCTCTCCACTCCGGCTGGAAACATCTTAACTGCTGTGCCTATAAACACGGCTACTGTTCCAAAAAAATATGGGAAAATCCTGATTCCTGGTCACAGTTTTCTAGGCTTCTCTCAGAGAAGGAACCCGCAGCAGTAAAGACTGAGTTAGAACGATCCCTGTTTGAAACCCTAGACCAGAGATTCTCAATCTGCAGCCCGCAGCACCATTCCATGAGGGCCCCCACTGCCTCCACCACACCAGGAAGTGCCATGTGGTGGAGGAAAGGCAAAATGGTCATCCGCCACCCCCCGAAGCTGTCTGAAGGAACATGACCCAATGGCCCCCGGTTTTAAAAGTTTGAGAACTCCTACCCTAGACAGAGCCATTGCTGCAGGCCAGAGGTTTGGTTAATTAAAAGTCTCACTGAGGATAAGGAAACTACTTTTGTTCCTATATATTTAAATATGTTTCTGTACAACAGCATGAGAGGCCAATCTCAAAGGTTTCTGGGGGCCAATTTGTGTCCCCTCCAGCACATCAGCCCCTCATAAAACTAGATGTGATCAAAAGTATAACTTTAGTTTTGCTTAAACCCCTTTGGGGTTGTAGAAGAGAAATCAAGGTACAGTAATACCTCGGATAACGTTTACCTTGGATAACGCTAAAATCGCATAACGTTAAGTAATCTGGGGAGGAGAATTGGATCGAATAACGTTAAGGTCCTATGGGATGGATCGGATAACAACCGCTAAAGCCTGTGCGGTTACAATGTATCTCTATGGAGCTTTAACGCTATCCGATCCATCCCATAGGATTTTAACATGCATCGGATAACACTAAAAATCGGATAACACCAAGACTGGTGGAACCAAGTCTTAGCGTTATCCGAGGTATTACTGTATAGGAGAGTATGTATCTTGTTTTAGAGCACTGGTTCCCACCCCCACCCCCGTCATGCCCCATTTAAGCATCTCTAAATTCCTGATCCCCCCCACCCCCTGTGATATATAATTCTTATTATTCAAAAAGTGAACTCCTATTCCTGTTGAAGAAGCCTAAAAGGCCATTAATTATTAATAACTTATCCTCAAATTGCTCCCCTTAAAGATCAAATTGTGCCCCACGTCGGAAACATGGCAGGGGTGTGCTGGACACCATGGGAGGGTGCTGGACAGGGGTGTGGATTGGCGACCAAGGGACGGGGGGGGAGAAGGCTGCCCCCAGAAACCGCTTGGTTGTCACCCCTTCCTTGCTCCACCAGGTGCATGGCACTTTAGAATAAACCATTGCTCCAAGCTGAAGGAGGGAGCTTGGAGCAATGGCTTAATCTAAAGTGCAGCATGCTGGGCAGATGAAATAATAATAAAATTATTATTTCCACCCCAGGGCACCAGAGGTGAGGGTGCACCGGGATGAATCCCCCTGTCCCAGTGGCCCAGTCCATGCCTGAAGCATGGTTTTACAGGGAAATCGCCATTCTTGGAGGAGTCCAGGAGGGCCACTCTCTTTTTCTGGACTTTTTGTTGGGGGGGGGGGCTGTTGATGGGCTCCTAGCCCAAACAAATGAGTAGGGCTTGCACATAGTCATTAAATTCCATCCCCCTCTTCACTACAAGAAGGAATCAGGTGGAGAGAAAAAGATGTTCAAGCTTCTTCCCTCTGTGGAAAATGCCTTCCCGCCTCCAGAGAGCCAGAAACCTGCTTTTGCCAGAGATGTAGAAAGAAATCCTTGCTGAGGTGAAAAGTTGCCACTTTGTCTTGCTGAGGCATCAGCATGCCTGCCTCCCCTGCTGTCTTTGGCAGCCGCTGAATAATTTCCTTTTACTATTCTTATTTTTTAAAAAAAAAAACCCCCAATGACTTTGGTTCATTGTAACATAACTACTTTATGTCTCAACAAGCATAATTACTGAATTATTGCTGAGGTTCAGGAAAGCAAGTGGGAAGCAATGTTGTTCTCTAATGAGTGTGTTCAGACAGGGCAATTTAGTTCATTCATTGGAGCTCCCAGGGTCGAACCCTGTCTCCAGCATCTTCTCATTGCAGGTGCTGGAACATCCCAACCTCCCCGTGAGAACTCCTTTTTGAACCCTTGTTCATGAGGTTCTGCTTCTTGGTGGCAGCACCATGTATGCTGTTCCAAGCCTCTATGGCCATCAAAGGCTGCTTTTGGTATGAGCTAACAAGCCCCTTTAGAGACCCAGTGCCCAAACTCACCTTCTTCATAGACTCAACAGGCTGCCGCCCACACTGCACCCTCACGCCGCATGTGAGCTGTCCGCCTTACCCCAGACAGGGGAGGAAGGAAGCCCTCCCATTGGACTGCTGGGCAGAGGGGTGGGGCAAACTCTGGGCTCAGGGGAGGAAAGAATTGTTCCCATTGGGCTGCTGGGCAGAGGGGTGGGACGAACTTTGTGCTGGGGTGACAGTGCATGTGCCCACAGAGTGGCCTCTGAGTCTCCCCTCTGACACACATGTCATAGGTTTGCCACCACTGACCTAGGGCAACTAGGTAACAGGGCAAACAGTAACCAAATTTCGGTCCAGAGTACAAGTCCGAGTGAAGCCAGAGATGCAGGATTGGTCCAGATGACAGAAACATAGGCCAAATGAGACAGACGTCAGATGAGTGGGAGTACAGGCACAGCAGAGTACACTTGCAGGCTGTAGTGGGATGGAATAATAGCAATAGCTATATCAACTGCACTTATATACCATCCTGTAGGGCTTAGTGCACTTTCTGAGCAGCTCACACAGTAAGTAGCATTTTGACCCAACATGCTGTGTACTCATTTTACTGACCTTGGAAGGCTGGAAAGGTGAGACCCATCAGGATCGAACTCACAACATTCTGGCTGCCTATAACAGTTTAACCACTGCAGCATCAGAGCAAGGACCCAGGCAAAGCAAAACAACAGTCCACAGGAACAGGGCAGAGAGTCGTCAGAAGCAGGAACAAAGGCAGGAGATCATCTGGAACAGGAACCTGGAGCAAGTTAGAGATCTTCAACAAGACGAGCAATTCAGGGGCCAAGCAACTGCAAGTCTGCTGACCTTCATTGCTGAAGCAAAATATCTTGAAGGGCTGGAGCAAGGCAAGGATGAAGTTCAAGGAGCACGGATCCCATCGAGGCACAACAACAGTTCACAGGAACCAGGAACTGGACAGAAGTCTTCAGAAGTAGGAACCAGGAGGAGATCTTCTAAAAACTAGGAACAAAGCAGAAGATATTCTAGAAGCTAGGAAAAGGGCAAGGGATCTTTATGTTTTTACCCTGCTAACTGATGCAGTGCTACAATGCATTATCAGCAAGGAGGGGAAAATAATTACAATTTCCCTGTTCCTCCATAGAAGAGTGAGGAAAATGTTTCATTTGCTCATATGGAGAAATGGCTTCTCACCCACTTCACCATGTGGACAGAGATTGATTGCTGTGTTTGGATGAGGGGGGGGGGGGGTGGAGAAGCAGGTCAAATATGATTTAGCCTCTCCCCCACCTTAAAATGATCACAAAAACAGAGATACCAGACAGCCTGACAAGGGGCAGTCTGGAAATGTTCTTAAAAATTGTTGCTAAGCATACAGGCCAGTTCAGATGGTTTTTGCTTATTGTCTGGAAAGACTATAAATGTTTTAGGAAAGACTGTAGATGGCGTCTTCTGTGCCATGTCAGAACAGAAACACCGATAGTGAAAGAGGCAAAAAGTTGTGATAGACAGGGCTAGAAATATTGATTTTTTGTTTTCCCTAGGTAGGAGTTGGAAAATAATTTGGCTATATTTGTGATCTTGAGAAATAAAGTGGACAGTAAACAATGTTGTTGATTTAAAATGTGAGTGGCTGAAATGCACATCACTGGGGGGAAATAAGGAAAACAGGTTGGGAAAGTAGTGTAAATGGGTCAAAACCAGTAGTGGGCCTCAGCAGGTTCACACCAGTTCACCAGAACCGGTAGCAGAAATTCTAGCTGTCCCCACCCATCCAAGTTTTGAAGTAAAGTAGTCCTAATTTGGGTACAATGCAGTGACTCCTGGAACTGGACCAGTTGTACAGGTGTCATGCTGCAATGCGGAAGACAGATGAAAGGCTACTGCATTATATTCTCAGGACAGTCTTCATGGCTGATCACCATGAGGATTGCCAATATTCAGATTTGGATACTCCAGAACAACAACAACAAGAAGTCCAGAAAGTCTTCTCCTGAATGAGGAAAGTTTGAAAGCTGCTCCCTGTAGAAAAGATGTCCATGGGGTTTATGGTGTCCATCTATCCTTCTTACAGAGACAGTATTTCATTTGAGGGGCTAGGAGGAAATATTGCTTTTCTTGAAACCTTGTTATTTTCCTATGTTGGCAGAGCCAATAAATGAATTCTCTAACTCCGAGAAGGAGGTGTAGCAGAAATACTGTGTATACAGACAAATGTCCCCTTTAAAAAGCTTCCGTCTTATAGCTTCTTTGTTTACACCCCATTCTTTCTGAGCCAAATTACATTTAAAATGCCATATTTCATCTTCAGAGATAAACATTGTTTTTTTTTTATGGAGAAAGACATAAATCTCAAGCAGATGCAAGAGACACACAAGGGTGGTTGACCATCCTTGTATACAAACAAGGGACGCATAATCACCCTTCATGGGTGAAATATTTGATTTATTCTTCTGAGATTCATCAGGCTATTGTTTCCCAGTTTCTTGAAATAGCAAACCCGAGTAAACATTTGCTGGCAGTTTCTGGTAAAAGAAAGAAAGGGAATATGCAGACAATTACTTACCCCAGTCTTTTGGAATTGCTATTGCTATTGCATTAAACTCCAGTTTTGCAGGTGTGAGTATTTTCTGATCCAGTTGGATATCTTTCTCCTGGACAGTGAAATTGCTTTCACATGGTATAAATTATCTGTCAGAAGCTTTTAGGTAGTTTCAAGCTGGTTAGTTCAGAGACATGATTGCAAGAAGACAGCTGACGGGCCTGGCTTTACAGGAGCAGGAGGCAAGAAGGGTAAAGTTTGCTTTCTAGTATGGAAACAGTAGTTGCCTGCCATAATATCATTCCCCTCAATCTCCTTTTGCTTGTATGATTTGACAGGTGTACAGGAAAGCAACAGCTTGGTTGGAATAGAGATGATGTTTTCTGAACGGCGCTTCATATCGATCTAGGATCATTCTTAATTTGGGATGTGCAAAAAGGTCGGGGAAAACTGGTCTGAATAATATTTGTTTAGCGTCATTTAAATCTTTGGAAAGGGTAATGGTGTGAAAACGATAACCAGATTAATTGGACATGAATGATTCCAGTGCTTCAAAGCAACACCTTACAAGAATCGATGCTACCTGAAATATCATTACCTTTTGAGTCACAGTGTTATAGGCATTGCTACTTTTGAAATGTAATTCATTGACAAATAACATTTACTTGTCATACTAAAAAGTTGATGAGGAAGGGGGAATATTTTTGGATGGATTTGTGTCTTTTTCTGTACTTTTGAAGTCTATTTCAAAACAGCTTAAAAGTAACCTAAAGTGACTGATGAACAACAAACTCCTCTTTTTAATAACAAATATCTACAACAAATGGTTCTGGTTTAAATGAATGTTCCAAACCCTGAATATTCATCACTGCTTGGGTGGTTTCATGCATGTCTGGCTTTCGGATGTGTGCTTGGCAGGTTCAATTTGTGTTTCACGCCATTAAAGAGAGCACAGTGTGTCTGAAGGCCCTGAACTCTGCTCTGCTACAGATAGTGAGAAGATCTTACCCTGGAAAAACTCTTGAGAGGAGACCTCCGGGGAACTACAGCATACATAAGATGCTTTTTGGAAGAAGTGGGAAACATGCAGCATAAATAAGTCATGGTGGTTCAAGACTCTGATTATCTCCTTCTGTTAATGCTTGCTTCCAGTATGAATCTTTGAAGACCATATTAGAGGGTAGTAGGGCTTAGTTTCAACCATCACAAATTTGCTAGCTGAAAGAGCCTTCTAAACAATAGGGAGTTAGAATCATAAAGTCATAGCATCATAGCATTGAAGAGATCCCCAGGGTTCATTGAGCTGTTGATGTACGAGTTTCACAGTTAAAGCACCTTTGAGAGTGAAGAGGAACCCATCACCTTCTGAAGTATTATGTACTACTGTCAAAGGGCATTTTATCATCAGGAGTTTCTTCCTAACATTTAGCTAGATTTATCTTTCTTGTAATTTGAATCAATTAGTTCAGGTTTTACCCTCCAGACCAGGAGTAGCCAAACTTTTCATGCTGCAGGCTGGTCACATGATTGAGCAGGCCGGTCATGTGGCTCCTCCAGCCATAAAACACATCTGTGGCTGTTGTAAACACATTTAAGACAGCCATGGGTGAATTTTTACAGCAGTGTTATGCCCATGCACGGGTACGTTTTACTTCTGCTTCCAGGACTGGCAAGAGTGGCATGGGCTGGATGATTTGGTGCCATGGATCGGATCTGGCCCATGCACCATAGTTTGGCCACCCCTGCCCCAGACCCTCAAAAAACAAGCTCACTCCATCTTCTGGTATTTCAGTCTCCTAAATGTGTTGATATGTCTCTGCTTTTCCTGCTTATTCAGAACTTTGTAAACAAAGCTATTGTCACTCAGCCGTAAAACAGCCTTCTCTAGCTAAACTCCTTTCAGATACAGTATTTTGATCTAGCATCCATAACCCTTCACCACTGGCCAAGATAGTTGGGTTAATAGCAGTTGTAACAGGCAGGCTTTCATTTGAGAAGAGCATGTATAAGATTCTTCTATGTTATCAGTTAGGTTCCATTTAGCTTTAGCAGGACCCAGGTTTTGTGGAAGACTGTTCTAATGAAGACAGACTTATTTTTATATATTTATTAACTATGAATAATATTTTGCAGCCAAATCTTATTACAGTATGAATGCCAATAGAAAAATAAAGGGAGCTCATTTTTCATTTCGATTTATGGAAACAAAAAGGTCATTCCATTTTCACACTTCATGTGTTCATGTGTCTATTTCAGCTGCTTCCAATAGTATAGGTAATGATTTCCCAGCTGTTGGATGAATTGATGCTGCCAATACAATTGATAAGCCAATACAATTTCGGTTGGCACTAAAAATTGTCATTGGCCTTATTGGCTTCATTGAAGTAGCTGAAAGTAAACCTTGATAAATAACTAATAAATGCTTCCTCCTTTCTTGATTCATAATCTCCATGAGCTTGGTGCAGTGAACTGGTACTTTATAACTGCAGGAGTACCAAAGATCTGTGTAATCTCTTGACATTGCTACTGTTTGTAAATGATATGATATTCACACAGTTGTGAAATCCTAAAGGCAGAATTGGACTTTCCAGGTGAGAGGAAGCTGCATTTAAATTCCATTGTAGATCTATTGGGTTGTATTAAGAGTTAGGTGCAAGTGATTTGGCTGGTGGAAGTGGACTTTCCTGCCCCATAGTTCCTAGAAGTAGCTCTTCCAACCCTCTAAAAGTTTAGGGAACTTTTATTAATAGGTGAGGAGGGACACAAGAGAGAGGGAATAAACATCAAAATTGGGTAGAGGAACTAACTAAAGTGAGCAGAAGTCTTCCACTAGCAAAATGATGCAGTATCCAGTCTACTGTGTATGCAGAGGCTGTGTGATCCTTGTCTAAACTCCTTCTTCAAGTGGACAAACTAACTGTGTTTTGTTTATGGTGGGAAGGGACTGGCTCCATTTTTGTGATGTGCCACACACTTTTTGAAAGTGACACTGGGTAGTTTCTGGCCACTCCTTTCCTCCAGCCAGCCCTCCCTCCCACCACCACCACCACCACCACCACCACCACCACTACCACTCTATTGCCTAGGCACTAATTGTTCAAAGGCAAAGCCCTTTCCAAGAAATCCTCAACCAGAACCTCTTTAATGGCATGACAATCCTGCCAGGGTCTTTTCAAAAATGAAAACCTTGGCAAAAGCTATGGATGAGTGGCATAGCAACAGCACATTGTATGTGCACTGTGAGCTTTTCCCCCAATGTAGGAGAGTTGATCAAACAGCCTGAACTTCAGCTGCTGTCATCTCTGAGACCTGCATTTTATTTATTTATTTATTTATTTATTTAAAAGAAAAAGGAAAGGAAAACTCAACTCCAGGGACACCAGGCTTTCTCTGTCCAGAGGAAGGCAGTAGATATCCTGTCTGAGACTTCATCAGGAAATGTGGCTGCTGATTAAAACAGCCCTGGGTTTGAGCTACTGTATGTACCAAAGGTTGTTATGGAAACAGGCTCTCAATATGGTCCGGGTTTCAAAGCTATGGATTTCCCTCCTTCCTGTCCTTTGCTTCACTTTTGTTGTTGCTGTCCCTTGTTCCAGGAGCAAAATGCTCACATCTATGATCCCCAAGACCTAGGAGATCTTGTTTTGGAGGGGATGCTTTTATGTCCACAGGGCCAGGCAAGGGGGCCTCACCCTGAGCATCTTTGTTCTTTCCATTTCTGATAGTGGGGTAGAAAATTCGGGGCTAGCTGGATAAAAGCATTAGGACTTTCTGAGTAGCAGGGACTTTGGGCTTCTCTTTTACTTCCAAACATAGCTAGGTAAAGGTAAATGTTGCCCTTGCTCCAAAGCCAGTTGTATCTGACTCTGGAATTCAGTGCTCATCTCTGTGTATAGCCAAAGAGCCAGCGCTGTCTGTGTTTTGCAGATGTTTCCGTGGATATGCGGCAAGCCAGCGTGATTAGACATCGGAGTGCACGGAATGCTGTTTACCTTCCCACCAAAGTGGTGCCTATTTATCTCCTTGCAGTTTCTTGCTTTCAAACTGCTAGGTTGGCAGGAGCTGGGACAGAGATGAGAGCTCACTCCATTGTACAGCACTCAGGTCTTGAACTGCTGATCTGCCAGTCATCAAGTTCAGTGTCTTAACTACTCCACAATCGTGTATGTGTTTAGGAATTGTATATTGATCAAAGCTGTCTCTGTTGTAATGCAAGGTACAGTATCTGATGTTGATTTGGTCTTAAATTGAGAACAAATGCTGCTCTCTAATTGTTGATATGCTCCGATCCAGTAGCCAGCATCTCTTGGAATTCAAAATGAGCTGGGAATGTGAGAAAGGATGTAGGAATGATGAACATTGAGCATGGAGCCTTATTTGGTGACAGAGAGAAAAAGGAGGGGAAAAGGATGAAAGATGGGTTTGGTTATTTTAGAATGGTAGAGAAGAAATGGCATTATTATTAAGCATATTCAAAGCAGGAGGAGAGATAAGTCTGCCTATGCCTGTTTGTGAGCAGAATAGTATAAAATTTTTAGTCCTGATTGTGTTAGCTGGCTATGCCAGGAAAGATAGATAGATATACGTTTCTTGTTTTACCAGGGAAAGGTAAAATATTCCTTTTTATTTGTGTACTTTCCCCCTTCATATAATAAAGCTGACTTTTTACAGAAGACATATGTAATTTTCATATAGACTAGAGCAGGGGTTGCCAACCTTTTAGAGTCAGGGGCTGGGTCATGCTCCCTCAGACAGTTGAGCTGGCTGGACTGGTGGTCCCCCCCACCATAAACACTGCTGTAAATCGCGTCCGTGTCCACTTCCAGCAGTGGCGATGGCACTGGCTGGATGATTTGGTATTGCTAACTCCTACCTGATCTGGCCAATTTGTAAGTTTAAGCAGCCAGTGATTGAAAACTGTCATAGATTTCTCTAGCCTGGAGCAGCAAAAGGTCATATGCTGGCTTCCTGAATGGGTGCAAGTCTCTGTCAGGGATAACAAGTCCTATGGTAGTGGGATAATGGGCTATATTATCCTTACAATTGCAAGACAACACACTTGAATGGGAAAGACTGTAAACTAGAGATTTGCTTGCCTGCTGAGCCTGTGTCCAGATGTTGCTTGTTGTAGATGGAGATTATCAAAATTGTAGACAAACAGCTTCCTTGTCTCCTTCCTCATTAATTCTGTAAGTGAGACTTGTTTTCAGACATCCTTTCAAAAGGGAGGACTCTTTCAAATGGAAAATCCCTCTTCCTGAAAGAGGACATGTGGCCACCCTACATGGCTCATTTTGGCCCTGAAGACAATTCATGTTTGGTGGCAGGATGTATGGTCTCATATTACTTATAAATTAAATTAAATGTTTCACTCTCAGCCTATATTTAGGATCTCTGGGTAAGGTACAAGCTGTAAAATATTAGATGAACTACTTCTTTCATGTCTTGGTCAGACTTTAAACTGCCAAAATGAACCCACCTTCTTGGCTTTGTCATTGGCCGAACATAAAAGCTTAGTTAAATGAGGAGCAGCTTCTTCTTCTTCTTCTTCTTCTTCTTCTTCTTCTTCTTCTTCTTCTTCTTCTTCTTCTTCTTCTTCTTCTTCTTCTTCTTCTTCTTCTTCTTCTTCTTCCTCCTCCTCCTCCTCCTCCTCCTCCTCCTCCTCCTCCTCCTCCTCCTCCTCCTCCTCTTCCTCCTCCTCCTCCTCCGTGTCTAGGCCAGATGTGAAACTGCCAAAATATAGGCACCTTTTGATGAGTTCTTTCTTCAGTTCCTGTTGCTTGACCTAGTGTGAGAAAGATTAGTCAACAACACAAGGTTGCCGTTACCACGGTACACCCGATTGTCATTCAAAAATACCACAATCTTCAAGGAGGCTCTTTCTGTGTACCCTAGAATGAACACTTGGATTAGTTTTAAGACAATAGAAAAATGTTTAAAACATAACAGTAATTAAAAGAGGAATCTATGTTGCTGTCATAATATTACTGAGTTTGAAGAGTCATGAATGAGGACAACACTATTATGAATTTGTCGTCATCATTGTCTGCTACTCATGTCCTATTATACATTTTTTCCTGAAAATGTTTTCAGAAAACTGCCATTGGCGTGAATTTGTTTAAGGTGGATCCTAGCTTGCCATGAAGTGATCACGACGCCATTTCCTGTGGCACACATTAAATGAGACATGCAGGATGTAACACCAGGGTTGCAATGGACTGCTTCAGCCTTGAGGATATTGACAAGGTGCGCCTTCACAGCCAGTCCATCTGGCATGGCCTCTTCTGGCTCCATGACCTTTGGGAATCAGAGTTCCTCCTCTGCTCATTTTGCCATTGGGCCCAATAGGATGTTTTCCAGTGGCATTTCCTCCACACTGAGGGGACCATCACCCCACTACTCAGTGGTGGGTTGTCAAAAATTTTACTACTCCACCGTGACATCATCACAGAGTGGGTGGAGCTAATGTCATGACAACATGACATCATGGGCGGGGCCAAAGAAAAAATAAAATAAAAATAAGCACACACACACACACACACACACCTCAACCCACCCGACCGCCCACCTATCCCAAACACAAACCCATCACTTACCTGTTAGTATAAGTGCCTGGGCATCGTACCAGTTCTCTAGGATAATATGCCTTAATGTAAATGTAAAACGCGTCTCCCCCGGGAAAGACCCGGGGAGACGCTCCCGCTTCTCCCCGGGTCTTTCCATCTCGCCCGGGGATGGACAAGCAGGCACAGCTGTGACCGGTGAGGCGTTTCCCCCCCCCCCCGCCCTCCCTCTGGGACCTCTTTCCATCTCGGCCCGGAGGCTGATAAGAGACTGGCGGCGGCGGCGGCACCAAGAGGACGCTCCCGCTTCTCCCCGGGTCTTTCCATCTTGCCCGGGGATGGACAAGCAGGCACAGCTGTGACCGGTGAGGCGTTTCCCCCCCCCGCCCTCCCTCTGGGACCTCTTTCCATCTCGGCCCGGAGGCTTATAAGAGACTGGCAGCGGCGGCGGCACCAAGAGGACGCTCCCGCTTCTCCCCGGGTCTTTCCATCTTGCCCGGGGATGGACAAGCAGGCACAGCTGTGACCGGTGAGGCGTTTTCCCCCCCCCCGCCCTCCCTCTGGGACCTCTTTCCATCTCGGCCCGGAGGCTGATAAGAGACTGGCGGCGGCGGCGGCGGCACCAAGAGGACGCTCCCGCTTCTCCCCGGGTCTTTCCATCTTGCCCGGGGATGGACAAGCAGGCACAGCTGTGACCGGTGAGGCGTTCCCCCCCCCGCCCTCCCTCTGGGACCTCTTTCCATCTCGGCCCGGAGGCTGATAAGAGACTGGCGGCGGCGGCGGCACCAAGAGGACGCTCCCGCTTCTCCCCGGGTCTTTCCATCTTGCCCGGGGATGGACAAGCAGGCACAGCTGTGACCGGTGAGGCGTTTCCCCCCCCGCCCTCCCTCTGGGACCTCTTTCCATCTCACCCGGAGGCCGATAAAAGACTGGCGGCGGCGGCGACGAGATGACAGCTGATTAAGAACAGCTACTGGCGGGCCTACGTTATACTTGCGAAAGTTGACAATATTTGTATTTGTGATTTGATATTTGTATTTATGACACTGAATTATATTTGTAATGCTGGATGGAATGTTATCTTGTTATTATATTGTTACATTTTTTTATATTGTATATTTCTGCTTTATTGTGAACTCTATTGATCGACTGTATATTACTGTAACTATACATGTGTGTAAACCGCCCTGAGTTGGCTCTGCCAAGTAGGGCGGTATAGAAACCCAAATATAATAATAATAATAATAATAATAATAATAATAAAAAACAGCTGTACCTCCTTAAGCGTTCTCCGATTGGAACAGCAATTGGAACAGCACAGGTGTAGCTTATTGATGAGGTAACTCCAAGACTTTGCTTAAAAACCCCAAGCCAGGCCACTAGGCCTGCCGGCCACTAGGCCTTTTTAGGAACTGTGGTAGTATGTCAAAATAGGTAAAGGTATTAAATACACATTAAAATACACACAGACATATCACATCCAAAGGTGAGTCACTTACCCTGGGGAGCAGGCAATAGTGAGCTTCAGGCTAGCAGCTTCTCTTCCTCCTCCCCGCTTGGGAGGACAGCAAGGATGCCGTGCATACGCGCCAGTCACTGTAGGCTTGCATGCACACCAAGTGCTTGGCGCACATGCACAGTGGGGGAACCATTGAAAAGGGAAGCCCTGAAGGTGATTCCTCCCAAAAGCTGCTACTGGTTCTCCGGGACACTGGGAAAAGTTACTACCGGTTCTGGCAAACTGGTGCGAACCTGTTACATCCCATCACTGCCGCTACTGTATTATGAATTGAACCTCCAGGAAACTCAGAGCTTGGAGAAAACTACCTTTTCAGGCAACATGTTTCTGAACCCACCTGCTATTCCAGCTAGTCTCTGGGATTTGTAGTCCTAACACAAATTTCCCCAAATTTGTTGAGGAGACGGAGCATGATCTTTTGTCCTCTGCCTCTGTTGGGTTTTGACAACAACAGGGGGATTCAGAGAATGAATCAGTCTGCCTCCCTGCTGTGGCTGTTGTCACTGGGAAGCCCTGCGCATGCAGTGACAGTCGCTGCGAAGAAGTCCTACTGTTGCCCTAGATTTGTTTTAGCATGTACGGTTGTGATCAAATCCTTTTGAAAGCCATTCAGCTGGATGCCTCCCAGCCGGGTTGCCTGTGGTTGGCACACAGCAGCCCTTCTTCTTCCCAGTCAGGTACCGTCGCACAAGCCTCCCTGGGGGATTTGCTGAGCATATTCAAAGGCTGCCTTGTTCAAGCAGCTGAAGCCAGATCGGGGGTGCACTTGAAATGTCAGCTTGCCTGCTATGGTCCTGGTTCGCACTGGGTTGCAAAGGCAATGCCTGGGCAGGCCGAGGTTTGCAAGATGTGCAAAAAGCATTCCTTTTGCAAAACACTACATTTCCCCCCCCCCATCTTGTGCCCCCCCCCCCGGGATATAGGTAAGAGTACATAAAGCATTTCCAGAGACCTATCAGAGACTAAAAAACAAACAAAGTTAGAAATTGACTTGATCCACAAAAGGTAACATCAAGGGTTCTCAACCGTTTCAAGCTGCAGGCCGGGTCACACTCCTTCAGACAGCTGAGTGAGCCAGACTGGTGGTTCCTTCTGCCATAAACACTGCCATAAAACCCATCTGTGGCTGTCATAAACACAGATGCATTTATGGCTGTTGTAAACACATTTATGACAGCCTGAGACGTAAATGCGGCTGTTTCCGTCAGTTCGGTCAGTGGCGACAGGAGCGAGGGTGGCAGGCCACATGAAATGGCAGATCTGATCCACAGGCCATTGGTTGAGAACCCCTGGCTAACATGAAGTCCCACTCACATGTCTGAAAAAGTGGACTTGATCCACAAAAACTAACATTATACTTTAGCAGTTAGTCTTCAAAGGGCTACAATGTTTTTGTTGTGTTTATTCTCTGATATGCTTGAAACACAGATGAACATTCCAAACATTTGCAAAGACGGACATTCTCTCAATTTTTAAAAAAATGCTTCCTGTTCTCCATTGCTTTTTGCTTGATTTTGATATATCCAACAAAGACATTACATTCATGGAGGCAACGCCGATGGCTACTCCAGCCCCTGACCCCATGCTAAAAACCTACAGAAATTCAAAGAGCCGAGAAACCCTCTAGACTAGGTTTTTGGGTACTCTAGAGGGAAACAGGAGGAAAGGTCTGAGATCCAAACATGTTAGGGTTGGATTTAGGGTGATTAGAGATGTGAAGAATATTGATTAAATGTCACGTTCTTGTCAATTCAGACTGTCTCAGTTCTATATAAAACACCTTGATGAAACATTTCCAAGGAAAAACAAATGAAGGGAAGGAAACAAGTACAGTTGTACCTCGCTTAAAGAGCATAATGCGTTCCACAGGATTGCTCTTTAAGCGAGTTTGCTCTTTAAGCGAAACACCATTGAAAGTGACCAATTGTAGGGGGGGATTGCAAACCCCGATTTATTTGTTAAGCGAGTTTTTGGTTGATTTTATTTGTTCAGCGAAGCGAACATTCAGAGAAAATTCTGCTCTTTAAGCGAGTTACTCTTTAAGCGAAACGCTCTTTATGCGAGGTTTGACTGTACATTGTTAAACTGCACACACATGTGGACTTGATCCATGGACACTAACATTAAAATACAGTAGTTAGTCTTTAAGGTGTCCCAATGGTTTTTGTCTTTGTTTTATTTACTCTCTGAAATGCAAAAGTTTTGTTCCTGCTGATCATAAAGCTGTTAAGCATGGAGTTTCTTAGAAAGAAACTTGCCTTTGATCCAGTTTGTACTGGCTCTGAGCCTATTTCTTTATGCATGGCCTCCCGCCCCCCGCCCCCCACATGCCCCATCCATAGGAGTTTCAAAGGTCTTTTTCACACCCTGTATATTTGTGCAGGTTCTGTGCTTTCACCCATGGCCTCCACATCAGCTAATTAGCTCGTCCTTAGGATTTTTGGCCCAAGCAGTGGCTTTGGAGAGGAGAGAGCGTGAACAAGTGAGCACAGAGCATTGCATTTGGCCGCCTGTAATTATGCAATTCTCGCTCGTTATCTTTTCTAATTGTTCTTTGCATTGTTTCTAGAAAATGATGGGAAACAATGGCAGATGGGGACTGTGTAGCAGGGGAGAGGCAGATTGCCAAGGTGGCCAAGGCAGGCTTCTCAGAGGATACAAAGAGGAGGAGGAGGAGGGCTCCACGGGGAGCCGTGTGTCAGGAAAATGTGAATTAAAGGCAATACCTGACTCAATGGAGGAGAGGATTCATTCATTCAGGTCTCCCTATGGCTTCCATGGGCTTCATCATCCAAGGGACTTCATTGGCTCTTTCCTTCCCTCTCTCTCTCTTTTCCCAGTTCCCAATGGCAAAGTTGTTTTCATCCTTTCTGATGCCTTGATGACGTAGATTGAGCCCCCATGGGGGGTAACATTGCCCCATTGCCAGAGGAGATCGTTGGCCTGTCTCCTTGGCATTGAATTGTTTGCTGGCTTGCCAAGTGGAGGTTGGCTCATTAATAGCATGCTTTTTCATGTTTTATTTTCTTTCTAGCTTTTTTTTAAACAAAAGGAGGGGTGTAGAGAAACTTTGGAATTGGCATTAGGAAGAGTACTGGTACCTTTTCTGGAAATTCCAAAAAGCAGCAAGTGCAGGGGGTGGGGGGCTCAAAAGGTGGAAATTTGGCTACTGCTGCCTATTCCCCCTTCTCTCACACATGCTTCCCCTCCAAACGTCTGTTACTGAGCTGTATCTGGTCTTCTCCTTGTGTGCCAGAGCACAATATGTGTCTTGATATATTTTAGTACCCCCATTTTAACTTCTGTTCCCTTTGCTGTTCTATGCTGGTCTTGGACTATAATAAAGGTCGGATTTGATTTGTTGTGGCAGCATGTGCCACATGTTTGGAGAGGGCTTTAGAAGAATGGTGAAAAATTCCCCCTTCTCAAGTGCCTTTAGAACCAGTTTAATAATAATAATAATAATAATAATAATAATAATAATAATAATAATAATAATAATAATAATAATAATAATAATAATAATAATAATAATAATAATAATAATTATTTCGTGTCAGAGATTCCTCTGGGTTGAAAGGATTTTTGCTGGAGAAACTCTGCTCAGGGGACGCCCGAATGAGGCTCTTTTCATGTCTCCAAGTGCAGCCTTCGGGTATTGAAACCCTACCTTCCAATCTCCAAGCTCAGCGTCTTAATCACTAAGCCACCAGAGGAGCTGCTTTTAGAACCAATTAAGCAAGTAACTTCTGCCTGCTCTATTCTAGTAACTTCTTCCCTACAGAGTGCCACTTGGTGGTGAGCCCACATTCAAGTTCCTCCATTTTGTTTAAAATCAGTTAAGCAAAATTAAAGAACTTGAACATGGACTCACCACTAAGTGGCACTCCATAGGGCAGAAGTTACTTGATGCAGAATAGAATAGAGCAGGGTTTCTCAACCTTGGGTCACCAGATTTAATTGGATTTCAGTTACAAGAAGCCGAAGTCAATAGACCTGCTGATCAAGGCTTCTGGTAATTGAAGTCCAAGAAAATTGGTGGTGGTGGTGGTGGTGGTGGTGGTGGTGGGAAGGTTGAAAAACCGTGGAATAGAGCATTTTCAGCAGAGCTAGGAAGATTTCCTCCCTTTTTTGGTCTAGGATGGCCATAGTCCAGAGAAGGAACTTTTTCAAGTTTTGATGAGAACACAGGTCCATATTGTCAAAAGTGCCTATTCTAAATCTAAGTGGTTTTCTATCCAAACCTGTTTAACTTCTCTTAACCGGAGATTTTGTGGATCAAACCTGAGACCTCCAGCACTAAACAGCTGGGTTCCTTTGGTAGTTGAAACTTTAATGTCTGTTTTCAGCAGCACTTTTAGTTCAAAAAGCATTTACATCATAACTCAAAAAACCGAATAGTGAGATGTTCTGCATTCCCGGTGTTGCTATGTGGAGTCAAAGCTTGGACTAAAGTTTCTGAAATGAAAATAGAAGCTTTCAAAATGTGGATGTCCAGGGGGCTGCTAAGGATATCATGGGTTGACCATGTGACTAATGTAGAAGTCTTGTGCCAGATGGATAAAGAACAGGAATGGTTGAAGACCATTAAACAAAGAAAGCTCCAATACCCTGTGCATATCATGAGAAAGAACATAAAGTATAGAGTACTCCAACTCATTATGCAAGGGGAGATCTTTGGGAAGATTGGTCCTGAATGTAGACAGATGTCAAAGCTTAAGAACCCGAGAGATTGGTGTGGAATGTTTTCAGAAGAACTACTTCAAGGAGTTAAGAACAGGAAGACTTTCACCATGATAATAGCCAATATCCGGAACGGATACGGCACTTGAAGAAGAAGAAACTCCCAAAAAACTTTGCTAAACCTGTTGACTGTAAGAAGATGGTTGTGTACATATTGGATGACAACATCACATTCACTTTCAAGAGTACTTCTGTGTTTCCAGCTAGGTGGGGTGGGGTGGGGGTGGGGGATCCTTTGGCAGTAACCAAAATAGGCAACTAAATTCAATCTCCCTGCCAGCCTTTTCCGCTTCTGCTTTGGTCTACCCTTGTACTGATGTTCTTTTGTTTTAGCTTCCCTCTGCACTCTTTTGTCAAACGTCTTTTCCTTTCCTCTCTTGTTTGGCTTTAATTATGGCTTCCGGCTCGACCTAGCTGCCTGGCCTCTGAACTCTAAGCCGCCCTCTCCCCCTTGGCATCTTCCTGGATATAAAAGCTATTGTTGTAAGTTAGCAATGCATGCCTCTGTGTAGTGACCAGCATGATGAGGCAGAATCACAATCAGACCCTGCAAGGGGCTGGTGCTAACTGCAGCCCATTATCCAGACAGTCCTTGGCTTTTCGGGAGAGCAGTAATAACTCATCCCCAAAGAATGAGTAAAGAAGGAATGTTGCAAACCCTTTGACAACTGTCCTCCTCTCATTTTGGACACTTAAGTTCCCATTACAGGAGCCAAAGTGATTCAAAGGACCATTCCCATTATTACATCCACAGGTAAAGGTCGCCTTTGCTCAAAAGCCAATCATATGGGTACAATGCTCATCTCTGTTTACAGCCAAAGAGCCAGCACTTGTCTGTGTATCTATAGACATTTCTGCAGTACTCTGGTCTCAAACTGCTGACCTGCTGACCTCCCAGTCATCAAGTTCAGCGTCTTAAACACTAAGTCACTGCAGTTCCTTATGACATCTACAAGTTGGCAAAATTATTTTCTGGACTACAGATTCCTGAATCCAGCAACCAGTTTGGCCTTGGTCATATTGGCTGGAAGATACCTTTCCCAAGCTCTGCCTATCTAGAACACCCTCCATATTGACCCATGGATTACTGCTGTAGTTACACGCCATCAAGTTATTTTTCGCCTATGGCCAATCTATGAATGAGTGACCTCCAAAATGTATTACTCAGTTTTAGTAAACTCAAGGCTCTGGTTCTTTTACGGAGCCATCCATCTTGTATTTTGTATTCCTCCCCCCACCCCTTCAGCTTTTCCTAGGGCTGAGTCGGATTTCCTGAGTGGGCGGCATATAAGTACGAAAATAAAATTTAAATTAAATTAAAATGATTGTCTTTTCCAAAGAGTCTTGTCTTCTCACCTGGAGCAAATGCTGGCCCATTGTCCTGGCTTGGCGTCTGTATAATGGAAGTTGATGGAAACGGATTTTACACCCTGTTTTGTCTGAATGGGGAATGTTGTGAACCGGTGACTGAGGTTCTTGCCAAGACAGCAGTCCAGAGACTGTTGATGTTCTCTGTGCTCATCAGGCAACTTCTTCTCCATCCATCCACTCATGCAAGATCCCTCCTTTTGTGCATCTTTTTCTTTAAACCAGCCTTGAACAATACAGCTCTTCAAAGGGAAACCGCCTTCAATAGGATGGTTGTCCTCTGGCACACCTTCCCATGGAGAGCAGGGTTTCTTTCATCCCCATCCATTTGGCTTTAAATACAGAGGGTGCCAAAAATGTAGACACATTTTAAGAAAGAAAGAAAAAACTGTATTAAAATTGTACTATTCCATATACAGAATATTGAAAACAAATGATGAATACAACCCACATTTGACTTCTGCAATTACAGGTCACCCTTGCTTGAAAGCCAGTCGTATCTGACTCTGGGGTTTAGTGCTCATCTCAGTTTATAATCGAAGAGCTAGTGCTGTCTGCATCTGTAGATGTTTCCGTGGTCATGTGGCAGGCACCTTTCCTGCTGAAGCAGTACCTATTTATCTACTTGCAAATTCTTGCTTTCAAACTGCTAGGCTGGCAGGTGCTGGGACAGAGACAAACCGCTGACCTTTCAGTTGTCACATTCAGTGTCTTAACAACTAAGCCATGACAGTCCCACTAGTGCAGGGGTGGCCAAACTATGGCCCATGGGCTGGACCTGGCCTACAGCACCATTTCATGTGGCCCACTGCTGCCCTTGCTGCTCCTGGAAGCAGAAGTGGATGTGGACGCATTTATGACAGCCATAAAATTTGCCACACATGCGTAAACGCACCTGTACCTGCTGTATACACATAAATGTGTTTATGACAACTATGGACATGTCTTATGGCAGCATTTATGGTGGGATGAACCACGTGACCAGTGTGCTCAACTCTCTGGGGGGAGCATGGTCTGGCACGTGGCATGAATAGTTTGGGAACCCCTGCCACTAGTGTAATTATAATAAGTGCTCAAAATGGTTACCATCAGCATTCAGACACCTCTGATTAGGATGAACTACTGCTTCAGCAATGTTGACCAAAATGTCCACTTGTATTGCTGTGTGTGCTGTTTCAATTCCTTCTCGTAGTACTGCCAGTGTAGCCGGTTTTTTACAGTACACCACATCCTTTAAGGTCCCCCATAGGAAGAAGTTAAGGGGTGTTAAGTCAGAGGAATGTGTGGGAAACTCAGCTGTACCTCTTTGTCCTATCCATTGTCCTGCACATTCTCATCATGGTAAACTCTTGTGGCTTGATGGGAGTGAGGTGGGCACCATCTTGTTAGAAGCAAAATCAATCATTCCCAAAAGTGTACCAGTTTCTACTGTAATTCAATTCAATTTTTATCTTATACGGATAACTTCTCTTAAAATGTGTTTACATTTTTAGCACCCTCTGGATAAGACGCTTCTGGATGAGGAGAAGATGTGGTGATTTAGCATTGATGTGGTTGATAGTGCAGGAATTTACATCCAGATTTACAACAGCTAACACTTGAAACATTCCGCCTGGATGGACAGTCTGTTAGTTTCACTTTCTCCCTTGTTCACATATGTTTAACTATTTTTGGCCAAAATATCAAGAAATTTGCAAATATTGATACACTCTTTTCATAAATGAACTGGAACACTATTCTCACCATGGTTTCTTATCTTCCTTTTTGCCTCCTTCCAGCTCCTGGCTATTCTTCTTTGCAGCCTCTAGTGATGTAAATTTCTGCAACCACCCCTCTTGTGCATCAAATATATTCTGGAAAAACATATGCAGAAAGAGCACATATGCAGCAAGTCTGGGGTTCCTCTTAATCTCTTTTATGCACAGAACTGGAATCATCAAAGTGCAAATTAAAGTTGGAAAAGTTACTTTTTGATCATAATTCTTGGCTGGGGAAATTATGAAATACTGTATGTCATTGAAAAAAGTAACTTTTCCAAGCTTTTGCAATAGCAATTACACTTATAGTCCTTAGTCCAGTCTCTGGGCAGCTCACAAGGTAATCAGTGCTGGGCACTCATTTTCCCAACCATGGAAGGATGGAAGGCTGAATCTACCTTGTCTCCATCACGATCAAATTCAGATCATGGGCTTTGGTTGTAGTGCAGCAGTTTAACCACTAGGGTTCTAGAGCTGATTTTGGAACTGAGCAACAGGAACTCCTGTTGTGTCTTTGTGTTAGTATTTCGGAAAGATACAAGAAGGCTATTGTCTCCAAGGCAGATCCAGACATTTAAATGGAGAACTTGCCCATGTAACCCAGCAGCAGTATTCCTGTTTCATTCACACAGCAAGACTGAAGTATTAATGCTTGCCTGAGTTCTTAAGGCAGAAAATGTAATGGTGCATGGTGTTTCTTCCAGAACGTTACCTTCTGTTGCAAAATTCTCTACTACAGATGTTACATCTGGAAGAGTGGCCTGCAGGCATGCTGTAGATTTGTTTAATGCTCCTGTGATCGTCTTCTGTTGGCAGACATCACAGGCATTACTGGTTCACAGGTTGGACAAATGACAGGCAGGGCTTTCCATTTATGGTCTTCTGTAGGAGGTTCTTGGACAGCAAGAAGCCCGGTTTTCATATTCATTTGTTTCAGAAGTTACCTTCTAAACTCTGCACTTTTGTCAAGGCAAGACAAAGCTCTCTTCATACCTCGATGCAGTTCCCCTTCTTATTTTGGCACTGCTTTGTGGGATCTGTCAGCAAGAAGAACAGTTACTGAAAACCATCTGTGTCAAGGTCTATATTGCTATAGAATTATTATTCATCGTATAAGGTAATGTGGTTCATTGTTGATTCCCAAGGCAGATCAGATACAGTCGAGCAGGGAACCAAACAATTGGCAAAACACCATGTTGGGATTAAGTAACTTTTGTGGTTTGATAATATTAGCTAGAGGTCTACTTTGTAAGATGTGCAAAATAAGAATAATTGTGTATGTTGCACATGCAAAGAGCATGGCAGATCATAAAAGCTAATTGTACATGTTGCCGCTTGACTCTTTTGTGGAAAACACTTCTTTGTCTGCTTTTTCTCATACATTGTTTTGCTAGAAGTTCCTACATTTCTGAAAGTGGGATTTCTCCTTCCCCCCACCCGCAATGGCTTTCTTTCCTGTACCCCCCAACTATGGTTTCCATTGCATCTCTGATGTATGGTGTGCTTTCACCTCTCCCCAGTGTAAATGCACATCAAGGCTTCATTGTCTAGAAGCACACTCTCACAACCCTTCTTGTTGTTTCAGAGTGTTTTGCACAGTTGTTTTTCTTCTGCTGTTAGCCTCTCCCTCCAGCACATATTTTCTTCCTTCACTATCATATCCCCCCCCCCCCATTAGAACAAGTGCATCACAACTGGCAGAAAATTGGCATCCCTTAAGCTTTCAGAGGTAGTAATTTCCCCATCTAAGTGGTTTAATGGAGTCTATGTTTTCATTTCACTTTCCCTCCTTTTTTTCGTATTGTTTTGCCAGCCATCACTATGGACCAGGGAAAAGGAAAGAAGCAGAGAGTAGAATTTGAATCTCTCCCCATCAGTTTCTTCTACTAGTTTATCAGAAATCCCAACCCTCATTCTTTTTTTCCCCTTCTTGGGGGTAGGTGATGCATTGGCCATTCAGTTAGCAATGAAAGAGTTGAATTACATGCGGGACACAGCTTTTAATAGGAAGGAAGAAAATGGGAACAAGTGATGTTGAACTGACTCTTTTTCTTCCTTCCTTCCTTCCTCCCTCCTCCTTTGTCCAGATAAAACTTTAATCTGCCAAAATGAAGCCACCTTCTTGGCTTTGTCATTGGCCAAAATGTAATCTTCATTGGTACATGTTTTTGGTAGTAATTGGCAGGCCAGTAAATGAGGCACGTTGTGTATCTTTCCACATTCACACAGTGTGTTGTTGTCTGCCAGCAGCTCCCACTTGAGCATGTTGTTCCTAAATTTAGGCACTCTGACCCTCACCCTATGTAGGGTCCTCTAAGTGACACAAAGGAGATTGGGCTCCTCAGTCATATCCTCTTTTAATGTTATTCCTTGATCAGTGAGCTCTTTCATCCATCTTCTAATTTGAATTTGCTCTAGAGGACTCCTAAGAGTGTTTGTTCTTGCCATGAAGCTCTTTCTGGATCTAAAACAAACCTACTCTGTTGACTTGCTGTTCATGTTCATCTTTGATTTCTTTGTTTCTTCTTGTCACAAATGTGCAAATGGTAACCTCTGACCTCCCATTCCTAAGATGTCTATATCCAACAAGCAGGTTAAGGAATTCAGGGTCTGATGAAGTGCATAAGATCATTGATGTGCGTGAATTTGCAGAAAGGTGACTTTGAGACTATAGGCTTCTGTTGGGGATCACCCTCTTGGCATCATCATCATTGCAAGAAAAGAAGCAGAAGGTTGTATCTGCTGTCAAAGATGCAGTTGCTGTATTGTTGGGCTAGGTCAGATACAGGACCATGGCGCGTGAGAATGCAGTTCAGTGGGTTGACAAAGGACACTTGCATTCTCTCAACCTGATGCTATGTCACAGGATTGTTATAATGAGAAAAAGGGGTGTACCATGAAATAACGTAGCTTTGAGCATAGGGTTTCCTACATTGAAGTCAGTTATTCTATGATGAGGATGACTGGATCTGGGCTTTTCCATTGTTTAGAAGGGCTTGTGTGTTTGGTCTAGAACAGTGATGGGCAACCTTAGCACTCCAGCTTGGACTTCAATTCCCAGAAACCCTGATCAGCAGGTGTGTTGACTTGGGGTTCTGGGAATTGAAGTCAGAGAACAGCTAGAGCAGGGCTGCCCAAACCATTTCCTGGGGGCCAGATCTGGCCCCTGATGCCAATTCATCTAGCCCACAATGCCCTCATCACTCCCAGAAGTGGAAGTAAAACATGCCCATACAGGCGCATTTTACTTCCACTTCCATGAGCGACAAGATGTTGCGGGCCTGATGAGTTGGCATTGGGGACCAAATCCAGCTCCCAGGCCATAGTGACCAGTACCTTGAACCATGTGACCAGCCCATGGCAAAAAAATTTTGGGCACCCCTGAGCTAGAGTGTCAAGGTTAGCCACCACTGGTCTATAAACTTTGTCCTGTCAGGATTTGGAATTGCTACTTTAAGTCATGGAGAACTGGAGACCTCAGTCTCAAAGCAGCTGCCCATATCCTGCAGGACTGGAGCTTCCTCCTGCTGTAGCTGCTAAATCCCACCTGAGAGCCCTGGGGACCATTCTCAGCCTTCATAAGCTCCACCTGGAGACCTTGGGTGGCTTCACTATATAAGAATTGGGCCTTCCTTCCAGAAGTTGTCTTAGCAATGAAATTCAGCAGACTTGACTCCTGGATCTATTCCTAGTTCTGAAAACCTCTTGCCTTGACCATGATTTCTCGAATATGTGTTTTCCTGCAGAATATACAGTACTTGTGCTTTAAGAAGCGTTGTTCCATCTGTATATTTCAGGCACAGGACAAACCATCTCTGCTGAGAGAGTTTCTTTTTGTGTTTCTGCTTTGCAAGACCCGCCTTTTGCATTCCAGCCTTTTTGTAGGCGAAGAAGAAGCAAATTATACTGTGGCTTCCCAAGGCATTGTGAGTCCTTTCAAGAGAAAGGAAAGCCACCTGCCAGTTTCCTTTAGTTTCCAAGTATGAACACTTTGGACGAGGCAGAAGGAGACTACATTTCCCCCCACCAAGGAGGCAAAACATTCCTGGATCAGACCCCGGGCTCCTTTGTGTTCATTAAAGATTTCCAGCACTTCATTTGTGCCAGACTTCTTCTTCTGGTCTCTCTTTGCACTCCGAGTGCCAGAGTCTGCTGGTGCCACTGAAGAAAGCTTTGATATACTTGCTCCTTTATTTGCCTAATTTATTCTATTGTGGCGAACTTGAGACGGACGCCAAGCCTACATGCTGATCAGTGGAAATATTGTCCTGACCAAGGGTTCTGAAGTGTCATTATCCACAAGCACCAGTTTGGAGAGCCACCTGAAGGGTTAGAAATCTAATTTAATAACAAATCAAAAGAAAGAAAAGTTGAGAATCTCTTTCCATACCAAGTTTGAGCCGTAAAACCGTGACAGGCAGAGATTCGAACTCCTTGAATTCCCTCACCCAGCATGAATTCAGCTAGTTTTACTTGTTTTACCCCTGCTGTTGGCCTGATGGCTCATGCTGTTGCTGACCTGTGGAATATTACATAGTAAACAAAACAAAACCAAAAATGCTATAGCACTTTAAAGACTAACTACTCTATTTTAATGTTAGCTTTTGTGGCTCAAGTCCACTTCATCTGATGACTTGATCCACGAAAGCTAACATTAAAATACAGCAGTTAATATTTAAACTGCCACAGTGTTTTTGTTTACTCTCTGTTATGCTTGAAACACAGACTAGGTAAAGGTAAAGGTAAAGGTGTAAAGGCTACTATTCCTAACAATTCAACTGTGAAATGTTGTATCTCTTCCTCTTCTGCATTCTTTTTTCATGTCCCAATCAAATCCTGGACTGCCAAAATGAAGCCACTTTCTTCACTTTGCCATTGGCCAAACCCAAGTCCTCATCGGTGCATGTCTCTGACAGCAATTGGCAGACCAATAAATGAGCCGGATTCTGTATCTCTCCACATTCACAGCATGTGTTGTTGTTTGCCAGCAGCCCCTAATTTAGCATGTTGGTTTTGCATTTAGGGACACCAACCCTCAGCCTGTTCAGTGTCCTCCAAGTGATGTAGGGGAAGTTGATATCTCCCTTTAATGTTGTTCCTTATCCAGTGAGCTCCTTCCTTCATCTTCTAATTTGGTTTTGCTCTTGCATATCCTCAAGAATATTTGTTCTTGCCATAATGCTCTTCCTGGATCTGAGCCGGCGAACTTGAGACTCATATCTGTTCAGAGGATTTTGAGGGTCTTTCTCTTGCTTAGTTCTCTCGGTATCCGCTGCTACTTCTCTCCTGATCTTAGGTGGAGCGATGCCGACAAGAGGGTATATTTTCTCAAGTGGTGTAGGTTTGAGGGATCTATCTGCATGATAGAACTGAAGAGTTTTCCCATCCAGAAAGTTTAGTTCTAGTTTGTATCTCTTCCTCTTCTGCATTCTTCTTTCATGTCCCAATCAAATCCTGGACTGCCAAAATGAAGCCATCTTTGGAGTTTCTTTAAGCTACCATGTCAGTTAGAATTGAAGGAGAAACTCTTACCACAGTGTTAATTCTTTCAGTTTGCTTTGCATTTTTGCTGGCTTCTTGACCTTCTAAGATCCCACATACACACTAGAGGTTTGCTAATAGGATAGCCCCCTCCTTTCTTATTCACATTCTGAGATGATTAACAGAATGTAAATTAATGCAAGAGAAATCTACCTAATTAGCCATGAGAAATTAACACACAAACACACTTTTTAAAAGGAGTCACAAAGATGCTCATCTATGATTTCACTCTGAAACATCACATTGATATATTTTGTTTTAAAAAATTGTATGTGTACATCTGACAGATGATAGCCAAATGATGATTTGAGTCAGGGATCCCCAATGTAAACAGGTTCTAATCTTTTAGCACCTAACTTTTTGAAGCAGATAGAAATCTTCCTCAGCCAATCTTTAATTAATTAGCACAACAAATCTGGAAAGTTCAAAACAAGAGGTATGGAGAAATACCTAGACCTATTCAGATTTGTACCATTTCGGAGCTTGAAGCAAAAAAAAAATCCCAAATAGAACTTTTCAGTGTTAGTTTCTGACATGTTGAAACAGTCATGGGGGCAATCTGAGTATAGAAATGGGAGGCAAAGAAAGAGTTAAACACCATTATTTCCCACAACTCTTCTGATTTTATTGCTTTTATCCAAGCACACAAAAAAAGGAGTGTTGGAATTATTAGAGCAGGCAGTTGTACATCATAAATTTTTTTTGCACAATCTTCCTGTCACAACTAACTTGGCCTCTTGTGCTTCTAGGATGGGAGACATCTGGGGATCATATGAGAGTTTTTCTGATCCTTTTGGAACTTAAGTGTCCTCTGTCAAACATTAAATAACTCATTCTTGGCTTTTTGTTCTTTGCTGCTGATGATAGAAGGTTTTGTAGGAAAAGAGGCATCCATTTTCATTATTGCAACTTTCAAAATACCAGAAGGCAGATGATTGTGGTTCTCTATGCCTGAATCAGTGCCTTTCTGGGTTCACAAGACCCTAGAACAGTGATGGCGAACCTTTTAGAGACTGAGTGTGCAAGGAGACAGCGGTGGTGGCAGTGCGTAGGCAGAAACTGTGCATGCAAATGCACCCACGTGACCACTGGTGCACCTCCGACAATATCATATGGGTGTGTGTGAGGGGTGCCTGTGCCTGTTCAGTGCCTGCCCTGGGCGCCTCGTCCTCTCCCTCCCAGGAGGGGTGTGGAGTGTTTTGTCTGGTCTTCTCTCCTTGTCCTGCACCTGCTGCCAGCTCCCGGGTGGGATTTCAGCCTCCCATTTTGCCTCCCTATTGGCAGAGGGATAGAGGTGGGTGAGGAAGCAGTTCTGCCATTGGTATCTACAGGGCGGGGCATGCCCGTGATGGCACACGTACCCACAGGGCTCTGTTTGCCACAAGTTCACCAATACTGCCCCAGAATCTCCCAACTGTCTGGGGAGTCTGGGGCTTGTTGTCCTTTTGGAAACTGCTGTGTGGGCAGTTGCATCCAAGTAATATGGGCAGAGTTATATATTACGAATTGAATGCAGTGGGAAGCATTTCTATATGCAGATTTGATTTTATGTGATAACACACAAGGGGAGATCTTTACTTGAGCTCCAACATACACACATTTGTATGTTTGGAAAGCAATCCAAGGGTTCATTTGGGGTGTCATGAAAGAGGGAATCAATTGTTGGTTAATTAGTTCATTGTCATTATATTTTGACATCACTGGGAAGAAGAGACGTGTATATGGAAATTCCTGCCTTGATGCTGAAGTAATTTATCTAGGTTTGGATAATTTGGACTTGGGCTAAGGAATGGGGAACTGGTGGTATTCTGTTTCACACAACCAATGTTGTTCCTGAGTGCCATTGTGCATGCATAAAATAAGTGATTAGTATATTCGAGTATAGGACCATGGTGGCTTAGTGGTTAAGATGCTGAACTTTATGGCTGGAAGGTTGGCAGGTCAGCAGTTCAAGACCTGAGTGCTGTGTGATGGATTGAGTGCCCGTTGTCTGTAAAAGCTCCTGCCAACCTAGCAGTTTGAAAGCAAGAAATTGAATGTAGATAAATAGGTACCACTTTGGTAGGAAAGGTAATAGCTTTCCATCCACTCCAGCATCTAGTCATGCCTGCCATGTGTCCAAGGAAATGTCTGCAGATGCAGACAGTGCTAGTTCTTTGTCTGTAAATGGAGATGTGCACTACTCCTTGTAGTCAGACGGGACTGGCTTTCAAGCAAGGGAGACCTTTACCTATTGGAATATAGCAGTACCTCAGTTTATGAACACCTTGTTTAATGTAATTTTTGGTTTATGAATGAAAGTCCATTGAAAATAATGCCTTGGTTTATGAATTTTTTGCAATATGAAGCAAGTTTCCCCAGGATGCATTGTGCCTGGGAAGCTTATAGCGCTGTCTCTATTGAATTTCAGTTTATGAATTTTTCACAATACAAAACATCCCAGAGAACGCATTACATTCGTAAACTGAGGTACTACTGTATAGGAAACCAATCTGCACTGACCGATTCCAAAGCCTGAAATAGAGGATATTTTTAAGGATAGGGTTGCAGAGAGAAAAACAAGTTGCCTTTGATGGATTACAGCAGCTGGAATCTTTCAATTAGCATTCCTATAGCTTTGCCCTGTGTCTGGCCAGGTTATCCTTCTATGGCAATAGAGTAGACCATACTGGCAGTAACTCAATGCCGAGTGTCAGGTGACAGTTAACTAACCTGACAACCCTGAGGACCAATAGCCTTGGGTGCTGAAGTCCACAGGGAAGGGTGATGGTCCCTAAATGGATTAAATCCCACTTGAATCCATCTTGATAGAGGGCAGCAGCTTCATTCATCGTGGCCTGGAGCTGAGGAGGATTTTGCCTGCCAAAAGGGCTCAGGACGAGAACGTGACTCATGGAACTGGATCAGTGGTACAGGGGTCATGCTGCAATGCGGAAGGCAGCTAAAAGGCCACTGCATTATATTCTCAGGACAGTCTTCATGTCTACTGCATTATATCGTTTCCAGGACAATCTTCATGGTGATTGCCAATATTCGGATTAGGATATGACAGAAGAAGAAGAACATACCTTTGCCGTCTGAAAAAGTAACTTTTTCAAGCTGGGGACTGCCCACTTGGGAATCACCCAAGTCGAATGATACACTTGGTAACTCTAGAGAAGGCAGAAAGAGAGGATGTTAAAAGCAACATAAAGATAGTTGCAACTGTAAGAGTCAGAACTATTTTCAGAAAGGGTTCACATTGTACACCGCAGTATGTTTTTCAATATGTGGGAATCATCCATATGTCTGAACAACCTGACATAATCACCTTACGGTTCATCCTCACAACAAATTAATGATTTCCAGCATTCTAAAATGTCATTAAATGAAAGAAAGTGTGATGTAACCCTAATGCAAAAACGGTACATTGATACGTGAGTGTTTCGAATAACATCCATTAATTAATTCTTGCTTTCAACCAAGTTTTGTCTACTTTGCTTCTTCTCTGTAGCCCATTGATAACCTTACTTGTGCAGACAGCAAATATGCCTGACAGACCTCATTACTGGATGCTCCTGTGTCCTTCTAATTGGAAAAACGCTTTTATTCAAGCCTGCGGAGGTGGACGTCTTTTCAAACAAAGCTACTCTGCTGCTTCCTGTGTCGATTATTTCCATTTTTTGTTCTTGTCATTTTCCCATAATGATTGTAAGCTTTGGCGCGCTTCAGTAAAGTTTCTGTTTGTTTTCTTTGAGAGGGGTGTGTAATCTAAGAGCGCAATCCATGGGGGGCTTTTCTTATGTAAGCCCTCCGAGATGAACAGGAACTATATATAGGGCAGCCCACGGATGCAAATAGGAAGGAGCGCACATGAATGAGTGTGTCTACTATATTTTGATGTGCTTATTAATTTTTAAAAATTGTCTAGCCAGGTTATCCTGCTATGGTAATAGAGTAGACCCTACTGCCAATGACTCAGTGCTGAGTGTAAGGTGGCAGGTAACTAACCTGACAACCCTGAGGACTAACGGGTGCTGAAGTCCACAGGGAAGGGTGATGGTCCTCATGTGGTTTAAATCCCATTTGAATCCATCTTGATGGAGAACAGCAGCTTTATTAATACTGGCCTGGGGCTAATGAGGAATTACTTAGATCCTCACATGCTATTTAGCATATCAGACAGTGAGGCATCTCCAATGGTTTCAATCTTGGGTGAATGCTTCGGCATCTTCCCATGTCATTTCCAGGGTCTTTAAATCTACCATGAAAGTTCTCCACCATGTATTTCAAGAGCATCCTTGTTGTCATTTGGCATTTGGCATTAGGACAGGTCCAATTTATTGCCACCTTATGGATCCTTTTTCTCTTCATATGGAAAATATGGCCAGCCATAACATGCAACTATGTTATGTAATTTGCACAAGCCACTCTTTTGAAGCACCTCCTCATTGATAATATGGTCAAAATACCGAATCTTGAGCTATCTCTGCTGGAAGATGTCAAGTCTCTTGTTGATACTAAGTGAGGTCTTCCAAGTCTTGCTAGTCTGGAAGACGTCAAGTCTCTTGTTGATACTAAGTACAGTAATGTCTTCCAAGTCTTGTTGGGATCACTATGAAAGTGGACAGACAGTTCAAAATAAACGTTGAAAATTTATATATTTAGTTTAGCATTCTGTTTCAATCAGTGGTTGGCCAAGTAACAACAAGATGAAAAGCAAAGATGCTCCTTTAGTTTTTTAAAATCTTGATTATCATGAGTTCTATGATTTCACAATCATAAATATAATCTGTGATGGGTACAGTGGTGCAAAGCAAATTGCAAATTCTATGCTGAGCTGATATATTTATAGGGTGGTAACCTTTTAGATAAGGGACTGCTGTGGCTTAGCAGTTAAGATGCTGAACTTGATGACTGGAAGGTCGGCAGGTCAGCAGTTTGAGACCCGAGTGCTGCATGACAGAGTGAACTTCCGTCTCTGTCCCAGCTCCTGCCAAGCTAGCAGTTCTAAAGCAAGAAATTGCAAATAGACAAATAGGTACCACTTTGGTGAGAAGGTAAAGAGCATTCCATGCACTCAGGTGTCTAGTCATGCCTGCTACATGTCCATGGAGATGCCTGCAGACACAGATAGTGCTGGCACTTGGGTTATAAACAGAAATGAGTACTGGACCCTAAAGTTGGATATGATTGGTTTTTGAGAAAGGGCGGCCTTTACCTAACCCTTTAGATACTTCTGGCTGGATAGTTCAGTGGTTCGGTATCTGGCCATTGAGCCAAAGGTTGGTAGTTTGATTCCTGACTGTGCAATCCTGTGAAAAGAGCCACCTTGTGTAGCCCTGGGCAAATTTTGCATTCACAAGGGCTCCCCCTAGAGGAAGAGAAGGGGAAACCACTTCTAAGTATTTTACTTAGAAAGCCTTGGAATGAGTCACCATAAGTCAGAAGTGGTTTGAATGGCACACAATTAATATTGTAAAGGTACCACCTCAGGATAGAGTATGGACTTGAAAAGCCTAATTATGCTTGTTAATAGAGCTGTTTCTCATGAGTTTATCTTAAGTAGGGCTGTGCAAAAATGATTCATGCTAATTTCATGAATTCTGGATCAAAGTGGAAGGGCCAGATTCAGTTCTACAGAGAAGTGAGTGAACACAAATTGAATCAGAAGGGGGTAAAATTGCTTCAGGTTTTTCTTTCTTTTTTTAAAGCATTAGTATGCAAAACCCTGAATTTAGCTATCTGGTCTTTGGTGGCCTTTAGGCTCTTCTGGCCTAAGTCTTTGTCCTATCTCTACATTTCAGGTAAAGGTAAAGGTCACCCTTGCTTGAAAGCCAGTCATCTAGGGTTCAGTGCTCATCTCTGTTTATAGCCAAAGAGCCAGCATTGTCTGTGTCTGCAGATGTTGCCATGGACATGTGGCAGGCATGCCTCAACACTGGAGCGCATGTGTATAAAACAAACATTTCCATGCTCTGTTTCTTAGTTGTGTAGCAGAACCAGGGCCACATGGTCAGAGCCCTGGAACCTTCTGAATAGGAAGGACCGTGATCTCTTCCACCATCTGGCTTCCTTCTTTCTTTTGAAGTGAGTTGCAATCCACAGCGTAGATGAGAAAGAAATGGATTTTCCTGGAACAGAATGTTTGCAAGCTACTCCTGTAATATTGCAATTTCCCTGAAGAGGGTTTGCTCTTAATTAGAGCCATTGACTTTATAAAAGACCTGCTCTTTATTTGTTGATATGGACTGTGCCAGCTGCCTCCATTTCTGAACTCTTCTTGGCTAGGGCCTGCTATGGGATGGCCATAATTAATATCACCTCTTCCAAATTTAACATTGCAGCCTAGGGCAGTTAGAGTTTTCATGAGCCCTGCAGGAAAAGCCAAGGCATGTACAGGCTGCAATCTAAGGCATGCTTGCTTGGGAGTAAATCCCTGTGACTCATTGGGAGTTAATGTAAAGGTAAAGGTCGCTCTTGTTCAAAAGCCAACCGTGTCTGACTTTAGAGTTCAGTGCTCATCTCCATTTACAAACAAAGAGCCAGTACTATCTGCATCTGCAGATGTTTCTGTGGTCATGTGGAAGCCATGACTAGACACCGGAGCACACTGAATGCTGTTTGCCTTTCCACCGAAGTGTTACCTATTTACCTACTTGCAATTTCTTGCTTTCGAACTGCTATGTTGGCAGGATCTGGGACAGGGACAGGAGCTCACTCTATCATGTAGTACTTGGGTTTCGAACTGCTGATCTACCGATCTTCCAGTTGTCAAGTTCAGCATCTTAACCACTCAGCCATCCCGTGGGAATTAGGCATGAGTAGTAAAACATAGGATTCCACTTTTTGCGTGGGATTCCACTCTGCCTCCACTTTTGCACAGTACTGTTCCAGTATTCACACACAATGCTGCTGTGTAGTGGCAGGCTTATAAAAGGTGTTTGCCATGATGAAGTTTTTTTTGATGTTTCATTCCAGAGGAAGGTCGTACCAGTTATTGCAATAACGTTTCTCTATCTCCCCATAATGCTTAGTACACTTTCTAGGTGGTTCACTAGGTAGCATTTTGCCCCCAACATGCTGAATACTCATTTTATTGACCTTGGAAGGATGGAAGGTCAACCTGAGTCTTGATCCCTGTTGCGATTGATTGTACATTGCTGTACTGCAGTCACCAATGCTGTAGATTGTACAAAGCCAGCATTGGTGACTGCAGTACAGCATTGTTGATGCAATGGGCACAAACCTAGTTGGGCTGAGGAGGATGGTGGAGGATAGTGGCGCCTGGTGTGCAGTGAGGTTGCAAAGGGTTGGGCACGACTATGTGACTGAACACCACCACCACCAACACCACAGCAGTTTAACCAGTGTGCTGTTCTGAGCGGACAGCCGAGTTGGGTGAAGTGGAACAGAGTCATGTTGAATGCTTTTCATATACAAATGTGTTTCATGGCGTATCCCACAAAAAATAATTGAAAACCATCCCATAACTATTGGTGAAGAATCATATAATTGGCTATAGGGATGGGAAATGACAGCCGGGGAACCCTTAGAAATAGTAGAAAGAGATGATTAATGGTTTAGAAGAGAAAGTTGCTGACTAAAGCTGGAGAAGGTGACCTTGCCTTGCTGCCAAAGAAGGTTGATGAGCATATTTTTGCTTATTTGGGCAGACTTTTTCTGCAGTTGAGAAAAAATGGGTGGGGGAAAGAGATGAAGCAGATATTTTAATTACAGTGCATAATTCTGATTTCAGTTTGCTCCTCTAGACCAGAGAAGGAAATCAAACATGATCAATATTTACATTTGTTTAAAATTGAACGGACTGCATTCAGTCAAAGATATTTCTGTCATGACAACCTGAGAATTAAATCCAGTGCCTCCATTTTAGCGTCTCCACAATTTACCTGGAGAAGGACATGGCTAATCAGTACTTCATTGTCGTTGGTTGCTTCTCATGTCTGAGTATACATTTTTTCCTGAAAAGGTTTTGAGAAAAAATGTCATCGGTGTGAATTTGTTTAAGGTGAATCCCAGCTTGCCATGAAGTGACCCACACACTATGATCACGAAGCCATCATCTGTGGCACATGTATGAAATGAGACATGCAAGCTTTGACACTAGGACTGCAAGGGACTGCTGCAGCCTTGAGGATATTAACAAGATGTGCCTTCACAGCCAGTCCATCTGGCATGGTGTCTTCCACCTCCATGACCGTTGGGAATCAGAATACAGTCAAACCTTGCATAAAGAGCACTTTGCTTAAAGAGTAACTCGTTTAAAGAGCACAATTTTCTCTGAATGTTCGCTTCACTTAACAAATAAAACCAACCAAAAACTCGCTTAACAAATAAATCAGGGTTTGCAATCCCCCCACCAGAAGTCACAATTGGTCACTTACAATGGTGTTTTGCTTAAAGAGCATACTCGCTTAAAGAGCAATCCCATGGAACACATTATGCTCTTTAAGCGAGGTACAATTGTAGTCCAATATGATGGTTTCCAATGGCATTTCCACCACTGAGGGGGCCATCACCCCACCTAAAGGGGATCATCTGCCTGTAGCCATTGGCCCCTTTAGGGAATCAGGTTATTTACCACTGCCCAACACTCGGCATTGAGTTGCTGGCTGTACACGGTAGCGGGATGTCCGGCCAGACAATTTCAGGTTCAGCATCTTAACCACTAAGTCACCGCACTAGGCAGTAAGGACATGATATTCAGATATCTTAGACTCCAACACCCAGAATTCTCTAGGAATTCTTCAGACAAAATTCGGGGAGTTCTAGTTCCTAGACCCTTGTCCACACTCCTTCTGATACCTCAGGAAGCTCCCTCCCACCACACTGCTTCCTGGGAGCTGTAGTCTTCCTGGCTTTTAGGTGTCATAGAGAGCACCTCCTGAAGAACTACGGTGCCCAGAACACAAGACATAGTAGACGAAATCCCCAAAACCTGAATGGCATATCCCTAGTAGGCAGAAGGAGAGAAAGTCAGGGCATGAGATAGAAAATGATGAGTTTATGTTTGCACGACTTGAGCACATCATAGCATCATGTAGCTTTGATGATCCCTGGGTTGATCCCCGGTAGGGGTAAGGCCAGGAAACTATGCTGCCTAAACCTGCAGAGAGCAGTGGCTCTCTGGATCTGGAGACTATGGGTCTGGATCTGTGGTTTCCACAGGGAATTTGATTTTTTTTTTGGGGGGGGGGGAATTCTAGAATGAGTTACTGTATTAACAATTGACAGCTTTTAAGGCTTCCTCCATATGAATAGGAGTTCACTTTTGAATAATAAGAATTATATGTCACAGAGAGGGGGGCATCAGGATTTTAGAGATGCTTAGGTTGGGCATGGCCAAAAAAAGGGTGGGAGCCACTGGTCTAGATTGGTTAAAGGTCACACCCCATAGAAGGTAGCTTCAGTGTCCCTTTGTATGTTTAGTATGATATCAGACAGGATATCTGTATAGGGTTCTAGCAAGAACCATTTCTGTCTTCTCCTGACTGTTTCTGCAGTCGACAACTCTGATCAGGCATCTAAATTGCAGATGAAATATTCATGTGTGGCCCAAGTTTATGTGTTTAATAATTGAAGAAGTGGAATAAACGGTGGCTCCTGTTTCTCCCCTGCCTTCCAAAATCAGGGAGGGGGAGCGTATGGCAGACAGGGCAAGGAGGGAAGTGTGTGTTTGTTGGTGACCGAGGCAGGGGACTTTGGAGGGGAGGAATGGGGAAACCTGACAGCGTCCAGCTTCTGAGCCATTTGATGAAACAAACAAAGTTATAAGAAACCTCTGCGAGATAATTGAAGTTGATTGATAGCTTTTTAAAGAAACAATTACTGATGAAACAAGTGTATGTTGAAACTGCCTATTGCGTGCCAGCTTATTGCAGGATAAACTCATTTAAAATGTATTTGATTATTTGAGAGAACTTTGCATTTATCCCTGTTGAAATTCATTGCTATTTTCAGTCCAGTGTTCAAGTCTCTCAAGAGAGCAATAACAATGACATTTATACACCACCCCATAACGGGTGGTTCACAAGGCAATTTGCATTTTGCCCCCGACATGCTGGGGACTCATTTTACCAAATTTGGAAGGATGGAAGGCTGAGTCAAACTGGATCCCTGTTCGGACTGAACTAACAACATTTTGGTTGCAGTACAGCAAATTAGCCACTGTTCCACTAGGGCTCATCTTTTTGAATTTTGTTTCTGTCTCCCATGGCATTATTATCCCACCCAATTTTGTGTCATTCACATATCTGAGAAGCATTCCCCATTCCCCTTAATGAAAATATTAAAGAGCTCTGGGCCCACGACTTGTGGTACTCCACTTGTTACCTCCTTTAAGTTTCAGAGGGAACTATTGATAATCGGTCTGTGAGTACACTTCTGTAACCAACTGTTTATCCACCTGACACTTGTGCACTCCAGCCTACAACTAGTTAGTCTGATAATTAATCAGAGTATAATGGGATACTTTGTGAAAAGCTTTACTATAGTCAAGGTATGCACATCTACAACATTCCCACCATCTGCCAGGAAGGTTTAAATATAAAAAAGGAGATAAGATTAGATTTGACAGGATTTGTTCTTGACAAATCTGTGTGGACTTCTAGTTATGACCATGGTTGTTTTCAAGCTGGTTGCAGAGTGATTGCTTTATAATCTGCTCCAAAATTATCCCTAGGATTGATGTCAGGCTGGTGCGTCTGTAGTTACCAGGTTCATCCTTTTTTTTTTTTTTGGGGGGGGGGGAGAAGATATGACAAAATTAATATAACTGCATTCCTTTCTTTAAGTCAATTCTGGCTTGTGACAAGTCTTTTGCAGTAATGGCCAACCTTGGCACTCCAGCTGTTCTTGAACTTCAATTGCCAGAAGCCCCGATCAGCAAGAGTGCTGACTTGGGCTTCTGGGAATTGGAGTCCAAGAACAGCTGGAGTGCCAAAGTTTGCCATTACTGTTCGAGGGTTGGGACCCCAGAAATAGCTATTTTTATTTATTAACATCTTTGCTTAACAAAATAAGTATGCAGTTAAAGATCACAATGAAGCTGGCATAAATACTTTAATTTTGCTAATGTATAGTGAGGCCTAGAGAAAGCCATTTTTATGAAAAGGCAGTTATACAGAAAGTACTGAATCACTTATCAAGGTGGAACAGACTTGTGCATTTCTGAATATGGTGAAAAGTATGGAATGTCAAGATAAAATATGAAACACCTCCCACCTATCGGCCCCACCTGGGCAAAGAACATGTGTGTAGTTTTGTCAAATAAATATAAAAGCATGGTTAAATTATTAATAGGGGTTCTTGGATCCGATGTGTTATGTTATAATTGATTATGTTGATAAAAATCTCTTTTTCCTTCAAAACCTTAAAACCATGTTCCTCATTCCCCATGGGACTTGTGCTTCCAATCTGTAATTATTTCACTTCTGTCAATAACATTCTATATGTTCATGCCCATTTCCCAGGAAATTGTATACTGTACTCTTGTTTTGGTTTTGTTCCTTTTCCTTTGATTAGTACATTTATTTATTTATTTATTTGATCAAATTTCTATTCCGCCCTACTCGCACAGGCGACTCAAGGCAGAGCACAACCGACAAATAATACACAGTTAAAAACTCTAAAAAGAACAAAATAAAAGATTAGAAACCAATTAAAACAACCTCTTGTTTCTTTGACTAAAGAAACAACAGAATAAGAGGAATAGGAATAGGACATAGGAGGGTAGTTGTAGGATGTTAAATAAGCCAGCGGGGAGGGGTCAATGAACCATCACAACCCCACATATTCTATAAATTCTCCCCAAATCTCTTTAAAGTCATTTCTCTTTGTTAGTCCTTTCTTAAACTTTTTCACAAGTTAATCTATCATTTATTGCAATATTCCAAAGTTCCCCATACCAATCATCCACCTCTATTTCACAGTGTATTTTCCATTTTTCCACAATGATTAACCTCATAGCTGTCATCATTGTTATGATAATTTCCCTCTTATTTTTTGGAATATTAATACTTCCTAGATCCATTAGTAGTGTGATTCTGGGACACATTTCTAATCTTGTAGATAATATTTGATTAATTTAATTTTAAAAAATGTTCCCATGTTTTCTTGGCAGGTTAGCATTCCCACAATAAATGTAGGTACGTCCCATGTTCTTCCCTACACCTCCAGCATTCCTTCTTGTATATAGGGTTATATTGATTTAATCTTCTTGGCATTATATACAGCCTCAAAATTGTTTTACAGCCATTTTCTTTAATTCCAATAGAGATATTTTTCATATTTCTATGTTTCCAAATTTCATCCCAGTCCCCATTCCTCATCTTAACCCCTAAATCCATTTCCTAAAATGTTCTCAATGCTTTCGGTGTCTCTTCATTTTCTGTTAATAATTTGTAAATTTTACAAATGGGTATTCAGGGTTGAAGATACATGGAAGTTGATTACCATTCCCTTCTTCTGAAGATGCCCTGGAACTGCCCAGCTTGCTCATGAGTGCATAGGCTGACTCTTCTCCCTGGAGGCACAGTGAGGGAATCGGACTCCCAAAGTCTTGATCCCCAGCCAGATCCCTAAACCTAAACACTGAGCTATCCGCAGTACAGTAATACCTCGGATAACGCTAAGAGTTGGTTCCACAAGTCTTGGTGTTATCCTATTTTTAGTGTTATCCGAAGTATGTTAAAATCCTATGGGATGGATCGTATAACGTTAAAGCTCCATAGGCACAGGCTTTAGCTGTTGTTATCCGATCCATCCCATAGGACCTTAACGTTATTCGATCCAATTCTCCTCCCCAGATTACTTAACGTTATGTGATTTTAGCGTTATCGAGGTAAATGTTATCCGAGGTATTACTGTATCTCTAACTTGACCTCTCCAGAAATATCCCTCCTCAAATAATCTGGTGTGCCAAGATGCTGCACGTAGGATCACAGCTATGTAAGATCACAGCTTAAAGCTGTGGTAGGCTGGAGTTGCAGATAAGCAAGTGAGAGGAAGCCCTGCTGGGAGTCAGGACCAGGCTGTGGTATGGAAGAAATCATCCCTTGCGCAATGATCTCTGCACAAAGACCATGTTTTGCACTGTGCCAGAGTTGCAGGTTCACAGTAGCGGCAGTCAGAATAACTCTAGCTGTTGGCAAGAACCATTCCTTAGGGATGGAAGGCTGTCTTAAGAAAAGGGAGAGAGAAGCAGACAGCCTGGAAACTGGAGCAAATAATGCCAAGCACATGACCCTCCTAGCTGGGCTGTGCAGGGGTGGATTCCTCTCAGAAAGATGCAGAAAAGTAAAGCAACCAAACAGAGGAATGGAAATGCTCCCTCTGTTTTAAAGTAGAAAAAGACAAAGCTGTTTCAGCTCAGTCGGCGTGCAAATGCACAGGGCCCTCTGCTGATCTCAAACATTTGTTTCACAGATACTTCCCATGCCAATCAGCTCATGAACAGAGGAGCCTTGAGATCACAAGGATGGAATAAAATGGCCATACTGGTTTTTAGCTCCATTTAGTAATCCAATTCTGGTGGGGGAGGGAGAGAGGAAGGAAGAAAGGGTAGATGATGAGTAGATAGATTAAAGGAACAGTAGAGGATGGAAGGAAGAAGGAGGGAGGGAGGGAAGGACCAACCAACCCCAAGCCAGGGTAACCTGGTAAAATTTTACTAACCTGATGCCCAGTTTATAGCCCAGTGAGTTTCAGGACGCATGTCCCAGTCTTCTTCCCAGGTGCCCTTGCTCTGAGGGAAGATTTTGGGAAATTAGCTGCTAGCTATCCAATTAGGAATGGCCAGCAGTGCTTGAAGACAGAGTTTTTGGCTGGGCAGACCTGACTGTTGCTGTTTTTAGTATGGTCCACTAGGCTGACATATAGAAGGAACATAGGCACTTTCATGGAGGTGTTCAAACAAATGTCACCCATATACTCTCCCTCTAATGTGCAAGTGTAATTTTAGGAGGAATGGAGGTGATTGGAACAGTCGTTACTTGTTCATTTGGCTATTTGGTCACAGCTCAATTGGTGGCAGCACAGACGGTGAATTTGTGCATAAGAACAGATCTTTTAGTAAGGGAGGTGGGCATTTGGCCCTATCCTGGCAAGGAATCTCCCAATCAGATGCATAGAGTTGCGGTGAAAGATTTCATGCTTCAGGTGATGGCTCTTTGGAATAAGGAATGAGAGTAGTTTACTTACTTGCCCTGATCTGCCACCAAAGGCTGTTTCAGCTTTTCAGGGACATTTAATGCTCCCCCTTTGTGCCCTTCTATTCACAATCTTTCTTCCTTGATTGAAAGTACAAGGGGACTTAAAGAGATGTTTCTGTCTGAAAGATTCATGGGGCTCCCAAGTGCGTGTGTGGGTCAATTGAGTGAACCCGGGGGGGGGGTGCATTAAAATTCTGTGGTCATAATTTTTAAAACGTTGATGAATCGATCAATTAATCAATTACCAGCAGCTTCATTAATGGACTAAACCAGCTTTAATCACTTGACAGTCTTAATTGAAAGTGATGTATTGTTTTCTTCTTTCCGCATTTATTTCTCGAATGAGTATGCAGACAAGAGGTTCTGCAGCTGGAAATTCCCATTAAAAGGATTGGCTAATAGATCAAAATCAGTCACTTTAGCAGTCCTTCTTCCAAATGCTTTAAAACTAGAAGGGCTGTATTGCGGACTGGTTTGATTTGGGTCCAAGGGATTTAGACGAAAGGCCTATCTTTCCCTTGGGCTCACTTTATCAGTTTTCTTTCAGTCCCATTTTAATTTCACATAGGTCATTTGCCTTCTTTTGAAAGATATCCTTTGAAAGAGAGGAACTAGAGCATGGGAAACCCTCTTAGATGGTGCCAGGACATTGCTAACTATAAATGGGGAATTCAATCATCCATGCTGCATACATCAGCATTGGCCATGAGCATCTCTGCAGCAGGGTATGCTGCTCCAGTGTGAAGTGCATCCACACACATGAAAAAACTTGACTTCACTGTTGATGAAGCCATGTGTCACCCAGTTACAGGATGCCTCAAACCTACACCAGTTGAGAAAATATACCCTCTTGTTCGTATCAGTCCACCTAAGATAAGGAAAGAAGTAGCAGTGAACACTGAGACAACTAAGCAGGAGAATGACCCTTGACACCCTCTGAATGGATATGAGCCTCAAGTCTGCTGGCTCAGATCCAGGAAGAGCTTTATAGCAAGAGAAAACATTCTTGAGGGTACGCAAGAGCAAAACCAGATTAGAAGAGGGAGGGAGGAGCTCACTGGACAAGGAACAACATTAAAGGAGGATTCTTCCTGTCCTTCCGGAAGAACTTAAAGACCTGGCTGGCAGGACAAGTGTGGGGTTCCAGGGATGGGGGATCCCATGTGGGGTGGTTAGTCTAGGGATACTACCCTTGACGACACCCCCAGATACTGTTTTTAGTTTATGAATTTTAAATTTTTAAATTTTTATATTGATGTGTTTTATTCTGTGCTGTAAGCCGCCCAGAGTCGGGCTTGCCCGATTGGGGCGGGTTAGCAAGTGTGAGAAATAAATAAATAAATAAATAAAATAAATAAATAGTTGATGAACTCGACCACCCCTACATCACTTGGAGGACCCTGAACAGGCTGAGGGTCAGAGTGCCTAAATGTAAGACCAACATGCTCACATGCAGGGTCGGGCAACAACATGCTGTGTGAATGTGAAGAGAATCCAGCTCATTTACTGGTCTGCCGATTACTGCCAAAAACAAGCACCGAAGAGGACTTGGATTTGGGTAATGACAAAGTGAAGAAAGTGATTTCATTTCGGCAGTCCAGGGTTTGATCGGGACATGGAAGAAGAAGAAGGCGGAGGAGGAGGAAGAGGAAGAGGAAGAGGAAGAGGAAGAGGCAAAGGCGAGGAGGACCAGGAGGAGGAGGAGGAGGTCATATCTTGATCCACTGTAGTATTTTATAATAAGAGATGCTTTCCTGCAACTGCTAGGAGATATTGGTTATAAAACATGCAACCCCTGTTAGCTGGAGACTGGAAAGCTTAGTAGATCTTGCCACATGGGGTGGAGAAAAAAATAATACTCTTTCTGCCATTGCTGATCCAGTAACTGATCTGTAGTACGGCTAAGTCTCAAAGCCCTGGAACAGTTCCTTTTTCTTTTCTTTGGTTTATAATTCTAGGAATCCCCAAATGCTGGTGATGGGATTTTGGGAGTTGTACTTCAAAAATTAATCTTTCCAGATTCTCCTGAATTTTGTTCCAGCATTAGCATTAGGACAACATTATCCACTGCTTTTGAGAGAAGCTTAAGGACAGTGCAAGCCAAACCAGTTACAGAGCTAAGATCAGTTACTTTATTTTGGCAACAATTCCTGGAAAACCCCAGTCAGGATGGTCCATGCTCAAATTATGCAAATTGTGCATACAATTATATAAGTATATACCAAGTTCGGCATCTTAACCATTAAACCATTTGGGCTTAAAGACGTGCAGTTCTCAACAAGCCACCACTGCTGCAGGAAGGGGTAGTAGATTGGCAATTCTTGCAAGCCAGTTTGCTCAGCAGGGTTTACAAGAGGTTTTCGTTCTCTTGTTTGGAGCTGTGCTCTCTGATCTCTTGTGCCCTGCAGAGTGCTATTTCTTTGGAAACCTTTGGAAGTAGATTTCTCCCCAGTGATCGCCACAGCGGGAATAAAACACGACAAGCTTTTTAGATATTAAGCTAGAAAGGATGCACCAAAATAACACGAACATAAATTAATCCATCTGTGAAGACTCGATGTATGATCAGATAGTTAGCGGCAGTGTATAATCTCCTCCAGGAAAGGTCTTTTATATTAAAAAGCCATTGGCCAGTGTGGGGGAAAAGCTTAATAACAGTGTTACCTTTCATGGAAGACTGCCTGAATTAAAACACCAAATATTGTGTCACAATTTTTTTCTGGATGTTAAGATTGCTACACTAATCTTTCTCTTTTACATAAGGCTTTATTTCCATTTCTCCAACCCCCCACCCCTGAGTATCTTCTGGTTGCTGTCTTAGGAAGTGGACTTGTTCCACAAAAAATCATATTAAAATTAAAAAGGATGCCAACAAACTGGAAAAACATTGATGCCATGAAGTCTCACTCCTATGTCTGACGAAGTGGACTTGATCCATGAAAGCTAACATTAAAATACAGCAGTCTTTAAAGTGCTACAACATTTTTGTTTTGTTATGTTTACTCTCTGATATTCTTGAAACACAGACTAACATGGCTACTATTCCATAAAAAGAACTGGAAATGGTTCAGATTTGCCAGACGAGAGGATTCTGGGCTGTGGTGCTCCAATCAGAGGTCTTGATGTCACATGCCAAAGCAGGGTTTTCTCAACCTTGGGACCTCAGATGTTCTTGGACTTTAATTCCTAGAAGCCCCGATCAGCAGGTGTCCTGACTTAGGCTTCTGGAAATTGAAGTCCAAGAACACTTGGAGGCCCAAGCTTGAGAAACTTGGATTAGAGGATATCACACCCAATCCTCTGGTCCAGTGTTTCCCAAATGCTGGTTTTTGGACTTCAATTCCCAGAAGCCTAAGTCATTTCCCCAAAGCACTGATCAGCCAATGTACTGACTTAGGCTTCTGGGAATTGAAGTCCACTAGTGGGCTGTGTACCCCTTGTTGGGAACCACTGCTCTGGTCCTTTGAGGTGAGCCCCGTTTAGATCCATATACCACATTAATCCATTGAAACTATGTTGGGAACAGCAACTCTCAGAAAGTCCATGGCTTATGCTAAGAGCTGTCACCCAAAAAATAATAATTTTTGCAAGCCCTGGTTAGAACCCAAATCTTGCAGATGTGGCCATTCTCATTCTTGGACTTTCTTGCCTTCAGAAAAACAGAGAAACTCACTCAATTTACTCAGTCCTCTGATGTTGATTATATACTTTCCCCTTTGCTATCAATAATCAGCACACATCTCTGCTATCCAATTCAGCACTATGATATCCTTTTTTCCCCTTGTGTTTGGAAGGAGTGATTAGGCTTGAAGTATTGTTCACTGCATCCAAAAAAGTAATTAGAGATCCAAACTCTTGTTTTCATGACAAAAACATAAAGAGGATTCCAGTACGATCATAATCTTTCAGATTTGTGGTTCCTCTCTGGCTTGTCAAGTGGAAAGGCAGTTTGTATATCTTTCAACTATTTACAAGCTGTAGGATGGAAATACTGGGTTCTTTCAAGAAGATCTCTGGCAAGTTTTGCTGACATTAAAGTGGTGTAACTGACTTCTTGGCCTTTCTTAAAACCTCAAATAAAGGCTCACAGCATCCGGGATCACATTTTAGCCAGATTGCTATTTGATACTGACCACAATGATTCCCACAAATGCCTTTTAATTTTAGGTTTTTTATTGCAGGGCAAAACTATCTTTTATTTGTCCACTACTCTGTCCTGAACACATCCATTCATTTGGTTTTAGAAGCAAAACAGGAAACGGGCCTGATTAGGATATGGATATAAGACCAAGAGACTGTGGTGGCTTAGTGGTTAAGACCCTGAACTTGATGACTGGAAGGTCGGCAGGTCAACAGTTTGATGCCTGAGTACTGTGCGATGGAGTGAGCTCCCATCTCTGTCCCAGCTCCTGCCAACCTAGCAGGTCAAAAGCAAGAATTTGCACGTAAATAAATAGGTACCATTTTGGTGGGAAAGTAAACAGTGTTCCATGTGTTCTGGTGTTTAGTTATGCCTGCCACATGTCCATGGAAATGTCTCCAAACATAGACAGCACTGGCTCTTTGGCTATAAGCAGAGATGAGCACCAAACCCTAGAGTTGGATATGACTGGCTTTTGAGCAAGGGTGACCTTTAGCTATTAGACCAGGGATCTCCAGGTAGATCTAGGAAAGAATCCTGCATAAAACCAATGGAAACCCATTGCTGTCAGAGTTGGTAGTGCCAGAGAAGATGGACCAAAGATTTGATTAACTTATAAAGCAGCTTCGTAAGATACCTTGTGTCTCTCCTGAAGATCTACTGTCCATATTACTCAAACCTCCCAGAATTTGTAACTCCAGGTGTCAACAATGAGGAGGGCAAGGAAGGATGTAACCAGCCAGACAGTGGCAGCACCTATGCTATGGAATAGTCTGTCTCCAGGGCTGTGGAAGGCCTACTCTCTGAATGTTCAGAGGGTGCAAAAATGTATACACATTTTAAGTAATGTTACCTATGTCTTGCTTTTTGCAATTGAATTGAATTATGGTAGCAATATGCAGTATGATGTTTGCTCAAAAGAATGAATGTTGTCACCATGTGACAAGCCAAACAGTCAAAGAAAATGGTGGAAACATGCTTGTCATTTGAAGACCCAAGAGCATTTTGAAAAGGTGCAATTGAGTTCCCCCCGTGCTCTCCTGACCTAACACCCTTTGACTTGTACCTCCTCTGGGGGACCTTAAAGGATGTGGTGTACTGGCGGTATTTTTTGGAAGGAATTGAACCGGCTTGCACAGTGATACAAGTGGACACTATGTTCAATGTTGCCAAAACAATAGTTTGCTGTAATCAGAAGTGTCTGGATGCTGATGGTAATTACTTTGAGCACCTCTTGTAATTGCAGAAGTCAAATGTGACTTTGTATTCCTCTTTTGTTAACAGCATGTATTGAGTACAGTTGTACCTCACTTAAAGAGCATAATGTGTCCCACAGGATTGCTCTTTTAGCAAGTTTGCTCTTTAAGTGAAACACCATTGTAAGTGACCAATTGTGACTTCTGGTGGGGGGGGGGATTGCAAACCCCAATTTATTTGTTAAGTGAGTTTTTGGTTGGTTTTATTTGTTAAGCGAAGCGAACATTCACAGAAAATGTTGCTCTTTAAGCGAGTTACTCTCTAAGCGAGGCGCTCTTTATGCGAAGGTTTGACTGTATTACAATTTTAATACAGTTCCCTCCCCCCTTACTTTCAAGGTGTATACATTTTGGCACCCTCTGTATTTAGGATGCAATGAAAGACCAAGTTGTACTGAGCAGCTTTTCAAGATCTCCTCTCTGGAATCACTTAATTTTGAATATAATTTGTTTTTTGGCCCTACCTCTTGATGGTAGGAGACTTTATACACCAGGGGTGCCTCAACTTTTCAGGCTGTGGGCCGGTCACATAGTTCAGTGGGCCAGCCATGTGTTTCAGTGGGCCTATCCCATGGCTCCTCTCCCCGAAAGCAGAAGTAAAATGCACCTTGCAATCTGTTTAACAACAGATATGTTTTGGAACAGGATGAGATAAATTTTAGGTGCCATTTTCTCTGTTTAAACCAGGTCTGTCTAAACTACAGCCCACGGACCGGATCTGACCCATGAGCTGTAGTCCAGGCAGTCCTGATATAAATGTTGTTATTTTCTCGTATGCTGCCTCCTTCAGTGGGTGGATTTCATTATATGGATTTTAATGTTTGTTTACTTTCTTTTATGCTGTCAGCTGCCCAGAGAGCAAGTTTCTTCCCAGAATGGTGGCATAAAAATAAATAAAACAAATAAATAGCTCCTGTTCTGACTGTTCTTCCATTCAGGGGTGATATAGTCAGGAAGGATATGAATTTTGTTTCACTGTGGCTTTGGTAAGAACTGGACAAAAACTCTTTCATTGACAAAATGTAAAGATCATAAAAGAAATGAATGTGGCCAAAAAAAAGTGCAATAGACAATTTGTCTGGAGCTTTCTGTGCTTAATTTGAATCCATGTGTATTTTATCTGTCACAATCTTAACAAGAATATGCCAGCAAATCTGGAAATCAAAACAGTGGTTGGCCGACTGGAAACACTCAATATAGTCCTCAAGAAAAAAAGATAACAAGGAGTACAGCAACTATGGGATAATTGCCCTATTTTCACATGCAAGCAAAGGTGCTGCAGCGAAGGCTTCTATTTTATATGGGGTGAGAAATGTTTCCTGTTTAAGCTGGATTCCGAAAAGGAAGAGGTACTAGAGATCACATTGCAAACTTTCAATGGATACTGGAACGTACCAAAGAATTTCAGAAGAAGACAAGCTTGTGCTGTATAGATTACAGCAAAACGTTTGTTTGTCTGAAAGAGATAGGGATACCTCACCATTTGATTTTCCTGAGGTGTAACCTATACTGTGGACTACAGTTAGGATAGAATGTGGAGAATCCTTAAATCAGTGGTGGTGTGGCCATGGTGTAAGCTTTAATTATTTGAGCAATTACTTTGCAGTAGCATGCTGTCTATTTTCTTGCCACCCATTAAATCTTTTTCTTAGTTTCTTTTTCTCTCTCCTGATTCCCAACGGCAATTTCCAAATCCTGATTTAACAAAATAATTTCACAAAGGGTGCTGTTTTGTCCTGTAAATTCCTCTGGGTTCTTTGCTCTGCCCTGTGGTTACTCTGGAAATCTACAAATACCCATAGTTCAGTTCATTTTTGCTCATTTGTCTGAAGACAGCACCCACCTCTTTACTAATCTCAGAGAAGGGAAGAGTTACTTTTTGATTACAATTCCCAGAATCACCCCATAATCTTCTATATTATTGGGACACGTTAGGAGCTATAGTACAAAAATCTGCATTTATCAATCTGTAGTTTATACTTAGATCATAGATGATTGGATATTGTATTTATTCATGGAGAAAGAAAAGAAGAAAATTGTGTATGGCTTAGAAATGTGTATCTCACTCCCCTTCTTATGTTTGTTTAATTAATTTAGCATGGAGGACCACCGGAATCTTTATGGCGCAGAGATGAAACATATGGCAAACTTGTGTGTTTTAAGGCAGCTCAGAGATGGATCACAGCAGTTTCTGGCTGTTGTTCATATTATCTATCCATCCGTCCCGCATGCTCTGATATTCTTCCAGAGAATCTAGATTGGTTTCCCTGTGAGTTCCAGGGCTGTTTCCCATCCTGGCAATGTAAATGGCCAGACATGATGAGCTTCAGATGTAGAGCTTAGATCTTCAGGGCTCTTTTTGGTGACACATAAAGGCATGGCAGGAAAGTGGCAACCAGGACTTAGTTCATTTGGGAGCAATACTGGAGGAATGGCTTCCTACTAGTGGTGTTTTTACAGTGCACCCTCAAAGTGTTCAGAGTATAACTCTGTAAAGAGTCAAAAGACCTGGTTAAGTCACATGACTCCCTTGACACGTAAGCACAGCATTCCCAGTACGGACTGCAGCTCCGAAAAGCAGTTTTTCCTTGTCATTTAAATCTCCCCAGGCATTGTGGCTCTTGGGGTTTGCAGTCAACAAGCAACTTTTCCAAGCTGTGATGAAGATAATTCTACAATGATTTAAACTGACAATTTTTGGTTTTTCTCCTTGGTGTTCAGTCATTGTGTAGTTCCTCATTTTATTTATTTATTTAGATTTATTATCCCACCCCAATCAGGTGAACCTGACTCTAGGCGGCTCATAAATTGATTGATTTGCTACCCCATCCCAACTGGGCAGTTCTGGGCATTGGCCACTGGGAGAGGCATGCCATTAAACTGGTCTCCCTATACACCAGTCATCTAATAGTTATTTGCTTAGAGAGCCCTGATTGGTTGATTAAGAACCCTTGTGGTGCAGTGATTGAAATGCTATACTGCAGCCAAAACTCTGCCCATGATGTGAGTTTGATCCTGATGGGATCAGGATTGACTCAGCCTTGCATCCTTTTGAGGTTGGTAAAATGAGTACCCAGCATGTTAGGGGCAAAAATACTAACTACCTTGTGAACTGTCCAGAGAGTGCTAAAGCGTTATGGGCTGGTCTATAAGTGTAATTGCAATTGCTATTCCTAGCCATCTTGGAATAATTAAAGACTGTTGGACTAGCCTCTGGACAATCTGGAAAAACAGCCTCAAATGTACAGCATTGTAGTATGCACAGTACAATACATACTTCTGGGATCTGAGTCTTTCATTTGGTTCTGTAAAACAAGTAACCAATCCATCACCCAAAACAGCAGTTTAAAAATGTGAATACTAATGCTACCGAGAAGAAGAAGAAGAAGAAGAAGAAGAAGAAGAAGAAGAAGAAGAAGAAGAAGAAGAAGAAGAAGAAGAAGAAGAAGAAGAAGAAGAAGAAGAAGAAGAAGAAGAAGAAGAAGAAGAAGAAGAAGAAGAAGAAGAAGAAGAAGAAGAAGAAGAAGAAGAAGAAGAAGAAGAAGAAGAAGAAGAAGAAGAAGAAGAAGAAGAAGAAGAAGAAGAAGAAGAAGAAGAAGAAGAAGAAGAAGAAGAAGAAGAAGAAGAAGAAGAAGAAGAAGAAGAAGAGACCAACAATGTTGATGACGTTGTTGTTGTTGTTGATGATGATGAAAAAGTGTATGACTGCCATGGAAGCTTGGTACAGAAGATGAAACCCAAACTGTTAAAATTAAATTAAAAGAAGGGAGAAGTCAGTGAAATGGATGTCCTTGTAAAGTGGTGGACCCTTCTTTGTTGGATGGCTGTCTATCCATAGCTTAGTTGTAGATTTCCTGCTTTGACAGGGAAATGGGGTTGGGGTTGGAAATGATGTTTGGGGTCCCTTCCATCTCTACATTTCTGAGAATTTTTCCCTACAGCTACAAGAAATGTGCTGTCACTGTTATGGATCGTAATTTAACCATCTGTTTAAAATATCTGGATGTTTCCACGGGAGGCTGTTGAAAGACCTCATTCAACACTGATTTTGAGCTGCCCTTCTCTTGTCTTGGGTGTGTGTGTGTAACTTGCCAAGATCCTTTTTTTTACCTCATCAGTGTTCACAATCCTGGGATCAGCCGCTGCACGGTGTCAAAAACCCGCCTTCAATTATTCATGGCAATTAATTATTCATTCATATTGCTCCAGCTAATTGTTATGTATTTATTTGTCAGTCTGGTGGTCCTGGTGTCAGTAACCCTGCCCCCTTTTCTGCCAGGGCCTTTCTCCCCTCTTCCCACCCACTCAGGTTGTTTGATGCTCCCTCCAACACCTCCCCACCCCCACACCCCCAGGCAAAAGTGCCTGAGATGAAAAGGAGACCTGACAATCTGTTTTGTTGCAGCCAAACAGCTGCAGCCCAGCCCTGGCCCCAAGGCTGTTGTTGCAATTAACTGGGAATGAACCCTGGCCACCCTACAGTGAAAGGACAAAGCAGGTTCATGTTCTTTAGCCCATCTCTTTAAGCATGCAGGCCTCTCAGGTCAGGAGAGTTGGCACGTGCTCATGTCTTAATGCTTATCTTTCCTAAGAGAACACAGATTTATGGGGCAACATCTCAAAACAGAAGAAAAACCATCAAGGCACAGGGGCAGCATCATGTTATTAGGCCAACATCCAAGGGCATGTCATAGATTGTATTGGCCAACCAGAACCTAAGGATTAAACAGTCTACATCAGTGATGGTGAACCTTGGCACTCCAGCTGTTCTTGAACTTCAATTCCCAGAAGCCCTGATCAGCATGAGTGCTGACTTAGGCTTTTGGGAATAGAAGTCCAAGAACAGCTGGAGTGCCAAGGTTCACCATCACTGGTCTACATCCTTCTGCATCCCCCTCATCTTTTTCTCATCTTTTAGAGGTGGGGCTGTAGGTAAGAAATATATGCCACATCTCCTACAAACTCAAGGTGGGGATCTCTGTTCCCTGTAAATCACAAGGCTTAGCTCATTGACATTTCCAGCATGTTTTATGGATCTTCCGATGGGAAACGACTCTCTTAAGTGCATTGGATGATTACTTTATTGCCTTGTGCGTGCATTTAACAGAGCTGAATGGCTCTCCTTAGACCTTTGGATTATGAAGGGGCTTATCTTGGATAGAAAGCACAGGATATTGGGTCAATGCAACATGGATGTTTTGAGCTCAACCATTATTATGTTTTGCTTTTTAAAAACTTCTCACTCTGACTTCTTGTGTCTTTTCTGCTTCCTGCTTAGTGAATGTGTAGATTGAGATGGGTGTTGGGTGAAAGAGGATCCTTAAACTCTTCAAATAGGTGCAATAGTGTCAGCCCATTGGACAGAAAAAAGCCCTCTAGAAATCGTTTGACTGCCAGAATTGCCCTGTCAGCTTCTGTGAGTTCTAGTCCAAAAGATGACTTTGTCAAACTCTGCTTCCACCTATTTCTTAAATTGTGTGTGTGTGTGTGTGTGTTTGTATTATTCATGGCTCTGATACCAGTTTTGATTGTGTGGTCATAACCATTGCTTTCAGAGGAAGTTATTATTACTCACTCTTTATTTTATAACGTGAAATAGCTATCTTTCTTCAAATGCAGTATTTTCACAGACCATATAGTTAAATCACTATGAAAACATGTAACAATATTGAAAATAAGAGTAACATCACAATGATGAGCAGAGAGACAATAAAATTAGGCCATTCCATTTAGTTACAGAGAAGCAAGTTCCAGAAACAAAAGTAATGAAGAAGCATTGCAAATGGTTTAGTGTGCCTGCTTCTGAAACAATCTTAGAGTTGGGTTATTGGTAGCTCTTTTTTGGGACTGCAGTGGCTTAATGGTTAAGATGCTGAACTTGATGACTGGAAGGTTGGCAGGTCAGCAGTTTGAGACCCAAGTACTGCATGATGGAGTGAGCTCCTGTCTGTGTCCCAGCTCCCGCCAACCTAGCATCTTGAAAGCAAGAAATTGCAAGTAGATTAAATAGGTACCACTTCAGTGTGGAGATAATGAGCATTCATGCTTGCCACATGTCCATGGAAACATATGCAAATGCAGACAGTGCTGGCTTTTTGGCTAGAAAAAGATGTGAGCACTGAACCCTAGAGTCAGATATTACTAGCTCTTTATTGTTGTTTTAGTAATGTGATATTAAGTTGTCTTCAACTTATGGTGACCCAATGAATGAGAGCTTTCCAAATTGTTCTGTACTGCACAGTCCTGCTTAGCCTCCCTACACTCAAGTTTGGGTCTACCCATGTTGAATCAATCCATGTCATGTTTGGTCTTCCTAATTTCCTGCTGTGTTCCATCTTCCCCTGCATTATTACTGTAACTTTTCCAGAGAAACTTGCCCTTCTCATGATGTGCCCAAAGTAGGACAGCCTCAACACCATCACCTTTGCCCCCCAGACAATTCAGGCAGGAATTGCTCTAGAACCCACTTTTTTCCTCTTCCTTCACAGTCATGGGTACCCACAGAACTCTCCTCTAGATTCATATTCCAGATGATTTCCCCCCTTGATAACATCTTTTATCTAGCTTTTGCATTCATACATGGCAATTTGAAATACAGTACCATGGTGTGAATTATCTTGGTCTTGGTCTCAGGGCCATAGCCAGGGTTCTATATGGGGGGGGGGGGGGAGGGTGTTTGAAACATTTTTCAGGAGGGGCAGCAATGCCACATACACATGTATAACACTGGCATCCCAGAGTGGGGGGGGGCTGTTAACTCAGGAGGGTTCCCCCCCCCCCCCAACTACGACCCTGCTTGGTCTGCAGCAATACATCCCTTCACTAATGATTTCATTGCTACCCTTTTCTGAGCCTCAGTCATATTCTGATTTCTTGGCTGCTGGTCTCCATTTTGATTGATGATTGAACCAAGATATGCAAATTATTTCTCTATGTCAATTTCTTCATTGTCATCATTACAGTCCGAAGGGACCCAGGGCAATATACCAAAATTTAGAGCATAACAAAAACTAGCAGAGAATAAGCTGTAATACCCCCTGGCCATTTGCACTGTCTTTTAATTTTTCTAAAGTACAAATCTTCTTGTTCTTTGAGCAGGTCACTAGTTTCTTCTTTTTTGTTGTGGGCCTGCATCCATAGAGCAAGTCCCAGGATCAGGTTAAATTGTGTTAAATAGCAATAGCAATTAGACTCTATACCCACCCCCCATAGCACTTAATCCACTCTCTGGGTGATTCACAAATTAATTAGCATTTTGCCCCCAACATGCTGGGTACTCATTTTATCAATCTCAGAAGGATGGAAGAGACTGAGTCAACCTTGATCCTTGCTCAGGATTGAACTCACAACATTCAGGCTGCAGTACAGCAGTTTAACCACTGCACCAGCAGGATGAGATCTCTGAGATAAGAGCTGCTGCAAGTCAGAGCAGACTGCAATGGGTTAGATGGGGAATTGGCTATACGCTTGGATGGAAAGGTTAACGTGGTGTTTCCCACCCTTTGGTTTTTGGATTTCAATTCCCAGAAGCCTAAGTCAATCCCCCAACACACTGATTGGCCAATGTACTAACTTAGGCTTATGAGAATTGAAGTTCCCCTGTGGGACATCATGGGCCCCATGTTGAGAACCACCAACCTGATGCCAGCCCCAGGTCTATTGCTTGCAAGTTACTTCTGCTTTCTCATCTGCACAGCATAATTTCAAGCACTTCTTCATTACTCTTCTTTTTTATATAGCATACCCTTCGTCCTACTGCAGTTGTGATTTAAAGCAGAAGATTTGGCAAATGTGATCGATCTGCACAAGGCACTTTTATGGTGTTTTCAATTAAACATGTAATGAGGGCAAGTTGTATTTCTCAGTTGTGATGACACAAGGGTGTGTGTTTTAATGGCTTGGAGCAAAGTGAATTCGTACAGCTTTTGTTAAGTTCACATCTAATTTATGTAACCAGATGTTTTAATTGTTTGTGGTAAAGCTTCATGGTTAATTGCTGGACACAAATGGCTGCTAAAATTCTTAACCCTGTTTGCGTGCAAGGAATTTGCAGGGGCTGTGCTCTTCTTCAAGCATTAAGCCTAAGGTGTGTAGGGGTTGAGGATGGGCGCATATGTCATCCACATCGCCATAACCCCAGCCCACATCATCATGCAGAAATCCAGGACTTTCATTGACTTGAGTGTAACATTGTAACAAAGTAACATTGACATTGTTACTTGGTGTAAGTGGGTTTAGTTGTTTATAATGTTTCCATGATCTGTAGCCCTTTCTCATTAAGACTGCTGATTACAGAAATTGTGAAGGGAAGAAATTCCCAATTTATAATGGAAATGTTGTAAAAGGATTCTGATGAATATAATGATTTCTAACTTTTTCTTAGTTCTGGGTCTAGCTGTTAGTAGTGTTAGCAGCAAAGCCTGTCTCCTGTTACTCCTTCTTTTTCTTCAAGTGCCTTGTCAGTTTCTGATAAGGCATGAAGATTGTCTTGAGAATATAATGCAGTGGTCTTCCATTTGCCTTACGCATTGCAGCGTGACACCTGTACCATTGATCCACTTTGTCCTGAGCCCTTTTGGCAGGCAAAGTCCTCCTCAGCCCCAGGCCAGGATGGATGAAGCTTCTGCCCTCCATAAAGATGGATTCTAATGGGGCCATTTAACCCACTTGTGAACCATCACCCTCCCCTGTGGACTTTGCCACCCAAGGTCGTTAGTCCTCAGGGTTGTTGGGTTAATTAACTGCTGCCTGACAAATTGGCGTTGAGTTGCTGGCAGTATGGTCTGCTCTGTTACTATAGCAGGATAACTTGGGCATTCTGTCTTTAAGTTAGTTTTACTTTTTTGTCACTTGCTGTTGTAATTAATTGGCAGCCTATCTGTGATTTTGCGTCTTGGCCACAGTCATTCCAGGCACCGTGTAAACAAAATGATGGCCATGTCATCACCAAAAATGGTGGAGAATATTTAAGGAATTACGACCATCTCTATTTTAGGTGTTTAGAAAACAGAAGTGAGGGATGGAAAAAAATATCTGAAGATAGATTTTTCAGGACAGTATCTTTTAAGTTTCAGCTCCAGCCTATTTATGATCCATTTTTGTTCAAATGGAGTTCACTTTTACATAAGCATCAGCAAGATCCTGGATGGTTTCCCCCCCTCAATGGCTATGTGCAATCACTAACCCACTTCGGTTGTGACTTACTTAGCTGCCCTAATTTTTCTTCCTAGCTTTTCCTCAATGAAAGCTTCCTATGGAGAATGGATTCTGCCCTTTGATGACAGAGGCAAACTGTTTTCAGCCAAGACAGAGTCCTTTATTGTAAAAGCTGAAATCATGTCATTCTCTCATCTCTCTTTTTATTTAATCAGTTTTATCCTGGCCCTTCTGAACTGCTTAAAATATTTGCTGTATTTTTGCATCACACATTATTAGGGTGTTATTTCCGTGGTGAGATTTAAGCACTTTTTTCATTTTTGCAAATGTTTTCTTTTTTTGGGGGGGGGGATGTGCAAAAGTTTTTTTGACACAAAAATGTATGGTTTGTGCAAACAAAAAAGCATACTGTACAGAGCACAGAGATTATGCATTTTGCTAAAAATGCAAATTTTAAAAATGAAAAATACAAGTTTTAATGCAAAAATCAATGTTTAAGTTTTAATTATTATTATTTTAGTAATGCTGCTAGTGATGCAAGAAATGTGTCTTTTCTCTCTCTCATAGGAAAAGAAATTCTTGTAGTAATTGGCCTAGTTAGACCACTCAAGCCCCCATGCCTTGACAAAGCTCTCACCTAGCAATCACTATACCAGTGACTAGCAAAATATCTGTTCCTGGGATTCACAGAAAGAGTGTGTACATTGGCGGTGACAACCTTGTGTTGCCAGCTAATCTTTCTCACACTAGGTCAGGCAAAAGAAACTGCAGAATGAAGTCACCAAAAGGTGCCTTCATTTTGGCAGTTTCATGTCTGGCCTAGACACAGAATAAGAAAAATATATATTTCCTTGCAAACAGCAAAGCCCTCTCTCCTTATGAAATCACTGGCTGCCAATTAGTGATATGAAACTTTGACTGAGATGGAAACACTGTAGTTTTGTGTGTGACTTCATGAGAATCAGGAGACATTTCTTCTGGTTCCATCCTCTAATACAGTGGTGCCCAAACTAAGGCCCGGGGGCCAGGTGCGGCCCCTGACGCCAAATCACCTGGCCCGCGAAGCCCTCGTCACTCCTGGAAGTGGAAGTACGGGCCTGAGTGACTGGCTCCCTGAACCACATGATCAGCCCACGGCCCAAAAAGTTTGGGCACTCCTGCTCTAATAAATAGTCTTTGGGTTCCTCTCCCAAAGTTTCAAGATGGCGGACAAGCAGGCTCCACCGCCCAGGAATAGACAGATGGCAGATGAGGAGTGGATATTTTATTCTGATATGTCATATGTATCCCATGGCTCTGCTGTATATCAGAACACACCAAGCAGCATAATGACCGCAATGCTGCATGGTGCAGATTGCATAGCGTGTCTGAACTTTGACACACAGTCGGTATTAAACTGATTCACGGATTATTTGTGCCAAGGCAGACACCGCCTTAGGGGTAGATCTGATGCATTCATGCCGTCTATGCCCTCCTCACCTTCCTCCTTTCTCACCCACCCTCGCCCATTCAGGACAGCTCATCTGCTAATGTTCGTTAGCCTAGGCATTGCATGGCAGTGTGTGTGTGTCTGTGTGTCTCTAGCACACGCTAATTAGAAGTTAAAGATCTTCTGCTTTCTTTTTCCAGCACGAGACCTGAATGTAAGATGGATTGTAGGAAGAAGAAGCAGGAGGTTGGATTCTTGGGGGAAGGGGGAAGCCGCTTTTAATTCCCTGGCTTTTAAAATCTGCACGCCACATTAAAAACCCACTGTGCCTCTTTGATCCGGGCCCAGACAATCCTTTCAGGGGTAAACAGAAATGGGCTAATAAACAACTCATTGGGGTCATCTGCCAGAGACATTGTAAAGGATTAGGATACAAGAAACAGACTGGGATTGCTTAAAGATCATGTTCTGGGTCTCCTTCAGTTTTATTCTCTCTGTCAACCTTCCCCACTCATCCTTTTTTGGTTATCTTGTGGTCTCATCTGTCTGTCTTTAAGTACATTTACTACCCATTAGCAACCTATCAGTTACTGTTTGAACCCATTCCATGTGTGGCTTTATGGTGCAATCATAAGTGCTTGTTGGATCTAGCCAAGAGACAGAACTCTTGACTCAGTGCTGGACAAAGATGCTACATATGACCGGTCAGAGTTTGACCAGTAATTTGCGAGGAAGCTGAAAGCAAACAGCATCATTTTTGCTACCATGGAAAGCAAAAATCAGAAGAAGGAACCAAGGAATTAGTGAAATAGCCACTGAACCCCATTTTTCATTGGTCTGAGTAAATTTCAGTTGGTCTGAATAAATTTCAGACAACAAGGCTTGGTGCCAGAAAGAGTAATTCTCTGTTACTCAGTGATGGCAAACCTTGGCACTCTAGGTGTTCTTGGACTTCAATTCCCAGAAGCCCAAGTCTCTGTGAATCCACATGAATGGGTTTACTGACACTCCAGGTGTTCTTGGACTTCAATTCCCAGAAGCCCAAGTCTCTGTGAATCCACATGAATGGGTTTACTGACACTCCAGGTGTTCTTGGACTTCAATTCCCAGAAGCCCAAGTCTCTGTGAATCCACATGAATGGGTTTACTGACACTCCAAGTGTTCTTGGATTTCAATTCCCAGAAGCCCAAGTCTCTGTGAATCCACATGAATGGGTTTACTGACACTCCAGGTGTTCTTGGACTTCAATTCCCAGAAGCCCAAGTCTCTGCGAATCCACATGAATGGGTTTACTGACACTCCAGGTGTTCTTGGACTTCAATTCCCAGAAGCCCAAGTCTCTGTGAATCCACATGAATGGGTTTACTGACACTCCAGGTGTTCTTGGACTTTAATTCCCTGAAGCCCAAGTCTCTGTGAATCCACATGAATGGGTTTACTGCATGTAAACCCATTTTGTGTGGATTCACAGAGACTTGGCCTTCTGTGAACTGAAGTCCAAGAACACCAGGAGTGCCAAGGTTTGCCACTGTGGCTCTAGAGCAGTGTTTCTGAACCTTTGGGTTTTGGACATCAATTCCCAGAAGCCTAAGTCAATTCTCCAAAGCACTGATCAGCCAATGTACTGACAGGCTGTACTGAAGTCTCCCTGTGGGAACCATTGCTCTGGGGGTAGAGGGTGGGGAGGGGTGGAAGACAAAATAGTTTTTAAAAAACTTCCTTTTAAACAAAGAGTGGGTGGTTGCATTTATTAAATTGAGATATTTCTTTCATCCCTAAGTTTCTAATTTATATTGAGATCACATTTATTAACTGATAATTTGGTTATTGACTACATCAAGGCCTTTGACTGTGTGGACCACAACAAAATGTGGCAAGTAATTAAAGAGATGGGAATACCAGAACACCTTAGGCTCATGAGAAATGTGTACATGAATCAAGAAACAACAGTTAGGACAGAATACGGAATGACAGAGAGGTTTGGAATAGAAAAAGGAGTAAGACAAGGCTGCATTTTGTCACCCTGCTTATTCAACTTATACACAGAACACATAATGCGCAATGCAGGGATGGAGGAATCACAATTTGGGATCAAAATTGCTGGAAGAAACATCAACAATTTGAGATATGAAGATGACACTACCCTATTGGCAGAAAATGAGGAAGGCTTAAAGAAGCTGCTGATTAGGTTGAAAGAAGAAAGTGCAAAAGCTGGCTTGAGACTCAACATCAAGAAAACCAAGATAATGGCAACAGGCCCTATCAGTCCCTGGAAAATAGATGGGAAAGAAGTAGAAGCAGTGACAGATTTTACTTTCCTAGGATCAAAGCTCACTGCAGATGGTGATTGCAGCCATGAAATAAAAAAGGCGACTGATTCTTGGGAGACAAGCGATGAGAAACCTGGAAAACATAGTTAAAAGTAGAGACATCACCTTGGAAACCAAAATTCACATAGTCAAAGCAATGGTATTCCCTGTGGCAATGTATGGTTGTGAGAGCTGGACCATTAGAAAGCTGAGCACAGAAGAATAGATGCCTTTGAGATGTGGTGTTGGAGGAGAGTTTTGAGAGTCCCCTGGACAGCAAGGAGAACAAATAAGTTGATCCTAAAAGAAATAAACCCTGACTGCTTCTTAGAAGGACAAATAGTAAAGATGAAGCTTAAGTACTTTGGACATCAAATGAGAAGAGAGAACTCACTTGAGAAAGTCTTGATGCTGGGAAAGGTGGAGGGCAAAAGAAGATGGGGGCATCCAAAAATGAGATGGCAGGATGGTATTGTAGATGCAGTGGGCACAGAGCTGGGTGGGTTGAGGAGGATGGTGGAGGACAGAGGTTCTAGATGGGTGTGATGCCAACCTAGTGTAGTTCAAAAATGGCAAACAAAGTTACAAGATGAATAAGAGATGTTTCTGTGGAGTCCCCTTCCCTTGATATAAAGAATATCTGGAGAAAACTTAACACTAAACTATGCCATACTTTTGGGGATAATATTTTGAGGAGCAAATTCATTTACTCTAATTGCAATCAACTTCAGTGTCAGTCTTTCTTATTTAAGGGGTGTATTTACTGAGTCAGATTTTTACAAGTGGGTGTTCATGACGACAGAGTTATCCTAACGACTTGTTGGATTTAACCTTCTGAATATTGTATATGTCTCAATGCTTAATGCAAATGCAGAGGGCCAGAGGAATTCAGCTCACTTCTAAAGCCTATGTTTCAGTTCTCACATAAAAGATAACATTCTCAGTGGAATATTCCCATACCTCTGTCAAGAGAAATGGAGGAAAAGTCGATTTCACTGATAAGTACATAGGCTTTCAGAGAGGTAATGACATGAAATTAAGGAGATGTATTGATGTGCCTTTGTAAAATGAAGAAAACAGAGATTCCAAGGAACCTTTGGGAATCGACTCTGGGAGAATCTTTTGAGCTTTCATGGATTTCCCTCCACATGCCATAATTTCTGCCTAAAACATTTTCTGTGCTTCAGGGGATTTAGTTCCTGAAATCAATCCACACAAACACAGTCATGCTTATTCATAGAGAATAAGATGGACGTGATCCGTCACTGGATTTGTCATATGACAGCCTAAGTTATTTGAAGTTTTCATTCTATGAGTTCCTAACAGCAAAAGTTGGTTCACAAAATGAGATTATCACATTGTTAATTGGCGGATATAATGTTGCGTCTAAAGGACGCTACCTAACCGATCCCATGGCAGGGGACTTCTGCAAAATTGTATTCCTAGTTTTCTAGCTCACTATGTTTTTATAAAAGAAGACCTAAGCAAATAGATGGATCATAGCAGATATTTCCTCCCTAAAAATGAATTTAGCAAAAGTAAAAAGGTTTTATTTTATTTTATTTTATAATTTGTATTGCCGCACAACTCCGAAGACTCTGGGCGGCTCACAGAAAATAAAACCAATGGCAGTTTAAAAAGCAATTTAATAACCCATTAAAAAACTACTGACAATTAAAACCCTAAATGTCCTGCCTAGTTTTTTAAAAAACCTTTGAACAGTCCTGGCTCAGGAACCAGTTAACTAAGGGCTTTGCTCCTCAGTTAGTGACACTGCTAAACAGAGCTTGTACAATACTCCTTTTGGACTATAGTGTGAAAAATCCACTGGCCATTTTGGTTGGGAGACAAAGGGAATTATAGTAGAAAAAAGAAGAAAAATTCATAAGTTTTATTTTTGGGTGGTGGGTGGTGGGAATTCAGATAATAATATAATATTTGTATTAAAAACAAAATTATTTGAATGTGTTTAGGTTGGCTATAACATCTGCCTTCAAATATATTGTCACCTGACCGATAGATAATTCTGTCTGTTCAACACCACAGGACCCAAATATGATGAGCATTACATTTCCCACATGAATACTGATAAATCCTAACAAAGTGGACTTGATCCACAAAAGGTAACATTAAAATATAGCAGTGAGTCTTTAAGGTGCCACAACGTTTTTGTCTTTTTGTTTTGTTTACTGTCTGACATGCTTGAAACACAGACTGACATGGCTACCATTTCAAATATGATAAATCCAAGATGAACTAGTTGGATATTCAAATTATTTAAGGCCAAAGCAGTGAAATTAAGCCAAAAAATCTTCCCATTTCAGAATATACATCCTTACAGGAATCTACCGATCTTGTAAACGTCACAGTTCCAGCCACTGTATTAGTGAACTTGGAGATATTTACAATTCTGAGTTTCTGTCTGATGGGGATTTTAGTCTTTGGTGTTTGTTCCTGTGTTTGATACCCTCCTCCTGCAGCCATCTGCTAATTTCAGTTCCAGATTTCACCATCAATTTTAAGGTTTCCAATCCACCCTCTGTGTTTCTGGTTCTGGGAGGGCTTAGGTCAGGCTGGCTTTTTGGTGTCTCTTTCTGGGAAGAAAAAGTGGGAAACAAACAGTGTTGCCCACCCCAGAGATTTGCTTTGATTGGCTGAGCAAACCCCATATGTTGGCTAATTTTTGCATCGGGACACATTATCCCAAACAGTTTTACAGACGAGAGTCAGGCTGCCGCTTTGAAAGGTGCATCAATGAGGACACTCAGCTTAGTTCATTAAGGAGCATGGATCACTGGTGGGTGAATGGCGGCTGTTCTTCCATTCTGGGCTTCCATCCAACCCAGTAAAAAAAGCTAAGCATAGTGGTTTTAAAAGATTCCTTTTGGTTAATCTCTGTCCAGTGAAAGGCAGATGCTCACAGAATCCAAGGAACAAGGGCTGGCAGAGGCTATCCGTGCTTTCATTTTCTCACTGAATTCAAATGCTAGCTGACAATGAGTGATTTCATCTCATGGAAGGAAAACAATGTATGATGCTATGAACTCAAGGGGGTATCCTTGATCCAAAAGACACTACAATGTAGCTGTTGGATTGCTTTTTTTTTACCTATCTCCTTTTATTTATAGTAAAGATAAAAGTCACCCTTGCTAGAAAGCCAGCCATATCTGACTCTAGGGTTGAGTGCTCATCTCTGTTTCATAGCCGAAGAGCCAGTGTTGTCTGCTTCTGCAGACTTTTCCGTGGTCATGTGGCAGGCGTGACTTTTTGTTGTTGTTGTTCAGTCCCACAGTCGATTCCAACCCTCTGCGACCCCATGGACCACTGTCCGCCAGGCACTCCTGTCCTCCACCATCCCCCTCAACTCGCTCAGCTCTGCGCCCACTGTCTCCACAATACCATCCAGCCATCTCATTTTGGGCCGCCCCCTTCTTCTTTTGCCCTCCAGCTTTCCAAGCATCAAGGCTTTCTCAAGTGAATCTTCTCTTCTCATTTGATGTCCAAAGTACTTTAGCTTCGTCTTTATTATTTGATCTTCTAAGGAGCAGTCAGGGTTGATTTCTTCTAAGATTGACCTATTTGTTTTCCTCGCTGTCCAGGGGACTCTCAAAACTCTCCTCCAACACCACATCTCAAAGGCATCTATTTTTCTGCGCTCAGCTTTCCTAATGGTCCAGCTCTCACAACCATACATTGCCACAAGGAATACCATTGCTGTGACTATGCGAATCTTTGTTTACAATTTAATGTCTCTACTTTTCACTATGTTCCCCAGGTTTCTCATCACTTGGAGTACATGGAACACTGTTTACCTTCCCACCGAAGTGATCCCTTTTTATCTACTTGCAGTTTCTTGCTTTCAAACTGCTAGGTTGGCAGGAGCTGGGACAAAGACAGGAGCTCATTCTGTCCTGCAGTATTCGGGTAGCGAACTGCTGACCTCCTACCTTCCTTAAGACACACCCTGCTACTAAGGGATCTTCTTTTTCCATGTCTAAGTAAATATTTAAACTGCCAAAATGAAGCTATCTTCTCGGTTTTATCGCTGGCCAGCTTAAATCTTCATTATTACATGATTCCATTAGTGACCAGCAGTCCAGCAAATGAGCTGGATTCTGTATCTCTCCACATTCACACAGTGTGTTGTTGTCTCACTAGACAAGGAAAAACATAAAAAGAGAATATGGCTGAATAACTCAACCTCTCCTACGTCACTTGGAGGACCCTGAACAGGCTGAGGGTCAGAGTCCCTAAATGCAAGACCAATATCCTCACTTGATGATATTGGTCTTGTATTTAGGGACTCTGACCCTCAGCCTGTTCAGGGTCCTCCAAGTGATGTAGGGGAGGTTGAGTTCTTCAGCCATATTCTCTTTTTATGTTGTTCCTTGTCTAGTGAGAAGTTCCTTTTTCCATCTTCTAATTTGGCATTGCTCTTGTGTACCCTAAAGAATGTTTGTTCTTGCCGTATAGCTTTGTACTAAAAATGGGAAATAATTTTGTTAGAGAATACAGTACAGTAATACCTCGAATAACTCTAAGACTTGGTTCCACAAGTCTTGGTGTTATCCAATTTTTAGTGTTATCTGATCCGTGTTAAGGTGCCTATGGGATGGATCGGATAACGTTAAAGCTCCATAGAGATACATTGTAACCGCACAGGCTTTAGCGGTTCTTATCCAATCCATCCCATAGGACCTTAACATTATTTGATCCAGTTCTCCTCCCCAGATTACTTAACGTTATGCGATTTTAGCGTTATCCGAGGTAAACGTTATGAGGTATTACTGTATTGTACATTACAACTGAAGACACCATGCCCAACAATAAGGCTTAAAATCAAGCTTTCTTCCCTTCCTCTCCATCCATCCTGCCCGCCAGTATAATATTTTGGCTGAGAAGGAGATTTGACAATTTCAAAAGCTGGCACAGGTGAATTTAGTTGGGCTTTCTTCTGATTTGGCATGTAGTGGTTTCTGCTTTAGAAACTTGTCTGATTGTGAAACTGAGTGAACACTGGAACTTTTCAACTTAGAAACTTTAAAATTATATATATATATATCCCGACTTTCCTTCTACTTTGTCACAGTGATGTCTCTACCCATTTCCAGTTTTAGCCTCACAACCATACTGCCTTTGTTCTTCTTCCGTGTCTAGGCCAGATGTGAAACTGCCAAAATTATGGTGCCTTTTGGTGAGTCCATTCTGCAGTTCTTTTGGCCTGACCGATTGTGAGAAAGTTTAGCTGGCAACACAAGGATGCCGTTACCAGGGTACACCCGAATGTGGTTCAAAAATACCACAATCTTTGAGGAGGTTCTTTCTGTGTACTCCAGGACTTTGTTGAGAAATAGTGGATAATTCAAGGTTGTCTCTGACATGAGAGATGTTTGTTCAAATTAGGAGCAACATCAGACAGAGTGATGAAGGAGAAAACTATTCCTTCTCCCTCAAAATGTAAGCACTGCCACCCATCCTCTGAAATGGTAATTGTTTTTACTGTAAGAGAAATTTGAGGGAAATTTTGAAGCTTCCACTTGGGTAAAACTTCTGATAGAATTTCAGAGGAGTAGCTAAGAGATTTTGAACAAGATGAATGAATTGTCTCATATATCCTGAAGGGAAATAGGCACCTTTTAAAATAAAAAAAATATGTTTGGCCTAAATAAATGCATTATTCCAGAATATGCTTGGGATTTATTTTAAATTGCCAACATGACAAACCTCTGCCTTTTTTATTTCTCAGAGTGGAGGGTCTTGTCAAACCTAATGTTTGTTCTGAGACAAAATGTACCTTGCATTTAAAATGTATACATTTGCAAGGCTGATGGTACATTTTGGAGAATTATATAGAAATTATATATCTATATCTATATATCTATATCTATATCTATCTCTATCTATCTATCTATCTATATATAATGGAAACATCTGCAGACACTGACACTGCTGGCTCTTTAGGGCTGAACCCTAGATTTGGATGTGACTGGCTTTAGTAAAGGTAAAGGTTTCCCTTCCTCGAAAGCCAGTCGTATCCGACTCTAGGAGTCAGTGCTCTGTTTCTAAGCTGAAGAGCCAGCGCTGTCTGCTTCTGCAGACATTTCCATGGTCATGTGGCAGGCATGACTAGACACCGGAGCGCACAGAACGCTGTTACCTTCCCACTGAAGTGGTCCCTATTTATCTACTTGCAATTTCTTGTTTTTGAACTGCTAGGTTGGCAGGCTTTACCTTGACCTTATTTGGGTTTCTAAAAGGCAGCCTACATCTTTAGGGTTTGAACATGCCTTCTTTCCATCAGACAGTAGTAGTATGACATGAGTCTACTCTACAAATGGCTGGGAAGGAAAAAGACAAGCCGGCGATGTAGCGCAGGGAGATTAAATAATTAGCAAACGTGGCAAGAGGCAAGATGAAAAACAAGCACTGTGATTCATGTTTTGTGTCTCCTACTGTACTGAACACTTTAAAGTGTCAGCCGATGTGACAGTCAGTCTTTAAAGTCAATTAAAGTTTTATAATAAAAAGAAGTACTGCTTTAAGTGAGGAGAGGGGAATCTTTCTATCCATTTCTTGGCACTGAGGCATTCAGAGTCTAAGAACTATGATGACTAGAGTGCTATAAAACCATATGTAGATAAATATGCATATTTGCTTTTACTAAAATGATTTCAGAGAAAAGAGAAAGAAAGAGAGAGAGAGAAATAGGTTGTGGAGTCAGTTATTTTGATAATAACGGGCTTCGTCTTAGACTCTGATGCATCTTATACACCGGCAAATACAGTAAATGGTCTTGTTTAGAACCATAATACTGAGCAATAATAACATATCTCCTGAAGCAGTTCTGTAGGATAATGAGGCTGGACCATATATGTTACGGGTTTTGAACTGTGGAACTAAGCCCATGGCAACTGTATGAGTAAGCAAATTTAGGAATGTCGTTCGAAAGCAAACCAAATTGCAAGTAGATAGAGAGTTACTGCTCTGGTGGGAAAGGTAGCAGTGTTCTGTGTGCTCTGGCGTCTAGTCATGCCTGCCACATGACCTCAGAAACCAGACACAGATAGTGCTGGCTCTTTGGCTGTAAATGAAGATGAAATGACCCCTAGAGTAAGATATGACTGGCTTTCGAAGAAGTGAGATCTTTATCTTTAAACAGTAGGTAGATCTGAGAATGTAGGTACTGATCATAGCAAACCCCATATCCAGTCCCTACCTGGTAAGAAGAGTCCCCAAATGAAAGAGGCTGGATGGTTTCATTTCAAGAAGTAAGAAGTAGAATTTTTGTCAAGACAATAACTCTCAATGACTCAGGCAAGACCAAACTACTGTACCTTCAAATACTTTGTGCTATCATGAATGTAGTTTACTTGATTTATCCCAGCTACTGTAAAGATTGCAGCTAAAGCTGAGGGAACATTGACACCTTGGAATTGGATGGCACATGATTCCATAATCCCTGATTTTCAGAAAGTTCTGAGGCCTGGGCCTTGTAAGCCATGGCTCTCCTCTTCCTCCTCCTCCTCCTCCTCCTCCTCTTCTTCTTCTTCTTCTTCTTCTTGTGCCGTATCTGTTCTGCATATTGGCTGCCATCATGGCTCCTCCCTACTGAACGTACTGACAGAGCACAAAAGAGACAGTCCTGTATAGATCTGCAGTTTCACAATGGTGGCATTTCCACAAATTGTTATAATGCATCTCTGATTATATGTAATTGGCATCAACAATGGCATTTATTGGGCATAATTCTCAATTTTAGACTCAATTTAATTGCACATTTTAATGTGCCAGGACAAGGTTTAATTTTTCATTATTATTTTTTGCTGTTTGATTGTGATCTGATTAATGGTTGTACATTTCATGCACATTGCTTTCAGAAGGGCACATAACGGACTCCCTCCCATTTTGATGATGCCACTCTTGCTTTTTAATTAACATCCTCAAGAAGAAATACACTTGTGTTGGAATGTGTAAAATGTGTTGTTGCTTTGTTTGTCCTTTAAGGCATGGAGTATTGCCTTTCATTTAAAGCACACCTGTGGTTGCTTTCACCCTAATAGGATTTTTAAAACATGTTAAGATGTTCAGGGACTTTACCATGGCCACTCCCCCCCCCCCAGGTGTGGTTTTCTGTCGTTAGGTTTGAGATTTGAGCACAGGTATACTAAAGGTAAGGCACTGCGTTGACATAGTGTTTAAGATGCTGAACATGATGACAGGAAGGTGGGCAGGTCAGCAGTTTGAGACCCGAATACTGCATGATGGAGTGAGTTCTTGTCATCTGTCCAAGCTCCTATCAACCTAGCAATTTGAAAGCAAGAAATTGCAAGTAGATAAATAGGTACCACTTTACTGAGAGGGTATCAGCCTGCCACATGTTCACAGAAATGTCTGCAGACACAGACAGTGCTGGCTCTTTGGCTGTAAATTGAGATGAGCACCGGACCCTAGTGACAGACATGACCTGGAACAAAAGGTGAAAAAAGGAGCGAGGGAGTAAAAGGTAAAACAAGAACAGGCTCTCATTTTCATACAAAGCTGGGGAATCCCACCAAGGCAGGGACATCTCTTGAGTACACTAGTACCCCGGATAACATTGAGACTTGGTTCCACAAGTCTTGTCGTTATCCGGTTTTTAACGTTGTGTGATGCATTGATCACACAACGTTAAAAAAAGCCCTGTTTCCCTGGAGGCTGCAGCAAGCCAGAATGTCGGGATTCGAACCCTGACGTTTTGGCTTGCTGCACTGGCTGAGGACATTGGGGAAGCCCAGAAACAGCTTGGATCGGGTCTCCCCACCTCCCTGGACCCGGCCGGGGGGGGGGGGTCAGAGACCCGAAAATTGGTAAAAAAAACCAGACTTTTTTTTTTACCAATTTTGGGGTCTCTGACCCCCCCCCCGGCCGGGTCCAGGGAGGTGGGGAGACCCGATCCAAGCTGTTTCTGGGCTTCCCCGATGTCCTCAGCCAGTGCAGCAAGCCAAAACGTCAGGGTTCGAATCCCGACATTCTGGCTTGCTGCACTGGCTGAGGACGTCGGGGAAGCCCAGAAACAGCTTGGATCGGGTCCCCTGCCTGCTCCAGAGAGATCAGAGGACCCGATCTACAGCTGCAGGGTGGCTGGGGAAGCTGACGGGGACTCCCTGTTGGCTTCCCTAGCCACCCGCCCTTGCCTCCGCAGCTGTGGGGTGGCTGGGGAAGCCGACAGGAGAGCCCCCCGTCAGCTTTCCAGCCTCTCCACCCCTGCCTCTGTAGCTGCAGGGTGGCTGGGAAGCTGAATGGAGAACCCCGTTCAGCTTTCCAGCCACCCTGCTACTAAGAACGACTGTATCGTATAACGCTAAAAATCTCGTTATTCGATACAAGATTTTTCCGAAAATCTTGTAACGTTATGCGGTTTTAGCGCTATCCGGTACTAGCGTTATCCGGGATATTACTGTACTTGTCACACCTCTGGATTAGATGGTCATGTAATTGCGAAGATGAAAGCATGTGATTTTCTTTTTTCACTAGCTCAGATTTTAGCTGAGCTAGTTCTTTTGTAGTTGAGACGAACTGTTGAATTTTAATGCTCCTCTTATATTCAGAGCAGGCATTTCAAGGCCACACCACTCTTATTTTGGAGCCAGAAATTGTGAGCATGAGCAGGCATTTTAGATACGTTGATCTAGGCCTGGGATTGGGAGTAGGTACCATATTTTCGAGTGTATAAGACACACTCCCTCCCCCTTAAAGTGCACTGGGAAATGGAGTGTGTCTTATACTCTGATGCATCTTAAAGGCAAAGGTCACCCTTGCTCGAAAGCCAGTTGACTCTAGGGTTCAGTGCTCATCTCTGTTTCATAGCTGAAGAGCCAGAGCTGTCTGCTTTTGTAGAAGTTTCTGTGGTCATGTGGCAGGCATGACTAGACATCAGAGCATACAGAATGCTGTTTACCTTCCCATCAAAGTGGTCTCTATCTTATACACTGGCAAATACAGAAGCCAGGGCAGGATGAGTACCTTGCCGCCCATCCCCCTGAGCGCACACCAACATAGTATATTGTAATGTAATGTATTTTTTTGTAAGCCGCCCTGAGTCGCCACGGTGAGTGGGCGGCAACATAAATTTGAACTAATAAATAAATAAATAAATAAATAAATAATAAATACAGTTGTACCTCGCTTAAAGAGCGTAATGCGTTCCACAGGATTGCTCTTAAGCAAGTTTGCTCTTTAAGAGAAACACCGTTGGAAGTGACCAATTGTGTGTGTGTGTGTGGGGGGGATTGCCAACCCCGATTTATTTGTTAAGTGAGTTTTTGTTGGTTTTATTTGTTAAGTGAAGTGAAAATTCAGAGAAAATTCTGCTCTTTAAGCAAGTTACTCTTTAAGCGAGGCACTCTTTAAGCGAGGCACTCTTTAAGCGAGGTTTGACTGTACCATTTTGGTTGGCATATATACCCACTTTACCCATCCTTAAAATATACTGGGAAATGGAGTGCATTTTATACTCCAATGCATCTTATATGCTGACAAATACAGTAACTTTCAAAGTTGCAAGTGCTGTACATAGCTGTTCCAGTCTTTCAATATTTAGATGACAACACAGTGAAACAGCAGCTGACTACTTGGTTTCAAATGATCCTTTCTTTCATTATGTTCCATGTGTATTTCCTTTTCTATAACCCAGACTTTGTGTCTCCATTAATCTCTCAATTTTAGCCAAACTTGGCCACGTCTCTTTTGCATCTGGTTGCTTGCATCTATTGCTCCACTTGAAGAACAGAGGACCCAGTTATTAATGGTGGGTTGCATTTGTTTTCTCTCTCTTTTACCACCCTCTGACTCCCTCTGATCAATAATGCAGCTGCATCTGATGCTGGAAGCAAATGTTGCTTATTGTGTTTATACAGACATAAATATCACTATCGACACGGTTGAGGAAGCAAGGCTCCGGTGACGAAGAGGGCTCAGGTTACGCACAGAGCATGGAGAAGAGAATCCATACAGAGTCCCAGGGAGCAGATTACACCTGGATTCCTTATCGACTGACATCTGCAAATGGATGCCAGAGACGTCTGTTTGTGTTTATGTCAATAGAAATATTTGGTATTGACATTGTGCTGTTAACCTGCAGCCCAAAGAAACACCACAAGCATCAGTTGGTAGATTGTTTCATGGTCTGGCTATCCTCCTCCTCCTCCTCTTCTTCTTGAATCCACTTGGGGACCATCACCCTTCCTTGTGGATGTTGGTACCCAAGGCCATTAGCCCTCAAGGTGATCAGGTTAGTTAACTGCCGCCTGACACTCGGGATTGTGTCGCTGGCATAATGGTCTATTCTAATACCATATACTACCATAGCAGCATAACCTGGCCAGACATCAACCCCACCACAGAAAATATTATACTAACCCTTGCAACAAAATATAGCAATATTTATTTATTTATTTTATACCCTGCCCCAGTTGGTGCAAGCACCAATCTTGGGCGGCTTGCAACAATGAAAATAGACATCCCACTAAACAATAAACAGAATGATTCAAACAAGATAAAATAAACGATAAAAATTAATAAAATACATACCTAGATGGTGTTAATTAAATTAAAGTCTACACTAATTAATAATCTACATTTTCTATTTGCAGCCAAAATATACCTCAATCAGCAGAAAACAAATCATAACTGAATTAAACTTAAATTGAAAATAATAGAGTTCTTTAATTGAGGAACCCTGAACATTTGTAGTCAATTTATCTAAGAGGGAAAAATCCCAGTTGGAAAAGGAATGTTTTTAGCTGTTTACAAAATGCCAATATTATACATTTTTTAATTTTTTTTTGTGCATGCATGTTTCCATTCTATACTAGTACATAAGGGGATCAAGGTCATAAACAAAGAAACCCCAATGTAGTTTTGGGAGTACTTGGAATAAATATTGGAGATACAACTTGTAATGTTGTTGATTCATTGTACAATTGATGTTGGATGAAAATAAGAACATGAAGAAATCTCTAAATTCTTCAATTTTCGTTGTGTTATACTGTGCTTGTACAGTAAGATACTTCTAGTAAAATGATTTTTAAAAAAATGTTTTCATCTTCAAACTTTCATATCCTATATAGTAATTAGCAATATCATAGTGTAGATCAGTGTTTCCCAATCTTTGGTTTCTGGATTTCAATTCTCAGAAGCCTAAGTCCCAGAAGCCTAAGCTGTGCGAGTGGGGCGGTATACAAGTCGAAATACAAATACAAAATTCCCCAAAGCAATGATCAGCCAATGGACTGACTTAGGCTTCTGGGAATTGAAGTCCATTAGTGTTCAGTGGAACATAGTTTGAGAAACGCTGCTCTAGGTGATATACCCTTAGGCTCTTCAGAACCTTGGGTCTCCTCCTGTATTAGCTAGACAGGTGCTTTGAGCCCTGGGTTGAAGCATGGTGGCTTGCCGCGCAGGGGCCCTCGCTCCACTGTTTGTTTATTGTATGACAAACTTCAGTTGTCTACATTAATGTCGATATATACAGTAAGCACAAATTGCCCATCTCAAGTTCCTAGCTAGAGTGCCACAGCCAGGTTTGAAAGTCATTGAAGAGCTTCATCGGTGGCACAATGCAAGTCCTTCAATGTGCATCCAAATGCGTGTAAAGGACACCTTAATATAATGTGGTCCATGGTTTGGTGGTCTTCTATACAGTCTCTTCACATGAAGTACAGAAGATTCTTAACAAATAAAATTCCATCATTCTCAATATGCAACATGGGAACTTCTGGGTAGCTCAGTGCAGGTAGCTGGCTGCAGAGCCAGAGTTTGCCGTTTGATTCCCTAGTGATCTATAAGGTTCCTTCCAGCACTGCAATTTTCAGATAACGATTATTATAATTATTCTGTAGTTATTTTCTTCTTCTTAATGGTTTTGTCTTCCTAATCTTGAGTATTGGAGGACTATGGTGGCTTAATGGTTAAGACACTGTACTTGACAACCGGAAGGTTGGCAGGTCAGCAGTTCCTGAGTACTGCATGATGGAGTGAGTTCCCATCCCTGTCCCAGTTCCTGCCAAACTAGCAGTTTGAAAGCAAGAAATTGCAAGTAGATATATAGGGACCACTTTGGTGAGAAGGTAAACAGCATTCCGTGTACTCTGGTGTCTAGTCATGCCTGCCACATCTCCATGGGAATGTCAGCAAATGCAGACAGTTCTGGCTTTTTGTCTATAAACGGAGATGAGCACCATATCCTAGAGTTAAGCACAACTGGCTTTTGAGCAAGAGTGACCTGTATCCTTACCTAATGTAGAGTATAATTTGGGGGTGGGGGGGTGGGAGGGGACTTTCCTTCCCACATTTCAAGGGAGGTGGATGTACCTGCATTCTCTGTGCGTTTGCACCTCTAGACGTGGACTACCCTTACAGAGACCTATGACACATGCAGTCCACCTTTATAACCCTCTCTGTTGGCTACCTTGAGGTGTCTCTATGAGCCTGCTCTCCTCTGCGGTCCAGGTGGCCTTTATTGTCCAGCTGAAGACTTCAAAGGCCTGCCCTTCTTTGTAGCACCCAGCTGTTCTTTCACAATGCCATGTGCTGCCCCTCTGGTTTGTTTTCTGCTCTTTTAACGAAGGCAAAGCAAATGACGTGCCAGTTCAAAGCCAGAGACGGACAGTCCGTATGGGCTTTGCGCCTTTCATCCTGGTCCAGGCAGCCAGAGAGCTTGCTGGCGAAGGAACAGAGCAGGGAGAACAAAAGTCCCATAAATAGAGCTGGGGGTCTGGAGATGAAGTGCTCTTGAAACTCAAGAGGTTTTGGGAGGCCCCCTATTATCAACCCAGGCATAAGTGGATGAAAGTACTGTGGACTTAAAAAGAGAGAGATAAAAATGCATTGATCCCAGTAACAGAGCTCCTATCCTTTCTTTTTATAGTGAAACCAGAGAGATTTAGGGGTATGGTAATAGCCTGGTAACATCCTAGATCATAATGCAGCTATGCGATCCCTCTCAGTTGCTTCATCATGATAACTATTTTCTGGCTTAGTGCAGTCAAGAACAACATCCAGAAGTGATATCCTACTTCAGCTTGGTTTTTGTTAGGGATTAACTCAGATTTTGCTGTTGAACTTTCATGGGGGCGGGGTGTGTGTGTGTGAAAACAAAGGCAGGGGGGATCAGTTATCACTTGTAAACCTTTGGTTGTATTTCCCAAGCCTTCATTTCCTGGTGGCTTTCAAACTACGTAATAGTAAGTGTCTTCAAGGCTCCATTTTGTCTTCACATTCACTGTGTGAAAGGGGCCGGGGTGACTTAGTAGTTAAGGTGCCAAGCTTGGCGACTGGAAGTTTGGCAGGACAGCAGTTTGAAATCCCAGTGCTGCACAGTGGAGTGAGATCCCATTGCCTCTCCCAGCTCTTGCCAACCTAGCCATTTGAAAGCAAGACATTGCAAGTAGATAAATAGGTACCACTTGGGCGGAAAAGGTGACAGCATTCCATGTGCCTGCTGCATGACCAAATATTTTTTTGTTTTGGTTGTAACGGAAACGAGAACTGCCTCTTTGAGTCAAACACAGCTGGCTTTTGAGCAAGGAAGACCTTTACCTTCACTGAGTGATCTAGTAGCAGGTGAGACAGTAGCCCTGTGAAATTATCCAGACTCCTCTGGTGAAGGCTTAAGGTTCATTCTCCACTTTCCATCACCTTTTAGTTTCAACCTTATTAAGAAGGAGGTCTACATTTGGCTTCTACTTGTGTTTGCATCAATGTCAATGGAAATTTTAATGTAATCCAAAGTCACGCATTACCAAGAAAACATAAATAGAAGTTATTTTTGGTAGGTCTGGCAGGTCAGCTATATTCAAGGAGGATGTGAGTGTTTGTGATGTAACAAATGAGGGGCAGGCAAGGATATTGACACACATTTGTCAAAATTAAGATACAGTAGAATGCTGGTCTTCTTCCATGTCAAGGCCAGACATGAAACTGGCAAAGTGAAGGCACCATTGGGTGAGTTCATTCTGCAGTTCCTTTTGCCTGACCTAGTGTGAGAAAGATTAGCTGGCAACACAAGGTTTCCGTTACCAGGGTATGCCTGATTGTGCTTCCTGCCTTGACTCTGAATGGACTTCATGATCTAACATACCAATACTTGATTTGCCTAGGAGAATACGTGGAAGCTTGGTCCCTGAGTGATCCCCCCCGCCCCCGACTTAGATTAGAACATACAATCATTCTGGAGGAGACAGGGGATCCTTTTAGAAATGGCAGTGATAAGTAGCTGGTGGGAGGGCTTTCGAGAAAGCAGACAAATAAGAAGAGTCAGCAGGTAAAAGAAAAGGTCACCCTTGCTCGAAAGCAGGTCGTATCTGACTCTAGGGTTCAGTGCTCATCTTTGTTTATAGCCAAAGAGCAGTGATGGGATGTAACAGGTTCTCACCAGTTCTCCAGAACCGGTAGTAACTTTCCCCAGTGTCCTGGAGAACCGGTGGCAGCTTTTGGGGGGAACCACCTTCAGGGCTTACCTTTTCACTGGTTCTCCCACTGCGCATGCATGCCAAGCACTTGGTGTGCATGCATGCCTACGGTGCTTGGCGTGTATGCACGGCCTCCTTGCTGTCCTCCCAAGCGGGGAGGAGGAAGAGAAGCTGCTAGCCTGAAGCTCCCAAAGCCTGCTCCCCAGGGTAAGTGACTCACCTTTGGATGTGGTGTGTCTGTGTGTATTTGAATGTGTATTTAATACCTTTACCTATACTGACGTACTACCACAGTTCCTAAAAAGCCCCAAGGTGTGTGTGTGTGCTTATTTTTATTTTATTATATTATTATTTTTATTTTTTTATTTTTTATTTGGCCCTGCCCATGACATCATGATGTTAGCTCCGCCCACTGTGATTACATCACGGTGGGGTAGTAAAATTTTTGACATCCCACCACTGCCAAAGAGCCAGTGTTATCTTCTGCATCCACAGACGTTTCTGTGGACACATGGCAGGCATGCCTTGACAACGGAGTGCACAGAAAGCTGTTTATCTTCCCACCAAAGTGGTACCTATTTATCTACTTGCTCTCAACCTGCTTGGTTGGCAGGAGCCGCGATAGAGACAGGAGCTCGTGCCATCATGTAGTGCCCGGGAATTGAACTCCAACCTTCCAGTCAGTGAGTTCAACATCTGTACTAGGGGGTTAAAGAAAATATTTTGTCTTCAGAGAGTTTGCTAAGCACTTTGGGATGGTATATAAGTGTAGTTGCTATTGCTGTTCTCAGTTATCTTTTCTGAGTTCCGATGCCTTATCTAATCCACTGTTGTGAGCCAGTGTCTTTAGTCCACATCTCACCTCTAAATAGATTTTCTGAGAAGAAAATTAATAATGGATGATATTGGAATTTGGAGCAACAACTCCTCCATAAGTTCCTTTAATTCAGTGGACTTACTCTAGTTGAAATTTACTACACTAAATAATTTCGTGTCAGAAATTATTCTGGGTTGAAAGGATTTTTGCGAAAGAAACTCTGCTCAGGGGACACCCAATGAGGCTCCTTTCATGTCCCCAAGGGCTGGGGCAGAGATGGGTGCTCAATCCATCATTCAGTACCCGGGTCTCGAACTGCTGACTTGCCAGCCTTCCAGCTAACAAAGTGAGCTTCTTAACCACTCAGCCACAGCAGCCCCTACTTACTACACTAAACAATGGGATGTCACCCTCTGTTTCCCACATCAGCCCTCGCTAAGCTTCCTCACCTCTTGGCTGTTTAGGCAATTGCCTACTGCACAGCTCCAAGGTACTTTGGGAGGTGTCGCCCAAGACCTTTTAACTGATCTTTCTGCTCATCAAAGGGAGGAGATCAAAACCAGAATTGTACACCAGAGGAAAAATGAATGAAAAATTCCCATCTGCCCCCACCTCTCCTCTGGGCTTTCTAGTTTCTCTGCAGTGTCCTGCACCTCCTCTGGTGTCATCAGAAAGGAATTTTCTTTTTATTAAAGGTATCAATCTCAGCAGGGGGACAAAATGATTAAAAACCGATGGAGGAGCAAAGCCCATATGGTTTCTGTGTAGATTGGCTGTTATAATGAGGTGTTCCATTTAGGTCTGTTTTATCTGGATGACTCTCATGCCATTTTGGAGGAGCAGAACTGGTTAAAGGTGGCATTGTTTCAACTCTCAAGTCCCACTGAAACAACGCGGCATCAGCAAATAAGTGGAATGCTACAAACTAGTTGCCATTGATCACAATTTGTCATAGACATTTTTGTTAATGTTGGAGGGAAAACACCTTTTTCTGATTTTACCTGGATTCGTGAAATTATTTCAGTATTCCTTTAATTTTTTTCTTTCCGGTACTCTTTCTTGATTGACATCACTTGTTGCCATAATACAATTGCCTAGCCAACATCTGATTGGCTCCATGGCATCATGATGCCATCTTCTTCACTGTGTAATTCATGAGTGGTGAAATCATCCATGGGTCTGAGCCTAGGACCCATTGCCCATTTTCTTAATTGCTCTTGAAGCCTCATCTGATGGTCTGTTTCTAGTTATCAGTATTGTCTTACATTAATGTTTCCTAGTTGGTTGTGATTCTCTATATGGCTTTTCCAGGAAGGAGGGTGTGGGAGAAGCACAGAAAGTAAATGGCAGCAAAACCTAACAGTCATAGAAGATAGGAGGGGAGGGGAGGATGGCACAAACACAGAATAGAAAGAAAAACAGTATGCTGTTGTAATGAACTTGTGCATGCCTCTACCTGTGGGATAACAGGTTTAGGAACTAGTAGAGACAAAACCAGCACAGAACTTTCTTATCAGGAAAAGAAGGCAGGTGGTGCTAGTTTTCGATTACAGAATAATAAAAAAATGTTTGGGAAGTGTAGAGAGAGGAGAAGAACAAGGTCAAGTTATTTTGGATTTTTTCTTGAAGACCAGGCTTAAGTAAATCAGATTAGGGTTTTTTATGTTCCAGGAAACAATGACATTTTTCCTGTAAAGTAATACCCCGGATAATGATTGCATCGGATAACACTAGAATCGGATAACAATGCAAGTTTTTGGGGAAAAACTTGCATCGGATAAAGATTCAGGATAACGATCCTTTAGCGTTATCTGATTCAATCGTCTGAGGGGTGGGTGTGGGTGTGGATTGGGTAGAACATCTGTATGTATATGTATGCAGATGGAAGGCTATTTACTTGTATAAGACTATACAAGAGTTTCAGTGCTTCAATTAGAATGATCTTTTAGGTCTGTGTTCTTCTCTACCCTAGTTTGATAGTGCTACGTAAACCAGAGGTGCCCAAACTACAGTCTGTGGGCCAGATCTGTCCATGGCACCAATTAATCTGGCTTGTGCCGCCCTTGCCGATCCTGGAAGTGGAAATAAAATGTGCATGCACCAGCTGTGTCCATGCATGTGCAGAACACTGCTGTAAAAATGACCAATGGCTGTCGTAAATGTGTTTATGACAGCTGCTGGTCATTTACAGCAGTGTTCTGTGCATGCATGTTTAACTTCTGATTCCAGGTAGAAGGAACAATGTGACTGGTACGGCCTGAAAAGTTTTGGCACCCCTGGTGTAAACTGTTTGCTCCAAGTCACATCTGTTTGTGTTTTCTCATGTGTGGGAATAAGATTTAGTAATGCAAAAATATTGGCATTGATACAAATTATTACAGGAGTGTCTTCAAAATTACTTAGAGGAAATTAAATCCCAATCTGTGTTCTTTCACTTTGGCATGGGCTGAGTGAAAGGCCCAGTATACAAATCTAACTGCAAAGTACCAGCCCTACTAAAACAACTGCATCAGTTTGATGAAAGCAACAGTCTCTTTGGTGTGCTCATGTGCGTATAATTGCATCACAGTGCAAACTGTCAGTTTTGTCCAAGAAACTGTACAGAAAAAAATTAGGCAAGGACAGAGTCGTAGATTTCATGTTTGTATATGTGTCAATCTGATATTGCAGTTTCCATGAAATTCTGACAGCTGGGTTGTGTTTCTGCCTAACGGAAAGGTGAAGGAGCGCACAAGGGCACACTTCAAGAGAGCTCATGGTGCCCCATTCCTAATAGTGGATCAGATTAAAAACACAATTTCAGCTCAGCAGCAACAGACCTCCTAGGAATGACAATTGATTCTCTTGCTCCTTCCTAGAGCCAGTAAAACCAAGCACACAACTAAAGAAACAATCAAGCTCTCTTGGTGTTTTGGACTGCTGCATTGTGCACAGAGATGTGCTGGCCACTGGTAGTAAATTTGCTTTCTAATTCAAGAGTTTGTTAGTCATGGTTAGGGCTGTAACCAGAGGGTGGCTTTGCTTGCCCCCCTCTCCCCCGAGTTAGCAGTATGCCCACCCTCAAACTCCAAGCTGTTTATACATATATGACACTGTTGCCCATCCTGGACTAATATTTGCCCACCCACATCTAGAACCCTGGCTATCGCCCTGGTCATGGCCAGGGATTAAAGAAACATAATTGTGATTATTATAGGGCCTCCATAGAGCCAAACAGACTGAATGAGGGAGTCCAGGGATCACCTCAGAGTTGATGATGTGTAATAACAGGCTGAAAACTACATGAAACCAGATACAGTTGTACCTCGCTTAAAGAGCATAATGCGTTCCACAAGATTGCTCTTTAAGCGAGTTTGCTCTTTAAGCGAAACACCATTGTAAATGACCAATTGTGGGGGGGATTGCAAACCCCGATTTATTTGTTAAGCGAGTTTTTGGTTGTTAAGCAAAGCGAACATTCAGAGAAAATTCTGCTCTTTAAGCGAGTTACTCTTTAAGCAAAGCGCTCTTTATGCAAGGTTTGACTGTATATGCTGAATATATCAGGGGAAATGTTAGAGCAGTATGACAATGGAACCCACTCAGTGGTGGGCAGCAAAATTTTTCGCTACCACACGGTGGACAGAGCCTACGTCATGGGTGGAGCCTATGCCATGGGTGATCTAGTCATGCCTGCCATATGGTCATGTATGCATCTACAAACACAGGCAGCACTAGTTCTTTGGCTGTAAATGGAGATGAGCACTGCACACTAGAGTTGGATAGGACTGGCTTTTGAGCAAGGGAGACCTTGAACCACTTGCAGGGACAAAACCTGATGGAGCAGAACAGGGAGGTGGGCATGGCCACCCAATTTTGCTATCCCCCCCCCGCCCAAAGGCCACCCAATTTTGCCGCCACACCTGCCCAAAGGCCACCCAATTTTGTTGGCACCCCCCTGCTGAGAGACCAGCCATTTTTGCTACAACCCCCCCCCCTTTAAGGGGATACGAACCTGTTACTGCCCACCACTGAACCCATTGCCTGGAGAGGTGGTAAGCACTCCAATGTTGGAAGCATTCAAGAGATAATTGTACACTCCCTTGTCAGATCTGCTTTGATTTGGTTTCTTGCATTGGACCCCAACTCAGTGGGCTAACTCAATTATTCCAACTCAATTATTCCAACTCAATTATTCTATGATTTTATAAGGCAGGGATGCGGTGGCTCAGTGATTAAGAAGCTTGCCTTGTAAGCTGGAAGGCCAGCAAGTTGGCAGTTCGAGACCCCGGTACTGCATGACAGATTAAGCACCCATCATTTTCCCAGGTCCTGCCAACCCAGCGATTTAAAGCAAGAAATTGCAAGTAGATAAATAGGGACCACTTTGGTGGGGAAAAGATCTTAGGGACATGAAAGGAGCCCCATTTAGGTGTCCCCTGAACGGAGTTTCTCCAGCAAAATCCTTTCAACCCAGAATAATTTCTGAGATAAAATTATTATTATTATTATTCTATAAGGCAAAAACTTGTGAAATATCTTGTCGTCAATAGTCTGCAAGTCTGGATATACTAGGACTCTTAGCTGAAATCTTCCCCTTCATCGGATTTCTCAGCTGTCATTTCTCTCCCCCCAAATAAACCATGAGGCTCATTCCTCCACTCCCTTCCCATTATTTTGTCTGGGGAAACTGCCACACTTTGAATAGAAAGCCTTTTGTACTGAATCCTGCACAGAAATAATACTGCTCTTTGCACAAATTGTGATAATCCTGCCCAGTTTTCCCTCCTATGTTTTCCAAGTGAATCTTGTGCAAAAAATACACCCTTCTGTGCAGGAATTTAAACAACATGGCATTTCTTTTGGTCTCTCTGGGGAATCCTGTTCAGGAAAAATGCTGTTCAGTGCCAGAATAGCAATAACCCCATTTTTGTTTCATTAAAAAAAAACCCACACACCTTGAAACTTCTAAATTTCCTGTGAGATCTGTCAGTGGACACATACACACAATGTTTTATAGAGAAGTCTTGCTATTATGAAAAAAGAACATTTCCTCCAGACAGTAGTTTCTGAGAGTGAAAGTGTGCAAGATTCACATCTTGAGCCCTGACATTGTACCTCTGGGTTGAGTAACTGCTTCCATTTTCAAGGTGACAAAGAGGCAGTACAATTAAATGAAGAAACATACAGTAATACCTCGGATAACGCTAAGACTTGGTTCCACAAGTCTTGGTGTTATCCGATTTTTAGTGTTATCCGATGCATGTTAAAATCCTATGGGATGGATCAGATAACGTTAAAGCTCCATAGAGATACATTGTAACCGCACAGGCTTTCACGGTTGTTATCCGATACATCCCATAGGACCTTAACGTTATTTGATCCAATTCTCCTCCCCAGATTGCTTAACGTTATGCAATTTTAGCGTTATCCGAGGTAAATGTTATCCAAGGTATTACTGTACTTCATTTGCATATGAAATAGCCATTCGTTATTTTTTTTAATCTTAGCACCTTATTTCCTTCTTACTCTTTATGGACATGCTATTTGTAACTGTAGAATAGACAGGAGAAAGTCAATATTATCTCCTACAAACACCAATGTGGCCTGAGTTCTGAATGGTACATTGGTTCCAGTTGTACCTACTTTTATATCTGTCCTAATTCTTAGCTAGGACAACAGTTTCTCCTCTCTGATGCAGTTGCCTCTATCCTACCTTCAGTAAGCGGTAGCTGAGATATCTCCTGGGTCCACATTTTAATGCAAGATTGCCCAGTTCACACTTCACAGAACTAAATGCAGGTCCAAGCACAAACTACACAAACCTTAGTTCAGTGGTGAAGAACCTATGGCAAGTGTGCCAGAGAGAGCATTCCCAGCTCTCTCTGTTGGCATGCATGCCGTCACTTCCTCCCTCTCCCAACACAGAGTTTGCCCTGTCCCTCTGCCCAGCAGCCCAATGGGAGTGCTTCCTCCCTCCCTCCAGCACAGAGTTCACCCCGCCCCTCTGTTTGGGCATTCAGTCTCTAAACGGTTCACCATCACAGTGTTTAGTTCATGAAAGGATGTGTACACAAAAGCTTCCGTTTGAAAAAGTGTGCACAGAAGTAGAAAAAAAGAAAAGGCATTTGCTCTGATGTAAAATGTTTGAGACCAACTTTGATAGTGTGGACCAATTTTTACCTGTAAACAGTTCTGTTTCCCATATTTTCTGCCCTTTCTAATGGTTTTGCTCTTATTAGTGATTTGCCCTCTCCTAGACCTTGACGATTCCACCTATACAAAACCTCTAATGGAGCTGCTGGCCCTCAGACCACATGGTTTAGGGAGGTTTCTTTGGGTCAGTACAGACATCACTGGTGTTTTTCCCAAACATTTTCCAACCCACTTCTTGTAACTCTGGTTCTCTCAAGCCAAGAATATCGAAGGCTCTTGTATGACTGGGTAGAGAATGAAATATTGATTTTACTGGCTTTTTGTGGTTAGTTCATGCTGGTGTATGACACAAGATGAATCCAGACTCCTTCAGGGAAATCATCATTCGACGTATTGATCTATAAAGTGACATAATGCCCAAGCTTACTAGTTTAGCTTCCCGTTGTGTTGCTCATGACTCCTCTTATGCATTTCTTGTCTTTGTTTCTTCTTTCTTTCACTGGTGCTTAAATAAAGGAAGGCAGATAGAAGCATGGATAATCGATTTCCTAACTGGAATTAAAAACAGCTCCAGTCAAATGAAGGGGAAGCATGATCCAGCATGTAAAGTGGCAGAGATAGGTTATCTAGCCTTTGATTAGCATACAGCTCATCCAGAAGGACAATTAAAAGTGTGATTAGCCAGAGGGTAAAAATGACATGACACAATCCCAACTCGTAAATTGGGGTGGACACACTGTTGAGCAGGCACCTTCTGTCTTCTTAGCCAAAGGATAACTGTTTCTGGAGGATGTTGCAAAAGTGGACTCAGAAATACTTTCTCCTAAGTTTTCAAGATCCACTCTCCAAGATTCCAAGGAAGAATTCCCTGTATTGTTTATTCCATCTACTTTGTACTTCCTGTCAGCACCAGGGTGCTCAAGATGTTTTATTGGGTTTTATTGATGTCACCCAAAAAAGTTGGTGGTTCAACAGGGGCTACCACAGGGGTGCCCAAACTATTGCCTGGGGGCCAGATCCGGCCCTGATGCCAATTTATCTGGCCCATGAAGCCCTTGTCACTCACTGAAGTGGAAGTAAAATGTGCCTGTATGGGTGTGTTTTACTTCTGCTTCTGGGAGTGATGAGGGCTTCACAGGCCAGATGAATTGGTGTCGGGAGCAGGATTTGGCCCTGGGTCATAGTGACCAGCCCCTTGAACCATGTGACTGGCATGTGGCCCAAAAAGTTTGGGCACCCTTGGCCTAGAAACTTGATGTCCCAAGTGTAACAGCTAATACTTGAAACATGCCGGCTCTCCTGGGTATCACAATGGAGGAGGAGGAGGGTTGAAAGCTCAGATTCCCCCCCCCCTTTGGTTCACTATTGAAGTTAACCCTGAGAGAAGGATAGAAATAGGAAAGAAATGTATGTGTAGGCATGTGTTACAAAATTCATGAGAGTCAAAAGTGAGGTTTTTGTTGACATTCATGTTTGATGAAGTGCAAAAGCACTGGCAGAATGAATCATTGCCGGAGGCTAGATTTTGCTCTTCTTCTGGGGATCAAGTGAGAATGGTAATTAGTTCATCATAAGAGATAGGTGAGCACAAGTAGACAAACGGGTGTGGAAGGGGGATGGGTGAACGGGCATGTGGAAGTCAGCAAAAATGGACAGTTCTTAAGTGTTCCAGCTCAGGCCCATGTTGACATAAGCGTATGTAAGATCATGAGGATTATTTTGAAAAAGAAATCAAAATGAATGTCCTGCCAATTGGATGGGAAACTGCCCCCTTGTTTCACAAGCAAAGAGGCACAGTTAGCATCTCATTGTCTTGTGAAGGAGTGTGGGGTGGGGTGGATCACTGGAAAACACTACAGATGTTTCCAGTTTCATAATCTAGGAGCCAGGTGTTTCATATAGATCAAATCAACTGTGTCGCTTTATGGACACAGGAAGAACTACACCCACTTTTAACATGTCCTTTAGTTGCTAGCTTGGGGCATTGCTTTATTGGTCAACATAGAGGCCTCTTGAGATATTTGGGGAGTTTCAGCTTGCCCACAAAAAGTCCTAAAAGGACCAGAAATTGACTTGCGGAACTGGATCAGTGGTACAATGGGTGTCATGCTGGGATGCGGAAGGCAGATGAAAGGCCACTGAATTATATTCTCAGGACAGTCTTCATGCTGATCACCATGAAGATTGCCTATGCTGTATTCGAATTCGGATAAGGCAGAACAAGAAGAAGAAGAAGTGTTGTTTTCTTTTATGTCATTTTGGGGCTGGATAAGTGGCCACACTAGCAGTGCTTGGGATATCAGGATAGGCGAAGAACAGAAGACCCTAATGTTGGTTGGTGAGCAGAGAGTCCTGGTACATCTCAATGGGTTGCAATAGAGCTTAACAGAAGTTTTCAAGTGAAGCAGAAAACAAATTCTCCCTTTTACCCTCTAGAATTCATATTCAGGAGGCCTGGAACTGGAGCTCAAACCTTCATTTACCTTCCTCTCACTGGTGAGTGTTGAACAAAGTGCCACATGGTTCCACTTAGAAGAAGAAATAAATACAAATGTTGTCTAGTGCTCTATTAGCTCTCATTTGAGGACATGGGCAAGAGTCCCCTTATGTTTCAGAGATGGTACTAGTTCATACTTGTCTGGCCGGACACCCCACTAAGGTAATGGAGTAGACGTACAGCCAGTGACTGAATGCCAAGTGTTGGGTGGCAGTAAATAACCTGACTCCCTAAAGGAGCCAATGGCTACGGGTGATGGCCCCCTCAGGGGAGTAAAGGCCACTGGAAACCATCATATTGGGCCCACCAGCAAAATGAGTGGACGAGGAACCATTCTGATTTCTAAAGATCATGGAGGCAGAAGAGGCCATGCCAGATGGACTGGCTCTGAAGGTGCACCTTGATAATATCCTCAAGGCTTCAGCAGTCCATTGCAGTCCTGGTGTTAAATCCTGCATGTCTCATTTCATATGTGCCTCAGGAGATGGCTTCCTGATCACAGTGTATGGGTCACTTCATGGCAAGCTGGGATCCAAGTTTTGAAATAAAGTAGTCCTAATTCTGGTGCAAGGCAGGGCCTTCTCCCTGGCCACGCCCGTCATGCCACGCCCACAGAGTAGGTAGCAAAAGTTTTTGGAGCCCACCACTGGTTTATATCATATCCTGCTTCCATTACTCTCTGCATGTGATGCACCAACCACATGAGAAAGTTTCAGGGAAGTGAGCTTTTACAAAGGACATGAGGCAGCATCTCTGCAGGGGCATAAAACAGACAATATTATGAGTGTCGTATCTTTTCAGGCAATTTTTTTGTTACATTTCTGGCTGCCTGTTCTTTTTGCTCCTACGTTTTCTCTGACCCCTCCTATCACAAGTCCTTCCCCTGCTGTCTCAATTCTGCATGGAGAAGCATCACTGTTTAATGCGACAGCAAAAAATGCCAATGAAATTAATTATGAACCCATCTCATATCTTTTTTAAAAAATGTTTTAATGAAGGCCCAGTAGACTTTTGCAAGTTTACTACAATGACATCAAAGGTTTCAAGTGTAGTTTGGAGTTTCTAAGGGGAATGTAATCAGCAGTTTCTTAAGAGGGGTTGAAATTGTGTATAAGAAAGCAGACTGACCACCTTTCTTCTTTTGCATGGACACTCCTGTTGTCAAGTTCATATTCTTCACACGTCCACCTCCACCCACGGTGGCATTTGTCAGTCGAAATAGATCGATAGCATTCATGTCCCAAGGTCATCTTCCATTCACTACACTGTGAAGAAGAACAAAATGGATCTCCCCCATTTTGTTTCATGTTCTCAGTTTATATCATTGTAACCCAGTGGACACAGTGTCAGGTGGATCTGTGTCTTCTGTTGACAATTTGGGGGATTGACCATAGCTCAGTGGTAGAACCTCTGTTTTACATCCTAAATGTCCTTGATTGAGATCAGGGCATCTCGGGAAAAGGTTTGTGCTTCAGTGCCTGGAAAGTTAATGCTGAACATCAACACACGGTGTGAATGTGGAGAGATTCAAAATCCAAACTTAACTTTGTCAAACTCAACTACGCCCTGCACCATCTATTCAATGTAATGTGTGTGGTTGCATGTTTCATGCCAGGATCAGTTTATTGAGCAACCAGAGACAAATCCATCAACTGAGAAAATGACTATCAGGAAAAATGTATGCTTGGATACTGATAAAATAGAAATACAGTATAAATTAAAAGAAATTGGGATAGATATGTTTTTGGACTGCAGCTTCCAGAATTTCTCAGCTGGCACTAGCTGGGAGATTCTGGGACCTGTAATCGAAAAATTAACAAGCTACGTGTAATGTCCATCATATGTTAAATGTGCAAAATCTATTGGTATAATGTTGAAATCAGAGCACTACATTCCATACCTAGAATCTGATAGGGATTGTCCTTCCTCCAATGGACATTGAGTTTGCAGTCTCCTTCATCTGATGTCAAGAGTTCACGTTGTCCTACAGGTGATGCTGTGTGTGGCAATTGATGGTATTTTACATAATCCAGAAAATGCTGGTACATAAATCTGAAGAAGTGGATTTTTATTCATGAAAAATTGCTGGTTTCATGAAATATTTTTTTTCTTTAGTAATCTAATAAAGTAATCACATACTCTTGTATTTGGGTATCTTTAAAGAACACACAGCTTTTTCCTATCTTCTTCTGGACTATGTAAGATACTGTCAATGGCTACCCACAGTACCATCTGTATGGTGAATCGGACTCTTGATTTAAGGCAGATGGGATGGCAGAGTGTTACCAGTTCAAAATATTAATTGGCTATGGTTTAATTGAATTTTCCTACTTGGTGAATTGACCAAATTCTAACCTCAACCTTCTGCTGGAGGTTGCTGTGTCTTACAAGGTGATTGGCAAAACTTTGAAGACCTAGGTGGAAAATTCCAACTATGTTGTCCGTGGTGGGGTGTGAGATCATCCCATCCCCTAGGTTACAAATTGCAGTTGAACTCACCTCCAATTGACCAGGCATGGACATCTACCAACTGTATAATTTTCCGCACTATCCATGAAATGTTGGTGCATACGCTGGAAAAAGTGGATTTTTATTCATCAAAACTTGCTGATTGTTTGATTCTTTTTAGTAGTCTAATAAATGTATCACCTACTCTTACATTTCTCAATTTCCAGTAACTTAACTGGAGATTACAAGCTGTTTCCCAGTTCCTACTTATATAATGAATCTTGCCACTGTTAACAAATTGGAAAATAATTCTTTCGTTGTTCAATTACTTATCTCCTTCTCATATACAGTACTGATAAAAACACTTTTTAGGATATACAGCTAAATTTAACTTGCTTATTTCATTTATTTCATTAAAAACCAATTACTGGTATTTCTGTATATCCTCACATTCCTGTTACTTATGAAAATAAGTACAGTGGATAACCCTGCATAACGAACGTTTTGCATAGCAAAAAAATGCATAACGAAGTGTTCACTATGCAAGGGCGATACCCCGCATAACGAAAAAAGCCATTCATTATGCGGAGTTTTTGGTAGGCAGGGTATACCTGCTCAATGGGAACCCTGTTTTTTTGTTATGCGGAGTACCGCCAATAGTGCTTTGCATAACAAAAAAATCCACATAATGAAGAGCTCCATGGAACAGAGTTTTTTCATTATGTGGGATTCTACTGTACATACTTTCTGGCACCCTCTGCAGTACAGTATAATTGCTGCCCATTTGATTTAACTTCACTGGAGTTAGGTCTCATATACATATTGACATTGATTTCAATAGTCTAATGATATATATTTTGCCAGATACTAGTGCTTATTTATTCTCACATATCAAATTCCCACAGTGATTTAAGGGCATTACCTTGATCTTCTTCAAATAATATAGATTTTAGCTGCTATACCTTTCATCGGCAGTCTGGCCAGGTTATCCTGCTATGGTGATAGAGTAGATCATACTGCTAGCAACTCAATGCCTGACAATCCTGAGGACTAAAGGATTGGGTGCTTATGTACACAGGGAAGGGTGATGGTCCCCAAGTTGATTAAATCCCACTTGAACTCATCTTGATGGAGGGAGAAGCTTCATCAATCCTGGCCTGGGGCTGAGGAGGATTTTGTGTGTCAAAAGGATCAGAAAGTGACTAGCAGAAATGGACCAGTGGTACCATGGGTGTCATGCTACAATGCAGAAGGCAAATGGAAGGCCACTGCATTATATCGTTCCCAGGACAAACTTCATGGTTGATCGCCATGATAGCCAATATTTGCAATCAGATATGACACAAGAAGGAGAAGATACGTTTCATTACCTTGTTTCCACCTTTACTTTGATAATATATTTCCTTCATGTTTCATAAATTACCATTTTTACCCAATTTTTTGTCCCCTGTTTTAGTTGAATAATATTATACTAAGATCTTCTATCTGCTAAGTTTGCCTTAAAAAAAGGGTATTTTCTTGGTTGACTTCAACTTCATTCTGAGCAACAAGTGAACAACCACTCTAGGCACCATTTCATGTGGTCCCCCACCGCTTCCACCACACCTGGAAGTGCCATGTGGTGGAGGAAGGGCAAAATGGCCACCCGGCTCCCAAAACTGTCTGAGGGAGTGTGACCCAATGGCCCCCGGCTTTAAAAGGTTGAGAACTCCTGAACTAAACAATCCAGGCAGCAGCACTTTTGTAGTTTACATTTGCTGGAAATTAGCTCCAGTTTATTGATGTGGGTGGATGGAAAGGGAGGAAACGCACAAGACACGCACCCCTTCCTCAGAGTGTTATTTTTCGGTGTTATTATTTGTTACTTTAAAAAGAACAGAAGAAGAAGAGATGAAACTTCCTGCAGAACAGTATGTAAAAGAACAGGCTTACTGCAAACCATCTCTTTTCGGGCCCTTTATTATTTTGTCCCTCGTTGTCTTTGATTTAGACATAGTGGCCTTAATCAGGCTATTTGAGCAGACACCGAAATGATTCATTTCAGCACATTCTGCCCTCCCTTTCTCTTATTAATGTGGTTTTTAAAGGATCCGTGGAATATAAGCCTGCCTTGATTTTGTTTTCCAAGCTAATAACCCGATGCGGGAATCATCCATTGTGCAGCTGACAAGGTCTGTTCCTTAGAACTAGACTGTCTCTTCTGCATGCTGATCTCATTTCCTCATTCCTTCTGGGGGAAATTATATTCTAAACTAAAGGAAGAAAATAATATGAAGTGCCTTTTAAAGTGATCCCATTAGCTGCCTTCACCAGCTGTTTTACGTCAGTTCAGTTTCTCCTTTCAGTGCCAGCCTCTTGCTCCAATAATGTGCAGACCTGGGTCACTTTGACTAGGGTTATTTACACAGAGTTCTACAGCATGAAAGGTTTCTGCGTGTCCTATAGTGCTACACCCTTGCACTTAAGACGGGGGCATTTGAAAGCAAGAAGTTGCAAGTAGATAGATAGTTACCACTTAAACAGGAAAGGTAACAGTGTTCTGTGCACTCCAGCATCTAGTCATGCCTGCCACATGACCACAGAAATGTTTACAGATGTAGACAGCACTGGCTCTTTGGCTATAAACAGAGATGAGCACTGACCCATAGAGATGGACACAGCAGGCTTTCAACCTGACCACCATAGAGGAGTGGGAGTTATATTTTAAGAAATTTTGAAACTCTGCCAGTGGATAATCATACACTGATATATGCAAAGCAAATCAATTATATACCACCCCACAGTGCTTAGTGCACTCTCGTGGGGGGTGGGGTGGGGGTGTCACAAGTTAATTAGCATTTTGCCCCAAACTCATTTTACCAACCTTGAAAGGATGGAATTCTGAGTCCACCTTGAGCCATGGTCAGCATCGAACTCATAAACTTTTGGTTGCAATACAGAAGTGTAACCACTACGCCACCTGGGCTCCTAAATTACATTTATTCTGTCTCTTATTTTATTTTGTTGTTTGTTCTATTATGTTGCTTTATTTGTCTGTGCACTGCCCAGAGTGGAAAATATCCCAGATGGGTGGAATAAAAATGAAATAAATAAAGAAATGCCATTGGAGAGAATTTTGGAACTTTGTTGAGCTGTATTGAATGTGAATATTTGAATTTTCTGTCTCACCAGTTGAAACTGGATGGTGAGTTCATGGCTCAGGGCCATGTTGGTGAATCTTGGCACTCCAGATGTTCTTGGACTTCAATTCCCAGGAGCACTAGTCCCTGTGAATCCACACGAATGGGTTTACTGCATGTACATGTGGATTCACAGGGACTTGGGCTTCTTTGAACTGAAACCCAAGAACATCTGGAGTGCCAAGGTTCACCATCACTGGCTCAGGGTGTAAGAAACACAAGTGAGTCCTTGGATGGATGAGTCAAAAGGGCAAATGGGCTTCCTCTTCTACGATATTGGTAATTTGCTAGGAAGCCTGCTGCAGGAGCCGAAGAGATGTGGCATCCTTAACAGCAAGCCCCCAAAGGGAATATATTTGTTAAACATTATAATTATCCTCCAGTGCTGATCTGTATAGCAATTCAATCTCTAGACTGATGCGCATTACCATTTCTGAAATGATGCTTTCATTTAGATAAGGCACACAATTATACATCTTGATTAGGTCACTCTTCCCCGGAGCTTTTCGGTTATTTATTATTATCATTTGCCCCTTGCAAATCGCGTGGTGGAGAAGTGAATGGAGTTGTTGTTTCTTTAACTTCCCTGAGTAGATGGTATGGGCTTTCCTCCCTCTCTTTTACTCTGGAAACCATCAAAACTAGCTAGTGATCACAGAATATTAAGAGAAAGGTAACTTCAATAAGGCTGTCATGTGTTTTTTTTAAATGAAGTGAGCTAAAGAAAGTTTCAAATAAGCTCCTTGCTAAATGCAGCAGACTCACATTTGGGTAATAACTTTATTTGACAACAAAAATGGGTTTCATGGTCCTGGATATTTGGCAGCTTAACATGGGAGAAGAAAAGGAACCTTTAAAAAAAGGTTTAAAAACAGCTAAGGAAATCAGGTTGGCTAGATGTCAGAGAGTAAACAAAACAAAAGGACAAAAACATTGCAGCACTTTAAAGACTAACTGCTGTATTTTAATCTTAGCTTTTGTGGATTAAGTCCACTTTGTCAGACAACTGGATGTGATCCACGCAATTTAACATTAAAATTCAGCAGTTATTCTTTAAAGTGTCACAATGTTTTTGACACATATATATTGTGATTGTTATCTGATTTCATCATGCTCAGATGTTTGTATTTCCTTTTTGGCTAAGAAGCCAACTCAAGTTACAAATTATTATTTTTCTTTTCACTTCCAAACAGATGTAGACACCACATTCAAACAAACATGAACATTAATACCTGGTTTTCCAAGGTTATACTCATCATTATAACACATCATAACACTTTTGTTCAAATCTTCCCTCCAAATAGAGCAATATATGAACATTTTTGTCACATTACACACGGTACATTTTACTTGTTAAAGCTATTGATTGCTTTATTGTGCATAGCATTTAATTAGCTCTGACAGATGCCCAGCAAATGTGCTCTGCAAGATGTGTGCTTGACTCAGCATTGTGTAATATTTCCACTGCTGTGGCAATCTGACGCTTTTTCTGGTTGTGTTTGGCAAGATTGCCAGAGGAGAACAGGAATAGAATAAAGAATTGTCCATTTGGTGGCTTGGATCTTCTTCTTCATATGCGGTATCCATTTCAGATATTGGCTATCATCATGGCACTAGTCTTCCTGTTCTTAACTCCTCAGAACAGTTCTGCTGAGGACATGGCACACCAGTCTCTCACGTTCTTCAGCCATGAAGTCCATCTATGTCCAGGGCCTCTCTTCCCAGGGATTTTACCTTGCAGAGCGAGTTGGAGGATTCTATAGTTTATGTTGTTCCTCATGATGTGTCCAAGGTATTGGAGCTTTCTTTGCTTAATGGTCTTAAAGAGTTCTTGTTCTTTATCCATCCAGTGCAACACTTCTACTTAGTCAAATGGTCAACCCAAGATATCCTTAGCAGATCCACATTTCAAAAGCTTATTTTCTGAAGCTTGGGTCTGTTTAATGAAAAAGCAGATGACATTGTTGAAAGTATTCATAAAACAGGATATAAAAACTACCTACCTTGCTTTGAAAATCCGCACACCAATATATTTCCATGGGATAAGCAGCAGCTTCTATGGCTAATGGCTTCTACAACCATTCAATTCTCAGGCATGCTCTCCTGAAACTCTATTCCCTCCAAACTTGACTTCTTGCTCAGTTTGACCCACTCTAGGACCTACAAATAAAATAAATTCAAGTCACTCCATGTTTGCAGACTAGCTCCATTGGTGGTCAACAGTCTCAGCAACCTTGCAGTTGGATTGCCTTTCTGCACGTTGCATCTGATGTGCCAAGTCACCACTGATGACAATACCACTGGCTGGGTTGCATATTGTGGCCACTACAGGAAACATGTCCAATGGTCTATGGCTGAAGCCAGTGCCTACACCAACCAGCTAGAGCACCTGGTAGTTATCAAGGCTTTTCGGGTTTTCAAACACCTGTTTGTTGGCAAAATATTACAGGTGATAACAGACAACAACAAACAACAGCATGTACTACAACAACAAACAGGGTGAACTCATTCTTAGAACTTGCTATAACTGATAGTTCTGTTTTGGAAATGGTGAATGCTCCACCACATTTCTGCTATTGCAAATCATTTATCGGGAGACAAATTTCCCATTGCAGATACTGTAAGCAGGCATGCCAAGAACACTCATGAGTGGGCACTGTTCCACAAGTCTACGTTGACCTCTACTACTGATAGGGTGAACCTACAGTAGACTTTCTTGTCCCACCCAAAAACAAGAAGTGTGATCTGTCTTGCTTGAGAACAAATGTGATCTTGAACTCTTTTAGGAGACTTGTTCCTTTACAGATGGTCCTGATTCTTTTTTCATTTCCCAATCAAACCCTGGACTACCAAAATGAAGCCACTTTCTTGGCCTAATGCCTCCTATACTTTTTCTTGCTTCTTTACAAGGTCTTTTTTTTTCTTCCACGTCTAGGCCTGACATGAAACTGGCAAAGTGAAGGCACCTTTTGGTGAGTTCATTCTGCAGTTCCTTTCGCCTAACCCAGTGTGAGAAAGATTAGCTGGCAACACAAGGTTGCCATTACCAGGGTACGCCCGATTGTGGTTAAAAAAATGCCACAATCTTTGAGGAGGCTCTTCCTGCAGTCCCCTCTTTACAAGGTGGTACAACCTAAGGCCCGTGGTCTGGATCAGATCCATGGTGCCATTTCATGTGCCCCCCCCCCTCTAAGGGAATTTGAGAAACAAAATAGCCATCCCCTTTGAAGCTGTTGGGAGAAAATGGCTGCCATTATCGTGCAGGCTGGGCAAAATGGCCTTCCAGCCCTCAAAGCTGACTGAGAGAGCATAACCTGACCCCTGGCTTTAAAAGGCTGGGAACCCCTGAATTAGGACATTGTGAATATCATAGCCCCTTAGTTGCCAAGTCATGCCCTGGTTCCCTTTACTCAATATTAACCAGGATCACATTAGACTGTCTCCCCTGCCAATCTTATATCTGAGGACATTTTGACAAGCTACCATTTTGACAAGCAAATACTCACCTTGATTCTCCTTAAATAACACGTAGCCTCCTTCAGTCCCACAAACCTTCTACTAGGTTCTGCTGCCATCACTCAATTGGGCCTCTTGCAGGAAGGTTTACGTGGCTGCGATAGTTGCCATCTAGATTCTGAGATTTTGTTGCTGTGACCTTCTTCTGTGATCTTGTTTGAGATCAGTGTATTCACAGTGGCCTGGTGAGCTTATTGAGGGTTTAAGTTCTACATCCAAAATTCTGATGAATACTTGAACCTACTAAAGCCTTTAATCTAGCAAAATATGTAATAAGCCAATGACTTCCTCCCCCAACAAATATATAGCAAACCATCTCTACCCTTTCCTATGCTTCCTGTGTTGACATTTTGTTTGTAATAATCTGCCCATGACACCATGAGTGTTTGCCATTTGAGTGTGTGACTCAACTTAACATCTCCATGTGCTGATCCATAAAAACCCAGAGAAAGGAAATCTTGCTTTTATGTTGTAGAGTATTTCTCACTTGCAGATATTTATTTTCAGACATTACCCATTTTTTTGTAATTGAAAGAACCACTAGCACATGGGAAGGTAAACTATATTTTCCTTATTATTTGCACCTAACTCCATTCTATTTTGAAAAGTGTTATCTGGTTCTGTACCCTGGCTGAGCCGGAAAGTTCATTTTCTCATGTTGCTTCTGCTAATGCAGGAAGCAATGTTTACTATGCGTTCTAATTGCTCTCATTAAGCTTAGGTGGCATTATTAATATTACTAATTAAAGAGCTGTAAAATCTATCTTACGGTGAACATAAGCACATCAGTGTCTGTGTCTGTGTTCAAGCATCAGAAGCTGGCATACCCAAATACCAATTACAAAGAGTGATCAAATACCCTAATGGGAAAAACTATACGCTCTGATGGACATGGGGAGAGTTAGGAAATTTTACCTTTTGGGTTTCCAGTTCCCAGACCCTCCCAGCTATTATAGCTAGGGTCATGTTGACTTCAGAGTTTGAGGAACTTTGGTGCCATACCATCTCTGCTGTTACTGATCACTTTGAAGGGGAATGCCGCATACATGAAGAGACTAAGTGACAACCACGGAAGTTTCACCAAACCCAACCACATCCTCCACCATCTATTCAGTGTACTGTGTGCAGTGGTGGGATTCAGCAGGTTTGCCCCAGTTTGCCAGAACCAGTAGCAGAAATTCAAGCTGTCCCTGCCCATCCAAGTTTTGAAATAAAATAGTCCGAGCGAGTTGAGGAGGATGGTGGAGGACAGAAGTGCCTGGCGGACAGTGGTCCATGGGGTCGCAAAGGGTCAGAATCGACTGTGGGACTGAACAACAACCAAAATTCAGATGCAACACAGGGCTTTCCCCCTGGCCTCGCCCACCATACCACACCCACAGAGTAGGTAGTATTATTTTTTTTGAATCCCACCACTGTGTGTGTGTGGTTGCATGTTCCATGCCAGGATCAGTTTGTGGAGTCACCAGAGACACATCCACCAACTGAGAAAATGTGTGCTCAGGAAAAATGTGTGCTCAGATACAATTAGTAGCCGACAATGACAATGAATCTAAACATGCTTCCAAATTCTGAGCTAAGATGCCATCCCATAGGAATGTATTTCATTCTCTTGCAAGAAGGATTCACATCCTTCTTGCAAGAGGTGGCAAGAATGAGTACCTGGAATATATGTCTGCTCACCTCCTTGATAGCAATAGAGTTCTTGCACCTGTCAACACTTTTTGCACAAACTGTGCAAGTTGCTCAAACTGCACAAAACTATGGTAGCTGTTAACCTGTGGCATCATTGTTTTTAAAGTAAGCATGTTAGGTGACTTGTTTGTGTCTTGATATGATATTTCCCACTCCTTCTGTGTTTGTTCAGACCTTTTCCCCCTAAACAGACAAGAGATTAGAGTTGCGCTCAGACATTTTGTACAAACACTGGAGATCTCAGAGGGGAAAAACCTCTGTTCTCAAGCCATTCTTCTGCTGGAGATGAGATATCTTGTAGGAATTGAGGAACTCTTGATGCTTCACCTCTCTGAAGATGTTACGGTAGCAAGAATTCAGCATCCCTTTCCTCTCGAACATTTCCATGTGGCAAACCCCATATTTGAGTGGTCTAACTTGGCAGTGTTGCCCATCTCTTGTCAATGATGCTAGACCGGGACTGGAGCTCACCAAAACATCCTCCATTGGATCTCTTGGGCAAGGATGAAAGTGGAGGGTACATGTCATGGTCCGCCTAGCCAGTGGGTGACATGATGTCCAAGTGGCTTTTAAAAACGCATGCAAATAGACTTGATTTCTCAGGTCCATTTGCATGCATGGAAGTTGTCACAGAGATGTCAACCAATGCACAGATTCCTTGCTGAATCATGACTCCAAGGAAACCCATATTTTGCTGTTCTCCCTAAAAAGGGGCAATTTATTGTTATTCTGAAAATGACTTGTGAACATTTCAGTCTGAAGATAGTTTCCAGTTCTGGGCTTTAGGATTTTGAATTGTTTTCAATCCAGGAATATTGGTTCAACAATGTGTGGTTTGGGCTGATGACAGTTTGTAAATTCATAATTCAGATGGCACTCTTTTCAGCTATGTGACAATCCACTTACTCCCAGGTAGGACTGGGGAGTCCTCCGGCCTCCTGGCAATGGGATTGTGCCTGATCCTGCTTTCCCACTCCAGATCAGACCCAGTAGTTCATTCTTTTGCTATCAGTGTGCCCAGTCACTCCTGACCGAAATCCAAGTGGTGACAGAGGGTGCACGTGAAACTAGTGTAGATTTAGGTAACATGTGCCAAGTAATCACTCCAAGTCTCTTCAGGTATTTTAAAAGTATATTAAAAGCAGAGCAAGATTCAGGATACAGTCCAGCAAAAGCTCAGAAAGCATTTCAAAGCAAGGAAATAAAGCAAGCAGGTTCTAAGGGATAGCCCAAGGTCCGCCTTCTTTCTCAAGACTCTACATTTTTGCAGTTTAAAAGCACAGCATCCAAGAGAGTGTTTGAGTCTCCGGGTTATATCTCCTCCCTTAGGGTCCACATTTGGCCCTCCCCCTTAGGGATTCCAACCAATGATCTTACAGCATGACATGTCAATCACACATTAAGTTTCTTAGTTCTTCTAAACCACGAGGCCCATATAGTTTACATACCAGACCTGGTGTGAAGGGACTCCTACACAAGAAATGTGCCATCTTGGATTAAGCTAAAGCAAAGGGTATACAGTACTGTACTTCATTCCATCACAAGCTACCTAATATGGTGACTACTTGGGAAAGACTGACCAATTGAAACATTTTGTTCATTTTACCAGCCTACCTTCTGGATATTTTAACCCCTGGGAAATCAGTTGTTGAAACACCCAAGCTCTTGCTGGATTGGAAATATTGTGAGGTTTTATTTAGTGATTTTTCAGCATTTCTGTTTAGTGTCTCCCACTGTAATTGGGGACATTCCTGATATGTAAATAATTCAAAATGTTCCTGTTTCGTTGGCCTCTCCTTTCTCGTTCAAGCCAGTTTGCTTGAAACTGCAGCTGTTCTTAGAAACTGGTGCCAGTCCATACCAATCTTGTGTGAGTGACAAGACTTCTGTCACTGTGAAGGAGTGGATATGAATGATGAAGAAATCAATGAATCCTTTTAGCAGATCTTAAAATAGGTTTGAGATTTGTGCTTTTGGATTACAGATTACAGAGTCTCCCTGCCAGTGGCCATGGTGCCAGGAGATTGTGGGAGTCACAGTTCAAAGAAATAACTTCTCTTGGTTTGTTTTTTTGTATTTGTAATTTGGATTTGTATGCTGTGCTATTCGCCGAACTGACTCAGAGCGGCTAACAACATAAATTGCAAAATATCACATATTAAAAAATATCAAAGTAACACATATCAATAACACATCAAAGTATCACATATCAATAACATATCAAAGTATGAAATACATTTCAAGAAATCCCCCATCACAATTACAAAATTAAGACATCGTAAAATCATTTCAGAAACACTTTCAGGTGGGTCTTAAACAAAAACAGAATATCAAAGTATCAGCTACAAATTTCAGTTACAAAAAATCACAACAATACAGTATCAACACAGTACAGCATAATACTGTATAACAATTCTTGCTGCCAGGCGGCTAGGCCACACAGCTGTGTTTCATTCTCTCGAGGCCGGAGCTGGCCAAGAGGCCGAGAGAAGCAGTCCAGGTGCTCCCGGCCAGAGTCCTCCTCACCCTGGTTTGACATCCAGGGGCGGTGGGGGAACCAAAACTGCTGACATTGTGAGTTCAGTCCTGACAGGGATCAAAGTTGACTCAGCCTTCCATCCTTCTGAAGTCGGTAAAAGGAGTACCCAGCATGTTGTGGTCAAAATGCTAATTAACTTGGATTCTGCCCAGAGAGTGCACTAAGTACTATGGGGCAGTATAGAAATGTAATTGCTATTGCTAATTGCCAGGAGGAGGAGAATTCACCGAACGGCTTATGAGGCTCATCCCACAGTTATCTTTCAATTGAGTGAGTTACTTTTACCCATCCTTGGCAACATATAAGAAGCTCACTCCCATCCCCAGTTCTTGTTGTACCCAAGGAGGTGATTTTTTTTAAAAAAATCTGGGCTGTGAATCTTAGCATATTTTGGCTAAAACAAAATTTCTTGCTAGGAGACTTTGAGTGGGAAGGGAACTGGCATTCCAAAGCTGGAAACTCACCAGATGATGAGGAAGAAGCTATTGTCTTCTGGAGAACCCAAGCAGCTCCCAGTACTAATTGTGATCTCCTCCTCTTAATTAATTCTTCTTCTGCCATGTCTAGGCCAGATGTGAAACTGCCAAAATGAAGGCATCTTTTGGTGAGTTCATTCTGCAGTTCCTTTTGTCTGACCTAGTGTGAGAAAGATTAGTCGACAACACATGTTTGCCATTACCAGGGTACACCCAATTGTGGTTTTTAAATACCTTTTTGAGGAGGCTCTTTCTGTGTATCCTCTCTTAAATAATAAAACGGTGTTCAATTTTATTTTGTCTTCTGGCTCCTGTCTTCATTTCTATTGGGCATTATTAGAGCCAGATTCTGGGTCAAAAGTCCAGGCTTCCCTTGAAGGCTTTTTCAAATACCACATGACCTAAAATAGGCCACTTTTTGCCCCCCCCTGACTTTCCATGACCTTTGACCAAAACCTCCCCCCCATAATAATAATAATAATAATAATAATAATAATAATAATAATAATAATAATAATAATAATAATAATAATAATAATAATAATAATAATAATAATAATAATGTGGTTTGAACATAGATCTATGGCTAGCTGGATGGGAAAATCTAATGATAATTTTGGAGCCAAGTGACTTCATGCCAAGCCCCCCCCCCTGACTTTCCGTGACTTTTGGTTGACCCCTCTAAAATGGTCATGTGGTATTTGAATGACCCCTTTCTGGTTTGCCATGTTTCGAAGTGACTGAAGTAAGAACATTTCCATATAAAGAGTACCTGCCTACACCAAAAGTTCATTAGACCCAGAAACTGAAATTATGTCACTGCGCCACTGCTCAGGTACAAAATGGTCAGGAATTGTTCAGCCAGAGACCTTAGAGAACTAGAATAGAACTCTTTCTACTGAGTGGCATTTTCGGATGCCATAGTTTCTCTGGGGAGTCCTTGTGGCAGGCATCTCTCAGCTGACTGATGAGCTAAAGCCAGAGAGAAGGTGGGTAATTATCTGCTCCAGTAAAGACAGATCAACTACAGCAATTGACACGTGGAGTCATGGCTTAGCAAACAAGAAGGTACACTTTTCAGATGGATGTACAGAGGTTTATCATCTGTGTGGTCACTGTAGAATTCTCCCCTGGATTATCTGAGCAGAGGAAGTCTTTCAACGGAGGAAGAGCAGTTGCTAAGACAGCTTGAGTGAATTTGCAGAGGAAAACAATTTTGTGGTATAGCAACTTCTCCCTCTTCCTCCTCCAGCATGACAGAACCCACAAAAAGACATCACCACACATATTGATTCTCCTTGCCATCTGTCATGGACCTGTTACTCATGAGTAGAACCTTGGTCTTCACTGAAGTGGGACCGCACCTGAATTGACCCCCTACTAGCTAAGCAATCCAGGATTTTAGCTAGCCTGCTCACATGTCCTGACCGAAGTTCTGGCTGTCAGTAAGGTAGTGTGTAGTAAAATAAACAACTCCAGTCTTCATGTCTTTTGAAAATATATTGTAGCAGAGCCAGTTACAGTTCTTAGTTTCAGGAAGCTAAACAATTCTGGGCAATCAAACAATTTTAGTTCAGTAAGCACATTAAAAACAATGAAAACCTGACTAGTGTGGAATTTCAATGGGCTTTTCCTTTTGGCTGAATAAACTACATGTTTGCAGAGCTGAAAACACTCCAGAGAACTACTTATGAAGCATGGGGAAGAGCAAGGAGGAAGTTCTTTATCCTCCCCATCCTTTTATCTCCTTCCAGAAGTTCCATCCCTTGACCCCTCCTCTGAAGGGTTCCAGCCAATGACCATACACAGTACTACATGTCTATCACAAATGAGGTTTCAATCCCCAAGAACACGAAGTTAAGATTGTTTTGACTACTGAGCAGTTTCCGCCCAGTGATAACCATAATGAAACATATCTCTTCCCCATACTCAGAAATCTCCATTACAGATTCAAAAAACACACAGGCCCCATTTCAATCCGATGACACCATCTCAAGAAGAAGGGGGGGGGTAGGGTGATCCATAAGGGCTAGTATTTATTTATTTATATTTATATTTGTTTATCGCCCTCCTCCCCAAAGGGACCCAGGGCGATTTCCGACAATTTTAAAAACACTTAAAAAATTAAAAACTTTAAAAAGCTTAAAAACTTAATTAAAAGCTAGGTATTATAACTTGGACATAACTTGGACCATCCAACTGGCTGGGGAAATTGAACCATCCACTCCCCAGGCCAGACCTGCCAGCCAGGTTTTCACTCCTTTTTTTATTATTATTATTATTATTATTTAGATTTATATGCCGCCCTACTTGGCAAAAACCAACTCAGGGCGGCTTACAACATAAAATCGAATACAATACAATATAACAGATCAACAGTACAAAATCACAGCATCCCACAATACAGCGCAACAAAATAAATATAAACATAATATAATCAAAATACAGTCCGTAACAATATTCAGTACAAATAGACAGTAAACAATATATTCACAATACGGTTCATACCCAATATGAAAAATATAACAATATCATAACAAAATAATAATAGTAATGTAATAGCAATTAAATATCATAAAAATACAATAATATAATGCAATAAACAGCAGAATAACTACACACATAAATCAACATTGTCAATACGGACAATGTCCGGACAATGTCCGTATTTTCTAAAGGACAGCAACTCCGTCTGCAGGCGTAGCTCTATCGGGAGGAGGTTCCACAGGTCCGGAGCGGACACCGAGAAGGCCCTCCTTCTAGTGCCAGAGAGATGCGCCTCTGTGGCTGATGGCACAACCAGAGAGCCTGTCCGGTCCACTCTGGTGGACAATGCAGTCTCTCAAGTAACCTGGACCACTACCATAAAGGGCTTTAAAGGTAATAACCAGCACCTTGAATTGCACCCGGAGGCAAACTGGGAGCCAGTGCAGCTCCCTCAGCAGCGGTGAGGCACTGGCATAACGCCTGCATCCCAACACTACTTGTGCAGCTGCATTCTGGACCAGCTGAAGCCTCTGAATGGTCACCAAGGCCAGCCCCATGTAGAGCGCATTACAATAATCAAGTCTGGAGGTGACCAAGGCATGTGTGACCATGAGCAAGGAGTCCCGATCTAGGAATGGCCGTAACTGGCGAATCACACGAAGTTGTGCAAAGGCCCTCCTGGCCACGACTGCCACCTGCTCTTTGAGCAGTAGTCGTGAGTCCAGGAGGACCCCCAGATTACGCACTGGGTCTGTTTGGGGCAGGACTGCCCCATCCAGAACCAAAGGTGGTAGTTCCCGAGATAACACAGGACCCTCAACCCACAGCCACTCAGTCTTGCCAGGATTCAATTGTAGCCCATTGTCCCCCATCCAGACCTTGACAACCTCCAGGCACCTGGAAAGGACTTCCACTGCATCGCTAGGGTCCCCACGGGCTGAGATATACAGTTGGGTGTCATCTGCATACTGATGATACCTCACCCCATGAGAATGGATGATCTCACCCAGCGGTTTCATGTAGATATTAAATAGTAGTTAGAGTCTTAAGTGGCATTTAGGATGTTCTGTCCCAACTTCTGCCAACCTAGCTGTTTGAATGCAAAAAATTAAAAATTGCAAGTAGCTAAATAGGTACCACTTCTGTGGGAACGGTAACAGTATTCTGAGCACTCTGGTGTCTACCCGTGCTTGCCACATGATCACAGACATTTCTGCAGATGCAGACAACTCACTCTCTTTTGCTGGAAATGGAGATGAGCACCACTCCATAAAGTCATACATGATTGGCTTTTGAGCAGGGGAGACCTTGACCTTGACCTATTTTAAATACACCCATCCACCAGTGGGCTATGCAGCTTCCAGGTGATCTTGGACCACATACTGTCCCAACTACACTACCTCAAACAGTTGTTGTGAGAATCAAATTGTGTGTGTGGGGGTTAGCCTTCTGTACTGCCTTGATCAAACGAGAGGGAATGTGGGGTATGAATATACCAAATAAATAGTGAGCTAAAATTCCTGAGAATACATTTTCCTCAGAAATCCTGTTTTTCACTCTTCGCCTCCCAATTAGGAAAGGAAAGCCACTTTGGAGAATTTTCATCGTATATTATTTTCTGGGGTGATGACTGCCGTGTCAGGGCTCCATAATGATGCTGCCTCTGGCATGTAGTAGAGGACATTAAAAGATGGCCAGGCTGCTAATGTACTTGCTGTTCCATTCCAGTAACATTTATTACGTTAGCCTAGGATACACAGCAGAGCCTCATTATTGCTGATACTTTGATGTAGCAAGGGGAAAAAATCTTGAAGAAAATAAAGAAGATATGCAACTGGAATTGATAATTTTGATTCCTATATTCTAAGATCGCCTAAACTCTGTGGTGATAAATGGTACCAGCTGAGCAGAACATAGACGTAAATAGTTACAAATAGCTATTGTTGTTAATGTGCTGCTAAGTTGCTTCTGAGTTATGGCAACCTGTACAAATAAATACAAGTTGCCCTTCATATCCAAATTTCATGGACTGTCCACTCTATTTATTTATTTATTTATTTATTTATTTGGATCCATGGATAGCTGAAACTGTAGATATTGTACCCATATGAGGGTGTGATTGCTTTTAAATTCCTTCATTGTAAACAATCAAGATGTAACTGATTTGCATTATCACTGTAATAATAATAATAATAATAATAATAATAATAATAATAATAATAATAATAATAATAATAATAATAATAATAATAATAATAATTATTATTATTATTATTATTATTATTATTATTATTATTATGTGTCAGAAATTAATTTTACTCCAGTTGTGGTATAATTTAATTTTTAGTTAGTTTAATAGTTATGGATATTTAGCTAACCTAGCAGTTCGAAAGCAAGAAATTACAAGTAGATAAATAGGCACCACTTTGGTGGGAAGATAAACAACATTCAATGCATTCCAGTATTTAGTCATGCCTGCCATATGTCCACGGAACCATCTGCAGACAGACAGCACCAGCTCTTGGGCTATAAAGAGATGAGCACTGAACCCTAGAGTCAGATATGACTGGCTTTTAAGCAAGGGCGACATTTACTTTACCTAATGAGGTAGATGGAAGAAAAGTCAAGTTTTGCAAATTAGCATTCAGAGTCCCCGTCCCCTGGTAACTAGAAGTATCTTTTAAGGTCTTTTTTGTTGACAAAAAGGAAAATGAAACGTTATTTTTAGAATGATAACTATAACTGCAGATAATGTTTTTTTAAAAGTAACTTTCCAAGGTCTGCTCTTTGCCATTAGAACCCTTTGGGATGCTGTCTCTGCTACACTGAAGATGTGAGAGAGATGGCTTTGTGTATCTTTTTACCCTTTTCATTTTTTCAGTCATGTTGTTGGTAAAAGAGTATTCAGCTGAGATTCACTTATGGTGACAGAAAATTAGGAGGAAATGTCCCAGAGGGAGGTGTAAAATCAGAGATAAAGAAAGATGAAGGCTTACGTAAAAGAAGGGGAACAGACCGAGTACCTCCAATGGAGACCAATAATAATAATGTTCACAAAAATGTAGAACGGAAAGCAAGCCACAAATTCTATGAGGAAAGACTAAAGAAATTGGACATGTTTAGTAATGACAAACCTAGGCAGCATAATAAAAAGTAGAGATATCATCCTGCAAACAAAAGTCTGCATAGTCAAAGCCATGGTCTTCCCAGTAGTAAAGTATGGCTGTGAGAGTTAGACCCTAAGGAAGGCTGAGTACAGAAGAATAGATGCCTTCAAACTGTGGTGCTCAGTGATGGGATGTCAAAAATTCTACTACCACGCCATGACGTCACGGACGTCATGGGCGTGGCCAATGTCATGACGTCATGACGTCATGGGCGGAGCCAACGTCATGACGTCATGACGTTGTGGGCAAGGCCAAAAATAAAAAATAAATAAATAAACATGCACACAGACCCGTATATAACTTAAAGAAATAAAATAAAGAAATAAATAAAATAAAATTTAAATTAAAGTACAACCACCCACCGAAAACACAAATAAATCACCCACCCACCTCCCCTAGAAGGGGCGGGGGGGGGGCGAAGAAGGAGAAAACTCGGGGCAGGCTCGGAGCTCTAGGAGGGCAAGGGTGCCAGGCAGCGGGGGTCGGGAGGCGGTGACCCAGGCGCAAGCAGGACTGGGAGGAAGGGCCACTGGCTCCCGGGGCCGGAGCAGGAAAGGGAGTGGTCGCCTTCAGGGCTCGGGCCGCTTGGAAACCGAAGGCGGAGACGCAGCCGCCCAGGGAAGTCCCGGGCTCTTACCTCGCACCAGAATCCGGCGGCAGTAGTCCGCTTCGCCGGCCGAGGCTTGGCTCTCCGTGTCCCGGACGGAGTCTTTCGAGGCGCCCCCGGGGCTGGGGGCCGAAGTCCCTGGCGCCAGATCCTGGGTTCCTCCGGCAACCTCTGCGCGTAGCTTGGCTTTCTCCAGCGCCCCGTGGGGCTCCTTGTCCCGGAGTCGTTCTGGGGGGGCCGCGGGCTCCCCCAGGAGGAAGGGGCGCCTGCCAGCATCGCTCCCCCCATCGCTCATGCCTGGAGTCCCCCGGGAGGGACTGAGCATCCACAGGCTTCTCACGCCGCCACCGTCTCTGTCGCCGCCTCCTTCCCTCCTGCTCTCTCCTCTCCCCCGTTGGGAGGGAGCCAACCAGAGGGGGGAGGGAGGGGGAGGCAGGAAGGCAGCCCATCTCTAACCTCTCTCCCCCCCCTCTAACCCTCCCCCCTTTCCCCCTTCACATTTTCCTATCCCTCAACTCTGGTTCGCAGCTCCAGCTTCGGAAGATTTTTTTTTTTTTAAATTGGATCCATTTGGCTCCAATTGACTGCGCATGTCCAGAAACTCAATTTGACGCATGCGCAGTCAATTGGAGCCATTTTATCTCTGATTTTAATTTTTTTTTTTCCTTTCGGTCAGGCGTCCGGAACCGGACGCCCCAAAAGTGGACTTCCCCTCACGGAGAACCCTCCGGGAATCATCTTACCGGTTCCAGAGATCCGTCTAGAACCGGTGACATCCCATCACTGGTGGTGCTGGAGAAGACTCCCCTGGACTGCAAGGAGATCAAAATTCCATCCGTAGGAAATTAACCCTGACTGATCCTTAGAAGGACAAATACTGAAGATGAAGCTCAAGTACTTTGGTCACCAAATGAGAAGAGAGGGCTCACTGGAGAAGGCCTTGATCCTGGGAAAGATTGAAGGCAGAAGGAGAAGGGGGTGGCAGAAGATGAGATGGCTAGATGGCATCATTGATGCGGTTGGTATAGATCTGGGCAGGCTAAGTAGGATGGCAGATGATAGAGGAGCCTGGTGTGTGGTGGTCCATGGGGTTGCAAAGGGTCGGACTCGACTGTGTGATTGAACAACAAAAGTCTTGAGGAAAAAAGATTGAGAGGGGATATGATACCACTCTTCAAATACCTGAAAGAAGAAGGGAAGGATCTGTTCTTATTTATTTATTTATTATTTATTAGTCGTATTTATTATCCCGCCCCAATCGGGTAAACCCGACTCTGGGTTCTTGATCATCTGAGAGTGCAGAACATGTAATAACAGGTTGACTCTCAGGGAAAACTTCTTAAGTATGACATTGGAAACAGTAATCTTGGGAGGTGGTGAGCACTCCAGCACTGGAGTCATTGCAAGAGAAAACTGGGCAACCATCTGTCAGATCTACTTTGGTTTGGATCTCTGCATTGAGCAAGTGGTTGGATTTGATGGCCTTATAGCCCACTTCCAACTCCATTATTCTATGATCCAATCCTGGATTAAATAATTCACAGTTAGATTTGGCTAATTGTGAAACAATGTCAGAGAGAAAATGGGTCATGTAACAAAAAGGGTTTGTTAAGGATATAACTCAGTATTATTCGTTTGAGGGTCAAAACTTATGTTAGAGTGAGCTCCTCATTAGACACAGAGTCCCCTTCAAAGGTTAAGTGTATTTATTTATCCTAACAGAAGGTTTTCCAGTTTTGTAAATGAGGTTTTCATTTGCAAATGGAATGCATGAACATGTCATCTTTGAAAGATAATATTTTTGGAGCGAAAACATTAGATAATATTTTATTTGCAAACTTAACATTTCATCTAGTTTGGATCTAAGTTTATGTGTAGATATAGATGTAACTCATAATCCAGAAACATAATTTGTGTTTCTGCCATTCTTCTTTTTCACTAATATAAGTTTTACTTTAATACAGTGGTAAATAAGATGCATTGTTTTCAATTGGTTGGGGAAAATAAGTTCCAATTAGAGCCATTTTTTGATGTAACAAGTCAAATTAGCTGCCAATAGCTAATTCCCAATGTAGATTATATTTTCTTTTTCTCATTCTCTCTCTCTTTTTGTATTTTTATGTTCCCCATCCAAAACAAGTGCTCTGTGACTCAAATTTTAGTGTTATGGTATAATCCTGACCCATCAAAGAAGAAGTCTGTCTTCATCACAGCTAATATTTATTCCAGTAACGGGTTAAATCTAGAATGAAACCAGATAACTATTTCCCATCATATCAAAATTCACCTCGGTATTAATGTGAATTTCGCTCCATTTTCACAATTATTGCAGCCAGCATCAACATGTCTGTTTCTACAAGCTTTATTTATCTACACTGCTTCTCTATTCCATACTCACAAAAATACTTCAAAGTTGTTGAAAATATCCAAATGTCTTACAGCTATGGAAAAACTGTAGGTACAAATATTTAAAAATATATGAAAACTAAACTTAAGTTGCAGGCAACTATTTAAGTGAGAACTCAGTCAAATTAGTGCAACAAAATATCAAAAATTATGTTTTAATTACATTCTTAAAATGTAGGAATATATAGTCTAAAAGGGCCCAATCATAAAACATAGAATGCACTATTAGAAGGTGAAAAGCCTTATAGTTGTCAACAGTCTTTAGCCTTTAAGCAAATTACTGGACACACATGAAAAATATTCTAAATGCTCGCCCAGACAAGCCAATTTGAATAGCTGGAATCTATGTGTTGTTGGTATCTGCTCCAAAATATAATGGTTGTTCTTCTTGAAGGAGGACTGATTTTCAAGATGGAGGTTGTAGCTTTGGTGAAAAACAAAGGTGCCAAAGTCCGCCCCTACCCATCTCTGTCTTTTCTGTGGGCAAAAGTCTTGTAGTACCATTTGTGGATTTGTCCATTGCATTGGACTGGATAGATTGATTGTATTAACTCAGAGAAAGTGTGCAAATCTTGCTTTAATTTGGACTCACAGGTGAGAATGAAATTTTTAAAAGAAAATTAACTCCTTGCTGAATATGATTACCTGCCATCTTGTAAATTTTTATTGCACTTCAGAACTTTTTTGAAAAAACACAGGGGAGAAGGCAGTTGCAAAAATGTTTTGTTTGCAACACACACACATTTCTGCAATTTCCTCACTTTTTTGTTAATACTCCTGCTGATGGGAGGAAAAGAGGGGCATTTCTGCCCTTTTGTAAGAGTTTAACATTTATTAGTGGCTGACAATTTAGATGAGATAGCTTGACAGGGTAAGTAGGATACCCTTTTCCATTGAGAATGAGAAAATGTAAGAATATTCATGGTATCTTAAGTTTACAGTAGAAAGGGAACAAGTGTAGATATCAAACTAAGTTGAAAAATAAATGCAAAGGAGAGAGATCAGCAATGTTGATGTTGATGGAATCAAGATGTTTGTAAAAATCTGCACCCTTTCAAAACATTGGTGCTGGATGGCGCTCCTTTGCCCCAGACAGACCCGGTGCATCATTTGGGGGGCCTCCTGGACTCACGACTACTGCTTGAAGAGCAGGTGGCAGTCGTGGCCAGGAAGGGTTTTGCACAACTTCGTGTCATCTGCCAATTACGCCCGCTCCTGGACCGGGACTCCTTACTTTCGGTCTCCCGTGCACTGGTCACCTCCAGATTACATTATTGTAATGCACTCTACATAGGGCTGCCTTTGATGACCATCTGGAAGCTACAACTGGTTCAAAATGCGGCTGCCCGGGTGGTGATGGGGTGCGGGGTTATGTCCGTGCCTCGCCGCTGCTACAGGAGCTGCATTGGTTGCCAGTATGCCTCCAAGTGCAATTCAAGGTGCTGGTTTTGACCTTTAAAGCCCTTCATGGTAGTGGACCAGGGTACTTAATGGACCGTGGCACCCCAAGTTTTTTGACCTGTCCTTCAAGTATAGTATAGTATAGTATAGTATAGTATAGTATAGTATAGTATAGTATAGTATAGTATAGTATAGTATAGTATAGTATAGTATAGTATAGTATAGTTACTATACTATACTATACTATACTATACTATACTATACTATACTATACTATACTATACTATACTATACTATACTATACTTGAAGGACAGGTCAAAAAACTTGGGGTGCCACGGTCCATAGTATATTTCGACTTACATGCCGCCCCATTCGCACAGCGACTCTGGGCGGCTCACAGAGGAAACAGTTACAATTACATAGCAAATTCCATAGCATAAAAGTAATTACAAATATCACATAGCAAATTATAAATATCACGTAGCAGGAATAACATCACAAAACATATCAAAATACATCCCAGAAAATCTCCAGTAACAATTAACAATTACAAATTACAGAACATCAGGCAAACCTAAGAAATACATCAGAGATACTATGATACAGATCATTACAGCATCAAAATTCAGTAGGCATCAATGACAAGCAACAGGTGGACAGGTGGAGAAAGTCCCGGGACTGGATGCGGCGGAGGCCTCTCCGCCCAGCCGCAGGTGATTCTGGCCAGCTCTTTATCGACTCCGGGCCGAGGTGACAAAGTCCGGGGGGGAGGGCGAGAGCGTTCCCTCGCTGCCCGCAGGTGCCGACGGTCTTCTCCTCTGACCGAGGTGACGAGGAGACCGTAGGGGCTCCCTAGTGGTCCCATCAGCCAGGGAGGGACATCTCACAGGGACCAGGAGGAGAGCCTTCTTGGTATCTGCTCTGGCAATATGGAAACTCCTGCCACTTGAAATATGCCTCCAGGCAGAGTTTCTCCCCTTCAGGAAGGCCTTAAAAACATGGCTATGCAGCAGCTGTGGGGTACAACTGGTACCACAACCCAGCCCTGCTGGCTTATTTAGGCCTACCTGGGGTTCTTCTTTACTCCTGCCCAGGTATCCTTTTTTAAGAGGATTGGGGAGGTTTTATAAATGCTTTTAGATAGTTTTAATTAGTATTAGGTATAGGTTTTAACTGATGTTGTCAGCCGCCTTGGGTCACTTAGGCGAAAAGGGTAGTTATAGAAATCCGATAAATAAATAAATAAGAAACACTTTATGATATCAGGGCTGAACATCTTCAGAAGCCATAGGATACTGGCTAATTTAATGTGTGGATGTGGAGAAGGACCTGGAGATGGGATAAAGAGTGGAGTGTCCTAGATAAATTCGACTAGGTTGGGACCAGAATAAGGCACTTGGTAAAGGTGATGGTAATGGTAACAGTAAAGTTCATAGCTGACGCTAGGATTCAGTGCTCATCTCTGTTTATAGCCAAAGAGCCAGTGCTATCTGCATCTGCAGACATTTCTGTGGACATGTGGCAGGCATGAATAACACTGGAGTGCACAGAACTCTCTTTACCTTCCCACCAAAGTGGTACCTATTTATCTACTTGCGGTTTCTTGCTTTTGACCTCCTAGGTTGGCAGGAGCTGGAAAAGAGACGGGAACTCACTCTATCATGCAGCACTCAGGTCTTGAACTGCTGACCTCCCAACCTTCCAGTCACCAAGCTCCTTGTCTTAACCACTAAACCATCACAGAACAGTGCAGTATTTCCATCTAATCCAGTAGACCAAGGTTTCTCAACCTTGAGTCCCCAGATGATCTTGGACTTCAGTTCCCAGAAACCCTGGTCAGTAGGTGTAGTGACTTGGGCTTCTGGGAACTGAAGTCCAAGAACACCTGGGGGGGCATGGTTGAGAACCCCTACACCTTGATCAGAAGGTGGAATGTGAAGTTCTTACAAAATTGTGGCCTTCACTCACTGGGGAAGGAGAGAAAGGGAGAAATACCATGGCTGATAAGATTCAGCTCTCCAGCTGCAATTCTGAAGTTATTTAGCGAGATGTCAGGCGATGTGCTGTGAATATAAAGGGCACTGCTGTATGTATTTGACATCCTTGAAAGTCACTCTAAGTTGTTGGCAGCTTTTTTCTCATTAAAGATATAGAATGCCTCTGACCGGAGATTCACCCATTTCTGGCTTGGATGATGGAAAGCGTCAGATTATAGAAAAGACCTTTTCCAAGCACGGTGTACAGTAGGAAATGCATTTTGATTTATGGCTGTCATAAATGCATCCACTTCTAGTTCTGGTAGTGGCAGTGGTGACACAGGCCACATGAAATGGTGCTCCAGGCCATAGGTTGAGAACCCCCGTTCCAGCAGTTAAAGAGGAAGATGAGACCATCAGAATGAACGGGGTGGCAGCCGAAGATGGCACCATTGAGGTTCCAAGCTGATGGGATACATTTTGGCAGTTTAATTTTCTCCCTTGTTATTTTAAGTTCCTTACATTTAATGTGTAAAGGAATTTAAAAATTGTGGGAGGAAATGAATTAATTGCAATTTTCACTCGTGGTAGCCAAATACCACCTTATTTACCAGTTTGGGATTTACTCGAATGAGGAAAGCAAGAGGAGCTTTGAGAATTCCCAGTGTTTTTCCTTTTCCCCCACCATGAGGGCTGATTGCTTAATATGCATCCTCCCCATCTTCTATAAATCCAATTAAAAGCCTATATTATGTCAGTGGAAATTTATGCCAATCCTAATATAGTCTAATAAGCCTTAAAATAGCACTCGGGTAGTGAGAAGCCCTGCGGTTTAATTTGATCCTGAGCCTAATAAGAGAGGCTTTGATGGAAGTGCCTCCCTCCCAACTTTTATTATTTAGCCGGCTGCCACGTGCTTTCTTTCCCTCGAGTTCTCCTCCTCCTCGTTTCCTTACGTGCTAAAGGGAAAGAGGGTACCCCATTTCTTTTTATCTGGAATCCCCTTTAAGTGATTCTTCAAGTAGCTGGATCCTTCTCTGTCTAAAATAAGTAACATTGTTTTATTCTGCCTACATCTAGATGCTGGCAAACCTTGAACATGAGATGTTCTAAACTACATCCTTTACCTTGGATTGTAAGGGGCTGTAGTAGCTCAATGGTTAAGAAGCTCACCTTGTTAGCTGGAAGGCTGGCAAGTTAGCAGTTTGAGACCTGGGTACCACATGATGGTTTGAGCTCTCATCTAGCAGTTCAAAAGCAAGAAACTGCAAGTAGATAAAGAGGGACCACTTCAGTGGGAAAAGATCTTGGGGACATGAAAGGAGCCTCTCCACCCAGAATAATTTCTGACACAAAATTATTATTACCTTGGATTGTGTTAGCATATTATAATGACGTTGTTCTTATTTGTTGAACTCAGGTTTGTTGTGATATGTGGACCTAGTTCTGCTAATGAGATTCCATTTATAGTTAGCTCGGCCTTCATCAAAAGCCAGTCATATCTGACTCTAGGGTTCAGTGCTCATATCCGTTTATAGCCAAAGAGCCAGCACTGTGTGTCTGCAGATGTTTCTGTGAACATGTGACAGGCATGACTAAACACCATAGTGCACAGAATACTGTTACCTTCCCACCAAAGAGGTATCTAAGAGGTTTGTTTTAAAATATTTATTTATTTTATTTATTTAGATTTATTATCCCGCTCCAATCAGGCGAACCCGACCCAAAGCTTAAGTCTGTCCACATCAGAGATGTGATGGAGATAGGATGGAACAGGCCTCCAAACTGGGAAAACAGACATACCAAGAGTGAGGTTTGAAGTGGTATCCCTTAACTTAGCAATCAGGTACTAAAGCAATCTTCTCTAATACAGTTCCTTCCAGATGTCTTTCACTGAGTGCTTTGTTTATAGAAACTAGAAAAGAGAAAAATTACTTTTTTGGTCTACTATTCCCATACTCCAATGATGGCCAACCTTGGAACTCCAGGTGTTCTTGAACTTCAATTCCCAGAGGCCCTGATCCACAGGAGTGCTGGCTTGGGCTTCTGGTAATTGAAGTCCAAGAACACCTGGAGTGTCAAGGTTGGCCATCATTGCATGCTCCCTTAAGAAGCATAGTGGATGCTGACTGAAGTCACCAAATCTTGAATTCACCAAGCTAGACGGGGTACTTTGAAAGATGTTTTAAAACAACCCCAAATATCCTGTGCTTTTGAAGATGCATAAATTCCTTAATGAGACAGAGAAGAAGGAAAAAGCAGGCATGCCTGGTGTGCGGTGGTCCATTGGGTCCCAAAGGTCGGACTTGACAGTGGGACTGAACAACAACAAAATCAAAGCTACATATTAAATACATATAAAATTAAAATAGCTATCATGGAGGCAAAATGTATTAAACAAATGATTTTAAAGAAATATCTCCCATATCGAACAACTCTTTGCTATAGTCCTCTGTGCATACATCAATTGCTCATGTTGTCATTTCTACAGTAAAAACTGTAATGACTTAACGTTTTGAAAAACCCTCTCTCAATTCCCTTGGCTAAAGTTGTCACAGATACAAAGTCACCAAAGTATACATGTTTTCTTTGCCTGTTAGCGCTCAAGACTCCCGCTGCCATTGTGAAAGAACTATGACAGAGCCTGACTGCCTGATTGTCAAGAGTTCAGTCCCAGATTTCTTTCAGATGCATTGCACATGATCAGCCCAGTGTTGGCTGACACCAGGGGTTTTGAGCCCAGGCTGAGATGTGGTGTGGTTGATGATACATGTTGGCATTGACTGGTTGACACTGCTGCCCCTGACCCCGGCCTAGCTCTTGGCAGCCTGTCGCAGTAAGAATGCTTTGTTAATGAGCTAAGCCTCAAATATGGCTCAAACTGGCAGACCTGCAGCTTTCTCTTTGTAGCCTATTGAGGGCCAGTAATGTCCCATGTCCAATTGATTACCTCTTGTTCTGTTGTTGCTTGCTTGGTGCAGCTTCTCTTGGTACATGCAATGAGATCATTTCATCAGACTTGCCTGGATGTGATGCATGTGATGGGGAAAACTAGGAGAGGGTGCGCTCAAAAGCATGTGCTCTCAAAAGCAGTGGGGTTTATACCTAAACATATCCAGATAAGCCATCATCGACTGCAACTTGTATCTGAGAATGCATTTTTTCCCCTGAAGCAGGAAAAATGCCATTGACACAAAATGTTTAAGGTAGATCCCAGCTTGCCATGAAGTGACCCACACACTATGATCTTGGAGCCATCTCCTGTGGCACACATGAAATGAGACATGCAGGATTTAATACCGGGACTGCTATGGACTGCCTGCTATGGACTGCCATAGACTTGAAGATATTATCAAGGCACGCCTTCACAGCCAGTCCATCTGGCATAGCCTCTTCTGTCTTCATGACCATTGGGAATCAGAATAGTGAAGTGATTCCTCCTCCGCTCATTTTGCTGTTGGGCTCAATGTGATGGTTTCCAGAGGCATTTCCTCCACTGAGGGGGCCATCACCCCATCTAAAGGGGCTCATCCTCCTGTAGCCCTTGGCCACTTTATGGAGTCAGGTTAGTTAACCGTCACCTGAAACTCGATGCTGAGTCGCTGGCTGTACGGCCTACTCCATTACCATAGCGGGATGTCCGGCTAGACATTCCAGATAAGCATACTAGTGAAAACAAATTAAAATCATTCGTGAGGCGGGCGGCATAGAAATATGATTAAATGAATAAATAAATAAATAAATAAATAAAACAAAAAGTCATAAATGTGATGGCATGTTAAAGACCAACTGCTGTATTTTAATGTTAGCTTTAATGGATCAAGTCCACTTCATCAGACAACATTCTTTATTTTTTGTTTTGTTTATTCTCTGATATGCTTGAACACAGACTAACATGGCTACTATTTAAAAAAATCCAGATAAGATGACCATCATATGGGTATTGGAATATCACATACAATACCATATTGTCTCAAACCTATGACACATGTGTGCAATTGTTAAGATTTTTGTAGGTTCTGTTGCATATTCATGCTTCCATTGTAATTCCACAACATTCACGAATTTCAAATCTTCTCCTACTTCGCCTTCACTTTTGCCCCATCAGGTATTGGGGGAGATGCAAGGTTCTTGTTCTGGCACTTCTAGAAGCCTTCATCAGTGTTATTTACTGTTCTTGTAATGTTTATTTGATATTATCTCTCCACCTTCCTCTGGGTCTGCCTCATGGTCTTTGTCCTTCTCCTCTTTCCACATAAGTCTTGTAAAAGCATGGAATTCCAAGACATTCTCTCCAAATGGGCAAAACACTTTATTTTCTGTCTCTAGATGAAGCACAGTATTGGTTCTTGCACTAATTTCAAACACCACTGCAAAATGGTCTTATACTTTGCTGTTGCCCAAACTCAAATCCCCATTGGTGCATGTCTCTGGCAGCAATCGGCAGACCAGTAAATGAGCCCATGGATTCTGTGTCTCTCCACATTCACATTGTCTGTTGTTGCCCGCCAGCAGCCCCCACTTGAGCATGTTGGTCTTGCATTTCAAAAAGTAAGACATAGATAACATCTCTTAAAATGTATATAATATTTTTGGCACCCCCTCTCTCTATAACTCAAATAAGGTAGAAGAAATCCTGTGAAATTATTATTTTGTAGTCTTCCCCCCCAAAAAAAACAACAACAACCAAACAAACAGCATCCTCTGCTTGGCACAGGAGGTGCTCAGCATTCGGGTAGTTGGCAGCAGAATTGGGCTTCCACCCTATGGACATATCAAACAGAGCTCCAACTTCCTTGAAGGCTCCATATCTGCAAAGCATCCAGGTGAAGCCTGAACTCATAGCACAGGTCTGGTTGTCAAGGAGACGCAAACCAGGCCTCGCTTGATCCATGGGCCCCTGAGCTATTCAGTGACAAGGTCTGCTTTCTGGATTAGAGAAAGAACCTTTTGGATTGCACTTTCTGTGTTTATCAGCAGTATAACATGCTGTGTCTAATCCAACTTGTACCTCTAAGAGAAGACACACACACACAACGCACATGGGGTGGAGGGGAAAGAGCCAACCTCCTTTCCATCTCCTCCTCTCTCTTGCTTGCTTGTTGCAAAGGCCAATTATCGCAAGTGGTGAACGAGCGAGCGAGAAAGAGAGAGAGAGAGAGAGAAATGAATTAGCCAAAGCTTTGTAATGTCAGCGTTATTTATCTTTTATAAGCTTGCCCAGCTCAGCTGTGGATCAGCAAAGGAGCTCTTTTATTCCTCCGGCCTGTCTTTGATCCTGCTTTCTTTACAGCCTCTTGATATAGTCCCTTTGCTCCATCATTACAAAATCTTTTTCTTCTGCTGCAAAACTGGAAAAGGATGAGACGAGGGGGGGGAGGGACATGTGGATTGCCTTTGCGAGGAAAGAGGGAGGGGTGGCGAACGATGTGTGTTTGCGCACACGTACATGTATGCATGTCCCCGGCTCACCTTTTTCTTCCTTCCCTTCTTCAAAATAATAAAATTACTCCTTATTTTATGCCGTCTTTAACACTCTTGCACAAAGTAAGAGAAAGGTGCTGATTCTGATCACAATTCCTGCTGTACATTTTCCTTCCCCCCCCCCCTTTACATATTTAGCTAGAGGGGCAAGACCTCTCTTTTAATTCTTGCAACAGATAAGTTTTTTATTCTAATGGAGAAGCAATTCCTGTTCATCTGGTCTGGCCAGGTTATCTTGCGATGGTAATAGAGTAGAGCGTGCTGCCAGCGACTCAACACTGAGTGTCAGGTAGTGGTTAATTAACCTGAGCACCCTAAGGACTAGCGGCCTTCATCAGCAAAGTCCACATCAGCAGCTTCATCCAGCCTGGCCTAGTGCCAGTGGTGGGCATCAGCAGGTTCGCACCAGTTCGCCAGAATCGGTAGTAGAAATTCTGGCTGGCCCTTCTGCCCATCCAAGTTTTGAAATAAAGTAGTCCTAATTCAGGTGCAGTGCAGGGCTCCCCCCTGGCCTCACCCACCATACCACGCCCACAGTGTGGTAGTAAGAGTTTTTGGAGCCCACCACTGCCTGGGGCTAAGGAGGGCTTTGTGTGCCAAAAGGGATGCAGCCTGTTAATAGGGAAGCGAGCTATGTATGGGAAGAGAAACTATAACAGATACTTTGGATAGCATGTAGATTCTCATCAGTGGCCTTCCATTTCCCTTTTGCATCGCAGCATGACACTTTGTGGTCCTGAGCCCTTTTGGCACACAAAGCCCTCCTTAGCCCCAGGCCAGGATGGATGAAGCTGCTGATGTGGACTTTGCTGATGAACAAAAATACTGCCTCTGATGCTTTTGTGTAGAAAAAAACCTTGGCTGATTTTGCATGTGCAGAATTTTTATTTTGTTACTGTGCTTTGGCAGTGAGGTCCCACTGTGGAATCTGGTGACTTGCTTTTGTCCAGTTTGGACTCATGGTGGCTCCAGGATGGTTTGGAGTCATTGAAGCAATATTCTCCCTTTGGGTACCGAAGAGGTAATCTGATTACAGTACGTCCCAAAGGTTAGAAATAGTTACAATTGTTGTGTGAAATCAATAACATTTTTAGCTTAGTACGTTATTTCTAAAGGCAAGTTTGAACCTACCATTGACTGAATGATGAGGTAGCATACATAGATGTCCAGTTAATGCATCTACTATGTTTTCGGCTATCAGTTGGATTCAGATCTTTGTATTTACTAAGGGAAGTGCAGCAGGTTAGTGTTGAAGATATAACTTCTCCTTCTCCTTCTCCTTCTCCTTCTCCTTCTCCTTCTCCTTCTCCTTCTCCTTCTCCTTCTCCTCCCCCTCCTCCCCCTCCCCCTCCCCCTCCTCCTCCTCCTCCTCCTCCTCCTCCTCCTCCTCCTCCTCCTCCTTCTTCTTCTTCTTTATCCAAATCCAAATATTGGTGATCATCATGGCGATCAGCTATAAAGTCTGTCCTGCGAATTTAATGCAGTGGCCTTTCATCTACCTTCCACATTGCAGCATGACACCTGTACCACTGATCCAGCTCTGTGAGTCATTTTCTGGTCCTGAGTCCTTTTGGCACACAAACTCCTCATTGGACCCAGGCCAGCCCTGATGAAGTTGCTGTCCTCAGTCAAGATGCATTCAATTCTATTTGCGAAAATAGTTCTATTTTTTTAACTTGATCCTTACAGGGTCTACTGTATTACCATAGCAGGATAACCTGGTCAGACTTTTGAGGATATAACTATTAGACAGAATTAGAAGCAGCAGCAGTAACATTGACAACAATGTGAAAAGGGAAAACTCATGTTTGTTCTATTGTAAGGACTCGTTCATGGACAGTGAAAGCTCAAAGCCCCAATATTGGTTACAGAAAGCATAAAAACTGGTTTCTGTGTGTGCAGGTTTGTTCATTTATTAGAAGAAACTCTGTGCATCTCTAGCGAGGAAAAGAAAGAAGCAGGAAGTTCTCTGAGAGAGACAGAGAAGAGGAAAACAATCCTACCAAATTGCATATAGATCTAGAAATGTCAAGGGAAAACATGCCTGAAGCATTTGTCTGCCCTCAAGATAATTAGGTAGGTAGGTAGGTAGGTAGGTAGGTAGGTAGGTAGATAGGTAGGTAGGTAGGTAGGTAGGTAGGTAGGTTAACTGGTCATTTTCCTTAAGCTGTGATTTTTCTGCAACATCAGCCTAGAGTGCAGACTCAGGGAGGCTGAGTGGTTTATTAAGCAGAAGTCATTGTTAATGTGCTCTTCAAAATGTAATGGCAAGCATTTCCATGCATGTCGAACACTGGCCTGCTTCTGTTTAATTAGCTACATTGCAGTAATGGAGAGCTGCCACGCTGCCCTCCTTATTATCTTTCCCTTTAAGGTTTGACCCTGTTGGAAACAGCAGCTTCCCAAATGGCTTTGCATCTCCATTGAAGGGAGAGGGGAGGAGGATGAGACCGAGGTTAGAGTTTCATAAAAGCCAGTTTTATGGGACTTCCCTCTTAACAGTTTGTGCACCAGAATTTTGGCACCCAAGAGAATATCCACACAACCTTTGGGCATTCCAGAGAATGGAAGGGGATTTTACCCTCTACCTAGATGCCCTGGGATTTGACAGTGCACTTTGTAATTAGCTTCGTGTTAATATCTCTTCAGATAAGAAAGTGTGGGGCTCCATTGAAATCAGGACCCTGGGAGGGGGTCAATTTATCTCCCTGTTCCCCTGCAGAATCCCTGCATGCCTTCTTTTTCTATCATAAGGAAAATTCCCATTCTTGTCAATGGAAACTTCCCTTCCAATTATGGCCTTGCTGGTTCCCCATAAAAATATAAAAGAAGTCCTGATGGAAGAGGTTACAAACCAAATTGGATCAGTATCCTCTTTTTGTCTTGCTTACTCTTTTAGGACTATTTCCCCCAGAATCCTGGTATTTTCAGGGTTATATCTAGAGTTGGATGTATCTAGAAGGAGCTGTGGTGGCTTAGTGGTTAAGATGCTGACTTGACAACTAGAAGATCAGAAGGTCAGCAGTTGGAGACCTGAGTGCTGCATGATGGAGTAAGTGCCTGTTTTCTGTCCTAGCTCTTGCCAACCTAGCAGCTGAAAAGCAGTTCAAAATTCAAAGTAGAAAAACAGGTAATGAAAGGTAACAGCATTCCATATGCTTTGGCAGCTAGTCATGGCTACCACATGACCAAGAGAATGATCCCAAACTGCAGATATTTCTCTTATTTAAGATTTCCCCCAAGCTCCTTCTGAAAATTAAGTACTGTACAGTCAAACCTTGCATAAAGAGCGCTTCGTTTAAAGAGCGCTTCGCTTAAAGAGCGCTTCACTTAAAGAGCAGAATTTTCTTCAAATGTTCGCTTCGCTTAACAAATAAAACCAACCAAAAACTCGCTTAACAAATAAATCGGGGTGCACATTCTTCCCCACAATTGGTCACTTTCAATGGTGTTTTTCTTAAAGAGCAAACTCGCTTAAAGAGCAATCCTGTGGAACGCATTATGCTCTTTAAGCAAGGTACAACTGTACTGTACTGAAATGAAATGTATAGAAAATGCAGAGGTTGGAAAAGTAACCCCCTCAAATAAATAACAACAGTACACACACAAGTGTTTTCTAGGAAGGAAGGGTTCCAGAATTTGCAATCCAAAAATAGGTTTTCCAAGATGGTGAAGAATGCAGTAGTGTCCCATGAATAATAATAATTATGTGTCAGAAATTATTCTGGGTTGAAAGGATTTTTGCTGGAGAAACTCCACTCATGGGACTCCCGAATGAGGCTCCTTTCATGTCCCCAAGATCCTTTCCCAATTCCCACCAAAGTGGTCCCTATTTATTTCCTTGCAATTTCTTGCTTTCGAGCTACTAGGTTGGTAGGAGCTGGGTCAGAGATGGGCGCTCAAACCTGGGTCTTGAATTGCCAACTTGCTAGTCTTCAAGCTAACAAGGCGAGCTTCTTAACCACCGGGCCACTTTCACCCCCAGTGGCCACTGGAAGTCACCCATTAAAAATTAAAATGTTAAAAAAAGAAGAGATGTTGGCTTTGCTGCGTCCTTCTGTTTCCAGAACCAGTGCCTTCAAGAATCAGTCCATTAAATATGTTCCTCGGTGGCACAAGGGACACCGTGCCAAGTGTCTCAGTCACTGTCAGGTGGTAACAATGCAGTTGTCACCAGCAGCGTCTGTTATGGCAGTTAGCTGAATGGGACGCTCTGTGGCAGTCACCACATTGACCAAGAATTGTTACTCTAATCGGTTTGAGTGGCATTTGGAATCATAGGTAGGCTGCCCATGCAGTTCCAATTATTCATTTGTTCATTCACTCCTGTAGGCCAAATTGATTTGCTGAAGTGGTGCAGCAAAAAGAAAACCACCCGTCTAAGAGAAATGTTCTTGGTGTTATGTCAGAACTGAGTTTCGCAAAGGCAAGGACATCCGATAGAATGCTAGGTCATCCAGAGCCCAGAGTTTGGGAAAGTTACTTTTTTTAGGCTGCATAATGTCCATGCAATTCTAGGTGTTACAGTCTAAAAAGTTAGTTTTCCAAGCTTTAAGAAGTCATGGTGTTAGAGATGTAAACAACACGATAGGACGCTGCCCAGAGAGTGCACTAAGCCAGGGGTGCCCAAAACATTTGTGCTGTGGGCCTTACTATGTCCCTGGAACAGCTGAGTGGGTCTGACCATGTCCCCGGAAGTGGGCGCATTTGTGCATGTACATGTGCAACCACTTCCGGGAGTGGTGCGGGCGCATTTGTGCATGAGTGGGCATGCCCCTAGCCACTTCCGGGTGCATCGTGGGTATACATGCGCATTGGGGGGTGCATCCCCAACCACTTCCAGGAGCAGCATAGGCCAGATGAATTGGTGTTGGGGGGCAGTTTCAGCCCATGGGCCATAGTTTGAGCACCCATGCACTAAGCTCTATGGGGCAGTATATAAGTGTGATTGCCTTCCATTAAAAGTTCTCCCCCGACAACATATGCAGAAAACTGGAAAGAATGAGGAGATGGAATCTGCTTGCTCACTTGCTACACTGCATTGTGACTAGAAGAGGGTACTGGTGTGTGGGTATGTGATGAAATATTAAGTGATCTCAGAAGGTATGATGAGGGTGAAGAAGAACTTAATGAAATGAAAATGCAGGGGGAGGAACTGGAAAAGACAGTGTGGCAGGGGTCAGATGAAGAGTCCCAAATGGAGCATTACTGAAAGCAGGCCAAATGGTTGCAGGAGGGGTGGTGGAAGAAAGCAGCAATTTTCCAGTTTACCAGTAATCTGTTGGGTTGCACTGAGGTCGATCTCACAGGGTAAATGCCTGTATTTATCACTGTCGGGAGGATTTATGGTCCAGCCAAGTCCTGTTCAAGGAGAAGGGGGGCAGACATTCCCTCCTTGCTTTCCAATTATTGCTGAGCTGAGAGAATGGCACAACCAAGCCCTTTTGGGGAATGAACTGCTGATGAGGTGAATGGCTGGAGAAACTTTTCTCTTACTTGGCCATCTCAGCCCTGTGGTTCTTTACAACAGGTTGGCTCTTCCAGACCTGGCCAGCTGTGACAATAACTGGTTTAGTTAGAAGTACGTGCATCAAAACTGTGACTGAGAATGGCAATTTTGTAAACCACAATTGTACAGGCAGATACCCCTCCAAGGGCTTGTGTCTGCACTGGTCCAAAACAGACAAGAACCTTTTAAAGATCGAGTTTCCAAATTCAACAGGTTGGAGTCCACACTGCAAAGGAGTGGGATGAACTGTGTGCTGGGGAGAGGGAGGAATCACTCCCATTGCGCTGCTGGGCAGAGGGGCGGGATGAACTTTATGTTGGGGGAGGGAGGAAGCGCTTCCATTGGGCTGCTGGGCAGAGAGGTGGGGTGAACTCTGTGTTGGGGTGATGGTGCACATGCCCACAGAGAGGGCTGTGAGTTCCCTCTCTGGCTCATGTAGCATAGGTTTGCCACCACTGACATAGAGTATCGGGATTATCCTGCAGTGATGTTCCTTCATGGCTTTGGAAAGTGTAAATTAGCTTTCTTTTGTTTAGCTATTGCTCCAGGAGAGAAAAATAGGCTGTCTTTACATGTTGATTTTGCAGACCTGGCTGCTTTGAAGAGGCATCTCTGGAGGGATTAATGTGTTAACTGCTGCCAAGAAGCTGTTGGTCATCTATTTTAGCCCTTAGTCTCCAGGTGATTGCAGTACAGTACTAGCTGGGGAAAACGGGCATGTTCATGTGCTTTGCTGCAGAATTGCAGATCATCCACTTTGTGAAATGTCACAACTACAGCTTGAGGTTCCTGCATTGATCTACCAATGCTACAGAACTAATCTCCATTGGAAGAGGACGAAATATCAAACTGGGGTTTTATGTCATCACAAGATGGGTTATTCCCTGTTGACTCACACAATTTGCAACCCATGCCCAACCATTGACTGATTCTTTATCTTGAAGGCCATGTATAAACGATTGCCATGGCATCCTACTCTCTTGTCTGAGAAAGTTGACTTGATCAATGAAACCTCACATTAAAATGTAGCAGTTGATTTTCAGTGTGCAACAATGTATTTCTCTATTTTTTTGTCTTATACAGTATTTAGAAATAATGTTAGCATTGTGGGTAGCAGCATCGGTAAGATAAAACACCTGTCAATTTCCGTAGGTCACAACTAAGGTAGAATCCATCAGTGTTTATGTAACATAGAAGCCAAATGGCTCTAGTTTTTGGGGTGGATAGATCTTGTTACTGTACTTCCTTTTGTTGTGAGTTCAACTTAGTTTTAAGGTGGATAATTGACACAGGATGTAGCCATGACTAGTTTCCTATGGTAAGTTTCAGTGGATTCCAAGTCCAAGCTTGCAGAAAACAACTTTGCACTGGTGGAGTGTTATCCCTAAGTTTTTCCAATTGCTTATGTCCATTTGTTGTTCTTTGAAGTGCCACATTTCAGTGGTCATGGGATAAGACATTGTGATTGATGACATGACAGGAAGACTGCACTGTTTGTGCTGCACCATGACCTGTTAAGGGAGTCTGGCAGGGAGGGGATATAACCCTCCTGTACTATTGGATATCTCAGCTGCTTTTGATACTGCTGACCACAGTATCCTTCTGGATAGACTGTTGGGGTTAGAGATCAGAGATTTTGCATGGTGGGACTGTGGTGACTTGGGGGTTAAGATGCTGAAGGTTGGTAGATCAGGAGTTCAAGACCCAAGTGCTGTGCAATGGAGTGAGCTCCCATCTCTGTCCCAGCTCCTGCCAGCCTAGCAGTTCGAAAGCAAGAAATTGCAAGTAGATAAATAGGTACCACTGAGACAGACCCATTGTTGCAACTGTTTATGGGTTGATATTGGTTGTGGCCATTTGAATATTTTTAATTAATTTTGATTATTTTTACTTTTATAATTATTTTTTATTTGTATAGAATTATTTATTGGATGTCTTTCTTTGTATGTAAATTGGCCAGAGAAGTGAACTGGAGTGAACAAACAAACAAACAAACAAAACACTGGCCCACAGTTGTCCACTATCATTGGCTTTCCAAAAATTAGCCATGCTGAAGAATGGCTTCTTCAGAGTTTGTGCCACAGAGAAAATAGGTGCGTCTGAAAGGCAGCAATAGGGTGTATCAAACCATATTCCCCCTTAATTGCACCTGAAGCATTATATTTGTCTTCAGTCTGAGACATGATGTTCCTACCAGGCTAACATCCTTAATATGTGCAGCTATTGAGAATGCTGGGTCCAGGTCACCATGTTCTTTGAAATGATGTTCTTCACCTGCTGTTCCATTCTTGATATTGATGTTGTAATTGGCTGCATCTAGAAAATAAAGCTTCCAAAATGCTTCATTCAGCGCTGACAATTTTGCAGAAAGGATAGAGGCTGGCTGTGAGCTCTGTGGATAAAACTTTTGCCTTCTCATCTTTAATCTGTTCCTACTACTATTATATGCTTTTATAGTCAAAACTGTAAAAAAAACCCCACCAAAACCATCCAGATTGGACCTCCATATCTGCACCAAGTATATTTTGACCAATTATGTCAACAACTCAAACCATCCTTATTTCGAGGGAAGATTTCTTTTATGGCAGCAACAGACACAACTTGTAGCTTTCCAAATGGCAGGAAAAAATATTATCCCTCCAGGTGATTACTTTATCTCTCCAGAGATGGTGATGTGTTCAAGCAATTAACAAGCACAAGGAGCTGTTTTACTCTCCCATTGACCACACAGCTGGAGAGCAACATGGACGATAATCACATGTTTAACTGTTTAAGGTAGTTTTGCTTGTAATGCTCTAATAACACATATACTGTAACTACATTTTATTCCTAAAATGGTGGGATTTGTTGCTCTTATGTACGGTTAAGCCGCCTACAAGATATGGTGACCTCATGACCCTGTGACTTCCTAAGGTTTTTATGATTGGGAGCAAACTCAGTGGCTGAAATTGAGTAGCAAGTTGAGAGTAAAGAAAGGTTAAGGCCTCCCTTCCTCAAAAGCCAGGCATTTCCAACTCTAGAGATTGGTAGTAATCTCCGTTTACAGCCAAAAAGCCATTACTGTCAGAGTCTGCAGACGTTTCCATGGACATGTGGCAGGCATGACTAGACACTGGAGCAATGCAACAGTGTTACCTTTCCTGCTGATGCAGTACCTATTTATCTACTTGCAATTTCTTGTTTTTGAACTGCTAGGCTGGCAGCAGCTGGGACAGACAGTGGGTGCTCAATCTGTCATGCAACACTTGGGTCATGAACTGCTGATCTACTCATCTTCTGGTCGTCAAGTTCAGTATCTTAACTACTAAGCTACCATGGCCCTAGAGTGTAGAGGAGGAACTTATGGAGAAGTTGGATTGAATGGGCCTCCTATTGGATTTCAGCCATTACCATGGTTTCCATTATTACATCAATCCAGCTCATATTTACCATTCATTTTCTTCTGCCTTCCATTTCCTGCAGTATTACTGTCTTTGCCAGTGAGTCTTCTCTTTTCATGCCATGCCCAAAGTACAATAGCCTCAGTTTAGTCATGTGAAGTTCTAGTGAGAGTTCAGCTTGGATTTTACCTAGAATCCACTGGTTTGGCTTTCCACTATAATATAATTCTGGATACGGTGGTGGTTTGACCGTCACCGATTCAGCTCCACCATGAGAGCCGAACCTGCTTTAAGTGAAAATATTGCCAGAACAGGGAGCTGAGATATGGTGGGAAGGAAGTCTAGATCAAAGTGTGCCAAAATAGCAAGCTCAGCACCTTGACCAATTAAGCCACCACAGCCCATGTGGCCTCCTTGTGCTACAGCATATTTGAGAATATCCTAGAATAGAGATTCTCAACCTGTGGCCCATGGGTCGGATGTAGCCTGCGGCACTATATCATGTGGCCCCCCTCCCACTGCCTCCACCACACCAGGAAGTGCCACACCAGGAAGCACCATGTGGTGGAGGAAGGGCAAAAATGGCCATCTGGCCCTCGAAGCTGTCTGAGGGAGTGTGACCCAGCCCCTGGCTTAGAAAGGTTGTGAACTCATGTCCTAGAACAGTGGTGAATAACTTTTGCAGCATGGTTGAAATTAGACATTCTAGGATGGTGGCGATTAACTTTGGCACTCCAGCTGTTCCTGGACTTCAATTCCCAGAAGCTCTGATCATCTAGTGTGTTGACTTGGGCTTCTGAGAATTGAACTCCAGGAACAGCTGGAGTGCCAAAATTAATCGCCACCATCCTAGAATGTCTAATTTCAACCTTCAGAGACATTGAAGATTATGTGTGTGTTTTAAGGACTGTGGTGGCTCAAGTGGTTAAGACACTGAACTTGATGACTGGAAGGATGGCAGGTCATCAGTTCAAGATCTGAGTGCTGCACAACAGAATGAGCTCCCATCTCTGTCCCAGCTCCTGCCAACCTAGCAGATTGAAAGCAAACAATTGCAAGTAGGAGGGAGGTCAGTAGTTCGATTCCCGAGGACTGCAGGATAGGAATGAGCTTCCATCTTTGTCCCAGCTCCTGCCAACCTAGCAGTTCGAAAGCAAGAAATTGCAAATAGATAAATAGGGACCACTTTGGTGGGAACGTAAACAGCATTCTGTGTGCTCTGGTGTCTGCCACATGACCATGGAAACCTCTGCAGACGCAGACAGTGCTGACTCTTGAGCCGTAAATGGAGATGAGCATCAAACCCTAGAGTAAGATGCGACTGGCTTTTGAGTAATGGTGACCTTTACCTATGCTTTTAAAATCATACCACCCATGATAAACCCCATGGAAATGCCGATTGTGCCATGTCCTGCAGTTATGTTGCTTCAGCTTTTATGTTACATCTTATACCACAGAGAAATTCAGTTAATTTTATGGTTCATTACAGGCACATATATACTGTATATATATAAAGGATGGCATGTGACTTTTCTGTGTGGTGATGCAGAATGTTTAGTTAGAAAGGAATAGATATAAGAGAATCTAAGGAAGGCTTCATTTCAGGGAACAGGAGAATATGAGAATACTGTATGTTGTGTTCAAGAGAGCAGCATCCAGTTAATTGTCTTTCTTGGAACTAGGAAAAAATATTTGTCACTGTAATCCAAATATACGTACCAACCACTAGTGCAGATGAAGCCACAGTTGACCAGTTCTATGAGGACCTAGAACACCTCATAGAACAGACACCAAGAAATGATGTACACATTATCATAGGAGACTGGAATGCCAAAGTAGGAAATCAAAAAGTAAATGGAATAACAGGCAAGTTTGGTCTTGGAACACAGAATGAAGCAGGCCAAAGACTGATAGAGTTCTGCCAAGGTAATGCACTGGTCATAGCAAACACTCTCTTCCAGCAACACAAGAGGAGACTTTACACATTGACATCACCAGATGGCCAACATCGAAACCAGATTGATTACATACTCTGCAGCCAGAGATGGAGAAGCTCCATACAGTCAGCAAAAACAAGACCAGGAGCAGATTGTGGCTCAGATCATAACCAATTGATCGCAAAATTCAGGCTTAGACTAAAGAAAACAGGGAAAACAATTAGGCCAGACAGATATGACCTAGACAACATCCCTAAGGAATACACAGTGGAGGTGGGGAACAGATTCAATGGCTTGGACCAGATAGACAGAGTGCCAGAAGAATTATGGACAGAGATGCGGGACATCATGCAGGAGGCAGCAAGGAAAACCATACCAAAAGAAAAGAAGCATAAGAAAGCTAAGTGGTTGTCTGATGAGGCTCTTAAAATAGCAGAGGACAGAAGGAATGCAAAAGGCAAAGGAGAAAGGAATAAATACAATCACTTGAACACAGAATTTCAAAGAAAAGCAAGGAGAGATAAGGAAACCTACCTGAATGAACAGTGTAAAGAAGTAGAGGAAAACAATATCAGGGGTAGGACTAGATATCTTTTTTAAAAAATGGGCGAATCAAGGGAACGTTTAAAGCAAAAATGACCATGATAAAGGACAAAGATGGCAAGGAGTTAGCTGATGCAGAAGAGATTAAGAAAAGATGGAAGGAGTACACAGAGGAACTCTACAGAAAGGACCTCAACACCCCTGATAATCACAATGATGAGAAGATTGAACATGAGCCAGACATCCTAGAGAGTGAAGTCAGAAAGGCCCTAAAAAGCACTGCAGACAACAAAGTCAGTGGAGATGATGGTATCCACGTTGAACTTTTCACAGCCCTAAATGATGATGGAATCAAATTATTACATTCTATATGCCAACAGATTTGGAAAAGACAACAATAGCCAAGGGATTGGAAAAGATCGGTATACGTTCCAATCCCCAAAAAGGGTAATGCCGAAAAATGTTCAAATTATCGAACAATTGCGCTCATCCCACATGCTAACAAGGTGATGCTCACGATAATACAGGATAGACTGCAGCAGCACGTGGAGAGAGAATTGCCAGAAGTGCAGGCGGGGTTCAGAAGAGGCAGGGGGACTAGAGACCACATTGCCAACATACGTTGGATCATGGAAAAAACAAAGGACTATCAGAAACAAGTCTACTTCTGTTTCATTGACTACACTAAGGCCTTTGACTGTGTGGACCACAACAAAATGTGGCAAGTAATTAAAGAGATGGGAATACCAGAACACCTTATATGCCTCATGAGAAACCTGTACATGAATCAAGAAGCAACAGTTAGGACAGAATAAGGAAGGACAGAGTGGTTTGGAATAGGAAAAGGAGTAAGACAAGGCTGCATTTTGTCACCCTGCTTATTCAACTTATACACAGAACACATAATGCGCAATGCAGGGATGGAGGAATCACAATTTGGGATCAAAATTGCTGGGAGAAACATCAACAATTTGAGATATGCAGATGATACCACCCTAATGGCAGAAAGTGAGGAGGACCTAAAGAAGCTTCTGATTAGGTTGAAAGAAGAAAGTGCAAAAGCTGGCATGAGACTCAATATAAAGAAAACCAAGATAATGGCAACAGGCCCTATCAGATAGATGGGGAAGAAGTAGAAGCAGTGACAGATTTTACTTTCCTAGGATCAAAGCTCACTGCAGATGGTGATTGCAGCCATGAAATAAAAAGGTGACTGATTCTTGGGAGACAAGCTATGAGAAACCTGGGGAGCATACTGAAAAGTAGAGACATCAAATTGCAAATAAATATTCGTATAGTCAAAGCAATGGTATTCCCTATGGCAATGTATGGTTGTGAGAGCTGGACCATTAGGAAAGCTTAGTGCAGAAGAATAGATGCCTTTGAGATGTGGTGTTGGAGAAGAGTTTTGAGAGTCCCCTGGACAGCGAGGAGATCAAATAGGTCAATATTAGAAGAAATTAAACCTGACTGCTCCTTAGAAGGTCAAATAGTAAAGATGAAGCTAAAGTACTTTGGACATCAAATGAGAAGAGAAGACTCACTTGAGAAAGCCTTGATGCTTGGAAAGGTTGAGGGCAAAAGAAGAAGAGGGCGGCGAAAAATGGGATGGCTAGATGGCATTGTGGACACAATGGGCACAGAGCTGAGCGAGTTGAGGGGGATGGAGGAGGACAGGAGTACCTGGCGGACAGTGGTCCATGGTGTCTCAAAGGGTCGGAATCGACTGTGCGACTGAACAACAACTGTATTAGGTCTCCCAGAATCCCTCAATTTCAGAAGACTGCTGGAAATATTTACTCCAAGAAAGAACCTTATTCTAGTTCCTCTTCTCCTGTCTTATCAAAGGTTGTTTTTCCTGACTAGCATTGCAGTAGCTCTCCAAACGTTTGAGCAGAAGAAGAGTCTACTTCGAGACACGATCCAAATCTTCATTAGAAATTGAGTGGAGGTACCTGCAAAGTACTGTAAAGTACCTGCTGGCCCCTTGTGACTTGCAGAGGTTGAAGCTAACTTGCTTCTTCTTTGTACATCTCTGAAGTCAATAGACCCACTTTGCAAATCCATGAAATCAAGTGAGAGGGCTTCCCCCTCATCCTCTTTCATTTCTAGTCTTCAGCTGACAATGGGTCAATGAACCAGCCTTTTCAGTTTGCTTTGGACTACAAATTTCATCATCCCCAGCCAAAGTGGTTGTGCTTGCAGGGAATGGTGGGAAATCATGTCCAATAGGAAATATAGCTTGTGCCCTCAGTTATGAGGTTTGCACAAAACAGCCTGTGTGTTGCTGCAGGGACTATGTGTAGTTTTGTTATTGACAAATTGAACAAGACGTAAATCAAGGTTAACCCCTCCCCCCCACACACACACTATAAACCCCCGAGGGAAGAAATATCTGTCTTTCAGAGCAAAAACAACCCCATTAGTGTTTGTCTTTGTACTGTTAATGAAGCTAATTGAGCTTCCTGCAAAGAAATGTACAAGGAATGGAAGGTGACTTCATTGGGACATGTTTTTGTCACTTGTCTCTTTGATGGATCCTTCCCCAAAAGAATTCTAAGAAAGGGCTGGAACTGAAAGAAGGGAGTATATATATTATGGTAATCTCATTTGTGTTGCTCGAATGAAGCACAAAATGTGCCAGCAAGCCCCAGGTCTGCCTTCTTCCTCTTTGCCTACCAAAGTTGCAGCTCTGCCTTTGGTGAACTGACAGCAAAGTTGTGGTCCTCTGGACCTAAGCCCCAGAGAACCTGATGGGTCTTCTCTTTATTAGATTTTAATTGTGTTATTTAATTAATTTATTACTGCAGTGGCTTAGTGGTTAAGACGCTGAACTTGTCGACTGGAAGGTCGACAGGTCAGCAGTTCAAGACCTGAATACTGCATGACAGAATGAGCACCTGTCTTCCGTCCCAGGTCCTGCCAACAGTAGTTTGAAAGCAAGAAATTGCAAGTAGATAAATAGGGACCACTTCGTTGGGAAGGTAAGCAGCATTCCGTGCCTATCACATATCCATAGAAATGTCTGAAGACACAGACAGTGCTGGCTCTTTAGCTATAAACAGAGATGAGCACTGAACCCTATAGTCAGATATGACTGGCTTTCGAGCAAGGGTGACCTTTCTTTTTACAATGTAGTACTTTTATACTGCCCAAATTAGTGCAGGACGCCTAATAACAGACTAAAGGAAGCAAAGTATAGGCTGAACACCACTTCTTAATGGTTAGAGTAGTATGACAGTGGAACCAACTACCTCAAGAGGTGGTGAGCGCTCCAACTTTGGAAGCATTCTGGAGAATATTGGACTGTCAGGTCTGCTTTGATTTTGACCCCTGCGTTGGACTCAATGGCCTCAAAGGCCCCTTCCAACCTCACTATTCAATGATCCTGTAGATTGAACGGTGTGGGCAAGACAGAAGAGCTTCAGCAGCAGTCTGTAGAACTTCACACTCTGGTTTATGTTTTCATTTTCCTTCTTTCCCCAACATCAGCCAGGAGAAAATCCCAGTTTGGATCATACAGTGCAGAGCAGCATTTCCCAACCTTTGGTTCTTGGATTTCAATTCCCGGAAGCCTAAGTCAGTCCATTGGCTGATCAGTGCTTTTGGTAATTGACTTAGGCTTGTGGGAATTAAAGTCCAAGAACCAAAGGTGAGAAACATTGTGCATAGTCATCTTTGATTCCTTCTTAAAAGGGCAGTGCAAAGAGCTAGCTCAGGGATTTTCAACCTGTGGCCCACAGGCTGGATGCGGCCTGCAGCACCATTTCAAGTGGCCCCTCACTGCCTCCACCACAACAGGAAGTGCCATGTGGTGGAGGAAGGGCAAAATGGCCATCTGGCCCCCAAAGCTGTCTGAGCAAAACAATCACACTTATATACCACCCCTCAGCCGTGGCAAATGGGGCAGCGATACAAATCTAATAGATAGATAGATAGATAGATAGATAGATAGATAGATAGATAGATAGATAGATAGATAGATAGATAGATAGATAGATAGATAGCACTTAGTGCACTCTCTGGGAAGTTCATAAGTTAATTAGCCTTTTGCCCCCAACATGCTGGGTCCTCGTTTTACCAACCTTGGAAGGATAGAAGAGGCTAGGTCCACCTTGTCCCCATCAAGATTGAACTCACAATATTTGAGCTGCAGTGCAGCAGTTTTAACCCCTGTACCACCAGGGCTCTATTAGGACAGGTTGCTTACCTGTAGCTGTTCTTCTTCTTTGTGGTCCCCTGTGAATCCACACAAATGGGTTTACTGCAGGTGTGCCACTTGTGTGGATTCACAGAGATCATGAAGAAGAACTGGATAGAGCATAGGATGTTTATGTTTAAACATTGTTATATTCATTAGGACACGTAAGAAGAAGTGAACATTCTTTCCAGTTTTCTGCATATGTTGTCAGGGGAGAACTTTAATGCAAAGCAATCACACTTATATAGGGCCCTATAACACTTCGTGCACTCTCTGGGTGGTTCACAATTACCATTTTGCTCCCAACATGCTAGGTACTCATTTTACTGACTTCAGAACGATAGAAGGCTGAGTCAACCTTTATTCCTGGTCAGGATCAAACTCACAACATTTTGGTTGCAGTAGAGCAGCTTTTATATGTGAAGGGCACATTCTCCATCTTCTTTTGTTTTTCTTCCCCTTTTCCCCACTTCTAAACACAACATGTGGATCCTAGATTTAACAGATGGGAACTTTGCAGGTGCCACTTGACTCTGTTAATGCTGCTGGCGACTTTGCTTTGCCCTGTGATCATCTCAGAAGTGCACAGACATCCCTGATTCAGTTCATAGTTACCCATTTGTTCAATGACAGTGCATTTCACTAGGCTGATGTTGTTGACCCAACCAGCTTCCTCTATTGCGAGCATCAGGCTGTGAGCGGCAGCAGGTGCTAAAGATGGGAGGGGTAGAATGAGCCTTCATCAGCCTCAGCTTTAATTGTCAAATTAGCATCACACTGTTAAAACGGCAAATAAATAAGAGATGACAGCGTGTGTTGCGCATGGAAGCAGGGTCTTCTGGTGCATGAAATTCATTCTGGTTTCATGTTCCTGGCTTCCCAAATATGTCATTCCTTCTGTTGTCATTGTAGGCAACAAGTGTTTTGTTCCTTAGTCAACGGTATGGTGTCTGAGGACAATTAGTCCATCTATTGCACTTTTTGGTAATCTGGGAGACACTATTCATTGAGCAGATGTCTTTTGCCAGCCTTGTTAGAGAAGGTTATAAATTAGAAAATAGAGGAAGGAGCTCAATGGACAAGGAACAAGATTAAAGGACGATATAGCTGAAGAACTCAACCTCCCCTACGTCACTTGTAGGATCCTGAATAGACTGAAGGTTGGAATTCCTAAATACAAGAATAACATTCTCAAGTGGAGGGACTACAACACGCTGTGTGGATGTGGAGAGATACAAAATCCAGCTTATTTACTGTTCTGCCAATTACTCTCAGAAACATGCACCAACGAGGACTTAAGTTTGGCCAATGACAAAGTCAAGAAGGTCACCCTTGCTCTAAAGCCAGTCGTATTCAACTCTAGGGTTCAGTGCTCATCTCTGTTTATAACCCAAGAGCCAGTGCTGTTTGCATCTGCAGATGTTTCCGTGGACATGTGGCACGCATTGCTCAGCATGGGAGTGCATGGAACACTGTTTACCTTCCCACTGAAATGGTTCCTATTTATCTACTTGCAATTTCTTGCTTTCAAACTGCTAGGTTGACAGGAGCTGGGACAGAGACAGGAGCTCACTCCATCATACAGTACCCGGGAATCGAACTCCGACCTTCCAGTCAGCAAGTTCAGCATCTTAACCACTTGAGCCATCACAGTCCCAAGAAAGTGGCTTCCACTTTGGCAGTCCAGGGTTTGATCCAGACATGAAAGAAGATGACCAGAGGTTATTTTACTCGGGGTTGCCTGGAAACAAGCCTGGGACCCTCAACATATGAATCACATGCTCTGTCCGGAAGCTGTGTATACTTGTGAGTTTATGCTATACAGTACAGTACAGTAAAACCTCATATAACACTAAAACCTGGTTCCACAAGTCTTGGTGTTATATGATTTTTAGTGTTATCTGATGCATGTTAAAATCCTATGGGATCCATAGAGATACATTGTAACCACACAGGCTTTAGCGGTTGTTATCTGAAGCATCCCATAGGATCTTAATGTTATCTGATGCAATTCTTCCCCCCAGATTCCTTAATGTTATACGATTTTAGTGTTATTCGATACTAATGTTATATGAGGTATTACTGTACTTCCCTTTTGGATCCGTAGCCAATTTGCCACTTTCCTTGTCTATCATTTCCTTTGGACAGAGGACTTCCCTAGTGAATCACTTGATCTTGATTACCACAGTGCTTTTAATCTCTGGCCAAATGCAAGATGTTGAAGTCTCATTCTAGTTTGGGAGTGTGTTTTGAGGTTAAGCAAAAGGGGATAGAAAATAATCTGCGAAAGGTTTTCTTTAAACTCAGTTTTAATCCAGCATCTGAGGTTGCGCAATGTCAGAGCTTGACAGAGATCATCAGGGAGGACATTACAGACAGACCTGTCACCACTGCGAAGCTTTTCTTCTCTTCACTGCCTGTAGCACATGCAATGGCTCAGGGAACGTGGATCAAGGCCTCAGATGTTCAATGAAGCATGCAGGGAACAACATAAAGAAGAAAAAGGCCTGTAAGGTGTCCACATGCTGGTCTACTGAGCACTTTGAAGACTTAAACTAGAATTATCTTTCTTCAAGAGGTGTCCATCTTTTTAAAACCCTGTTTGTAAGCTTTGTAATATTGTCACGAGCCGATCTGGATGGACCAGTCAGTTTTGATTTTATCAAGATGCTTCTTTCTCCAGCCTTAAGTTTATTCCATCCTGTTTTTAACATACATTTGCACTTTTAATAAGAAGACTACTATGCCTTCTTATTATTAGTAATAGGTCCATACATGTTTGTGTACAGATTTTTGTCATTGATATAATTTTGCCAAATACGTGCATTTTTTGTACACCATGTTCTCTTTTTGAATGGATTTTTGGATCTTAAATGTGTGTGTCTGCTTTTTCTTAATATACTGTACATATTATTGTCAGCATATTTTAAATTGGAAATAATAAAGGTAAAAGTAAAGGTCTCCCTTGCTCAAAAGCCAGTCGTATTTGACTCTAGGGTTCAGTGCTTATCTTTGTTTACAGCCAAAGAGCCAATGCTGTCTCCATCTGCAGATGTTTCGATGGACATGTGACAGGCATGACTAGACACTGGAGTACACAGAACACTGTTTACCTTCCCTCCAAAGTGGTACCTATTTATCTACAGTACTGGCAATTTCTTGCTTTTGAACTGCTAAGTTGGCAGGAGCTGGGACAGAGACAGGAGCTTACTCCATCGTGCAACACTCAGATCTTGAACTGCTGACCTGCTTGCTGACTTTCTGGTCATGAAGTTCAGCTTCTTAACCACTAAGCCACCGCAGGCCCTATCTCCCCTGTGTCGCTCATCATTTGGGCTCTGTTGTATCCGTTCAGTAGGAAAGAGGAGGAAGCAACTCCAGGCAGCATTCATTGAGGCCCCCCACTGTGTTCCTGTCCGGGGAAATGCAGTAAAAGAACAGAGCAGTCCACATGCTTGGATGGTCTTTGGTTCTTGTATCCTCAAGGGAGCATCTCAAGTCACAGGAAATCCAGTAAGCTGGCAGGTTTGGGTTCCCACATCATTCATGCCTCAGAGACAGGCAAGGCCTGGCCTCGGAAGAGGCAGAAATCCTGTAACCAGTCACCTTTCGGAACAGATGAAACCGGAGCGTCTTGCATGACTGGATCAATAGAGATCCCATCTTACTGTTTGCACAATTGGTCAGATTCATGTGTGATTAGCCTCATTTCCTTTGCTTCACTGAACCCTGCCTGTTAGTATAACTGGATAAAGAAGCCCTTCTTTCCCATATGCAATATGTGTAGTAACTCTTGTGTGTTGTGCTCAACAAAGTGGTTCTCTCCATTTTCTTCACAGTCCGTAAGAAGCTTGTGACTGCGGCAAAGGGGTGCCCTTCCTTCCAATGTTCAGGTGTGGCAGGCAACCCCACTCAGTCCATAATTTGGCCCTCTTTCACTTGGCTACCTTTCAAAGTCATTCCTCCTCATTGGGAGCAAAGTCAAGGATGTGCAACCACTGAGCAGGAAGCTGTTGATTCTTCTTCTTTCATATCTAGGCCAGATTTTAAACTGCCAAAATGACGTTACCTTCTTGGCTTTGTTGTTGGCCAAACTTAAATCCTCATTGCTACATGTTTCCAGTAGTAATCTACCGACCACGAAATGAGCTGGATTCTTTATCTCTCCACATTCACACAGAGTGTTGTTGTCCCCCAGGAACCTCCACTTGAGCATGTTGGTCTTACATTTAGGCACTCTGACTCTCAGCTTATTCATGTTCCTCCAAGTGATGTAGGGGAGGTTGAGTTCCTCAACCATAACCTCCTTTAATGTTGCTCCTTGTCCAGTGAACTCCTTCCTCCATTTTCTAATTTGCTTTTGCTCTTGCATACCCTCAAGAATGTTTGTTCTTGCCATGAAGTCTTCCTGGATCTGAGCCAGCAGACTTGAGGCTCATATCCATTCAGAGGGTCTCAAGGGTCATTCACTTGCTTAGTTTTCTCAGTGCCCACTGCTATTTCTCTCCTCAGGTGGAGTGATAGCAACAAGAGGATATATTTTCTCACCTACTGTACATTTTATGCATCCTGTCACTATATGCACTGTTTCATTAACAGCAATGTCAACTTGTTTCACGTGTGTGTATGTGCTCCATACTGAAGCAGCATACTCAGCTGAAGATGCCCTGAGAGCCAAAGCTGATGTACACAGCATGAATGGTTGAGTTCCTTATGTACAGTTTGTCAACTTTCTGATGATATTATTCCTCGTACTAACTTTAGCTTTGGTATTCATGGTGTAGCTGGTGGATGCTGGGCAAAGAATAGCAGCAGAAGGACTTGATCCATGAGCTAATTCCAGGGGAGCTCCCACCTAGATCCTACAGAATATGGAATTGGAGAGCCTTGGTAAAAGGATGCAATAAAAACACTAATGTTGAAGGTAAACTAAAATGAAGATGGAATGATAGCTGCATCTCTCCCCTCTCTCCCTTCTCTTCATCTTGGTGTTTTTCATATATGGAGACCTTGAAGCAACCAATATCTGTTTTTGAAGATGCTCTTGTTTATTTCTCCCAGAACCAAATTTTCAAACAGATGTTTTGGTCTACCCAGATCTGCTTTTGGTCTTCTTCCAGACTGGGCCTGTTTCAATTTGCACATCTCCTGGCTCTGTATGAATCAACCTTGTTTAGTTCCAAATTAAGGATTTGGGGAATTCAGAGTGAACATCTAATAGGAATGTTTTAAATAAATAAACCCCGAGGAGATTTCTCTTGTGCCCCTGGTAGCATATCTTCTCATGTAGCTTGGTCATTTAATATTGTTTTCCCCTTCCTTTTGTCTCTTTCTAGTTGCCCATAGCATTGAATAGCTTTGACTTGTACCTAAATCAGATTCACCTGCCCCTGGTATTCAATAGATTTGTCACAATCCAATCTTCTTTCTCTGTTTTCCTCCTCTTTCATTTTTGCATGCTTGACCTTTCTGACCAAAGGCACCAAGAACAAGTGGATATTTCCACAGACCTATTTTGCTGCTATAATGATATTTCGGAGAAAGGCCAGCCGTTGTTGCTGGCAGTCCCAAAGCTTTGGCTCAGCTGTCTGAATGATGATTTCGCTCCATTTTCTCAGTAAGGCATGCAGCAGCAGAGCTCTCATCACAGGATTGCCTGTTTGCAACCAGGACTCAGCCTGGGGTGCTCCCCCCCCGTGCCCATGCACCATGGCACCCCTCCCCCAGGTGCCAGTCCAAAGAGCTGAGCTGAACTGTGATGCTCAGAACAATCAAGCAAATGAGCAGGACTCCATGTTCCTCTGCCTGCTTGCCTATGCCAAAGATAAGATTACAAAAGCAGCTCCATTGACAGCAGAGCTGCCATGGCTTAGAGGTTGCAATTTTGCCTTGTAAGCAGGAGGTTGTTGGTTCGAATCCCCAGAAGGGAGTTGAAATTAGAAAGCGAGTGAGTATATATTTTATTACGGTTAAATGCCCTCATAACTCCCTGTCCAGCACCCTTTTAGCATAGTCAGCATGTCCCTGCTTGTTGGCAAGATAGTCCAGCTAATTTCAAGGGGTGGAGCAATGAACAGAGCATTGTTCAGGACATCAAAGCTGTGTAGGTTTGGCAGCTACCATGTCAGAGCACCCAGAATGTTTTCATGATGATGAGTATTCTGGGATGCCATCATTTTTGAAGCTGTTGCAGATCCTCAAATACTCGTTAGAAAGGGGTATTCTAAGATGGAAGCTGCTTGTCTTGCAGAGTTTTGAAAAATTCAAGGAAGTTTCCACTTGTGAAAATTGTGGTTCCATTTTTTTCCAGCTCAAAATGGAGCCCTGACTTAAGCCCTTTTGAATAATGCTTTGATGTGTGTGGAGCCCCTGTGCATTGAGAGGAACCCAGAAGCCTTGTCATCCTCCTCCTCCTTTTCTTCTTCAAGTTCCGTATCTGTTCTGGATATTGGCTATCCTCATGGTGATAGTCTTCCTGTTCTTAAATCCTTGGAACAGTTCTTCCGAGGATATGACACACCAGTCTCTCAAGTTCTTCAGCCATGAAGTCCATCTACGTCTGGGACCTCCACCTTCCCAGGGATCTTTCCTTGCAGAAAAAGTTGGAGTATTTTATACTTCATGTTGTTCCTCATGATATGGCCAAGGTATTGGAGCTTTCTTTGCTTCATGGTCTTAAACAGTTCTTGTTCTTCATCCATCTGGCGCAACACTTCTACATTAGTCACATAGTCAACCCATAATATCCTTAGCAGCAATCTATAGATCCACATTTCAAAAGCTTCAATTCTCTTTTCAGATGCTTTAGTAAATGTCCAAGTTTCAACTCTATATAGCAACACTGGGAACATGTAACATCCCACTATTAGGAGCTTTGTAGTGAGCGATAGATCTCTACTGCATAACAAATGTCACATTTTTATGAAGGTGGACCTTGCTTTTTTTATTCTTATTTTAATCTCTACCTTGGAATCCCAATTTTCATTTAACATATTCCCCAAATAGACAATTTTCTCCACTCTTTTGATTTCTTGCATTCCTGCCATTAGTTTGGTGTTTGGTTTATAAAAAGAGATTTAGTCTTCTTGGTGTTCAGATTCAAGCCACATTCTGTGCTTGAAGCTCTAACTCGATCCAACATCAACTGAAGATCTGCAAGTTTTGTGGCCAACAACACTGTGCCAGATACTGCATGATGGATTGAGTGCCTGTCTCTGTCCCAGCTCTTGGGGACATGAAAGGAGCCTCATTCAGGCACCCCCTGAGTGGTGCTTCTCACACAAAAATCCTTTCAACCGAGAATAATTTCTGACACAAAATTATTATCATCAACATAGGTAAAGGTAAAGCTCTCCCTTGCTGGATAGCCAATTGTAACCAACTCTAAGAGGCTGTGCTCATCTCTATTTACAGCCATTGTCTGGATCTTAAGACGTTTCCATGGTCATGGTGGCAGACACGCTATTACCTTTCCAATCAATATGGTACCTATTTATCTACTTACAATTTCTTGCTTTCAAACTGCTAGTTTGGGAGGAACTGGGCAGAGATGAGAGCTCACTCGTTTGCACGGTACTTAGGGCTTCTCAGAATCACACCACAGGCACTTCTGTTCTTCATCTTCTTTTCACTCTCTACCCCCCTCCACCCTCGGCTTGCCCTCCTTTCCACATCTTTATTTAATCTCTCTGCTTGGCACACTCTTTTTTCCCTTGGAATATGATTTCAAAGCTTGGGTCCAGCTGTTTAGAGGGGATTTAATGCTTCTGTGGGGACTGCAGCCAACCCATGATCCATCTGCTTGTCCGGACCAAGTCTTGTTGGCTCCACTTCAAAAATAATATGGCCTACAATAGGCCAAAAAATCTTCTTGGCTTGTGGTACTGCTGTGGAGCACATAACTCGCCGACGCGTACTGCATGCAAGATGCTCTGCTGTGTCTTGAAATTAACAGCTTCCTCTCTGGGGAGAGAAAACTTTCTATGAATAAGACTCACTCACTGGGCCAGATGGGATCGTCAAGCCCTAGTTCAAAAGGACATGTTCGGCGGAGATGGCCAGAAGCGTCTCCTAAAATAGGATATCCTATATAGAAAGCTGGAAGTGTTCCCAGTATTTAACCCTAAGAGAGAGTTAATGCCAGTTTGGGTCTTCATCTGCCAAGCATAATATCATAGTTGGTAGACTACGATATTTTAAATGTGGCTTAATCAACTGTATTTTATGTTATAAATGCCATGTCTGTAAAATGTATGTAGTTGTAAATGCATGTGTTGTTAATGTTGTTGTTTTTGTTACATGCTGTCAACTCACTTGCAAACATAGCTAGTGATCTCAAAAAACCTCAGTCAGGTAAGAGGCCCTACTCAGGTCTTGCAAACTCAAGTTTGCGGCTTCTTCTACTGAATCAATCCATCACTAATTCAGCCTTCTTCTTTTCCTGTTGCCTTCAAAATATGATTTATTAATAAGATTTATATTTAGTGAGATTAAAGGGGACCCAAATAAGGAAACAAACATGATTTGTCTTCCCATTCCTTTCTCAGTTGTCTGATAGTCAGTGCAGCTTTACCTACTATTACTGACATCTCTTTTCAATAGTAAGGTCTCCCTTGCTCGAAAGCCAGTCGTATCCAACTCTAGGCTAGGCTTCGTCCAGCCATCGCTCAGGCTGAACTAGGGGTGTGCCTTTCCCCCGACCCTAGTTCAGTAGCAGTGATCCATCGCTGGGGTGTGTGAATTGGGTAGGTGTTCTACCCAAGCCAAACCCCCCCCCCCACACACACACAATTGGCTTGGATAACACTAAAGGATCTTATCCAGAATCGTTATCCGATGCAAGGTTTTTCCAAAAATCTTGCATCGTTATCCGATTCTAGCGTTATCTGGTCCAATCGTTATCTGGTGTTTTACTGTATTATAATTCCTTTCTCAGGTACTGCATGTTTGTGAAATGTTCAGGTCTGGACTTGGATTTGGGGGTTTCCATTCACAGACTTCTGCCTGGGGAATTCTTGGAAAATTCTGGATAAGCTACATGGCTCACCTGAGGCTCTTGTTGACCTTTGGAATGAGAGGGTGACAGTGGTCTTGGACATGATCGCACCACTATGGCCTTTCAGTCCCCGTGGACAATGACCTGCCCCTTGGTTCACAGAAGGAATGAGGAAACTCAAACGAGAGCACCGCTGGGTGAAGATTCGGAATGAGTCAGATCAAACACTGATTAGAGCTGCTATTAAAGCCTATCTAGTGGTGATGGGGGAGGTGAAACTGGGTATCACCTGTGTACTGATGGTACTTCACCTCCCTCATTGCCTCTGTCGATAATTGCCCAGCAACCCTGTTTCGGGTGACCAGGTCCCTCCTTGGGCCAGGTGGCAGGGATCCGCTGCAGCTTTTGCGGAATATGTGACAGAAAATCGCCCAGATTCACTCTGGGCTCAATCCTGGCATGGGTAATGGTGAACTGGGGTTGCCCAGGGTGCAGTATTGCCATATTATCTGGGATTGGTGTGACACAGTTGTTCCTGAGGAAGCGGACAGGCCCCTGGGATCTGCCCGTGCCACCGCCTGTGTTTTAGACCTGTGTCCCGCCAGGCTAATAAAAACTGCCAGGATGGTTACAGGCGGCTGGGTCGAAGCAATCATAAATGCATCTTTGTGGGAAGGGTTTTTTTCCAGCCTTGTTAAAACATGCTTTGGTTTGCCCCCTCCTAAAAAAGCTTTCGCTTAACCCTACAGTAGCATCTAATTACAGTCCTGTATCCAACCTACCCTTTTTGGGTAAGGTTTTGGAGAAAGTGGTGGCAGGGCAGTTACAGGAGATCCTGGTTGAAACGTATTATTTGGACACTTTCCAGTCAGGGTTCAGGCCCGGATATGGTACCAAGACGGCATTGGTTGCGCTTGTGGATGATCTCTGGCATGAGCAGGACAGTGGTCTTCCGATCATCCTGGCTCTTCTTGATCTCTCAGCGGCCTTTGATACTGTTGACCACGGTATCCTTCTGGGGCGGATCCAAGGATTGGGGATCTAGGGCACTGTGTGGTCCTGGTTTGTCTCTTTTCTGATGGGCCAGACCCAGTCAGTGTGGCTAGAGGGTGAGAGGTCCAGCCCAAGGCCCCTCCATTATGGGGTGCCTCAGGGCTCGGTGCTCTCGCCTCTCCTATTTATCATCTGCATGAAGCCCGTGGGTGAGACCATCTGTTCCTATGGGGTGAAGTACCATCAGTACACAGATGATATTCAGCTGTATATCTCAGCCCGTGGGAACCCTGGCAATGCAGTCAAAGTCCTATCCTGGTGTCTGGAGGCTGTGAGGATCTGGATGGGGGATAATGGGTTACAACTGAATCCTGGCAAGACTGAGTGGCTATGGGTCGGGGGTCCCGTGTTAACTAAGGAGCTACCATCTTTGGCTCTGGATGGGGCTAGTTTGCCCCAAACAGACCCAGTACACAATTTGGGGGTCTTCCTGGACTCACGACTTCTGCTTGAAGAGCAGGTGGCAGACGTGGCTAGGAGGGCTTTTGCACAGCTTCATGTAATACACCAATTGTGCCCACTCCTTGACAGGGACTCCTTGCTCATGATCACCCACGCTCTGGTCACCTCCAGATTGGGCTGCCCTTGATGACCATTGCATATCTACTTGCAATTTTTTGCTTTCAAACTGCTAGGTTGGCAGTAGCTGGGACAGAGATGGGTCTCAAACTGCTAACTTGCCAACTTTCCAGTCATCATGTTCAGCATCTTAACCACGGAGTCACCACAGTCCAGACTTTTAGAAAACACACCAAATAAGGATACTAATATTTTGACAAGGAAAAATATCTAGTGGCAATCTTTTTTAAAAACAGCAACATACCAAATGGGATGCTTTTACACATTCTCAGCACATCATTCTTTATTTGAGTAAGATGCAGCTGAAGGAAGGAAGGTTAGTTGCCAAGAATGCCTGCAGGCGCATGTTTGCTTTGATGAAAGGTGTGCACGTGTTCTGGGCATATCCTGGCCTATGCTGAGCTGCTGGGCAACAGCCAAGCAGAGAAGCAATTCGTCACGCTTTAGGTAGCCCTCTCTGTGTTCTTCCACACCTTCCTGCTGCCCTGGAGCTTCAATCTTGGAGAATTGGATGCTGTGTGTGAAGACAAACATGTCTCCCTTTGCAAAAAGCGCTTGCCACGGTGGTTTCTTCTCCTGCAAAGACCCCCAGGACTGAGCTACTGGAGGCAAGGGGTGGGAAGATTTCATCACCTGATGTACTGTACACAAGGCATGCTGTTTCCAAAGACGTGTTAGTGGAGATTAATGGGGAAGTTCTCCTGGAAGCCTGAAACGGCTGTGGCACCAGCTGCAAACATCAGTTACTGCATGCCAGCGCAGTTGTTGATTTCATGGGTAGCAGTGGATTACTAGTGGAACATGCTATGGATGTCAGCCGGACAAACCAGCTGGACAAAGGACACTCTGGATTCTGCAAACTGAAATTACCAAATCTATTGGTTTCTTTTTGAGCCATGACCATTTCCCCATGTCCTCTTCACCTTGGCCAAAGCATAAGTTACTTTTTGGTCCTGAGCCCTTTTGGCACACAAAGTTGTCATCGGCCCCAGGCTAGTGTTGATGAAGCTGCTGCCCTCCATCAAGATGGATTCAAGTGGGATTTACTCCACTTGTGGACCATTACCTTGTGGACTTCACCACCCAAAGGTTAGTCCCCAGAGTTGTCAGGTCAGTGAACTGCTGCCTGACAATTGACATTGAGTTGTGGCAGTAGGGTCTACTCTATACCATAGCAGGACAACCTGGTCAGACTCCCTTTCTAATGTATGCTTCTGCCTTTTATTGTGTATACATTTCTAAAATAATCGACCTGCATCATGAAATTTGGAGAAGTGTGACCATCACAGGAGCACCACCTTGCAATCTGTGCTTCCATTTGGGAATTGAAAAATGATATTTTGAAGATCTGGAAGTATCAGTTGGGAAAATATTTTAATGACATGTCCTAAATTTAAAACAACAAGAATCATTAAAAATAGGAATCCACTCTTCTGCAATGACTTGTTTGGGAAATCCTCATTCCATTTGAAAGGTTCCTTGATTCTCAGACCAAGCAAAAGGGAGATTAAAGTAGTTCTCATGATGAAATGCAGAGCAAGCCTGGAAAGAGTCTTTTTAACTTATTTAAAAAGGTGTTTGTGTGTCTGCTTGTGTATTTGTTTTCCCACCGGTCCAGTTTATCACATGTAAATCTCTTTGGTTGACTCTGTTTTCCATTTTAATGAGGAACAAGCACTTTCTAATAACTACCGAGATTAAATTGTGGGGGGGCCTTAAACCATTAACCTCAAGGAATTGTAACAATAAATTTAGTGAATTAACAAAGCTGTACTACAAGCTCAAAATTTGTTAAGTAAATTGTACACCTATTAGGAATCAGTTCTGTGTTCCATGATCTGTTGCTAGCACAAAGCAGAGGAGAAAAGTGAGTTCAGACAAAGAGCTGTAAAGTGTGGATCTTAAAGTAGGCTCTTACCTGGTAAAGGTAAAGGTCTTTGTTGCTCAAAAGCCAATCATATCCGACTCTAGGGTTCAGTGCTCATCTCTGTTTATAGCCAAAGAGGCAGCACTGTCTGTATCTGCAGATACAGTTTCCATAGTCATGTGGCAGCCATGACTAGAACGGGGCAAAGAATGGTGTTTACCTTGCCACTGAAGTGGTACCTATTTATCTACTTGCAATTTCTTGCTTTTGAACTGCTAGGTTGGCAGGAGCTGGGACAGAGACGGGAACTCACACCATCGTGCAGCATTCGGGTCTTGAACTGCTGACCTGCCAACCTTCCAGTCATTAAGTTCATCACCTTAACAACTAAGCCACCACAATCTTACCTGGACATGTACGCTAAACAATGGTATTTTGGTCATCCTTTGACTTCCATTCCTCAATCTGAATTGCTTTCTCTAGAACTGACTCCTCTAAAGAAGGCATTTGTTTGAAAAATCACTTTGATGGCACTATTTAAAGTCACATTCCCACTTTGGTTCTAGTTGCCCGCTCTATGCCATTGCTGTACTCATCTGGAAGAAAAGAGGTCAGCAGAGAAAAGTGATTTATTTGCTCAATACAGGACAGGAATGTGAAACTCCAGGATAAAGTGAGGGGGAAAGATCCCTCATTTCTCCTCATATGAGATTTCTTTGTATTATTTCCCCCTTTCACTTGAGAAATCTTATAAAACAGGGTCTCTCAACCTTGGGCCTCCAGTTGTTCTTGGAATTCAATTCCCAAAAGCCCAAGTCAGGACACCTGCTGATCAGGACTTCTGGGAATTGAAGTCCTAAAACACTGGTGGTGAACCTTGGCACTTCAGGTATTCTTGACTTCAATTACCAGAAACCCAAGTCACCAATTTTGCTATTCAGGGCTTCTGGGAATTGAAGTTCAAGAACCACTGGAGTGCCAAGGTTCTCATCACTGTCCTAGAACATTTGGGGCCCCAAGGTTGAAAAAACCCTCCTATAGAAATTATCTTGGCAGTTTTGTGGATGTTTTCGTTTTGGAAGTAAGGTCGATTCCTGTGTAGAATGGTGTCTTTCCTGTACAGGACTCAACAGATAGGGTGTGAAGCTACATAGCATGTGGATTTTATTTTATTTTATTTTATTTTACAAAGAGCAAGAGTCAAAAAATGAAATGGGAAATGGGTCTTGTTTTGTAGGGAGCTGGGAAATCTCATAGGTGCAGAGGAAAGGGAACCTTGACAGCAAACCTAAGCTTGACAAAGGTTAACAATTGACAATAACGAGATTTTTTTTAAAAAAACAAAACTATGCACTTGTCGTATCCCTAGTTCAAGGCCAATGGTTCCGATTGAGATGGCGTTTGAAACAAACTTTTGAATCACTCTGATTCCATAATAGTCTATTCACACTCCATTTTGTACTTAATGTCTCAGCTCTCCTTCCCTAATAATGTCAACAACATCAAAAGAGTAGACCCCCCCCCTTCCACAAGAAAATAGCTAATGAATTTTTATAATTGGTTCCAATTATGGAGCATCTGTTTTCTTTTTTCACAGTGGTTGATCATGGATTTAGTGTATGATTTCATGCCCAAGCCACTTAATGCTAATCATTGATGGGTTTTCTTACCCCAATGGACACCAGTGTGATATCACCTGTGTGATAGATAGCCCAGACCTCTATTTCTTGGGTAAGCAAAATCATCTCATTCACTCATTTGCTAGTTTACAATGGAGAGGTCAGAGTTAAGGATATGAAAGGTGAATTGGGCTCAAATGTTCCTTTTGTAGCTGTTCCCCAGTGGCTGAACAAACAAGTGAAAAATGAAGGACTTCCTGAGGCGCCAATTTGATCATTTTTTTCTACACTCTCTTGTTTGTAGTGTCCATCACGCCATTCCACATTGATTTTTGTTGTTGTTTTAAGGGTTGCTGTTTTCTCCTTTAAAGAGATTCCTTTCCTCTCTAAGAGAGTGGGGAATTTCACTGTCAGCCTCAAGAGAGGTGGGAATTTCAGAGGCAGTTGGATGTTAACTGTCTTACAAAAAGGGTGGCATCACTAGGTCACCCCCCATGGGGAGCCTGAAGGCTTCTTTCACTGCATTGGTGCTCACCTCTGCCATGGTACTTCCCTAAAGGGTGGAGCATCATGATCTTCCTTGTGCAATTTTCAAGAGCTCCAGACAGATTTCATTAAGGTTCCCCCCCCCCCGGCATAGTGGGCTAAGCAGCACCAAAGAGACCATTGTGGTCTTAGCATCTCATCAGGCACCTGGTGTAATAGAATGATACTTGCAAGTATTTGTGTGTAGAGTAGCAGTATTATAAAACCCTTGTCAGCATAAGAGGAGACAAAGAAAAGAATTAACAAAATGTACACAGTTGTTCCAAGGGATTGCAGTGGATTAGTAGTTAAGATGCTAAACCTGATGACTGAAAGGTTGGCAGGTCAGCAGTTCAAGACCCAAGTGCTATGTAACAGAGTGAGATCCCATCTCTGTCCCAGCTCCTGCCAACATAGTTTGAAAGCAAGAAATTGCAATTAGAGAAATAGGTACCACTTTGGTGAGAAGGTAAACAGCATTCCATGCACTCTGATGTCTAGTCAGACCTACCACATGTCCACAGGAACATCTGCAAATGCAGACAGCGCTGACACTTTGGCTATAAACAGAGATGAACACTAAACCTTCGAGTCGGATACGACTGGCTTTCGTGCAAGGGTGACCTTTACCTTTACACAGTAATTCCAACCATTCCAACCAGAGCTGACCATACCTTACACAATGGAGTGTTAGGGAATACATTTGCCATATCGATTAGGTACCGTATTTGCCGGCGTATAAGACGACTGGGCGTATAAGACGACCCCCAACATTTTCACTCAAAATATAGTTTTTGTTATATACTCGCTGTATAAGACGACCCCCTTTTCCACACACCTTCCACACACCAAATAAAACGTAAAAGAACATCAGATTTGATTTCAACATGTTAATTTATATTCAAATGCTTATGACATGCATCTACGATTGGTGGAACCTTTGCAATGTGTCGATGGGGAGGGAGGTAGAATGGGCTTCTTAGACTGTGCTCCCCCTCCTTCTCCTCCTCATGCTCCCCGCAGTCTGTACTCTGCACATGCCTAGGAGCCAGGTTGGAACTCTGCACATGTTCTTAGCCACCCACCAAGTAGCAGAGGCTTTGGGCAGCAAAGGGACCCAGTGGAGGTTTTCTTTGCAAATATGGAGGTGGGGTGGTGTTTTATATCCAGTATTTCTGCACATGCCTAGGAGCCAGGAAAGGAAGTAAGGAAAGATGACAGAAATCAAAGCCCCCCCCCCCAATTGTGACCAAAAAGGACTGGTGGTTTAGCAGTTAAGATACTGAACTTGATAACTGGAAGGTCAGCAGTTCAAGACCTGAATACTGATGGAGTGAGCTCCTGGCATATCTCCAAGCTCCTAGCAGTTCAAAAGAAAGAAATTTGCAAGTAGATCAATAGGTATCCCTTTGGTGGTAAAGGTAAACAGCGTTCTGTACACTCTAGTGTCTAGTCGTGCCTGCCACAGAAACATTTGCAGACACAGACAGTGCTGGCTCTTTGGATGTAAACAGATATGAGCACCAAACCCTAGAGACAGATATGACAGGCTTTTGAGCAAGGGTGACCTTTACCTTTACTTTCCACTGTCTAGTTGTGCCTGCCACATGACCACGGAAACATATATAGACAGTGCTGGTTCTTTGGCTATAAACAGAGATGAGTACCAAACCCTAAAGTCAGATACGACTGGCTTTTGAACAAGGGCAACTTTTACCTTTACTTTATGGCATCTAGTCATGCCTGCCACATGACCATGGAAACATATGCAGACAGTGCTGGCTCTTTGGCTATAAGCAGAGATGAGCACCAAAACCTACAGTCAGATACAACTGGCAAAGGAGACATCTTGACTGACCCTCCCTCAGCGACTCTCTTCTTGGCCCTTGGGAAGCTCTGGCTCAGTCCTAGCCTAAGCCCACTCCTCAGGGCTTTCTACATTACACTGGCCACCCATCTCACCCCCTGCCTCCCCCCTCCCCCAGTTTATGGCTTCAGGTGTTAATAGCCAGGATCAAACTAAAGAGCGAGAGGAGGAATATGAGGCAGCCATTAATTGCAAACCCACACACCCCAACCTGGGATAGGAAGGGGGGGAGTGGCCTTAAGATATACCGGTAATTAGCTGTTTATTGAGAGTTTGGTTGGAGAGGCTAATTGGGGGGGGGGAGAGAAAATAGGAGTTGTAGGTGGATGGATGGAGAGGGAAATCAGTAACGTTTTCTTTTTGCAAAACTTACTCTGCCTTGAGGACAGTTGAGGGAGAATCTTGGTAATAGCAAGAGATGATCTGAACAGCCAGGCCGGGGGGGGGGGGGTGAGGAATCCCTTGGTTTCATCTCCCTCGGCAGAAATTTCCCTTTCGCCTCTTGGAGGAAGGAACCAGCAGCAGCACAGCCCCTCCCCTTTGTTCCTCCTCCTTCTCTGCTGCCGAGGGGAGGGGAGGGGAGGGGGAGGAAGAGATCGCCCTTGTTCAAAGGGAATCACAAAAGGCCTCTCTCTCTCATACACACACACGCACGCGCGCACGACTGTTGCTCAGCCACGTCGGGCAGCGCCCCCTCCTCACAGCCGTGCGAGCTCTGCCTCTCTTCCCTCCCCCCTTCGCTGCTCCTGGGCGGGAGAATCAAATGCTGTCAGCAACCTTCCATTCCCCCGGCATGGAGGAGCGAAGGGGGGGGGAAGAGACACAGAGCCCGCACGGCTGTGAGGAGGGGACGCTGCCCGTGGCGGCTTTGCAACAGTCGCCGCCGCTGCCCACAAGCAAGCCCTCGGCCCCGGCGATGCTGCTCTTGGCAATGCAGGCTGGCAGAGGAGGAGGAGGAAGCGGCGGCGGCCACAGAATTAGCAGCACCAGCACCCTCCACAGCGGGGATAGGGAAAGCTCCAGCGGGAAGCCACGCAGGGCGGTGGCTGGGCAGCGGGTGCTGCTGCAGAACAGAGGGGGAAACGGGGTGGCTCCCCGCATGGCCTCTTCTCCCCCCCCTTCACTCCTCCACACATGGCCGGAGCTGCTGCCGACAGCCTTCAATTCCCTCAGCATGGAGGAGCGAAGGGGGGGAAAGATGCCATGCGGGCGGTTGCTCCGCCCCTGCTTGAAAGGCCGATCCGAAGGCATCTCAGCCGGGGACAACAAGGGCGCGATGCAGGGACGAGACCCTCCCGGACCACAAGAATAGCGACGGGAAGGTGAGTCCAACTGAAGTGTACCCGGGGTATACGACGACCCCCCACTTGGAGGCATTTTTTCCAGGGGAAAAAAGTCGCCTTATACGCCGGCAAATACGGTACTTTGTATAGGAATTGGGCAACTATTTGTGAAATTTTGGACGAAGAGGCATAAATATGCCTCCGGCTCTCATAAACGTGGAAGAAGCTACATTGACTTCTGCTTCCAGAGGTGTGGTCTGGCCCACTCAGCTGCCCAGGGAGCATGGCCAGGCCCATGGCATAAAAAGGCTGGGAACCCCTACCTTAAAGGGTTTAAAAGAAATTCCTGGCAAAGAGACTCATATTAATCAGATCAAATATGTTGGATTGAATCAAGAGATCCACTGGAGCAAAACATCTCATGTTGAAGGTTAGAGTTGTTAAAACAAATTAGAGAAAGTGCAACAGGCAAATTCTTAAATCAAGCCATATATGTGTGCAAATAAGTGTAGTTGCTTTGCTTTGCTTTGTGTAACAGCATCATTTGACAATAAAATATTCTCATCATATAGCAGTAAAGCTGTGAGGTTAACGAAGAAACAAATTTGGTTCTTTTCCTTTTGTCGCATCTCAACATGACCATGCTCATCAGCAAGGAAGGTAAAAGTCTCATGCGATTCCTCGCTTACACTTGGTTGTGAGACAAAAAAATTCTTTGCTCCCCTTTAGAGTTCCTGCAGTTGGTGTAAAATGTGCCTACTGTCTTTTTGCTTTGAGGATGCACACACAGCAAACCGAGATGGCTGGTTGATTGCTAAGAAAGACATAAGCCACCCATTTAATGCTTGAGATTATTTTAAAAATGAATAGTTTGGGGCAATGAATTTTAAGGTTTTGACCAAAGACCCAGTTTGTGCTCTAAATGGGCAACTGTGTCTAAAAAAAAATGGTAGACTTGTGCAGAATATTGTTTTTGCAAATCAGCGACACTGTCAAGAGTGACTAGGAATTCCTCACCCCTCTTTCTGGTGGGAAGAAGACTGTTGCAGCTCATTCTCTTTGTCCTCAAACACAAAGTCAAGATTCTTCTTCTTTCATGTACCGATCAAACCCTGGACTGCCAAAATGAAGTCACTTTCTTGGCTTTGTCATTGGCCAAATTTAAGTCCTCATCCGCACATGTTTCTGGCAGTAATCAGCAGACCAGTAAATGAGCCAGATTCTTTATCTCTCCACATTCACACAGCATGTTGTTGTCTGCCAGGAACCCCCGCTTGAGCATGTTGGTCTTACGTTTAGGTACCCCGACCCTCAACAAAGTCAAGATGAGCAAGGATTTATATATATTTATGAAAGAGAAGTTGCTCTTCCATGACTCAACCTTCTTGTCCCACAGCCAGGCTTATGGAGAAGTTGCTTACAGACATGGCCAGACAGCTGGAGGCAGCTTGTAGAGAGACAAGGAGATGGTTTACATTTCAAGCTCCCATTTCCATGTACATCAGGATCCAAGTACAGTAGTATCATTGCTAAGGAAACTTAAATGCACTCTTCCGGACCTGGCAAGGCTTTGAATCTAAGGTTGTTTCAGTAAATATTGGCTTCAATTTCACAAACTCACTTGAAGCTGAATCTACAGGATGATTAAACAGTGGATTTACCATATGGATTCACAAGTTTCTTGTGTTAGTAGGCTCTTGATGATGACCTCTCAAAAGGGCTTGAAATGTACAGCATAAGGCTATGATGGCAAACCTTGGCACTTCAGGTGTTCTTGGAATTCAATTCCCAGAAGCCCAAGTCTCTGTGAATCCACACAAATGAGTTTATTGTACGCACAATAAGCTCATTTGTGTGGAGTCACAGAGACATGGGCTTCTGGGAACTAAAGTCCAAGAATACCTGGAGTGCCAAGTTTTTCCATCACTGGTATAAGGCCTTTTCTAGGTCTGTTTGGCATCTGCAAACATTGGAGCAGGGCTCTTTTGGGACCTATTTAAGAGAAAGGATGGACACCTTGAGATCCAGAGGTTGTACATGTTCCTGCTCCTGAAATCTGAACTTTTGGCTTTACAAAGAGGATTCAGAGGCGGTGCAGGATGAAAACATGACATGTTTTGGGGCCCAAAACATATCTCTAGTTATTCCCAGTTTTGAAAAAAAGGGACGTTTTTTAGGTGACCTGTGCAGCCAACCAGCAGATCCTTGGCCCAGAAAAATGGCTTCTAGCCCTGCCAAAATTACTAGGTCACTGGTGGACTTCCATTCCCAGAAGCCCAAGTCAGTCCATTGGCTGATCAGTGCTTTGGGGAATTGACTGAGGAGGCTTCTGGGAATCGAAGCCCAAAATCTAAAGGTTGGTAAACACTGCTCTATGGGGCTGCAGTGGCTTAGTGTTTAAGATACAGTACTGAGCTTGTTTGGAAGGTCGGCAGGTCAGTCGTTTGAGACCCAAGTCTTGTGTGACAAAGTGAGCTCCTATTCTCTGTCCTAGCTCCTGCCAACCTAGCAGTTCGGAAGTCAGGAATTGCAAGTAGATAATTAGGTACCACTTTGGCAGGAAAAGTAACTGTGTTTCATGTGCTCTGGTGCCTAGTCATGCTTGCCACATGACCATGGAAATGTCTGCAGATGATGCAGACAGTGCTGTTTCTTTGGCTGTATCCAGAAATGATCGTCTCCTCCTAGATTTGGACACAACTGGCTTTTCAGCAGGAGAGACCTTTGCCTTTATCTATATCATTCTCTGAAATTTCAGATAAGCCGATATGCCAAGTAACAAGAAATAGATCCCTGTCCACTGACCGGTTTGTGTGAATCTGCCACTTCAGGATACTGAATTTAGATTGCTGCTTTTAAAGTGGTCGTTTCATTGACTATGTCCTGAGTCTGCTGTGCCTGGATCTCCTCCAAAAACATCCAAAGATGGAAGATGAAAGCCATCCCTTTTGGTTTTGCTTCATTGAAAGGGGGGGGTTTGCTCCCTGGCTTTTTCTCAGAATATGTTTGCGCTCTAATGCATGTTGACACTGCAAATACAGATTTTTGTACAAACAGCTAGCAGAGAGCAGCTTTGAAAATCCCTCGCAGGAGATGGGCCATGTAAAGCACAGATGATGAAGAAGAGGGGAGGACCCACAGCCCTGGTGTGCTATACGAAAAATCCCCATTCCTTGGGAACAACTGCCTAGGGAACCAGCAATGATAGCAGCTGATAAACGCCAGTGGGGAATTCATTGCAGACAAAGTGGGGACTCTAGATTGCACAATGGGGTCAGGTTTGGCTCAGGGTAGAGATATACAATACCATATTACAGGCTGAGCCATGACAGATCCTGTGGACTAATAGTAAGCAGGTAGGAGATTTAACTGAGTTTGGAAAATGTTATTTTTTTGGAACAAAGTTGCCTTTTTTGATTAAAATATTTTGGGGACTTATCATCCCAAAAAGTAACTTTTAGAAAGGCACTGTTTAAATGTAAATATAGAGGTCGTAAAGCAGTTCAGTGCCCCCCCCCCCAATTCCCCAGGCCAGGCCCTGGGGGTGGGGAAGGGTAAGAGACTTTTTGGAAGACAACAACTCCCAGCATCCCCTGAGCTCTCAAGCAAGGACTTCGTCCTGGAGTTTGGGGAGCCATGCACTTTCTTTAGACTAGTAAAGGTCTCCCTTGCTCTAAAGCCAGTCATGTCCAACTCTAGGGTTCAGTACTCATCTCCACTTACAGCCCAAGAGCCGGCGCTGCCTGAGTCTGCATCTGTTTCCATGGTCATGTAGCAGGCATGACTAATTGCCAGAGTGCACAGAACACTGTTACCTTTTCCACCAAAGCAGTACCTATTTATCTACTTGCAATGTCTTGCTTTCAAACTTGTAGGTTGGCAGGAGCTGGGGCAGATAATGGGTGCATCATGCAGCACTTGGGTCTTAAACTGCTGACCTTCCAACCTTCTGGTCATCAAGCTCAGCACTTTTAACCACTAAGCCACCATGGCCCCTCCTAGGTGTAGAATCCCTTTAGTAACTCCAAGTTGCTTTTGTGGAGAAGATAATTGAATGCTCACTCTTCACATCCTTCTTCTAGTGCCGTATCCATTCCAGATATTGACTATCATCACAGTAATGGCCTTCTTGTTCTTAACTTCTCGCAACAGTTCTTCCAACGACATTCCACACCAGTTTCTCAGGTTCTTCAACCATGAAGTCCATCTACATGCAGGACCAAATCTTCTTAGGGCTCTTTCCTTGCAGAGTGAGTTGGAGGATTCTGTACTTTATGTTGTTCCTCATGATATGGCCCAGGTATTGGAGCTTTCTTTGCTTAATGGTCTTAAACAGTTCTTGCTCTTTATCCATCTATCCATCCGGCACAACACTTCTACATTAGTTACATGGTCAACCCATGATATCCTTAGCAGCCACCTGTAGATCCACATTTCAAAAGCTTTGATTCTCTTTTCAGATGCTTTAGTCAATGTCCAAGCTTCGACTCCATACAGCAACACTGGGAATATGTAATCTCTCACTATATGGATCTTTTTAGCAGGAGTTCGATGTCTACTGCATAACAAATGTTGCATTTTTATGAAGGTGGATCTTGCTTTTCCTATTCATATTTTAATATATACCTCGGGATCCCAATTTTCATTTAACATACTCTCCAAATAGACAATTTTATCCACTCTTTTGATTTTCACATCCACTACATGATTCTTCTTTCCTTGCATCTTGAATAGAAATTCAGCTCTTCAGTTACTTTGCTTTCACTGTTGAGAACTAATAATTTCAAATATTTTCTCTCTGCTGCGTGAGATTACCAATGCTTTTGAACATTTTCCACATTTGGCAGCTTTAACCCACAAAGCATTTAACGTGTGTATTTTTATTGTGCAAAAGCCTTACATTTTGTGTAAAAAAGAAAGTACAATCCTTGCATTGTAGGGAAGTAAATAAATCTCGCAGAGGTTAACAGCTTTTCCTTGGGGTATTTCAATGTGAATGGAGATCCCTTTCTTGTTATGGAGATTTGCAAATATTCATTGTATCATTGGGTCTTCAGTTTATTTCCACTCATTCTCTTGTTCTCTCTGGTTTGTTGTTTAGCCCTCCTTTTTTTAGCACTGTCAATAGGCTCTATCCCGGGGGCCCAAACTATGGTGTGTGAGCCAGATCTGGCCCACAGTGCCAAATCATCCAGTACACTATGTCCTTGCCACTCTTGGAAGCAGTAGTAAAACAGGCCCGCCCATGCACAAAATGGTGCTGTAAATGCATCAGTAGCTGTCGTAAATATGGGTGCATTTACGGCAGTGTTTTGCACTGCCGGTGGGAGGAACCACATGACCTGCCTGCTAAACCACATGACCAGCCTGTGGCCCAAAAAGTTTGGCCACCCCTGCTCTACCCCTTCTTCCAGTCTCAATACATTTGGGAGATCATGTGAAATATACCCAGTGATGGCATGATGCTGGTTCCAACTGGTCCCCCAGAACCGGTAGGAACAATCCCAGAGGGTTCTCCAGGAGGGTATTCCTTTTTTTTTTTTTTTTGAGGTGTCCTGTTCCAACACCTCAAAAAAAGATTTTTTTTAAAGTTGGAGCCAAAATGGCTCCAATTTAGTGCGCATGCGCAGAAGTCTATCTGACGCATGCATGCTGCAATTTCGAATCGTGTATGCGTCAGATTCAGTTTCTGCACATGCGTGCTAGTTTTTTTCGGAGCCGGACCTTTTTGGAGTGGCTGCGGTGGCAGAGGAGGCTGTAGGAGGAGTAGGTGCGCCTAGCTGGGCGGCCCAGGGCCTCCTGGCCGCAACCCTCGGTGGGCAGCCCTGGGCCTCAGCGCCCGGCAGAGGAGGAGGCCACAGGAGGCAGAGGCGGGCCTAGCCGGGCGGCCCAGGGCCTCCTGGCAGCAACCCTCAACGGGCGGCCAAGGGCCTCAGCGCCGGCATTGGCGCGCCTAGCTGGGCGGCCCAGGGCCTCCTGGCCACAACCCTCAGTGGGCGGCCCCGAGCCTCTGCGCCCGACAGAGGGGGAGGCCACAGGTGGCAGTGGTGCACCTAGCCAGGCAGCCCCGGGCCTCAGCGGCAACAACCCCTGATGGGCAGCCCTGGGCCTCAGCGTCTGGCAGAGGCCACAGGCGGCGGCCCAGAGGAAGAAGAGGCCACAGTCGGGGTGGCTCGTCAGCCCCAATGGTCCCCATTGTAAGTGAGAGGTTTGTGTTTGGGGTGGGTGGGTAGGTGGGTGGGTGTATTTTTATTTAATTTTTATTTTATTTATTTCTTTATTTTATTTATTTTATTTATTTATGGTTTTGTGTTGTGGTTGTTTGGGTGTGTGGGTGGGCTGAGGGGTGTGTGTGTGTTTTATTTTAATTTAATTTTATTTATTTATTAATTTTTTAATTTTTAAAAAATATTTTTTGCCCTGCCTACTGTACAATGTCATGACATCATGACGTTGGCTCCACCCATGATGTCATGACATTTAGCTCCGCCCCACTGTGATGACATCAGGGTGGGGTAGTAAAATTTTTGTCATCCCATTACTGAATATACCCCCTTCTTGAGTCCACTTGGTTTTTATACGGCTTTGCAGACTTATAAATGGCCACAAATAGCAACTTTTCATCAACCAACAAATATCTTCTCAATGCTGTTGACATATACTCAGAATTTAGCAAGTTGCTGTTTTTAAAAAGTAAGGAATTACAATTATATTTCCAAGGCTATCCAGGTAATTTATTATAGTCAGCGCCCTCTTCTAAAATTTGAATAGGAAAATACTGTAATTAGTAAAGGTAGAGGTCTACCTTGCTTGGAAGCCAGTTGTGTCAAACTCTAGGGGGCAGTGCTCATCTCTGTTTATAGCCAAAGTGCCAGTGCTGTCCACATCTGTAGACCTTCCCGTGGTCATGTGGCAGGCATGACTAGACATCGGAGGACATGGAATGCTGTTACCTTTCCTGCCAAAGCAGTACCTCTTTATCTACTTGCAATTCCTTGCTTTTGAACTGCTAGGTTGTCAGGAGCTGGGACAGAGACAGGAGCTCACTCCATCATGCAGGACTCGGGTCTCAAACTACTGATCTGCCAATCTTCCGGTTGTCAAACTCAGCATCATAACACCTAAGCCATCTCTGCCCTCCCCCCCCCCCATAATTACTTATATCTAAAGTAATTAGTTATATGTGCTGTAAGTTATAACTTTTTTTAATAGGAGAAAGGGATTGATTAAATGTACCTTGCTATTAGGAAGTAGTTACTTCCAGGCTTTTTTTCTACAAGACTGTCGTCTTGCCTGTTATGCTTTGCGAGGAGGTATGTATTCTCCTCAGTCAGCATCTAAGTATGGGAACACACAAGCACTGAAGGGAACACACTGGCCCCACATGCTGGCGTTTCATGCTTGCTTTTAACATGTTGCAGCAACACTTTACAGAGGAAAAGGGAGCACTATCTATCTTGGTAGCATCTCTGCATGACTGAGATGCCTAGATTTTCAGGTTGTGGGTCATTATTTGGACCTTTATATATAGAGGGTATCTTTTAGGTGCCCAAGGGACCACATGGTTAAGCGTGGATTACATACACAATTCTTCTTCCCTCTTCTTCTTCTTCTTCTTGGTCTTCCTCCTCCTTCCTCTTCCCTTCCTTCCACCTCCTTCTCCTCCTCTTCATCTTCTTCCTCCTCCTCCTGAGATACAAGGTTCTTGCTTTGACACTTCTAGTGGCCTCCACCAACAATATTTGCTGCCCAAAATTTAATCCTCATTGGTACATGTTTCCAATAGTAATTGGCAGACCAGTAAATGAGCCAGATTTATAGACAATGCTGCCTCCCATTCATTAGATGGCTATGGTCACACGTTGAAAGGACTGGTGATGGAACAGAGACTAGCATTCTCCCTTTAAAACACGTAGGCTACTCACATTTCGATAATAATAGAACTGTGATGAGGGCTGGAAGCATTTGTTTGGATCCTACCCATAAAGATCAAATAACCCCTTCTGTTTCTCTCTTCCCCACATCTGTGGCAAATCTCTCGATCCCTGCAAACTTTTATTTTTTGCTTCCTAGGCTACTATTCTCTAAAATTCCTGTAATTCCTTTCTTGATCTGAGGAATAGGAGCAATTTATGAAGTGGAAAGGAAAAGGAGAGAGAGAATGAGAGAGGAATTCACTATCCCAAAGTCCTCCAGAGCTCTCCGGGACAGGGGGTAATTCCAGGCAGAATTGCAATAAATAAAGAACAGCTTTAAACTTACAGAAACTAAATGAATTAAATATGGCCATGCCACTAGGCTTCAAAAGTAGGCAAGAAGAGGCAGAAGGTCTACTTATTTGGGTAGAATGTGATCATGAAGATGGCCTACTGGGAATGACTCTGGTAAAATGAGAATCCAGAATTCAAATCATGAAACAGTCAGTGTTCAGGATGGTAACAACTTCTTTCATATCCAGGTCAGGCTTTAAACTGTGAAAATGAAGCTTCCGCCTTCTTGCCTTTGTCTTTGGCCAAACTTAAGTCCTTGTCGGCAGGGCCGGATTTTCCTATAGGCTAACTAGGCTTCAGCTTAGGGCCTCAAGATCAAGAGGGGCCTATCAAGATCGGTTCAAGTGGGATTTAATCCATTTGAGGACCATCCCATTCCTTCCCTGTGGACTTCAGCCCCCAAGGCCGCCTATATATTGATATATATCACAGTAATGATGTATTTTATTATCTCTCATGTAATTTACAAACTTAAAAATGGGAGGTGAAAGGGCCACGTAAGTGGAATAGCCTAGGGCCTCTTGTCATGTAAATCCGGCCCTGCTTGTCAGCACATGTTTCTGGTAGCAATCAGCAGACCAGCAAATGACCTGGATTCTGTATTTCTCCACATCCACATACCCTTCTCTTGTCTGCCAGGAACTCCCACTTGAGCATGTTGGTCTTACATTTAGGCATTCTTATTCTCACCCTACTCATTGTCCTCCAAGTGACATAGGTGAGGTTGAGTTCCTCAGCCATACCCTCCTTTAATGTTGTTCCTTGTCCTGTTTGCTCCTTCCTCCATCTTCTAATTTGGTATAGCTCTTACGTACCCTCAAGAGTTTCTTCTTGCCATAAAACTATTTCCATATCTGAGTCAGCAGACTTGAGGCTCATATCCATTCAGAGGCTGTTGAGGGTCATTTTCTTGTTTAGTTCTCTCAGCTAGGATTATAACTACCCTGTAGGATTATAACTACCCAGTAACTTTTGCAAGCTATACCAAAATGTTACTCTCTGGCTCCACAGCTAGATGCCTAACCACTGAACTATCCAGCCAGTTAATATTATGGAAATGCTGAATAGAAAAAGGGAGGCAAAAAGAAATAGTTTTACTTGCTCTGGCTTAGAGACAAAGAATTTCACAGTTTGGCTGTTCCTCTATCCTGTGCATCCCTGTTCTAAGCAAAGGCAAAAATAGCTCCCCACATAAAGAATTAAAATAGGACAGTGCAAGATTCTACGATAGCTTGACATGTTAGCTTTCTGCTTCCATGGCACTGCCTTATAGGTAAAGGTAAAGGTCTTGCTGAAAAGTCAGTCATCTCCAACTCTAGGGTTCAGTGCTCATCTCTGTTTATAGCCAAAGAGGCAGCGCTGTCTGCATCTGCAGACATTTCCATGGACTTGTGACAGGTATGACTATACACTAGAGTGCACAGAATGTTGTTTACCTTCCCACCAAGGTGGTATCTATTTATCTCCTTGCAATTTCTTGCTTCAAACAGCTAGGTTGGCAGGGGCTGGGACAGAGACGGGAACTCACTCCATCAGGCAGCACTCAGGTGTCAACCTGCTGACCAGTGGCGGGATGTCAATTTTTTTACTACCCCACCGTGATGTCATTAGTGTGGGTGGAGCCAATGTCATGACATCATGACATTGTGGGCGGAGCCAAATAAAAATAATAAAAAATAATAATATAATAAAATAAAAATAAACACACACAGACACACTCCTCAACCCACCCACCCACCCACCCACAACACAAGGACAGCAAGGAGGACAGCAAGGAGGACAGTAAGGAGGCCATGTATACGCGCCAAGCACTGTAGACATGCATGCACACCAAGTGCTTGGTGCACATGCGCAGTGGGGGAACCAGTGAAAAGGTAAGCCCCAAAGGTGGTTCCCCCCAAATGCTGCTACCGGTTCTCCAGGACACTGGGAAAAGTTACTTCCGGTTCTGGCGAACTGGTGAGAACCTGTTACATCCCATCACTGCTGCTGACCTACCCATCTTCCAGTCATGAAGTTCAGTGTCTTAACCACTAAGTCACCACAGTCCCGTACTGCATCATACCATTCAAGTAATGTCGTCCACCCCAGATATCAGATGGGACCTATGTTCTACCACAGTAGAACCATCCGGAGAAAAGAGTGTGTAGGGAGAATGGGTCAACAGGGGTGAAATGACATGGGATGCGAACCATCAGAAAACAGTGCTATTGGGTTTGACTGAAGTAGTATTTCTGGGCCTCTCAAGACTTGTGAAAAGAAACACATCTTGTTTTGAGAATTCGGAAATATGCCAAGCTTATGGGGCAGCTTGGAGAAATAAAATGAGTATTTAACCATATTCACACTTTCAAATGGAAACATTTGAAGTGTACACAATTGAAGAGTTAGACATTAATGCACTTTGAACAATGTGGGGGAGGTATAAATTATATTAAATGTGTAAGTCAATGCATTGGTTAAAGAAAATTCATTAAAATTGAGTACAGATTGTCTTACGCATAAAGCTCACAAAAGCTTTCAATTCAGTATGAAACAAGGAGAAGGAGAAGAAAAATGCAATGAAGATTGAGATTAAGAGATTTTGTGTACCTGCTAGCAAAGAAGCTAGACGGGTGAGCCGGAGTTTGCTAATCTGTTTGGAGGGCAAATTCTTTGCATCAAACAAACACTCTCTTCTGTTCGTTGTCAATTCGTCTCTATCCTCAGTTGTCTCGGTGGGCTTGAGATATTGTTTGGCCCATTTTGAGATCTGATTTGAAGTTTATGCCCCCTTGTCAAAAAATAAACAAGAAAGCGAAGTAAATGGGGAAGCAAGATGAACGGAACACCCAGTATAACGATTTTAGGGAAATGGGAGTTTAGGCTCATAGGGCACCCATAGAGAGCACTTGCATACAGCATATGTCTTGCAAAGAGAGTCCAACAGATTTTTTTTTGTAAGGTTCAGGATGCAACATGACTTCTTCTTGGAAGATGTGAGGTTTGCTGTGGTCTTTCTCTCAACATCTTGCAGGCTGAAAAGCAAAGGCAGAAAGAGGAGGGATGCCCTTATCCCCAAATACAGTACTGGATTTCAGAGTCAATACCAGTCACAGGTTGATTTTCACATATGGAAGTTAACAATGGTTGCTTTATCTAGATGCCGCCATCTTGTGGCAATTGAGAGTTAGTTCTTTCACATCTTTCTAAGTTCAGCTGTTGAGTTAGTTTTAGGAAGATTGTGTGTTGAGGACAGGGGCAGATGTGTAGTAGTGTTTTTTTAACAAAACAACAAAGATACTGTACCCTCATTTGCTGTGAGTTGTTTTACAGGTAAAATATCCCCATTAAAAGCTTTTGTACTTACTTCAGTAATCACTTTGTCTTCTTTTTTCCATATCTATGCCAGAATTTAAACTGCCAAAATGAAACCACGTTCTTGGCTTTGCCATTAATCAAACTTATGTCCTCATCAGTACATGTTTCTGGTAGTATCTGGAAGACCAGCAGATGCTCTGGATTCTGTTTCTCTCCATAGTCACACTGTGTGTTGTTGTCAGCCAGCAGCCCCCACTTGAGCATATTGATCATACATTTAGGGAACTCTGACCCTCAGCCTATTCAGGGTCCTCAAAGTGATGTAGGGGAGGTCTACTTCTTCAGCCATATCCTCTTTTAATGTTCCTCCTTCCTCCATCTTCTAATTTGGTTTTGCCCCTGTGTTCCTTCAAGAGTGTTTGTTCTTGCCATAAAGCTCTTCCTGGATCTGGGCCAGTGGACGTGAGGCTCATTCCTTAGTCACTGGCTGCCTAAAAAGGGGGCTCTTAAAAGCAGTGCCACTTTAAAAGATGTTTTAAACAAAATTGTTTGTTTTAATATTGCAAACCACCCTGAGTCTTCTTGAGGAGAAAAACAGGATATAAATACTTCAAATCAACCAATACACGATGACATTTTTGGATACAAGGAGTTTTCTTCTGCATAGGATGTAAAATTCAATATGCTTTAATATCATAATCCTTCCTGCTCTCTTACCAAAATTGCCACACACATTTTATATAACCCTCCCTGCCCCCTGGTTCCCTTTTTGGCTTATTCTTCAATGGCCCTTCATTCTCCAAAGTTTTGTCATTATTGTTGTCATCATTGACATGGTTGTGGCTCAACTTTTCGTAAAGCAATCAATGTATAGAATGCTGTCATAGCTATACCTGTGTGGGCGGAAGGGGCTGCTGCTGTATGACATGTTTGGACATTTCTCCTGTCTTGTGGGGAAATGTAGAAGCCTTCCTGCATGTGTGTGTGCGCCTTAGGTATCCTTTTCTTACAATCACTTGGTTTGAAGGCTTGCCAGGCAAAGAGTGTGTGTATGAATGCGTGGAGAATGTCACTCCCTAGATCCTAGCGTCGAGGAGATGCCAGGGAAAGAGTTTGTTGCAATCTGACAAGGACAGGCTCCGGAAAATGCTAAAGAAGGCAGCCACATGTCCTGGCTTCAACCTGCCGATGTCCTGGACAGCCCATAATAGGTCTGTCTGATCTCCATCTCCGCCACCTCTGTACTGCGACTGGCACTTGTTGTATTGATGCTGAACTCCTGACCTTGTGTTGTCTCGGTCGGTGACCTTATGTCAAAACCACTTTGGGTAGAGTTTCATTGATTGGGTTTCGCTCAGGTTCCCAAAGGAGCTTGATTGCTCAAGCTTGGTGAGCAACAATCTCTCTCTTTCTTTTCCCCCTTTCTCTGTCTTCAGAAATCTCTTGGCTTCAGGGACAGCGAGAGAAGGGAGCGAGGGACGCTAGGCTGAAGCATTAACCTGGAGTGTCATTTCATCAACACGTTCTTCTTTCCCCAAGCACTGCAGCCTGTCAAGAGCCTGTGATAAGGCAGTAGCTATGCTTGGATGGGCATCAGGGAAACAAAGCATTAGGTGCCACAGAGAAAGTTGCTCCGCACTACCAACACACTTTTTCTGTTGCCGGCTGAAAAAAATTCTCATTCTCAACAAATGTCGCACATTTCGCCATGATTTCTTGTTGACCCCCAATCTTCAAAATTCAGCAAACTTGGAGAGGGTTGAGAGGAGAATGTTGGTGCGTCAAGTTGGCTCAGATGTTGAGTTATTCCCTACCCCCAAATCACTGGTTGAATCTCCCCCAGACTGGCTGGTGGTGGCCTAAGACTTTTGCACAATATTGTACATATAAAGCAAAACAGTCACACTGATATACTGCCCCATAGTGGTTAGTGCTCTCGTTGGACGTTTCACAAATTAATTAACATTTTGCCCCAAAAATGCTGGGTACTCACACCCTTTTGGTTGCAGTAGAGCAATTTAACCACCACACCTCCAGGGCTCCATTCCACCTCTTAATCTCCGAGGCATTACTCTTCCTCAACAACCCAATATTAGCTTTACTTGGCTGTGACAAGAATGAGATGAACATGCATGGACAATAACGGTGTTTTCATGTTTACTCTCATTCTCTGGATAATGCAGTGGCTCTCTCCTTCCACCCCTTCCTAGACCCGCCTCTTATAATGCCTGCAGGACAGGACAGTGGGGCCTCAGGTTATGGACACGCCATGTAATGGAAAACTCAACTTACAGAAAGAAATCCATTGAAAATGATGGTTCAGCTCACGGATTTTTTTCAGAATGTTTTTTTAATGCATTCCTATGGGAAACAGCACAATCCATTCCTATGGGTGTTTTGTGGTAAGGAATTTTCACTATAAGAAAATCCCACAGAACGGATTAATTCCGTAACCTGGGGTTTTACTGTACCTCTCTTCATTAATTCCCCACACTGAAACAAATTCCCTCCCCAAATGTGGACTATATGTCCCCGAATCCCTTGGTCATCATTGCCACTGGCTATGCTGGATGTTGTGGTCCAGAAAGGGACAACAAACTTTCTGAGTTCTGTTGTTCAACAGGGTTTTGGCACAACTTTTTAGCTCCAATAGCCTGCAGTAACTAAGAGGCTTTGGATGACATTTGCCCAGGCTTACTCTCCGAGGGATTCATGTAGGGAGCAGCAGGAAGTCCAATGACCCAAAATGGAAGTGGCAGCAAATTTGCTGTGTCATGAATCAAAGGATGCTGAGGGGCAGAAGTTACATCAGGTGGTGGGAATGGGAAGCTTCTTGTACTTTTTTAAATTTTACAGTGCTTCAGGAATCGGTGACACCGACATAATGGCTCGTGTCTCAGCAGCCAAGCTGCCATGTTCTTCACTAGACATATTCTAGTTATGGAATGGTGAGGATGGGAAGAAGCAATCACCTGCAATGTCACGAAGGCTCTTGAGCTGATGGATTTGCAGGTGTTCATCTATTTTCTCATAATCAGGGCAGCACAAGTGAGAAGCTGCACACAACCTATAAAGGTTATTGGACTGCCACTTGTCAGCCGTCGCTTTTGGCTGTTTTAGCTAAGACTGAAAGGACCTCTGCACCACTGACAATGGATAGGCAACAGGTTTCCTGCCTCTGTTGCCCAATGAAAGTGGAGTTCTCCTATGCACAATATTCTTTTTGGTTTTTACGTGCCTGGAACTCCAGCGTGAGAAACTGTTTCAATTCTGGCAATGAACGTTTCCCTCCCAACCTCTGACTTCAAGCCAGATATCTAAGGTAAAGGCAAAGGTAAAGGTCACCCTTGCTCGGAAGCCAGTCATATCCAACTCTATGGTTCAGTGCTCATCTCTGTTTATAGCCAAAGAGCCGCACTGTCTGCATTTGCAGACGTTTCCATGGACATATGGCAGGCATGTCCATAACACTGGAATGCATGGAACACTGTTTTCTTTCCCACCAATGTGGTCCTTATTTGTCTACTTGCAGTTTCTTGCTTTCGAACGGCTAGGTTGGCAGGAGCTGGGACGGAGCTGGGAGCAAATTCTGTCATGCAGTACTCAGGTATCAAACTGCTGACCTGCCGCCTTCCAGTCGGTGTCTTAACCACTTGAGCCACTGTAGTGATATCTAAACCAATGAGCTATCCAGCAGCTCTTCAAATTTCAAGGGTAGCATTAACCTTTATTACCATTACAAACATGTTGTCCTATATGTTTTAGACATGAGTAGTGGGAGTAAGGGGGCCGCAATGGCTTAGTGCAGGGGTGCCCAAACTATGGCCCAGGGTCCAGGTCCGGCCCCTGATGCCAATTCATCTGGCGCACGAAGCCCTCGTCGCTCCCGGAAGCAGAAGTAAAACACACCCATATGGGTGTGTTTTGCTTCCGCTTCCAGGAGCGACGAGGGCTTCATGGGCCAGATGAATTGGCATTGGGGGCCGGATCTGGGGCCTGGGCCATAGTGACTGGCCCCCTAAACCACATGACTGGCCCACGGCCTGAAATGTTTGGGCACCCCTGGCTTAGTGGTTAAGATGCTGATCTTGACAACTGCCAAGTCAACAGATCAACAGTTTGAGACCCGAGTGCTGTGTGAAAGAGTGAGCTCCCATTGTCTGTCCCAACATCTGCCAACCTAGCAGTTCAAAAGCAAGAAATTGCAAGGAGATAAATGGATACCATTTCAACAGGAAGGGTAACAGTGTTCTGTGTGCTTCATCATCTAGTCATGACCACAGAAAGATCTGCAGACACAGACCGCACTGTTTTTTTGGGTGTAAACAGAGATGAGCACTGCCTCCTAAAGTTGGACATGACTGGCTTTCAAGCAAGGGAGACCTTTAGTGAGGGGGGAAGAGTAGGGAGAGTTGTATCTCTACTGCCCATCAGTGCTCCTTCAGTACTCCACCAGCAGTGACAATCTGTTTAGCTTCTCCTCTCTTCATTGGGCTGGGCAACTATGATGACCTCACAAGACATCACCTCTTTCTCCCTTGTGTCAACTGTTGCTCAGTCAAAGGTCCCTTTGTGTTGATGCCAGCTGTGCTACTGGAGTTCCTCACTTCCCAGAAGGTCATCATTATATTGGCAGCATGATGTCATCCGAGAATGAAGAACGTCTGGGCTGCTAGACCTATACATCAGTGGCCACAAAATTGGGATGTTTCCAGGCTGAACAACACAAGAATCTCCACTTGGTTAGCGTCATTGGCTAACAGTTCCCAGAAACATGTATGTGGATGTCAGTGGCCTATGGTCATTGAGGCTTCCTGATAGGCTGGACAAGGAAGGAAGACCCAGGTTCTGGTCTACGCTTTATTCCTGAGTATCCGAAAGGGTGTACTGACAAAACGCAGAAGTAAGACTGGAGAATGTGGATAAGAAAACAAGATGGTAGATGGGCAGTGCAAAGAAAACAAATGGAATTAAGGTTCATTGAAACATTGCTCTGGATTCTACTAGCCTGAAGGTCCAGCCTTGGGAAGGGACCATGGTGGTTTAGTGGTTAAGATGTGGAACATGAAGACTGGAATGTCAGAGTTCAAGACCCGAGTACTGCATAATGGAGCGAGCTTCCTGACTCTGCAAAGCTCCTGCCAACCTAGCAGTTCAAAAGCAAGAAGTTGCAAGGAGATAAATAGGTATTCCTTCAGTGGGAAAGGTAACAGCATTCTGCTTGCTCCAGTGTCTAGTCATGCCTGCCCCATGTCAATGGAAATGTCTGAACCCTAGAGTCAGATATGACTGGCTTTTGAGCAAGGGTGACCTTTCCCTTTCCTTTTCCCTTTCCCTTTCCCTTTCCCTTACCAGCCTTGGGGCCAAGGTAGCTTACAATGTACCCTTGACCTGCAGTATTTAATAATCTAGGCCTCCAAAAATGGCAAAGCACCAGTGCTGAATTAGAGGATGCTTCATCTACACAAACCCTGATCAACTCCAGGAAAGAACTTTAATGCAAAAATGTACAAATATATCTCATCTCAACAAACCTTGAGAACATGTGTGGAATAGGTATGCACACTGTATTTATGTCTCCTGGTTAGAGGACTGTGATTGATCCCTTTTAGCAATGAACTTTGGCTAGTCCACCATACACACTGAACTATCCATAGGCTCAGTGCAGTATAGACTGTGGAACTCACCAGTTGATGTATCCACATGGCAACATCACGTCTGGAAAACATGTTGATATTTGAAAAAGATGCCCACCCCTTGACAGGGAGTGCAATTGTTTTGTTACTGGATGCTCTCTGCAGTCTTTGCAAAATGTCTTTGTACAAAACTGATGCCTTTTCCCTTCTCGAAGCTAAGCATACACAGATAGTGAGGACAGAATAATTGACTGATGGGTCAAAAAGATCACTATCTTGCTGTCCAAAAACATAGAGTCATGGAAAAACTGAGTTAGAAGGGGTCTTTTAGGGCACTGAGTCCAACCCCCTACTCATTGCGGGAATCCAAATCAAAGCAAATATGACAGGTCAAGGTCAAGGTCTCCCTTGCTCAAAAAGCCAGTCATATCCGACTCTAGGGTTCAGTGTTCAAATCTGTTTATTGACAAAGAGCCAGCACTGTCTGCATTTGTAGATGTTTCTGTGGACACATGACAGGCATGGCTTAACACCAGAGTACATGGAATGCTGTTTACCTTCCCACCAAAGTGCTATCTATTTATCTACAGTACTGTACTTACAATTTCTTGCTTTCAAACTGCTAGGTTGGCAGGAGCTGGGAGAGAGACAGAAGCTCAGTCCGTCATGCAGCAGTTGGGTCTTGAAATGCTGACCTGCCAACTTTCCAGTCATCAAGTTCAGCTGCTTAATCACTAAGCCACCACAATCCCAAATATGACAGAGAGTTGTCCAATTTTCTCTTGAATGCTTCCAGTGTTGGATCTCTCACCATCTCTCGAGGCAGTTGGTTCCATTGTTGTACTTCTCTAACAGTTAAGATGTTCTCCCTGATATTCCGCCTATATCTGGCTTCCATTAATTTGTGCCCATTATTACTCATCCTTCACTCTGGGATGATCAAGAACAGATCATTCCCAAACAAATAAAGACATAAGTAAGTAATCGGATGCTTTGCAGTTTTAGAAGTCAGTGCAAAAAAAGTGGCAACTCCCCCAGTGCCTATACCAACTGCCAGGGGAAGAAGAAGCCAGGGCAGGATGAGGACCTTGCTGCCCCTACCCCTGTGTCCATCCCAACATATTGTATTGTAATGTAATGTATTGTCTGTAAGCCGCCCTGAGTCGCCATGGCGAGTGGGCGGCAATATAAATTTGAACTAATAAATAATAATAAACTTTTTAATGGAACTAGGCAGGAAAATTATTTACATTCCTATCTGCTCTTCTGTGTTCTTGTGTATTTGCCCCTCTCTTTCACACACACACACTCTCTTTCTTTCTCACATCTCCCCATCTCAGTAAATTTTCCCCATTCATTACAATAATGGTCATGTGTGTGTGAAAACCTCAAGAGCTTCCAGTCCAATTTAAAAATTCCCCTCCAAGGGCACATCCCATGCCTTCCAAGAAGAACAGGCTGCTGGTGTCGAACACCTCACCTCCGCTAATGGACGCCCTGGCAAGGCTTCATGCCTGCTGAATATTTGCTCTTGGCAGGCTGTTACCTTGAAAAATTAGCTCTCCCAAGCTTGCCTCTTGTTGCTACGAACTAACGCTTCCCATTGATTAGCGCGTGGCTTGTAAGTGTCTAATTTATCAATCAGCCCACGCAGTGGGAGTGCATGTAAACCAAGATTTCAAAAATTATGTCATCTGTCAATTGACTGGGGAATGTTAACGTTGTCTGGGCTTGGTGCCGCAGGGCCTCATTCAGAGTGGGAAGAAAAGTGGAAGAGGGATTCAGTTGGCTTCCCATGTGGCTGGCAAGGCCAGGCCATTATTGGCCATTAGAAGACGGGCTTGTGGGTCTAGCGTGGTGAAACACAGTTTCTCAGGTGACTTTCCAGAGAGTGTCTCACCCACATGATGATCATGGGGTTTCCCCTGACACCCAAGTATTTTTATTGAACTTTGGAAGCTTTTACAGGTCTAGAACTAAGCTTGCAGAAATTACCGTATTTGCTGGCCTATAAGACCCACTTCCCCCCTTAAAATACATTTGATTTGACTTGTATACTGGAAGAATGGAGTGTGTCTTATACTGTATATCATAGCCTACGGTGGGCTATTTTGGTAATAGCGGGGGTGCATCTTATATTTCAATGTGTCTTATACGCTGGCAAACATGGTACATTTTTGAAAACGTACATCTAGAACCAATCCTCTTGCATTGTTCTCCTGGCTTGGGATTATGAATGTTGTAGTCCAGAAAGCAACTGATCTAACTTCCAGCTCAGACTGAGGTGAAAATGTGGTCATAGATGCCAACGTTTCTTCCCTCTTCTTCTTCATCTTCCTCGCCTTCTTCATCTTTTTCCTCTGCTGTGTCTGAATCTGAATATTGGTGATCATTATGGCAATCAGCTGTGAAGATTGTCCTGTGAATATAATGTTGTGGCCTTTTTATTATCTTCTTCTTCTTCTTCTTCTTCTTCTTCTTCTTCTTCTTCTTCTTCTTCTTCTTCTTCTTCTTCTTCTTCTTCTTCTTCTTCTTCTTCTCCTCCTCCTCCTCCTCCTCCTCCTCCTCCTCCTCCTCCTCCTCCTCCTCCTCCTCCTCCTCCTCCTCCTCCTCCTCCTCCTCATTCTTGTGTCAAAGGCGATACAAGGTTTTTGCCTTGGCACTTCTAGCAGCCTCCGCCGACATTATTTGCTCTTCTTGTAATAAACTTCATTGTTTGGCATTTTTAAAAGGGGTTTGGTTGTCTGAAGAAAAATACTGTACTAGGTGAAACTTCATTTCCCAAATTTCCCCAGAAAACATGACATGACAGGGCATGATGGATAAACAGTGGCAGCTCTTTCTCCCTGGAATTCACCCTTTGAGTTTTGAGCTGTTTGCTGATTCTCATCCTTGCCGTTGTCTAGATCAACATTTCCCAACCTTTGGTTTTTGACTTCAATTCCCAGAAGCCTAAGTCAGCTCCCCCAAAGCACTGATCAGCCAATGTAATGACTGAGGCTTTTGGGAATTGAAGTCCACCAGTGTTCCACGGAACATAGTTTGGGAAATCCTGGTCTAGACTTTGCAAAAGCTACATTTTGGATGATAATTCATCAGCTCTTCTATACAGTACTATATAGCCATTCTGATGACCTTGTTGGTAGAGGGATCCTGGAGTCCAAGTCAACCTTTCCAAGATCTTCTGGTCCAAGATCTTCTGCTGTGGTACCTCTCACCTGCTACTCAAAACCAGCCCACTGGAAGGAATATGAAAGGGGGGGGGGGGTAAAAGTCATTCCCTTCTTAAAATGGGCTCTAGACCTGGACAGAACCACATAGAAGGAAATTGTGCCTCCCTTCTCTCCTTATCAGTGGGGTTTATTTATTGAAGAAAGGGTGAATGAAGCTTGGAGTGCCCCAAATAGCAGCAATTGCCTTGTAAAGCATTACTTTTTGTTGTGAGGTCTTTTATGGTGATCTTTCCAACTGTTTTAGCTGTATGGCCTTCTTAAAAGAGACAAATATGCTCACTGACCCAGTCTGTCCAAAACCAAATTACAAAAATAAAATCCCAAATTGGAAATTTAGCCTTTCCCCCTCTCAATGCTGTTTACTTCTACCTATGATGATATGCAGGTGGTTGGGGGTTTTTTTTGTATAATTTTCAGAATCCTCAAAACATGTAAAATATTGTGATTCTATCTTGTTATAATGTGATCCAATATTGATGCTACGTTGTTCAAATAATATAGTCATTTTGGAATAAGAGTGGAGCATTACATTTCAGACTCTTTCTGTAATTTGATTGTGTATTCATTTGAGATTCCCTAGCTGGGTTGTATGTTTACTCCAGCGCTTCCCAAAAAGCAATAAGATAAAAACAACCATTTGCCGTCCAGTAGCCCCAGAAGTACTATATTGATGTTGTTGTTAAGAAGAAGAAATGTGCATATAAAAGCATCTCATGAAGAAAAGGCATTAAAATGAATCAATGGAAATGGATGAGTTCTTAAAAGGACTGCAGACTCCCATCTATTGCACTCCAAATACATAGTGGACTACATCTGAGATAATGCATCCAGTACTGGTTCCCAAAACTTAAAATCATATTGTAGAGCTGGAAAAGACCAAATAAAATGACCAAGAGACTAGAGAAACTCTCCTGTGTGGATCTGTGTGGGGCTGTATCTTAGGAAAAAAGACAACTAATAGGAGCCATTAGGAAGGTATAAAATTATGCACCGTATGTAGAATTATGTGCAGTGTTCCATAACACTAGAAACCAAAGAGGGTTTCTATTAGAGAGAAATAGCAGAGACTACAGAAAGGAAGTGGTTTTTAAATTTAAAAGGTGCAAAGTAGTATACAACCCTGACTGCTCATTAGAAGGCCAAATAGTAAAGATGAGGCTAAAGTACTTTGGACATCAAATGAGAAGAGAGGATTCACTTGAGAAAGCCTTGATACTGGGAAAGATGGAGGGCAAAAGAAGAAGGGGGCGGCCAAAAATGAGATGGCTAGATGGTATTGTAGACACAATGGGCACAGAACTGAGTGAGTTGAGGAGGATGGTGGAGGACAGAAGTGCCACCTCCGCCACATGTCCGGGCACACTCCACCAGGACTTTGGTGTCTTCTACTGCCTTCCTGGAAGGCATCCCAATGGAGGGACATCTGTAAGGCTGCTACCTGGTCCAGGTCCTCCACCTTCATCACCCACTACTGGGTTGACACCAGGTCTGCTGCTGACATCAGACGCGGCAGAGCCATCCTAACGGCTGGTCTCCGAGCCTCTTCGTTGATGACTGCCCATCCCTGATCCACTTCGCTCTCCTGCATCTCATGACGCCGGCTGCCCACCTTCCAAGTAAGTGAGCTTGCTAGTCACCCATTAGTGTGCATCCCCAAACAACACGAAGGAGAAAGACAGGTTTCACTTACCAGTAACTGTCGTTCTCCGAGTATGTTGTTTGGGGATTCACACGACCCAACCCGACCTCCCCTCAATGCTGCCGGCCTGAGATGGCTCTATGCCTCGCGGGCAGCTCTAGTATTGAACTAAGGGAAAAGCGTGGTTGGGGATGGTGGGCAGTCCTAACTTCAAATCTTTATCCAATCAGCTTTTCAGCTCCGCTCAGGCTCAGCGCAGGCGCAGAACCCTGCAATGGGCACAGAGCTGACTGTGCGACTGAACAACAACAAAGTATACAAAACAATCTTTTCCTACCTCCTTCTTGCCCAACATCTCTTGAATTGTTGAATGATCATTGTTCCAAATACTGTATGTAGAGAAACTACATACAGAGCATATGCTAGGTGTAAACGAGAGCTAGCCCAGTCCCTATGCCATGGTGGCACAGCGGTTAAACTGCTATACTGAAACCGCAACTGCTGATGCTGTGAGTTCAGTCCTGACAGTTCTCCATGTTGACTCAGCCTTCCATTCTTCTGAGGTCAATAAAATGAGTCCTCAGCATGTTGGGGGCAAATGCTAATTACCTTGTAAGCCACCCAAAGAGTGTACTAAGTGCTATGGGGTGGTAGCATTATTAATATTAAATACTGTACTAATTTAATTACTCCCTGAGTTCTGAGCAGAAATGCTCCTCTTTAAATATATTTTAAGTGACCTCATTTTAACTTCTGGTTCTCTCTGTACTATGCTGAAAAAGTTTGCAATTTGAGAAGGCTTGGTCCGGTGCCCTGAGACTATTGGCAGTGTGTGTGTGTGTGTGTGTGTGTGTGTGTGTGTGTGTGTGTGTGTGTGTGTGTGTGTGTGTGTGTGTGTGTGTGTGTGTGTGTGTGTGTGTGTGTGTGTGTGTGTGTGTGAGATTTTTAAATTTTTAAATATTAAAATAGAAAAAGTGAGAGCCTTGTTGAGGAGGAGGGGGCTTGAGCAGTCTAACTAGGCAGTGTTGCCCATCACTTGTCAATTATATTAGACCAGGACTAAAACTCACCAAAGTGTCCACCATCAGATCCCTTGGGAAAAGGTGACAGCAGAGGGCAGACGTCATGGTCTGCCTAGCCAGCATGTGATGTGATATTCTAATGGCTAAAAAAACCACATACAAATGGACTTGATTTCTCAAGTCCATTTGCATGTGTGGAATGTCATCACAGAGCTATCTACCAATGCTCTGACTCCTCGCTGAATAACCAAGGTAAAATAGAAAAAAAATAAACAAAAAACCATCACAACAACAACAACAAAATCAGTCAGAAATCTTAAAAAAAGTTACATATAACCACTATTTACACCCACCACCACCACCACAATTGAGACTTCTGAAAATTCTCGATAAACTATTCTCAATATCCTTACATTTTTTATATATTCATCCCCTTTTTCCAAAAAGATAATACTGTATAGCTTACTCTGGCTTTATTCCTATCCTTTCCCCTAATACATAATGTAAAAATTATCCCCATAATATCTGTAAAATCAGTTTTTTAAAAAAATCTAACCTCTAACTCACATCTTAATTTATCATTTATAGCTATATTCCATATCTCCTTATACCAATCATCCAGTTTAAATTCCCAATCTACTTTCCATTTTTAAAAAACAATATTCAATCTCAAAGCTGTTACAGATATAACAATCATTTCTTTCTTAATCCATTCTATCTGCATGTTTCCAAAATTTATTTTATTTTATTTATTTTCTTCAACTTGCTATCCCACCCCAATCGGGTAAAAACCCAACTCTGGGTGGCTTACATAAACAATTTTAAAAATACATAGCTGAAGACCACAAATCAATATACATTACCCTATTAACAGTTAAAAATGTGAACTAATACAATATTAAAAGTTGAGCTAAAAGAAATTAAACAATTCCAAGTTATAAAATTACAAAAATTATTAAAAATCCATGAATAATGCTACTTTAGGGCAAATCTCCAACTGTATAGACAATATTCGTCCTAAATATTGTCCTACTCCAATTTAATGTATCATTTTTGCATTTATATGTTCTAAGGCATTGATGGTGAACTCAAGCTGCTCTTGGACTTCAATTCCCAGAAGCCCAAGGCTCTGTGAATCCATGCACAGTAAACCCATTTGTGTGGATTCATAGAGACTTGGGCTTCTGGGAATTGAAGTCCAAGAACAGCTGGAGTGCCAACGTTCACCATCATGGTTGTAGGGTATGGGAGGGGCTTTTATGATGACATCTTTTTCAGCCCCAGAATAAGTCTGGTGATCTCAGTATCTTGCAGTTTGACTGGAGAGCAGGGGGGTGTTTCTTGTTCTCCCTCAGGCAGAAAAGATGTCTGGGGCCAGTCTTGACTTGATCCTGCCGGCCATGGTGTGACCTTATCTGTTTCAGAAAAGCAATGACCTGTTTGAACTTGTTTCCTGTGGGAGCCCAGGGGTACTCTGTTTATCGTACCAGGAAGGATCAATTTTGCCCCTGCCCTTTCAACTGACACACGAAAGGCTTGCGTTGACCTAATTTTGCATCCTTGTTGGCTTAACAAAAGGGGTTAGTGGGTGATGCTTTCCTTGGATTACAAGCCACAGCTTTACCCAATAGCTCAAATTTGCAGGTTGTTCTTTGGGCTTCTTCTCCAGCTGTTTCCTTGCTCGGAAAAATAAAATAAGATCTGTGCCACTGAGGAGACCAGGTAGCTGCTGCAATAAGTAACCTCCCTTAGGTCTTCCATGACAGCAAACCTCGGCACTCCAGGTATTCTTGGACTTCAATTCCCAGAAGCCCAAGTCTTTGTGAAACCACATGAATGGGTTTCTATGCGTGAATTCACAGAGACTTGGGCTTCTGGGAACTGAAGTTCAAGAACAGCTGGAGTGCCAAGATTCGCCATCACTGCTCTAGGTAGGAGCTGCCTTTATTTTGTAGAATTTGCAAAGTGCTTGAAAATCACAGCACACAAGTTTATTGTCAACTGATTGGCTGTTGGAGGACAGTTGACAGATTAGAACAGGACATTAAGACTGCATGGAGTAGAAATAGGGAATGTATGGGGCATCATGAACAATGATCCCCCGCCCACCAGTCGATTGCTCCCATTGATTGCCAAGATCAATAAAGCAATGTTGTGTGGCTTAGATCAGTGGATCTGCTTGCATGCATCATGTACACAACTGCTGTGGTGTTAGATCATATGCTTACTTCACTTTGAGAATTGTAGCCTGCAGGAGCTACCTTGGGAGGCACCAGATCAAGGGTTCGCAGCCCCCGGCCCATGGGCCTAACCTGGCCTATGCATATCATTAATCTGGTCCACAGTGGCCACCTGGGCACCTCTAGACCTGCTGCTCACCACCAGAAGTCACAATATGTCACTTACCATGGCGGTGATGGTGGCAGAAATAGCAACATTTTAGTGGGCTCTTGGACAGCCTCTCCTGCTTTCCAGGGGGACAGGAGGCTTTTCGGAGCAATTTCACTCCAGTTTGGGATTTTTCGGTCACTTCTCTGCTGTGCTTTGGCAGCAAGAGTGCAACCATGGGTAACTTCCTGTGCTGGGAAGAACTTGCATCAGTGGCTGGGTTCCCAGCACAGAACCAGGAAGTTGCCCAACTTCCAGCAGCCAAAATGCAGTGGGTACATGGTAAAAAAAGCCCACATTTGAGCGAATATGCTCCAAAAAAAGGTTCCAGCTGCCCTGGGGAGCAGTGGAGGCTGTGGAAGAAGCTGGAAAGATGGTGTGATTGCCACCTTTGATGATGAAAATGTAAGTCCAGAGAGCAACCACGCCTCTGGCCCCTGGCGGGAAAAGATTGCAAATCCCTGCACTCCATCCATAAACTAGGGTGGGGACCTGTTGTCGGAAAAAACAAGGAAGCAATTTTCTGTGTAATCGTAACCCTGCAGCCACCTCAAGTTTAGGGCAGCTTAGACTGACATGCTGAGAACTGGGCCAAGCTGCAGTTTGGAGACTTCAGCACTTGGATCCGATGGCTTCTAATGAGATTTTTTTTAAAGAAGATCTGTAGAAGAGGAATGAAGTCCAGTGTTTATAGTAGGGTTGGATGGTCTTACTTAGTAAGCAGGCATGGCCCAGGATTTCTGAGGTTAAATATATTTAACTACTTTATGTAGAAATAAATCATTAGTTCATCTTGCCTAAGTTCTCCCTTGTGGAATCTTAAATGGAGAACAGTTTTTCTCCCTCTTTGCTACCAGTGTCAACACATCTTCAACATGTGAGGTGCAAACTTTGGCATGAGGAATACAGCCTCTGGCACAGAATGCATTAGGACAGAAGGGAGTTATGCAGCTATGCAGTCACACCCTTAAATTAGAAAGGACTTCTTTTTTCTTCTTGCCAGAGGCACAATAGTACAATTAACAAATATATTGGCAATTTTCACACAATATTGGGCAACATTTAGAGTTTTGGGAGGCATGAAGTTGCCTGTTCTTCTCTGGGTTTGCATAGGACTGGGGCCTGTACAAAAATTTCATTGCCTTAAGTTCACTTTCTTTCTGCAATTCTGGTCTGTAGCCTATTAATTGACTTCTAAGTAGCCCAGTTTTCCATGTAACTACAGGCTAGAATTTCCTGGTTTCCATCCATTTTAAGAATGGGTAAAGGTAAAGGTCTCCCTTGCTCAAAAGCCAGTAATGTCCGACTCCAGGTGGCATTCATCTCAGGTTACAGCCAAAAAGCCAGTGCTGTCTGTCTGCAGGCATTTCTGTGTTCATGTGGCTAGCATGACCAAATGCTGGAATGTATAGAACACTGTAACCTTCCCACCAAAGTGGCACCTATTTATCTACTTGCAATTTCTTGCTTTCCAACTGCTTGGTTGGTGAGAGCTAGGACAGATGATGGGAGCTCATTGTGTCACACAGCACTAAAACTGCTGACCTGTCAACCTTCTGGTTGTTGGCTTTAGCATCTTAACCAGTGAATCACTGTGACCCCATTATTGGGTATAAGTAGTTCTTAAAATGGGTGGAACCTCAGAGAAGTTCTTCCTTCCTTCCACACTATAGTCTGGCCTTCTCTACTATACCCTTGAGAGTCAGAGATGATCTGAACTATTCCTTTATTTTAATCCAGGAGGGGGAAGTATAATAGCTGAAGAGTGGAGGTACACAGTTTCTGGAAATGCTTTGAGTCGTTCGTGATTATTAGCTTCCATAAGTCACTAGACGTGTTGCCTGCCAGATGATTGACGTTATCAATAGAGTTGGCTTTAGGCATCCTGTAATTATTCTGCAGTTTTCATTGACTGCTATGCCTACTGCAACTATAACACTGCAGGCTGACATATTCTATGCTTGCAGAGTAGCAAAGAAGCAAAGCAGTATCTCTTAGTGTACTGTCCCCTGACTGGTTCCTCATTGTTGTTGTTCAGTCGCAGTTGATTCCAACTGGTTCCTAATAGCTTTCCAAAAATGCTGTTCCTTGTGGAGACCTTTTGCTTTGTATTTTGGCAGTGTTTCTTATAGGTCAGTGTATGATCCAAAGTAATGCCTAGGATACTTGGCTCAGTAGTACTATGAGCAAGAAGGATCTTGTAATTGTTGTAGATTACAAGTGGAATAAAAGCCAACAGTGAAATGTGGCTGTTAAAAGGACAGTGCTATTTTAGGCTGCATTAACAAAAGTATACTCTCCAAAACCCATTAGAAACTCCCTCTATTTGGCACCAGTTAGACCACATATAGAGTCCTGTGTCCAGTTCTGGATATTGCACGTTGAGAAGGATGGCAACAAATTGGAACAAGTTCAGAGAAGAGCAACAAGGATGATCAGGGAACTGGTACCCAAGTCTTATGAAGAAACACTGAACGGCATGTTTAGTCTTGAGAAAAGGAGACTGAGGGGGGGATATGGTAACACTTTTCAAGTACTTGAAATATAGTCATAAAAAGGAAGGGAAGCAGTGGTGGGCAGCAACAGGTTCAAAAACCCCTGGGAGGGGGGGTTAGGAAAATTGGGTGACCTCTGGTCAGGGGGGTGGCGAAATTGGGTGGCCTTTTGGCAGGTGGGGGGTAGCAAAATTGGGTGACCAATCCCACCTCCCTGCCCTGCCCCGTTAGGTTTTGTCTCTGCAAGTGGTTCAAGGTCTCCCTTGCTCAAAAGCCAGTCATATCTGACTCTAGGATGCAGTGATCATCATTTACAGCCAAAGAGCCAGTGCTGCCTGTGTTTGCAGATGTATACATGGCCATATGGCAGGCATGAGTAAATCGCCCACGACGTAGGCTCCGCCCATGACATAGGCTCCGCCCATGATGTAGGCTCCTCCCACGACATAGGCTCTGCCAATGATGTAGGCTCCACCCACGGTGTGGTAGCAAAATGTTTTGCTGCCCACCACTGAAGGGGAGGATCAGTTCTTCATCGTTCCAGAGTGCTGGATGCATAATAACAGGCTGAAGGTACATGAAGCCAGATATAGACTGAATATCAAGAACAACCTTTTAACTGTTAGAGCAGTACGACAATGGAACCCATGAACTCAGGAGGTGGTGAGCGCTCCAAAACTGGAAGCATTCAAGAGCAAATTGGACAACTCTGTCATATCTGCTTTGATTTGGATTCCTGCATTGAGCAGGGGGTTGGATTCGATTATCTCATTGGCCTCCTTCAATTCAATTATTATATTATTCTGTTGGACACCCTTCCAGGTAAACTACCGGTTAGAGCCACCATATGAAAAGTGGCTGGATTGTTTCTAGGAGGAATAATATTCATCATAACTTGGGATAGTTTTTTGGGTGGGGTTTGTGAGGATTGTACCTCTTCATCAGGGGTGCCCAAACCTTTTGGGCTGCGGGCCAATCAAGTGGTTCAGGGGGCTGATCACTATGTCCTGGAGGCCGGATTTGGCTACCAACACCAATTCATCTGGCCCACAAAGCCTTTGTTGCTCCCAGAAGCGGAAGTAAAATGGGCCCATATGGGCACGTTTTACTTCCACTTCCGGGAACGACGAGGGCTTTGTGGGCTGGATGAATTGGCGTTGGGGGCTGGATCTGGCCCCCAGGCCACAGTTTGGGCACCCCTGCTCTAGATTTTTGCTGCCTAAGTGGTTGTTTGTTTTTCTGATCAAATTGTCTTGGTTTTGCCCCCAAATACCCTTTAACCAGGATATGTGGGTATATATGTATATACAATATATGGGAATGGCATCTGCATCTTTAAAGATTAATAGTATTGTTTGCTCATTAAAGAGATCATTCCAAGCCTGGCTGAAGCTGGAACACTTGAACACGAGCATCTGTTTGCTACTGGGAAAGGATATTAATTGTCTTGATACTTCAGTGGATATAAATACAACCCGCCAGCTCCAGATAATGTTCAAATAAACAAACAAGCAGATGCCAAGAGGGTCCCTCAGATGGTTGACCTTTGCTGAGTGCTGGGCGACTGCTTTTTAATAGCAACCTGCCTGGCAGAATAGAAATGAATGGCAAGGGGCTCCAGGGATGATGAATTAATATCGTTATGTCAGGATCCTTCAGGGCTGCCAGGTTGGCTTAGGAATTCGAGGTTGAAAGTGCCGGTTGGTTAGCTTGGGGTTCCTCTGTGTCTCTGAGTGTATGTCTAAGGCTGACGACCACATAGGTATGTGATTATGTGTGTGTGCATTTGGTTTATTTTACCATACAATTAGAAGAAGGTTCTAAGTATTGTTGCGTGTTAGTTCTGAAATGTGTAAAAAAGGGTGCTGGATCAGGCCAAAGCTAATCTAGTCCTGCCTTCTGTTCACATTCAAGCTCAGAAATGAGGCCATCTTCAATGGCAACTCCTAGGGTCACCCTTCCAGTGTGGACACTGACTATGCTGGTTGGAGGATTCTGGGAATTTTCAGATTCTTGTCCTTGTACTGGCCAAACACTGGATGCCTACACAAAGCAGGACCTGATGGCAATTGGATCCTTTCATGCATATTCTTTAACAGCTGGGTTTCAAAAGTGCCTTCTCTTTGACCAGGGACATCATATATAGGGCACAATAGTATAGGACAGGACAGTCTAGCTATTATGAAATGTTGTGTAGCAGTGGGACCTGACGATGAGAACACCTTCTGTTCATACAAAGATTGTGAAATCTCCACATCTTTCCTTCTGTGCTTGGTGGCAACTTGTGGGTTAGCTGGGGCAAAAAATAGGGAAGCCCAAGACCCTTATCTCCACTCTGTCATTAAATGTGCTAAGAAGTTCCAGTGTTGTAATGATAACTTCAGCTGTGGAAATGCTCATCAAGATAGTCTAGGTATGTAGCCCCATCCATCCAAGAAGGAGAGGCCAGAAATAGAGGCAACCAGATTAATCCATATCACATGTTAAGATAGATGTAATGGTTCTTGATTGTCCATTCAGGACTAATCAACCCTCTGGTACTTTGCCTTTTTGTTGTTGTTCAGTCACATAGGCAAGTCTGACCCTTTGCGGCCCCATGGACCACTGCATGCCTTACAGATGAGATATTGCAGCAATATATTGTTTCTAGGGAAACAATTTTTCACAACCATTATGAGACTGCTAGGGTAAGGAGCTTCTATTTTGCCAAGTCTTGTTTGTGTTGGGAAGTTGTGTGGGGAAGGAGAAGGATAATTGGGTTGAAGATGCTGTGGTTCCTGCTACTCCGAAAGTTTAAGAGCACTGACCATGTAAGCCTTTGTTCCACTACATCATTGGTAACCTTGTACACGTAACAACCTCTTGACTTGACATTCCTCATAGTATTGTTGGAAAGATAAAAATGAGGTGGAGAGAGATGCCTTCATGTCATCATGTATTGAGGAGAACCTGCTGCTTGTTTTCTTGAACCATGTAAAAATAACACAAGTGTGGCAAGATACCACCTTTCCACTCCTTTCATTGTTGGGTTTCTTCTCTTTGGTTTTATAGATACGCGTGGATGGCCCAGTCAAAGGTGCCCTTGAATATGAGATTGTTCAAGTGGTGGATACAGGACCGATACTGCGGGATATGGCCTTTTCGGTAGATCACAAGTATTTGTACATTATGTCCGAGAAACAGGTGAGTAGCATGGCTTTTGATGATAGTAAGGTTTTTCACTTCCTATTAATGGGTCTCTTGCTTGGATTTTGGGGCATGCACTGTACCAATGGGTTAATTAATTAGCAGCCAGAAGCTGCTGCAAATTATGCCATTTGTCTTCTATAGACATAATGAAGGAATAGAAATTTTTCCTTTGGTGGATGTGTCTTTCTTTCAAAGCTGTTGATGCTGACAGAGTTTGAGAACATGGATGGCTGAAGGGCTTTTCATGCAAAAGTCTTGATTGTGTTTGGAAGAAGAGTTTTAGATTGACTGGATTTGTCACATATTGAATTAGCCACAGGGTGCTTCTAGCCTGAGGATATTCAGGTGTTGGTGAAATTGACTTGAGTCCACATACCACTTGCAAACTACATGGAACATATTTCCACTTCACTAGCTGATTCTGCAAAAGACTGAATTGGGAAAAAAAATCTACTGAGATAATTGAATCCAATGATATTATCCTTTCTTATCTCATTGGGGCTTCTCTACCTTTGAAGCATATGACTTGAAAGCTGGAAATGTAGGCTGTCAGGAACAGTGGAGATTTTGGGGAAATGAAGTTACTGATATGGGTTTCCAAGTCCTGCTGCATGAGGTACAAGTGGAATAAATAAATAAATAAATAAATAAAACTCTCCCAAGATCTCTTTTTAGCTCATAGAGAGTCATTTCCTATTGCAGATTATGAGTTGTGTTGGGTTTTTTTTACACTTGTGGATCATAGAGATTGTAGTTTTCCAGTCTGGAAACATAGGGTGTCTGGTTTTCAACCATGCATATAAACTCAATGTTTGGAGTGAAGGTTGATCTTACTCTGGCAAGGTGTGTTTGAAGGTCTTGATCAAAGTTCTACCTTGTTTCTGTTTTTGTCTCATGTTCCTGCTTTGCTTTCATAAAGAAGTTGTCATTCCCCATCTTCCTCCACAACCATGAATATTTGTATCTGGAATACAATATACAGAAGAAAGACGAGTACTGTATTATTTTATTTATTCATTATCTTTGTTAGCTGCATAGCCATAAGCTATAATTCACCAGTAGGACACCAGTGACAAAGGACAGATTGCTTTGCATTTCTGGCTGATGTTTTGCTTAAATGGAAATATTACTGCTATTACTTTTTCTGCCTGCCACCTGTTATCAATCCTTCTTTTGTTACCTAAGCTTTTAGGGCAAAACTGGATGGGCCATCAGTGGAATCATTGGGTCTAACCAGCTCCGAGTGGATTTTCAAGGCTTTGATTGACAAACTCATTGCCTGCCCCACTCAGAGAAGCATGAGATGATAGTCTCAGTGAGGATCATATAGGAGGATGATGATAAAGTGTCATCCAAATAGTCTTGATGAAAACAAAATTGCATCACATAACGTTAAAATCCTATAGGATGCATCGGATAACATTCGCTAAAGCCTGTGCCAGTTACAATGTATCTCCATGGAGGTTTAATGTTATCTGATGCATCCCATAGGATTTTAATGTTATCTGGTGCATGCATTGGATAACATTAAAAATCGGATAACACTAAGACTTGTGGAACTAAGTTTTAGTGTTATCCAAGGTTTTACTGTATTTCTGTCTTTGATCCATGCACACCCGCTGTGCTCATCTATGTCACCAAAAAAAAAATATATATATATATTCCCTGTGGCATGGAAGGCACAGTTTGCTTCCCTGGAGGGAGAGTGAGTGCATGGTATGTCTGATTATTAGAAGGAATTTGATATAAAGTGATATGCACATGAAGGAAGCTTTCATCTTATAGCTCTACCCTTTCCCCCCATGCTTTCATCCAGAACTAGCTATTGATGTTGGACCAGAAGTGTCCAATTACAGGAGGAGCAGATCTAGTTTCAGGTTTGGGTTTCAAAATTAGACATCCTCCTGGTTTGTTTGGAGATAGGTGACTAGTTTTGGGTTTTGCAATATTTGGGCTGCAATTTAAGGATACCCAGAAGGTTGCCAGGTTAGCAGTTTGAGACCTGAGTGCTGCATGATGGAGTGAGCTCCCATCTCTGTCCCAGCACCTGCCAACCTAGCAGTTCACAAACAAGAAATTGCAAGTAGAGAAATAGGTATCACTTCAGGAGGAAAGGTAACAGTGCTCTGTGTGCTCCGTGTCTAGTCATGCCTGCCATATGACTATGGATATGTCTGCAGACACAGACAGTGCTGGCTCTAGGGCTGTAAATGGAGATTTAGGGTTGCCATAATTCTCTCCCACCAAACCGGGACAGCCACGTGACATCATTGCATTCTTCAAACTGCACATGTGTCGGATGGGGCTGTCTGGGAGACTGTGGCTCTAAGACCCCGTGGAATCTCTGTCTGGGGTGGACAGCCTTCGTCAGTTTAAAATAAACTGTAGTTCTTCCCCATGTGATTCTTGATGGTTCTATTTTTGTTTTTATTTTATTTTTTGAATAAAATTTCTTGGGCCACTCTTGAAACCACCCATCCTAACTCTGAGACCACCCCACCTTCCCCTTCACACACATCCCATCTTCAAACCCCACATGAAAATCCCTTGGAATAAAGTTCTAAAGAGGGGCCCAGAATGGCAATGGAGTCTGTGGTGCCTTTGTTTCCCTCCGGAAGGAGAAAAGCAAGAGACAGGAAGGGACTTATTTTAGAGGAGGACCTTTGTGAGGACTTTCTGTCCACCCTGTTCCCTTCCTCTCTAGGAATAACGACTCTATGCAGTTAACCCTTTGTGGTCATGTGAAGAAGGAATCCTACATCCCAGAGTATAGAGGGGTTTTGGCTTCTTAGATATGGGTATTTCTTGCTCTCTCCCAGCTTTTGAGGAAAAAAGGGCCGAGGATGACTCCTTGTTCTCCAAACTTCAAGGATGACTCCTTGTCCCCCAAACTTCAAGGATGACTCCTTGTCCCCCAAACTTCAAGGTGAGCCAAGGGATTTTTGCATAGAATTATTTCACTGCCTCCATGCCTTTCTTTCAGTTATCTCGCTTGCAACTGTTTCCCTTCCCTGGCGGGCTTCTCAGGGTGCTGTTTTGGCTTCATTGCTTTCAAGCAGGACAATTGAAAGAAAGGCAGGGAGGCAATGAATTAACTCTTTGCAAAAATCCCTTGGTGAGGGGTGATCTTGCTTCCTTTGCTTCTAGTTCTTGCTGGTTCTTTGGTGGCACTTTTCTGCTTTGGGGTCAAGAACAATGTGGATACCTATCCAACTCAGCCATTGTTTTGTTGTCCATTGTGGTTATGATGGCTTGGTAGAGATGTGGAAAACCCTCACTGCTGGTAAGATGTTAGTTGGCATCTTGGGTGGGCAAGAAAGCAATTTAATGATCCCCTTGTTTCCTCAAGAGATCTCCTTTCCTGAGCAAGATGAAAGTATTTAAAGTGTTGAAACCCCCCCCCCCCATTGTTGTCATCTGTGGCAAAAATATAAATTCCCCTCTTCCTTTCTGGGGTCTCCTTTTTGAAGCTGTTGCTATAAGGAACATTGCTTTAATGCTGCAGATTTAACCAAAATGCACAAAACGTTCTTTGTAAAATAATATTTTCCCCTGAGATAATAAAAAGGCTGTTGTGTCTTGATGACTCACATTGAAGATATTTTTTGTACAAGCTTTCTTGTTTACTAGCAATAAAGAATTGAGTTATAGTTTTCTTCCCAATGAATTGAGTGAAATATAAAAAGAAATAGACATATATAAAACCCAGTACGCAGCATAGCAATATGTTAGGGCTTTGATGGTAAACCTTGGCACTCCAGATGTTCTTCGACTTCAATTCTCAGAAGCCCAAGCACCCTGTGAATCCACACAAATGGGTTTACTGTGATTCATCCGGCCCACACTGCCCTCGTTGCTTCTGGAAGCGGAAGTAAAATGCGTCCATGCTTAGGCTTCTGGGAATTGAAGTCCAAGATCATCTGGAGTGCCGAGGTTCGACATCACGGTGTTAAGGGAAAGAGATGGGGCTTCATGAGATAGAGATGGCACAGTAAACTCAGCTTAGAGGCTACTAATAAAGAAACCAACCTTCTCTTTTCTTGCCTTGAAAAATGGAACAAATGTAAATTATCTACATTCATCATACAAGCTGGTCTTCAATATTCTCTGATCTGAATACTCAAATATTTGCTGAATACTCAACAAATATTTGGTATCTGTACTTGGCATCAGTGGTGGGCATCAGCAGGTTCGCACCAGTTTGCCAGAACCAGTAGCAGAAATTCTGGCTGGCCCTGCCCATCCAAGTTTTGAAATAAAGTAGTCCTAATTTGGGTGCAACGCAGGGCTTCCCCCCTGGCCACACACACCATACCACGCCCACAGTGTGGTAGTAAAATTTTTTTGAACCCACCACTGCTTGACATCCTATGAAAATCTCAGTATTTTGCAACAGTTGATAGCTTAACCATATCTTCTTCTTGTTCTGTTGTATCTGAATCTGAATATTGGCAATCCTAATGGCGATTCCCAAGTGTTGCAAGACGGAATGAGATCTTGTCATCTGTCCCAGCTCCTGCCAACCTAGCAGTTCAAAAGCAAGAAATTGCAAGGTGATAAATAGGGACCACTTTGGTGGGAAGGTAAACAGTGTTCCGTGTGCTCCAGTGTCTAGTCATGCCTGCCCCATGATCACGGAAATGTCTGCAGAAGCAGACAGTGCTGGCTCTTCAGCTTTGAAACAGAGATGAGCACTGAACCCTAGAGTCGGATATGACTGGCTTTCGAGCAAGGGAAACCTTTACCTTTAATGGTGATCAGCCATAAAGACTGTCCTGATAATATAATGCAGTGGCCTTTCATTTGCCTTCTACATTGTAGCATGACGCCCATACTACTGATCCAGTTCCATGAGTCACTTTTTGGTCCTGAGCCCTTTTAGCACACAAAGTCCTCAACGGCCCCAGGCCAGGATGGATGAAGCTGCTGACCTCCACCAAGATGGATTCAAGTGGGATTTAATCCACCTGGAGGCCATCACCCTTCCCTTTGGACTTCGCCACCCAAGGAAGGCCTTTAGTTCTCACGGTTGTCAGGTTAGTTGACCATCACCTGACACTCACCGTTGAGTTGCTGGCAGTATGGTCTACTCTATTACTGTTGCAAGATAACCTGGCCCAACACTTAGTTAACCATATAAAGGCATTTTTGTGTGTTCAGTTCTGCGGAATAGCTGATATGCTGTAGTACTTAGATCCAACTGAAGTCACTGACATCTGGAATGCAGTGCAGTTCAGAAGTGGAAAAGTTTTCCTCCTGCTGAGCCTAGGAGCCAGTGAGAATTTCTAGGAGCCATGCACAATGGAAGGTTACGGCCTTGCCTGCTTCAACTCAGGGGAAAGTAGTTGAAAGCTGGCATCTCCATTGTAAAAGAGCATAGGTTGTTGGCACAGTCATTTTCTTCTCGACAACATCTGCCAGAATCTTTTTGTGAAGAGGTCTGGGGGTTATGCTGAGCTGACGAGTTCTGAGGGAGCTGTGGTTAAGGAAGAAGAAGAAAGAGAAGAAGCATTTCCACATTCTGTACAAGAGTTCTTGTATAGCAAGGTTGAGAAACTGTTTCTCCCTCTCTCAGACTTTGGGCAGTGGCTATAAGTGAAATAGTTGTGGTGAGACTTGACCAGTATGCCTTAGAAGACAATTTGCATGTCCATTTGTACAAGTGCAAAATGGAGGTCAGGGCCCCCAGTAACTTAATGGTTAAGACACTGAGCCTGATGACTAGAAGGTTGCCAGGTCAGCAGTTCAAGCCCGAGTGCTGTGTGATGGAGTGAACTCCCATCATCTGTCCCAGCACCTGCCATCCTAGCAGTTTGAAATTCAGACATTTCAAGTAGATATATAGGTACTGCTTTGGCAGGAAAGATAACAGCATTCCATGCACTCATGCCTGCCACATGTCCACAGAAACATCTGCAGACACAGACAGTGCTGGTTATTTGGTTGTAAATGGTGATGAGCACCACTCCCTAGAGTTGGATACGACTGGCTTTTGAGCAAGGGAGACCTTTACCTTTATTAACAAAGAGGGGTACTGTTTTTCCCTGAAATGTTGAAGGAAATTCCCCTTAATTAAGGATGTATTGTCCTCAAGGCATTTTTGGAAGGAACATCATTAAAGGAGGATATAGCTGAGGAACTCAACCTCCCCCAGATCATTTGGAGGAACCTGAATAGGCTGAGTGTTAGAGTCCCTAAATGCAAGAACAACATGCTCAAGTGGGGGCTGCTGGCAGACAACAACACACGGTGTGAATGTGGAGAGACACAGGATCCATGGGCTCATTTACTGGTTTGCTGATTGCTGATAGAGGCATGCACTAATGAGGACTTGGGTTTGGGCAAAGACAAAGCAAAGAAAGTAGCTTCATTTTGGCAGTCCAGGGCTTGATCTAGACATGGAGGAGGAGGAGGAGGAGGAGGCATTTTTGGACAACTGTCATAAAGTCAAGTGAGTGGTTGAGAGTTCTATGGGAGCTTCAGCTCAAAAACCTCTGGAAGGAACCTAGTTGTCTACCCTTGCTAAGCTTTCAGCTGCCATTAGAGAGACTCAAGTTCTCACCTCCCCAAGTTATAAAATCTCTGTAGTTGCAGAACTGTTACCTGATCCAGAAATCACAAAAGTATATCCACAGGCAAATAATGTAGTGCCTTCAGACGTATTCAAGTTCTCACAGACCTGGGAGATTCCCTTCCCTTCCTAAGACCGATTTAATTCTCTGTCTTTAATTCTCTTCTTCTCCCCCCCTTCCCATACTGCTTCAATACATCAAATGAGATTGGACTACTTCTAAGCCAAACAGATTGGCCATCTTCTTATTTCAACATTGTGAGAGGTCATTGTATCAGAGCGGCTCAGAGATTCATCTTCTATCTCATCCTCAAGGAATTTAGTAACAAATCTAGCAAATCTTGATCTCTTCCTCCCTCCCTAACTCTGTAACAGCAGGGGAGTAGGGGAGGGGAGGGGAGTGTCGAAAGGAAATATAAGAAGCTGATGATTACATATGAATCCTAGAAACTTGATAATCTCTGGCTCCGTTAAACAGCTGTCTCCTCTAATTCCACTGACTGCCAGAATCCACTTCTCCTGGAAACCTCCCATTTTCCAGGTCACTTCCAAGCATTGGTTTCTTAACTGATTCCCCCCTCCCATTTCCTGGTTTGCTATTACTCTGTTCAATTCTGAGTAGTAGCCACCATACCAGCAACCAAGGAAAGAAGTCCAAATCTAATCCCCACTCCTCTTGGGGATAGGAGTAGGATCTGTTCCCGTCTAAAGCTCTGTATAGCACAAGAAGAACATACAGTACAGTATATATCTTTTTCTTGTGCTGTATCCAAATCTGAATATTGGTGATCCTCATGGAACTCAGCAATGAAGACTGTCCTGGGAATATAATGCAGTGGCCTTCCCTCCTTTTGCATCACAATGTGACCCCTGTACCACTAACCCAGTTCCACAAGTCACATTTTGGTCCTGAGCCCTTTTGGCACACAAAGTCCTCATTGGACTGCTGCCTTCCATCAACATGGATTCAAGCTGCTGCCTTCCATCAACATGGATTCAAGCTGCTGCCTTCCATCAACATGGATTTAAGTGGGATTTAATCCACTTGGGGACCTTCACCCTTGCCTGTGGACTTTGGCACCCAAGTCCATGAGTCCTCAGGGTGGTCAGGCTAGTTAACCATTGGCTGACATTCGGTGTTGAGTGATGGCAGTGTAGCCTACTTTATTAGCCTAGCAGGATAACCTGTTATAAGTGGTCATAATATTAGAACTTGAGGTCACCCAGTGAAACAGTTCAGCAAATAGATAAGAGAAAAACAAGCGCAACTGGCAGCATGGACTCCAAGGCCTTTGGTAAGTTTTGAAGTGTCTGTCTGTGCTGTTGTCACATCCATCCAGTAGGTAAAGTTTGAAAGCCAGTTGTAGCCAACTCTAGGGTGTGGTGCTCACCTCCATTTTCAGCCAGCCTTGTCTACACCATTGGTCATGTGGCAGACATGACTAGACACCAGAGTACACAGAACACTGTTACCTTTCCTGCTGAAGTGGTTCCTACCTTCCTGCTGAAGTGGTATCTTGCAATTTCTTGCTTTCAAACTGCTAGGTTGGCAGGAACTGGGACAGAGACAGTTCGCTCCATTATGCAGCCTTTGGGTCTGAAACTGTGGGTCTGTTGACCTTCCAGTCCTCCAATTCAGTGTCTTAACCACTAAGCCATCGCAGTCCCTCATCTGTCCACTAGCTGTCACTAAAATAGATAAGTTAGTATTTAAGGTGCTGCAATGTTTTTGGTTTGGTTTGCTCCTTGTCTGATACGCTTGCAAAGACTAACGCGGCTACCACTTCAAACACTTTTCCTGTTGATGTAACAGGCCTTGTTCATTCAATGGGTCTATTCTTTGTTTTTTTAAAACATTTTTATTAAATTTTCAAAAGTAAATACAAGTATAACACTACTAAAAATATAACCACATAGTTTGTCTCACTTAAAAATAGATACCACAGTCAATATAACAAAAAAAGAAGAAGAAAATAACATTTACATACTTATGACATAATAAAGAAACAATTTTTAATAATGTAAATACAATACCTAACTCAAAATAAACACCATATTTTGCTTCCACTTCTGGGAGTGAAGAGGGTGGCAAGGGCCAGAAAAATTGGTGCCAGGGGCAGATCTGGTCCATGGGCCATAGTTTAGGCACCCCTGGTTTAAGCAGAGAAAATGGCAGCTTAAAATCTATCTCATCCTGTTGCAAAGCAGATTGCAAGGCATGATTTACTTCTGCTTCCAGTGGGAGGACCCGCACAACTGGCCTGCTGAACCATGTGACCAGCCTGCAGCCCGGAAAGTTTGGGCACCCTTGACGCAGAAGAAGGGAACTTTGGTGACGAACCCAAATCTTTACTGCTCAGTGGGGAATGTGTGGCTCTTCCTTCTGTTGCTGTTAGATCACCGCTGTCAACGGCACTCGAATGAGATGGATATTGCAGGTGAACAACATCTGGAGACCTAATTTTTCTCTCCCCTTCTCCACTGCTGGCCTGTAGGAAGGAATATCTTTGTTTGCAACCCCTGTCAGGGTTCTGTCCTGGGGCTCTTCATTGAGAAGTGGGGCAGGAGTTCTCTTTGTCTCCCTCCTTCTCCTATGGCAATGCCAAGGAGCGCATCTGCTTTCTCTAAAGGTATTTAGAAGCCCTGAGTTTTTTCTTTCTCTCTATTGCCTCAGGCCATTAACTTCCAGACTGGCCGTTTTGAACTGCTTGTCAGTGACTGATTGCTTGGGGCTTTTTCCTCTTAAGAAAATGTGCAACTGATTGCTTGCCTGACCCCGTTTGACCCCTGGAATTTGGAGTTCAACATAGGCTTTAGGAATAATAAACTTGTATAATTAGCAGAGAAAACCCACTTGCAATGGGGGTGGAGGAGGAGGTGTAATTGATTGGAAACAGCAGTCAGTCATACTTGATCTGTCTCAAAACAGACCTGTGGTATCCACTTTGCTGGGGAATAACCTGGTGTTTGCCATTTGCCATTCACCTCCTCCTTAACATAAGTGAGTTGCCAACAAAATTTCACTGAACATGAAATTGAGGAATAATTCATCGGTTGCTTCTGGGGCATAACTTCTGTAGGATATTACGAGAAGCCAATTTACCCCCAAAAGATTAACACAGTTTCTCAGTAAGGGTTGTAATCCACCCATATTGCATTTCAGTACAGGTTTCTTTGACAGATTGCTGGCTTAGGAGAATTTTTCCTCTTTAAAGGAAGAGAGGGAAAGATGCAGAATTCATTGGTTCACATTTCTATGGGAGCATGTCAAATTCATGATCCCCCAAAATAAAGATGAACCAAAATGCATTTTGCCACTGAAATATATACTTTTCTGAGCTTTATGACACAATTTGTAAAATTTGTAAAATGCACAAGTGCCTACATGTGGATGTGGAGAAACATACATATACACAAACACGCTTTTGTTTGGAAAAATGGCATGAAACTGTTCAGCCACTGGAATATCACTGAACATTTGCAGGACTTTGTAAATCTATATATGAACTGCATACCAAATCCATTCACGTTTTTTAAAAAAATAAAGGTAGGAATATGTTGAGGTGTCTTGCCAGCTTGTCCTGCTATGGTAATAGAGTAGGCCATACTGCCAGTGACTCAATGTCGAGTGTCAGGCAGTGGTTAACTAACCTGACAATCCTGAGGACTCACTGCCATGGGTGGCAAAGTCCACAGGGAAGAGTGATGGTTCCCCAAGTGGATTAAATCCCACGTGAATCCATCTTGATGGACAGAAACAGCAGCTTCAACAGTACTGATCTGGGGCTGATAAGGACTTTGCATGCCAAAAAGGCTCAGGACCAAATAGTGACTCACGGAATCGGATCAATGGTATGGGTGTCATGCTGCAATGCGGAAGGCAGATAGAAGGCCACTGCATTATATTCTAAGGACAATATTCATGGCTGATCACCATGAGGATCACCAAAATCTGGATATGGATATGTCAGAACAAGACAAGAAAGGATTGGTTGGCGGGTGGGGGGAAGAGATCCTGAGTGAAATCAAACTTAACAGATTTGTTTATCGCTAAAATGTTGATTCCCCCCCCCCACTCCAGGATGGCCCTTTCACACAATACTATACCACATGACTGTAGTTGATAACATTTTCTGTACTTAGTCCATATTCCACGTTGTCCCAGAAGATCAGAAGATGAAACAGCGTGTTAATTAAAGCTCCTGGGCAGAGATGGAAGCTTAATAGCTTCTCTCTGTGATGATGGGGGGTTAGCATACATTCATTAGTAAATTAACCCATTAGGCACCATTCCTAAAAAGTGTTTCCCAAGTGTGAATGTTGACACAGCACATCCTAGAACAGGGCTTCTCAACCTTGGTTCTCCAGGTACTTCAATAACCAGAAGCCCAAGTCAGCATACAGACTGATCAAGGCTTATTAATGGAATTATCATATTTGTCAGTGTATAAGACACACTTTCCCCTTAAAATAAATCAGAAAATGGAGTGTGTCTGATTCTCCGATGTGTCATATGCCAGCTAATACTATATTTGCTGGCTTATAAGCACTCGTTCCCCCTTTAAAATACACTGGGAAAATGGAGTGTGTCTTATACTCCAATGCTTCTTATATGTCAGCAAGTACGGTAATAGAAACCCTGTCCCAGACCATGAATGGGTGCACTGATGTATACCATGTCTCACCATCTTTCTTCAGTATTGCAAGTGATAGTATGATGAAAGCTCCTAATTGGACACAAATTCAGAAGCTGATTCTTGGCTTCGTTGAAAGTTGAGAACCGCTGTAGCCTAACAACAAGCAGATTGAGCTGGGAACATGTTCATCTGTAGCAGTCCCCAGTCAACCCTTGATGTCATGGGAATTGCTGTCATGGAAAGTAGCCAAGTGAAAGATCTTTGGGATGCTGGGTTAGGTTAGCTCATGAAAAAGCTCATCTAGGGTTTTGGGACCAGCCATGGTGACTTAGTGGTTAAGATGCTGAATTTGATGACTGGAGGGTCGGCTGACCAACAGTTCAAGACCTGAGTGCTACGCAACAGATTGAGTTCCCATCTCCTGCCTACTGAGCAGTTTGAAAGCAAGAAATTGCAAGTAGATAAATAGGTACCACTTTGGTGGGAAAGTTAACAATGTTCTGTGCGCTCTGGGATCTAGTCATGCCTGTCACATGACCACAGAAATGTCCACAGAGATGAGCACTGTCCCCTAGAGTCAGTCATGACTATTTTAGGCAAGGGAGACATTTATCTGTGCATTGTTCATAGAAAGTGCGTAGAAAGTTTGTAGGGGGAGGGCAAGAAAACAGTGAACACTGAATATACAACCATCACCTTCTGTCAGTCTAGCCATGTGTCCAATGGAAAGAGGATCCTGGTCGAAGGTGGCCACAGCTGCTGTTTAACAAGACACATCTCCATCATCCTAACGTGTCTGAAAATGGGCCTGAAAACAGATGAGGTGCCATTTGGGTAATGGAGTTATTGAGATAATAGAATTAGGACTGTATTTGGAGGGAGGGGTGGGATATATCAAAGCCTTTTATTCTAGGGTCTGTCTTGATTCTGTCATGCACACCCTGGCTCTCCTTCACACAGGAGACGGTTGCTCACTGCAGCAGAGTTGCAAAGAGTGGTTAGGACTAGCGATGCCGCTCAATCTCACCCTTCTTCTTCTTTCATATCCCGATTAAACCCTGGACTGCCAAAATGAAGCCTCTTGGCTTTTTCATTGCCCAAACTGAAGTCCTCATTGGTGCAGGTTTCTGGCAGTAATCAGGAGACCATTAAATGACCTGGATTCCGAATTTCTCCATATTCACACCATGTGTAGTTGTCTGCCAGCAGCCCCCACCTGAGCATGTTGGTCTTACATTTAGTCACTCCAACCATCAGCCTAATCAGGGTCCTCCAAGTGATGTAGGGGAGGTTGAGTTCCTTAGCTATATCCTCCTTTAATGTCATTTTTTGTCCGGTGAGCTCTTGTGTACCCTCAAGAATGTTTGTTCTAGGCCTAGACATGTGACTCACTAGGCTTACACTTCTTCTTTGAAACACTGGAGCTCCCTCTTTTTACACGGGAGGGGCCCCATTTGTAGGAGTTGAATGTACTCATCACTTGACATAACAGAAATGCAAGTGCTTAATGCCATTAATATTCCTTGTGTGTCTTGCCCAAATGAAACCTCTGATGGTAACTCAGTTTCAGCTTTATCTCTTGGCGTGAGGAACATCTTTCCGGTTTCTGCCATGCTGAGCTGTGTGCACTTAGTTCTGAGCAAAACACACCTAATTTCTGTTTTTGATAGACCGTAATCCAGACTTCACATGAGCAGAAACATGTCTCTGTGTGGTTTGGACACTGAGACATCCTTGCCACTTTGACAAAGGGATTTGACTCATGCAGCATTTGGAAAAGTAACAGTTGTTGTATGCGTAACTATTGTAATATTGTACACCACCCAGCGTAAAGGATTGTAGTGGCTTAGTGGTTAGTATGCTGAGCTGGAGAACTGGAAGGTCAGCAGGTCAGCAGTTCGAGACCCAAGTGCTGCAAGACAGAGTTAACTCCCATTGTCTGCCCTAGTCCTGGGAACCTAGCAGTTCAAAAGCAAGAAATTACAAGGAGATAAATAGGGTCTGTTTGGTGGGAAAAGTAACAGTCTTCTTTGTACTCTAGCATTTAGTCATGGCTGGCATATGACCCACGGATGCAGACAATCCTGGCTCTCTGGCTATAAATGGAGATGAGCACCAATCTCCCGAGTTGGACATGACTGGCTTTTGAGCAAGGGAGACCTTTTACATCAGGGATGCCCAAACTATGGCCCTCAGGCCAGATCTGGCCACGATGCTAATTCATCCAGCCAGCGCCCTCCCTCATCATTCCTGGAAGTGGAAGTAATACGTGTTTTACCTGCACTTCTGGGTGTGACGAGGGCAGCATGGGTCGGCTGAATTGGCCTTGGGGACCAGATCTGGCCCATGGGGCTGTAGTTTGGGCACCCCTGTTTTACATCATTCAGAGTTAAAAGGGGGGAAAAATCAGATGAGCAGCTCAGAAGCAAGCAGGTGAGTGGGTGGGCAGACAGGTGGATGGATGGACAGGGAGACAGACAGATTACACCTCTCAGACTGGCCAGATTGTCTTTCTGGATCCCCCAGTCATTCAGCAGCAGTATAAGGTAGCAAAGCATGCCTTTTAAAAGTGCCTTCCATTCAATGTGTTTCATAAACCAGGCTTTGTGAGTGGCAGGAAGGTGAAGTTCAAATAAAGAATGGTAAAAGTCATCTTAGCTCAGAAGCAGCTTGAAAATTTAATGCTCCCCACCCAATATTGACTTTTCTGGGCATCTGAGCAAGCCCATGACAGCATTCATCGATACACCTGACATTTGTGAAGATGAAGTAGCTGCTGTGACTCCTCTCCGGAGTGAGTCCTGTTCTTTCCCCTCCCTTTTTCTTGTTTGACCCAAAACCCACAATAACAGAGCGTGGGGGGGGGGGGGGAGTTCAGAAGGATACATTTTATAATGTGGATTATTGATGATGTCTTGAGTGGCGAATGGATTGCAAGACAAATTCATCCATTTCTTGCTTGTTCAGTGCATTTTATCCCACTGAAATACTGTGCATGAACTAAAAATGTGCATCCCTGGACTATTCAGTGCAGTGCTAAAGATAATACCATTGGCTGTTTCCCTTCAAAAAGAATAAAGGATGGGTTGCTCATTACTATTATTTTTGCAGTCTTACACTGGCTTGCAATAATAATAATAAGAATGATGATGATGATGATGATGATGATGATGATGATGATGATGATGATGATTGGACCGGGGAGAGTAAGAACAGCTGCATTGAAAAAAGCCACTGTCGCCCCACCGGACTCCGTGCCTCTCTCGCCCGGCCTCGGACTGGGGATGCTTGCCCAGCTAGCTGGGCTGAGGGGGAAAGATGCAGCAGGGAATTGGACTTAGTGAGTGTGGTGGGGTTGCAATTTTTGTGAACTGTTTGAAGTGTCTCTGAAATGTTTTTATGATGTCTTAATTTTGTAATTGTGATGGGGGATTTTCTGAAATGTATGTGATACTTTGATATGTTTTGTTATGTGATACTGGTATTTTGTGATTTATGCTGTTCGCCACTCTGAGTCGCTTCAGCGAACAGAGCGGCATAGAAATCCAAATCCAACAACAACAATTTAATGTCAAAGATTTTTGCTGGATAAACTCTGCTCAGGGGATGCCTAAATGAGGCTCTTTTCATGTCCCTGTCAAGCCCTCGGGTATTGAAATCCCGACCTTCCAGTCTCCAAGCTTAGTGTCTTAACCATTAAGTCCCTGGGAGAGCTGCTTACGGTAAAAAATTTTTTTAAAAAAAAATATATCATGTCAGAAGCACACAAAGGTGCTTTCTAGGTTAAAAGGATTTTTTCTGGGGGACACCTGAATGAGGCTCCTTTCATGTCCCCAAGATCTTTTCCCCACCAAAGTGGACCCTATTTATCTACTTGCAATTTCTTGCTTTCAAGCTACTAGGCAGGAGCTGGAACAGAGACAGGAGTTCAAGCTATCATGCTGACTTGCCGAACTGCTGACTTGCTGACCTTCCAGCTAACAAGGAGAGCTTCTTAACCACTGACCCACCACACTCCCAGTGAAATGTTATACTGTCTTTTGATGTGTCTATGTTGCTGCTTGGCAGGCAGAGAATGGACGGAACAAGGATTTATTGTTTAACCTGGCCGCCTGTGGTTATGTCTTTTGGACAGGTAGCAAGTTGATTATCACCAGACCTAGTTAATTGAGATAAGGTTAGATAATGTAGTGGCTCAGTTGGTATGCATTTGCAAGTGAAATATCAGATACAGTATACAGCAAAGACACAGTTATCTGCATTGTCAAAACTATTCCAGTATCCACTTGTACAAGACACCACCTTCACAATTAGAAGGTGATAAAGCATTACTTCTCCAGAATATAAGTCGAGGCACCTACCATAATTTGGATCTCTAAAACAGGGAAAATAGACTGACCTGGGTATAAGTCGGGGGTGGAAAATGCAGCAGCTGCTAGTGAGTTTCATTAATCAAAATACATGAAAATACAGTAAAATTAATTAATTTAGACATTTGTATGGGTATGTTTTTGAGTGTTAGTGCAGTTTTTTTTTAAAAAAATGTATGTTTGAATTTGCACCACTGTGGTTTTTGGACCCTCAGGTCATTGACTCAAGTATAAGTTGAGTCCCCTTTTCGGACCTCATTTTGGGAGCTAAAACCTAGACTTATACTCTAGTATATATGGTACATTCCTTCACAGCTGTCAAGTCTGCAGAGTCATCTTGCAAATTTTGTCTTCCAGTTACCAAATGTGTGAGATTTTAGGAAGCAAAGCAATCACACTTATATAATGCCCCATAGTGCTTAGTGCACTCTCTGGGAAGCCCGCAAGTTAATTAGCATTTTGCCCTCAACACACTTGGTACTCTTTTTACCAGATGGATGGAAGGCTGAGTCAACCTTGAACCCTGGTTAGAATCAAAGTCACAACCTTTTGGTTTCAGTGCAGCAGTTTATCCACTGAGCCACCAGGAAGCTCTTTTGGGAACCACCAGATTCCAAACTAGCCTATTGCCAAGTCAGGTGTCGCCATTTCTGCTTGTATATTTTGAAATTTTTACTCCCTCCATGAAGCACTGTAATGAAACTCAAACTCAAACCAGATTAGTTCCAAGAGGAATAAGTTGAATGTTCACATCAAGAAAGAATATGACAGGTAAAAGGGGCTGCGGTGGCTCAGGTGGTTAAGATGTTGAACTCAACAACTGGAAGGTTAGCAGAAATGGGACTATGGGCCATTCCACATGGAAAGCAGCACCACACAACCTGCAATTCATGAAGAATCAGGAGCTAGTTGAACAGTCAGATGATCTAAAGTCCCAGTGTAACTTCTCCCCACCCCCCACCCCTTCATTATCTTTTCCAAGTACTGTACGCATTAATGTATGCGTCTTTCAACTATGCTTTACAAGGAGTTATACAACCAAAAGTTCAATTCTGCTGTCAGGGGCTGATGGAATGAATGCGCTTTTCTTTAAAAAAAAAAAAAAAGATTATTGTTGTTATTGTTATTGTTATTGTTATTGTTATTGTTATTGTTATTGTTATTGTTATTGTTATTGTTATTGTTATTGTTATTGTTATTGTTATTGTTATTGTTATTATATTTCAATTTCTATACCGCCCTACTTGGTAGGACCAACTCAGGGCAGTTCACAACATATATAAAGGTACAAGCTCATAAACACAACATGTCAATAAATCATAAATAATCAATATCAATATCACAGAACATCAAAATATCAATATTTTTACAGTAACAAAAAAATTCAATAATCATTAATATCAAGCAGTACTCAAAAATTTCCACATCTCAATCAAGTTTACACAAAAAACAGAACTAAACAAAAAATGAAACAATTGCTAAATCCCACGACAGGTGGCAAGCCTCTCTGCCCACTGCACAGCATCTCTTAAAGCCCCAGCAGGGCGGAGTCCTGGGAACAGGTGGAACGAGTCCCAGGGCTGGACACCACTGCAGCCTCTAATCTCGTCCATAGATGTTGCTGGTGGGAGTGGCGTCAGTGTGAAAAAGTCCCACCGCACAAGGTCTCTTAGAGCCCCAGCTAGGGTAGGGTTCCAGGGACAGATAGAACGAGTCTCAGGACTGGACGCCGCTGTGGCCTCTCATCCCGGCCGCGGATGTTACTGTGCAGCGGTCACCTGCACAGTCGGGATAGCGTCTTTGGCTGAGGCTCCTGCCGGTGGCCTTTCAACTCCCCCGGACAGGTGTTGCGAGTCCAGGGGAGGGTAGAGACTTCCGTGCAGTCGGGGAGCGTCTTCGGCCGAGGCTCCTGTCCGCGGCCCTTTTCAATTCCCCCGGACAGGTGTTGTGAGTCTGGGGGAGGACAGAGAAGTCCATGCAGTTGGGAAGCCAATTTAATGATGGTTTTCATGGAGTTAGCTGGAACAGTAGCCAATAACTATAAAATTGCTGAGGCGGAGCGGAGGCGGAGTGGTATGAGTATTGAAGGCATCTCTCAAACACTGCACTATGAGGGAGGGAAGTTTCTTTATCAATGGCATGAGGGCACCAAGCACTCCACGGCCTGCCAGAAGTGGCTCTTTTCAGGTGTTGCTCAGACGGGGGGTGGCGTGGGGAACCATGGTATCTTGGGTTGATAAGAGGGGTGTATACAGCTCTTTCTACTGCCTCAAACACTAACAGGTTGTCCCCAGTTAAAATGTAAATAGAAGTAGGAATATCAATTTTCATTTGTCTCTCCCTCACATGAGGTGATGAAAAAGTGCAGAATTTTTCTCCTCACCCTTCAAGAGGGCAAAGGCTTGTATGACATTCTTGAAATAAGAAGACTGGAAAGAGGAAAGGAGAGAAGAAAACCTCAGAGCTGTACAGGGGTGAAAGTTTGTTGGATCAACATGTTTAACTTTTGCCCCCTCAGGGGCACACAGAAACATAACACTGGCACCGGGTGATGTCACTCAACAGATGGCATGAAGGAGGAGGCCATGATGTGCATTTAAGTGCCCTGAGGAAGAATCTTCCCAAAATAAACCTTCATTTATGTACAAATGCGGGATGACACCTCTGCTTCTTTCTTTGGTTGTTCCTGCCTTTCCCTTCCTGGTTGTTCCTGGCTTCCCCGGGTTGTTCCTGGCTTTCTCCATGTGCCCAGGGATTTACATCCCTAGGCACATGGAGTTGTCCATTTTATGCACACAACTGCTCTGTGAGATAGTGGGTGGGGAACTTGTAGCTTTGAGGGGAGCCTGGGATTCTGGGAATTGAAGTCCAAGTGTACCTGGAGATCCAAGGTTCAAAAACTCTGGCCTGGAGGAAACAGGCTAGTCTTCCAGGTGTTCTGGAACTTCAATTCCCAGAAGCCCAGACTCACTTGGTTTAGACCAGGGGTCAGCAAACTTGGCTGTCCAGATCTTCTTGGACTTCAATTCCCAGAAGCCCTGATCAGCAGGTGTACTGACTTGGGCTTCTGGTAATTGAAGTCCAAGAACACCTGGAGAGCCAAGTTTGTTGACTCCTGGTTTAGACTAAGAGATGGAGGTTTCCTACGGTTTGGAGTTCAAACAGCACCAATGGTGCTGGATGACTTCTGAGCTGGAGTTTCCCTAAGGAACATGGGGGGGGGGGAGAGGTTCTGAGAGCTGTTGTTTTTGAATGGCTGTTTGTTTGTTGATCCTTGAGATATTGAGCTTTGCACAGCTGAACCAATTTCATTAACATCTGAAAGACTTTAGCTCATAGCCTGTTGAGATTTTGTCATTCAGCATCTTTGAATGAGATGTGTTAGTTCCTCCTAGATAAACAAGCAACGAATTCACAAGGAGCCAGAAGCAATAAGCAAAACCAGCCACAAACTCTCTAAATATCTGATAACATGGGTTAAATGAGTTCATGCCCAGCCATAGTTAACACTAGAAATCCTTTGGAATTTTAAGTAGGACAAACAGGACAATCTTTATGCAAAAGGATTAATGGACACAAATCAGACATACGGAATGACAACACAGAGCAACCTGTCTCAAACCACTTCAATCTACCTGACACTCTATCCAAGACCTGAAAGTTACAATTCTGGAACAGAGAAATTACAAAACTAGGATTGAAAGGGACAGCAGAAATCAAATACATCCATCTGTTAGACACCCATCACAGGGAATTAAATATTAGCGAAGGGTTTCTGAGACATTATCAAATTTTATACACAGATTGCTATATGCTGCTAGATATTTTATATATTATATTACAACCTTCCTGCCAATTCTCTTTAGCAAAACAGGAAGCAACCAGGTACAGTGTTTTTGTTTGTTTTCTGACATGCAGATAAGAGGTTAATTGGAGACCAGAATGGGCTTTCTCTGCACCTTTGAGATTGAAAGGGAGACATTTAGAGCTAATCTGAATAATCTATTGTTGCTGATGGCTGTGGGAAGCTGTATTGTTGTGCTTGCTTGTCTGTCATTCTGCCTGAGCAGGCCCTTCTCCCTTTGACCCTTGAATCTGGTTTATATAAACCATGCCTGTAAGTTTCACTCCTTGTCTGAAGAAGTGGACTTGATCCATGAAAGCTAACAATAAAAATATACCAGTTAGTTTTTAAAGTGCTACGGTGTTTTTTATTTTGTTTTCTGATATACTAGAAATCTTTTTCCCTTTGGTAGAAACTTATTAAAGTCTTTTCTTTCCTCACAAGTCCAGACCACCCAATATCTCCAAAGAGGAAGCCATGATTTCCAGATAGGTCTCCAGACATCCAGAGCTTGAAATACTACTATTTTGCTCAAGTCCCAGAATATTCCAGTAAGAATGTCTGTACTTGGTGGGTGGGTGGAAAATGTAGGGCAAAAAGAGAGATATTTTTTCCCTCCCAAGTTCTTCTATAGGCCTCCATCTTAAACAAGATTGAACCAGCTGATCTCTAAGAGCCAGAATCCAGGCAAAGCCTGGAAGGAGAGTTGTGTGTGTTTTTGTTTCCTAATCTGGATTTATAGATGTATACAATCTTCCTCTTCCTTGCGCCCCAGATGCATTGGACTACAGCTTCATTACATCTAAATGATATCACTAAGTTATCTGGGCGGGAAGTTAATGCTCCACTTCTTCTTTCATGTCCTGATTAAACCCTGGACTGCCAAAATAAAGCCACTTTCTTCGCTTTGTCATTGGCCAAAATTAAATCCACATTGGTACATGTTTCGGGTAGTAATCAGCAGATCAGTAAATGAGCCAATGGATTCTGTATCTCTTCACATTCACACCACATGTTGTTGTCCATCAGCAGCCCCCACTTGAACATGTTGGTCTTACATCTAGGCACTCCAACCCTTGGCCTATTCAGGAAATGTTCGACTTGTGGAGGGCAAACTGATGTCTAAGTAAAAAAAAAAGAGAAGATGTTCTTAATGTTTGACCAAAGATGTGGTCAAATGGATTGCTTTCCATGTTATGTTTAAAGCAGGGATGGGAAAATGTCCAACTGAGATAGAATCACTGTTAAACACAGTGTGAAAATATTTAGAAAAATATATTCAGATGACTAGAAGGGATAAAATAAAAAATGAGGTTATAAGGAAAATAATTGGAACAGAACCAATCTTAAACTACATGCAGAGACAACAAATAAGTGGTTTGGCCATTTGGAGAGAATATCTTGGAATTCCATACCTTACAAGGCCTATGTGGAAAAAGAAGGACAAAGACCATGAGAGGCAGGCCCAGAGGAAGTTGGAGACATATTACAAGAACACCAAAATAACACCAGTGGTTAAAGCAAGAACCGTGAATCTCCCTTGACATCCAATGGGATAAAAGATGAAGCAAAGAAGAAGTACAATTAGCAAATGTCAACTCTCATGAAAAAGAATAAACTGTTTCATATCATATATGTGAATGTTCAAAGATAGTGTAGATCAGTGTTTGTTTTCCAACCTTTAGCTCTTGGACTTCAATTCCCAGAAACCTAAGTCAGTATTTATTTATTTATTTATTTATCTATTTATTTTAATTAACTTTTATGCCACCCCTCCTCACAAGGATCCAGGGCGGCTAACAAACTTTAAAAACCGTTAAAACACAATAAAAAAAACACAGTATAAAAATCGAGATTAAAAATTACAGAGATTAAAAGAGAATTAAAAACACAGAGAGAGAGCGGGAGGAGTCAGATGAGCTGACAGACAGAAGCAACCGTCTGGCCCATACCCCACACATTCTGCCAGCCAGGTCTTAATCCCCTTCCTAAAGGGCAGCAGCTCAGTCTGGAGACACAACTCACTTGGCAGGAGGTTCCAGAGGGCCGGAGCGGACACGGAGAAGGCCCTCTTTCTAGTGCTAGAATTGACTGCACATTGACTGAAAGCACATTGACTGATCAGTGCTTTTGGGAATTGACTTAGTCTTCTGAGAATTGAAGTCCAAGAATCAAGGGTTGGGAAACACTGGTGTAGATAGACTAAAAGGAAGACATGATAGGTGAAGGTACCTTTACTCTGAAATAACACCATGAAAGATGAAGTAGACAAACAACTACCCACATTTCCCCCTCAGGTCTGTAGCCCGCATCACTCGCTCCTCTTCATTGGCACAGCTTCAAGTGCCAACCCCAGGACTGGCTAGGAAGTCCGGGATGAGGAGAAGGGCCTTCTCAGTGGTGCCACCAATGATGTGGAATGCTATCCCACTTGAGCTGGCCAAACCTCTTTGCTCCAGTCCTTTAAAAAGCAACTGAAGACATTGCTTTTCAAGGAGGCCTTTGCAAATGTCTTGCCGATCCCTGGCTTTTAGATTGAGATATTTTAGATTAGCATATTCCTTCCAATTTGGCTGCGTGGTCAGGTCTCTTGACCGTGGTACTTTGGCCCACTATAATGGTCGGCATTGATTGTAAGTTATTATTGTAAGTTTTATGGGGTGTAGGTTTTATGGGTGCAATTGTTTTTAATAAGTTTTGTTTGTTGTATGGGGGATTGTATGATGTTAGCCGCCTCAAGTAGGGATGTATTGTTCCCTAGAGGGGCAGGATACAAGTGTAAAATTCAATTCAATTCAATTCAGAAAGGCAGAACAGTAACCAGCATGATTGTAGAATTCTGGGAACTGGAGTGAAAAAAAAAAGAAAGGACATTTCCTAGCTTTGATTTATACAGTTTTCTGTACAATTAAAACATTTTCTTCTGTTTTCCACAAACAGGCTCAATTGATTTGGCAGTAGCTGGAGGAAAACACAAAGAAACACTAGCAGATTCTATGTGGGAGGCCCTGAACATGTCATACGTGACATGTTTGGTTCAGGTCGGGTGTTCCATCACCTCACTGGCTCCAACATCGATACCCACCCACAGCTTTGCAAAAGCAAACCATAAATCTGTCCTCTTAAGCGCAAGCGTAAAGATTCCAGATTGCAGCAAGGATGGGGAAGTTTTTGCATGTGTGTATGTGTATTTGTATGTGTGTGTGGCATTTCTCACACCGTGGGTGGTGAGAGTAAATGTTGCACTTGCTATGTAAAAATGAAATCACAGCTTTTCCCGTCTGTACAATTCCTTACTTTTTTGATGTAGAACCAACTAGTTCAGTGATGATGGACCTTGGCATTCCAGGTGTTCTTGGACTTCAATTCCCAGAAGCCCACATCTCTGTTGTAACAGACCCATTACTCATGAGTAGAACTTGGTCTACATGTAGGTGGGACCACACCTGAATTGCCACCCTCCCAGGATTTCAAGCTTGCCTTCTCACATGTCCTGACCTAAATCTAGGCTGTAAGTATGGTAGCACATATGAAATTAAACACTCCAGTCATCTTCGTGTATTTTAAAAATGTATTGTAGTACAGAAGCAAAACAGTTCTAGGCATTGAAGCAATTCTAGTTCAGAAGGTACATTGAAGCAATAAAAGCCTGACTAAGTGTGGAAGCCCAAAGGACTTCTCCCTCTGGTTTAATAGACTACATGTTTGCAGAGTTGAAAGTGCCTTAGAGAGCTACTGAGAACTTCTTACGAATCATGGTGAAGAGCAAAGAGAAAGTTCTTTCTCTTCCCCATCCTTGTATCTCCTTCAACAAGTTCCACCCTCAGGATGACTCCAGCCAATCACTACATAGCATCACATGCCTATCACAAATTAGATTTCAATTCTCCAAGAACACGGGGTTTAAATGTTTTGACTGCTGAGCAGCTCCTGCCCAGTGATAACCTATGCTGCATTACTTCAGTGAAGGACACGCCTCCCCTTCTGAGAGCAAGACACAGAAATCTCCATTACAGATTTGAAAAGAACACACAGGCCCCATTTCAACCTTGACATCTGTGGATCCACACAAATCCATGTGTACTGCGTACAAGCAATAAACTCATTAGTGTGGATTCACAGAGACTTGGGCTTCTGGGAATTGAAATCCAAGAACACCTGGAGTTCCAAGGTTTGCCATCACAGAACTAGTTCACTCTCTTTTTCCTGTTTTCCAGCATTTTCAGTATTTCCCTCCTCAAGTTTTTGACATTGTCTGATCAAGATTTAAGTACTTACCTAGGTCAGTGTGAGTTGCAGCATAATGTGTATTCAGTTAAGGAATAAAGAAGAAATTTATATTGAAACTGCCACCACCATCAGACATAAATATACACTTTAAGAGTTTGTGGTTAAGATGCTGAGTTTGACAATTGGCAGATCAGCAGTTGAAGACCTGAGTACTGTGTGACAGAGTTAGTGTCTGTTGTCTGTCCTAGCTCTTGCCAACCTAGCAGTTTGAAAGCAAGAAATTGCAAGAACATAAATAGGTACCACTTCAGTAGAAAAGGTAACTTTGTTCTGTCTAAAACTTGCTATTATTTTGAGTGCCACAAATTTCTGCATTGTCATCAAATCTTGTGCACATATTTCCCCCTTCCAATTACTGTGAGAGTAACACAAGAAGCAGTTCCTTCCCCCCCCCCCCCACACACACACACTTTTTGACCAGCACATAAGTAATATAATTGGGTGTCACAAATTATTCTGGGTTGAAAGGATTTTTGTGGAAGAAACTCCACTCAGGGAACACCCAGATGAGGCTCCTTTCATGTCCCCAAGAGCTGGGGAGTTCAGTCCATCATGCAGTACCCGGCTCTTGAACTGCTGACTTGCTAGCCTTCCAGCTAACAAAATGAGCTTAACCACTGAGCCACCACAGCCTCAGGGACATAAGTAAATGTGGTTAATGTGGCACATAAGTAAATGTGCATGAATGCAAATGTATTTCATTGAGAAACAGACAGAATCAATGGAAAAATATGTACAGCAGTGTGCAAACTGAGTACAAAAGTGTGTGCTTTTTCACTAGGCATCAGGAAAAAGAGTATTACAAAAAACACATAGGTTTTCATGTGAGCCTTGCCAAGTGATCTGAAAATGGGATCAAAATTAATTCAAAACCTTTTCAGCTTGTTCAGGCATGTCTTTCAATATGGAATAGAAATATTGTTCTGGAATAAATCGACTGGAGAGACTTAAAGGCCTGAAATCAAAATGTCTCTTTCTTTTAAATCAACATAACTGTGTCTAATTATGCATTATGGTTGCATTGTGCCTTTCCTACTGGCAGTATGTACAAGAGGAAAGCAGGCGTGCTGCCTATTAGCTTCATCACTTTCAGCACCTCAGATCCTGGACAGCTCCTTCTTGCTGAACATCTGTGGCTATAGATTTCCAAGGTCCCTGTGGCTTTTCTGCAGAGCTGTAGCTTAAGCTTGCTACTGTGTTTAAAATATAGAGAATGTTTGGTAAGAGGAATAGTATACCGATGTTGCTCCCTAGCCTACATCAAATTATAAATCATGGGACTTGGGAGGCAAACCTCAGTGATGAAGAAATGTGAAGATGGAGAGCTTTCAACATGCATGGAGTCATGCACTTTGCTATGCAGCTTCAGTTGAGTCCGACCCTTTGTGACCCCATAGACCACCGCACACCAGGTTCCTCTGACCTCTGCTACCCTCCTCCGTCCGCCTAGGTCTACACCCATTGCATCAACGATGCCACCCAGCCACCTCATCTTCTGCCACCCCCTTCTCCTTTTGCCTTTGATCTTTCCTAGCATCAAGGCCTTCTCAAGTGAGTCCTCTCTTCTCATTTTGTGGCCAAAGTACTTCAGCTTCAGTATTTGTCCTTCCAATGAGCAGACAGGCAGATACTAACCAGGTATGAATCATAGAATAACTGAGTTGGAAGGGGGACCTTTTAGGTCACCAAGCCTAACTCCTGGCTCATTGCAGGAATTTGAATCAAAGCAGTGATCCATTATGTGGACAAGTACTTGTTTTGTATCTGCCAGATCTGGACTTAACATCTAGTGTTTCTGGAGAAATAAGAGCAAATTTCTGCTTTCAGAAATCCTTCTGTTTCTGGAGGGCCACTGCATATATAGCCCAGTAGCCATGCTGGCTTAGAGACTCTGGAAGTTCCAATCCAAAAAGGACCACAGCTTCTGCTTCTTCTTTCCTAGCATTTGTGGACATGGGGATAAATAAAGTGGTTTGCCCATTTGGAGAGAATGTCTTGGAATTCCATACCTTACACCAGGGGTTCCCAACCTAAGGCCTGTGGGCCAGATCTGGCCCACAGGACCATTTCATGTGGACTCTCTACTCTCAAGGGCATTTGAGAAACAAAATGTCCATCTTCTTTGAAGCTGTTGGGACAAAATGGCCACCCCATCATGCAGGCAGGGCAAAGCTGACTGAGAGAGCACATGACCTGGCCCCCAGCTTGAAAAGGTTGGGAACCCCTGCCTTACATGGCCTATGTGGAAAGAGGAGAAGGTCAAAGACCACGAGGCAGACCTAGAGGAAGGTAGAGAGATAAAATCAAAGAAACTTTACAAGAGTACCAGATAACACCAGTGGAGGTCTCTACAAATGCCAGAGCAAGAACTATGTGTCCTCCTCAACCACTACCAATATGGACGCTTGCCCAGCCAGCCTGGCTGATGGGGAAAGATGCAGCAGGGAATTGAACTTAGTGTGTGGGGTAGAGCTGAGATTTTTTTTGAACTTTTCGAAGTGTTTTTGAAGTGTTTCTGAAATGTTTTTATGATGTCTTAATTTCGTAATTGTGATGGTGGATTTCTTGAAATGTATGTGATGCTTTGATACGTTATTGATATGTGATATTTTGATATGTTTGGATATGTGATATTTTGTGATTTATGCTGTTAGCCGCTCTGAGTAGCTTCGGCGAATAGAGCGGCATAAAAATCCACATCCAAATATATAAAGGTTCAACAAGGACCCTTGCCAGGTTAGGGCTCCCTTCGTTAGAAACAAATAGCTGCACAGTTGGGAGAAATACAGAACTCAAATTGCAAAACTACTGCTCTTCTTTATTATGCTGCTGAGGCGTGATCAGTGCAGTTTCTGTTTTGAAAAGAGCCTGGCAAGAGCATCTCCTTAATGCTGTGCAGCCGCTTCTCCTGACCTCGGTGGTACTATCTATTACGTTGACCCTGCTTCTCTGGCAGCCTGATTGAATTAGCAAAGGTTCCACCATGCTGCCTTTAGGCTTCTTGGATTTTGATGGCAGAAGATTCAAGATGAAATTGGTGCTTCTGAGAAAAATAGAAAAATAATGCAACTAGTGGGAGCGTAGATTTTAAAGGGCAGAGATTGATGGGAGGCAAGGAAATCTGGTTCAGGTCTCGTCTCCATCAAGAACTCATCAGGTGAGCACAGGGAAATCGTGATTCTGTGAGCCTCAACCTTTCTCCTTTTACCATCAGCAATATGTGTATTATCACTGCATGACAAACGCAGCGGTGATCTGAAGTGACAGAACAAATCAATATTCTGTAGCAATTCTAAAAATAAAAATAAAAGGGGGGGGGGGTGAGCAGCCCAAACAAAAACTTATAAACATGGCTTCAAATCTGCCTCAAATCTGCCCCAAGTTAGGACTAGAAAGTGTGATGTTGCTCCACACTAACTTTAGTAACATTTAATCAAATAGTTTTAAAGGTATGATTCTTTTATTTATAGAATTAGTCTACAGCGCCTTATTTAGATGCAAATACATTATTCTCCAGCAGATAAGAAATTGCTGAAATGTACAGACATTTTAGGTCACCACCAGCTGGTATGTGTGCATCCATGTGTGATGCATATCTTAGGCCAGGGGTTCTCAACCTTGTTAAACCACAGGTCAGACCATGTCCCCTCAGACAGCTGAGCAGACTGGACTGTGGTTCCCCCGCTGTAAACACTGCTGTAAACACATTTATGACAGCCACCGGCACATTTACAACTGTCTGCTTCCACTTCCAGTGGCAGTGGTGACAGTGACATCATGGGCCAAATGATATGGTGCCACAAGTCAGGTCTGGCCCATGGGCCATAGAGGTTGAAACCCCTGCCTTAGGCACCTTAACTCCAAACTTCACTAAAACTAGAGAGGATAGAGAGGAAAGTCAGCAGAAGAATCTCTCCAATTTTGGGGTGACTAGGTGGCTTGGGGCTGAGTTATATGCCCCCTCCAAATCACTCATTGAATTTTCCCCAAATTCAATAGTGGCCTAAGACTTCTGCATGGGACTGTATTTCTGCCAATAAACATTTTTTATCTAAAAACCATATTTATTGTCTTAGCCCATGCCCTAGTACCCCTTTCTTATTTGTAGCAAATCTCTCCTGTAGTTGTGGAAATATCAAAAAGTTAAGGCACTCTTTTTAAACACAAGAGCAGCAATTTTATAACCCTGGAACATGCTCAGTTGAAGCATTGTTGAAAGAACAATGCTTCACAAACATTTGTGTGCCATTAATGTCTGCATAGTAGTCCCTCACCAGCTGAATGAAAGAGAGATCTGGGCTTTGGTGATTTTTTTGGTAATTCTTAAAAACCCAGGCACTGTATAAGAATTTCCAAAGTTTCCTCTTTTTGCAATTAGAACCAGCAGAAATTCAACCAGAGCAGCTTTTGCATTACCCAAAGGAAGAGTGGATTTTCCCTCTATTGACTCTCCTGGCTTCTCATTTAACACCCCCCCCCCCTTTTCCCTTCTTTTATTCTCACTCGACCCTCTCATGATCATATATATTTGGACTGTGTGATTTAGATGACATTCCATCATATTAGAATTAACAGTTCTGCATTTCTGGTGTGCTTCCTCAAACTTGAGTGCATGACAAATATTTTTAGTGCATGGGGAAGGGTAATTTGACCAAACCATTCTAGCCAGGCTATGAAACTGAATGAACTTTGGCCATGAAGATCCATGCATGTCCTTTAAAGAACAAAATCACAACACAATAGCTTGAGATTTTAGCAAAGGCCAGTCAATATTCTGTCTGGCCTTTGTTTACATTAAGCTTATCATCCGTTTCCAACCTTGGTAATGCAGGCACAATATTGTGTGGCAATATCAGGGTATTTTCTGGCATCTTAACTTGGGGCTAGAGAAGCATAATATCTCATAGCCATAAAGTGGAGGAAGAATTGAATAAGAATAACAATACAGCAGGGTTAGTTAATACACCATATGCCAGTCCAAAGATGCGTTTTTACTCCCTTCTTAAAATGAGAAAATGTGGAAACAGATTGAATTTCAAAAAGGAGTGCATGCCATAGTCTGGGAGCCACATAGGAGAATGTCCCTTGAAACTGCCGGTACTTTATATGCATAATATGAAATTTCTGCACATTTTTCCAGTTAATGAGTGCTGACTTAATTGCAATCAACAAACTCCCAAGCCAGATAGCAAAATGTTTCACCTGAACAGCTGGCATCATGTGGTTTCCATAAATGTTATATATAATTTCAAGAATTTTGGAGGAGATGAATTAGTTCCTTCAAAGAAAGAAAGGAAGATATCTCTTCCTGGACCAGTTATGGTTCTTTGGGTTACCTTTCTGTCTGTCTGTCTGTGCAAAGGATGAGGTCAGGAGTCCTGTATTAAAAACATTTAGAGGTGTTGGCTTTTAGTTCTGAGTTTCGCCAAAATATCCACCGGCTTTCTGTTTCTGATGATTAGGATACCTAAAATCGCATTCCATCCAAGTAATTTACTTAGATAAATTTTAGAAGTAATACCTTGCTTGGACAGTATATTGAACATGAGTTACTGAGGAGTAGACTGAGCTACACTCAGAATCCTTTCCTTCCTTCCTTGCTCAGTTCCATGCTTGGCTTATACCTCACACTTGTGACACTGAAACTTTTTTACATTAGTTATAGCCCACAAAAGCAGCTACCAGAATCCTGTAAACATAAATTGCATAAACCATAGTGGCAAGTTGCTGCTAATTAATGAGTTGCTGTTTGTTGTCCTGGTCGCTTACTAGCTGGTATGAATGGCACCTGGTTGGGAATGCAAGCTGTAACTAGTCACAATACACCACTGTGATTTATGCAATTACATTTACGCTTGCATAAGTCCTCCATAGGACACAGCCCAGTTTCCCCAAGCTCTCTTGTGAGCCAGGTGCTTCCTTCCAGCCCACCTTGATAATGTTTTTGGTGAGGACCAAAGTAAGGGATAGCACCAGTCCTTCTGTCATAAAAAAAAAAACCCTAACCTACATGGGGTTAATTCTGGCCACAATTGAGCTGTAATTCACAATGTTGCTGCAGAGAGACACCAGCTATGCAGTGTATTGATTACCCCAGTGGATTGTTTAGGTTATTGACTCCCTTTGCTTTCCTACTCTCATTAAAGTCCAGATAAATACCAAGCATTTTGTAATGGAGGCTACATGCTGGCAGTCAGCCTGAAAGGGGTGAGAACATAATTGGAAATGTACTCAACATGGGTTAATGACTTATGAACTCATCAACTCAATGACAGTAAGTGGCAGTTCCAAGGGGTTATCTTTTCTTTGGGTCTAGAATCTCTAATGTCTTCCACCTCTGAATGTAAATTCTGACTTGTTTTGTCTGCATGGATTAAATGAGAAAACTTCATGGTTGGTGTGAGCTACTGTGAAGCTCTTAAAGAGATCTCTCGCCCTTCTTTTTGTTGTTTTCCTCTGTTACTTTGTGTTGTTCATTTAAAAAGCCCTCCTTATCTATTCTTGCTGCTCTTTGTAATTCTACTTTCACTTGGGTGAATCTTCCTCTTTTACTTTTCATTTTCCTTCTTCTTCTCTTTCTTTCTTTCTTTTTCCTTATGATGGTTCTTCTGGTACTTTGTCTGTCAAGTCTAATCCCTTAAATCTATTCCTTCACCTACACCAGGGGTTCCCTGCCTTTTCAAGCTTTGAAGGCTGGGTGGCCATTTTGCCCTGCATGCACAATGGGGTGGGGTTGGCCATTTTGTCCCAACAGCTGCAAAAAGGTGGCCATTTTGTTTCTCAAATCCACTTGGAGGGATGGGGGGGGCACATGAAATGGTGCTGCAGGCCAAATTTGGCCCATGAGCATTAGGTTGGGAACCCCTGCTATACAGTCATAATAGATGTAATCTCAAGTTGCTAAGACGCTGACTGGGAGGTGGAAGGTCAGCAGTTCGATTCCCGAGTACTGCAGGATGGAATGAGCTCCCATCTTTGTCCCAGCTCCTGCCAACCTAGCAGTTCAAAAGCAAGAAATTGCAAGTAGATAAATAGGGACCACTTCAGTGGGAAGGTAACAGCATTCCATGCACTCTGGTGTCTAGTCATGCCTGCCACATGACCATGAAAACGTTTGCAGAAGCAGACAGTGCTGGCTCTTCGGCTTTGAAACAGAGATGAGCACTGACCCCTAGAGTCGGATATGACTGGCTTTCGATCAAGGGACACCTTTACCTTTACCTTTAAGGTCATACTTTAGTGGCCAAACTGCTCTCCCTACTTTCTTAATTTTATTCAGGTTTTATTACGTGATTCAATTTGTTTTAAAGGATTTGAATTGCGTTGTTTTACAATGGTTGCACCAACCTCTGGAATCTGTTCAGTACTTGGTGTTCAGTACTTGGGTTTAACCCAAGCACAGTCTTCGTATAGATCCCCTTTGCAGGCAGTTGAGGTTCCATGTTGGGAAGGATCCAACCTGAGATGGGCTGATGTCAGGCACAGAGTTTTCCCCTCTGGGTCAGATGACTTGATTTCTTCCACCTAATCTGAGGTGATTATCATTTATGTGTTTATTCAGAGGCAGGGAGCTGTGTATAGATAAGGGTAGCAGAGCCATTTATTCTGATCCCATCCTTTTCTTTTCCACTTGACTTGACTTGTATGCCAGTGGAGCGCAAACCCAGCTGAGGAAACAGATGGGGAGACAAGAGAGATCAGCAGCCAGATATAATTGTGCTGGGCTCCAGAATCACCTCTCTGGGTCAGAGAAAATCTCCCTGTGCGTCTCCTCTATCTCTGTTTCTCTGAATGTGTCTTGGAGGGAGATGTAATCTTCACCCTACACACACACACACACACACACACACACACACACACACACACACACACACACACACACACACACACACACACACACACACACACACACACACACACACACACACACACACACACACACACACACACCGAAGGCCATGCTATGGTAATAGAGTAGACCCTACTGCCAGCGACTCAACGCTGAGTTTCAGGTGACGATTAACTAACCTGACCACTCTGAGGACTAATGGCCTTGGGTGCTGAAGTCCACAGGAAAGGGTGATGGTCCCCAAGTGGATTAAATCCCACTTGAATCCATCTTGATGGAGGGCAGCTGCAGCAGCTTCATCCATCCTGGACTGAGGCTGAGGAAGACTTTGTGTGCCAAAAGGGCTCAGGACCAGAAAGTGACTCGCGGAACTGGATCAGTGGTACTATGGTTGTCAAACTGTAATTTGGAAGACAGATGAAAGGCCACTGCATTATAGTCTTAGGACACTCTTCATGGCTGATCGCCATGAGGATTGCCAATATTCAGAATCAGATATGGCAGAAAAAGACGAATCTGAGGTGACGATCACTTGTGTGTTTTTTCGGAGGCAGGGAGCTGTGTCAAGATAAGTGTAGCAGAGCCATTTGTTCTGATCACATCCTTTTTCACTTGATTTGAGGTCCACAACAGGGGAGTGCAAACCAAGCTGAGGAAAAGGAGAGGGGAGACTAGGGAGACCAGATAGTAGCCAGATATAATTTCACTGGGCTCAAGAACCACCTCTCTGGGTCAGAGAAGATCCACACGTACCTCTCCTGCATGTATCTTTCTCTGAATGTGTCTTGTGGGCAGATGCAATTTCCCCTCCAGAAGGCCATGCCTTCTGCTGCGCTGTAAATTACATGACAACCCCCCATCCACCCCAGTTTGCCTGTGCCTATGGCTCATGCCATCCAAGGTCTGTAAGGCTGGCTCGTATTTCATGCTCTTCACATCCCTCCTGCTCCTTGATCTCTCATCATTGGGAATCTTGATGCTTACACATAGGCGTTCTCTTCTCTAGCAGCGTTGTGCTTTATGGCACTGTCAGTGCAAGCAGAAAGATGATGGCAAAGGGGGGAAGGTGGTGGCACAGATTGATGGACCAGCAGGAGGAGAGGTTGCAGATCCAACAGTCCGCAGCTAGACTGGAGTAAGAATTCATCTCTGTGTGTTTGTGCACAGATCTATAGGCTTGGGTCTATCCACATACAGTACAGTCAAACCTCGTTTAGCGAGCGACTCACTTAGCGAAAAACTCGCATCACGAGCAGGTTTTTCAAAAAGCGATCCAACTGGCATAACGAACATTGGACTTTCCCTATGGGGAAATTAGCATAACGAACATTTCTATGGGAAAAACTCGCATGACAAATTTTTTTTCGCTATGCGAGTTTTTCCATAGAAATGCTCATTATGCGAGTTTTTCCTATAGGAATTTTCACTATGGGGAAAAAAACTCGCACAACGAAATACTCAGTGAGCAGTTTCACATAATGATTCATTTTCGTTATGCAAGGTATGACTGTATCTGTGTGTCTGTATCTGTTTGAATTACACACTGAGAAAGAGGCAGAATCTTGTAATGTTTAAAGCCCAGATATGGTGGCTTGGTGGTTAAGAGACTGAGCTTGATGACTGGAAGGTCAGCAGTTCAAGACCTGAGTGCTGCACAATGGAGAGAGCACCCATCATCTGTCCCAGAACCCATTTTGCACTTGCTTCTGATGGGTGGATCTTAAAGTAGTTCTCATAAGCCCCAAATCTGCCCATTCCTGATTTCTTAAATTTTTATCAATGTACAGTAATACCCCGGATAACGATTGCATCGGATAATGCTAAAACCGCATAACAACGACAAATTTTGGGGGGGGAAGATTTGCACCGGATAACGTTCTTTTAAGCGTTATCCGATACAGTCATTCTTAGCAGCAGGGTGGCTAGAAAGCTGAACGGGATTCTCCGTTCAGCTTCCCAGGCACCCTGCAGCTATGGAGGCAGGGGTGGGGAGGCTGGAAAGCTGACGGGGGGCTCCCCCGTCGGCTTCCCCAGCCACCCCACAGCTACGGAGGCAAGGGCGGGTGGCTAGGGAAGCCGACAGGGAGTCCCCGTCAGCTTCCCCAGCCACCCTGGAGCTGTAGATTGGGTCCTCTGATCTCTCTGGAGCAGGCAGGGGACCCGATCTGCAGCTGTTACTGGGCTTCCCCGACGCCCCAGCCAGTGGAGCAAGCCAAAACGTCAGAGTTCGAACCCTGACATTTTGGTTTGCTGCACTTGCTGAGGACGTCGGGGAAGCCCAGAAACAGCTTGGATCGGGTCTCCCCACCTTCCTGGACCCGGCAGGGGGGTCAGGGACCCCAAATTTGCTTTTAAAAACAGACTTTTTTTTACCAGTTTTGGGCTCTGTGACCCCCCCCTGCCGGGTCCAGGGAGGTGGGGAGACCCGATCCAAGCTGTTTCTGAGCTTCCCTGATGTCCTCAGCAAGTGCAGCAAGTCAAAATGTCAGGATTCAAATCCCAACGTTCTGGCTTGCTGCAGCCTCCAGGGAAACAGGGCTTTTTTTAATGTTGTGTGATCAATGTATCGCACAACGTTAAAAACCGGATAACGATGAGACTTGTGGAACCAAGTCTCATTGTTATCTGGGGTACTAGTGTATCTCATCTATTTGTGCATATATTTTTTAGTAGCAAGCTAGATTGCAAAATGCTGAAATCATGCAAGTACAATCCTGTACAGGTGTAGGCTTAGGAGGTAGAAAATCTAGAATGAAAAGGTAAAGGTGTCCCTAGCTTGAAAGTTAGTTGTTTCCAACTCTAGGATACAATGCTCATCTTCATTTAGACAGCCAGCAACATCTGGATCTACAGATATTTCCATGGTCATATGGCAGTCATGACTAGACACCAGAGTGCATAGAACACTGTTACTTTTCCTGCTGGAGTGGTACCTATTTATCTACTTGCAATTTCTTGCTTCTGAACCGATAGATTGTCACAGCCCAGTTGTGTGACTTGCCACATGACAAGGAATCTAAGCAACAATGACCTTTTTCTGTACAGTCATTTTGCTCATGTGATTTATGTCATTATACTTAGGTTAGTGTAAGAAAGCAGCACAATTCTGGCTGGTAAGTTATCAAGTCATCCTCAAGTAACAAAAATATGGGATAGGTAGCAAAACAAAACAAACTAGTAGCATCAAATGCATCCTTCTTCTTGGGAGTATGTGCACCTCTTCCCCCTTCTATCTGAGGCCACAATTAGGATTCATGCGGTGCTTCGTGCATCTTTTCCCTTCCTTCCTTCTCTCTACTTTTCTTCCCCATCCCTCCCTCCTTCCCTCCACCCTTTATCTTCCTTCCTTCCTTCCTTTCTTTGGCTCAGATTTCAAAAGACCGAGGTTCTTCAGTCGTCTGTTTTCCTCTCCCATAAGCCCTGCAGGTTTAAAAGAAACCCTTGGAAGTTGCAAAGGCTACTACGTGTTGCTCAAGCAAACAGCAAATAAATCACGAGGCCGGGGTAGCAATGCATCTTTCATGAGATTTGGACTGTCTGAACTCTGGCAACTGTGCAGGATGCGTGTAAATATCTTGCCAAGGAACGGGGGAGGGAAAGAGGGAAGGGAAGTCTTCCCATTCTGTTATTAACTTTGGAAACACTTGGTGAGTTTAAATTCATTAAGTGTTCCACAGCCTTGTTAATTTAATAAGTGCAGATGACGCTGTTGCCTAAGACAACGATCAGTAATTTGAAAAGGCAGTGGGTGAGAGGGAGGGAGGGCAAAAGAATAACAAAGTAGTCATTACACAGCAGAAAGCTTAATCCTTCCCCTAGAATGAGTGAAACTGCTGTTTTTCCATATTGATTTTTTTTTAAAGCTGGGGATTTAAAATTAATATTAGCTCTGACTCAGGCTTTTGGTGCCAACGGAGAGAGCTGGCGTAACTGCTGAAAGCAGAATGAAAAGACCGGGTCATGAATGGCATCCCTGCCGCTATTGTCTCTTGCCTGTTCTGAGCGGATCAATTAATGAGGGTTTAACAGTAGATGTCCCTTCATCTTTCAGGGGTTCTAAGAATGAGGTTGTGATGGAGAGTGTGGAGTCTGGAGCTTCTGGTGGGATGTCATAGTATGTGGGAGAGAGCAGAAAGAACATGGAGAGCTGCCTTAGAATGAGTCCAACTAGATCAGGAGTTTCCAACTCTTTCAAGCTGGGGCCCAAGTCACTCTCTCTCAGGCAACATCGAGGACTCAACAGCCATTTTGCCCTGCCTGCACGATAAGGGTGGCCATTTTGTCCCAACAGCTTCAAAGGGATTGCGCTATTGTTTCTTGAGTGCCCTTGGAGACATGAGGGGCCACATGAAATGGTGCCATTGGCCAGATCTGCCCCATGGGCCTTAGGTTCGGAACCCCTGATCTAGGTCTTCTTCCATGTCCCGATCAAACTTTAAACTGCCAAAATGAAACCACCTTCTTGGCTTTGTTATTGGCCAAACTTAGATAATTAGATCGGTACATGTTTGGGTAGTAAATATCAACACAGACCAGGAAATGAGCCAATGGATTCTGTATATATCCACACAGCATGTTGTTGTCTGCCAGCAGCCAACACTTGGGCATGTTTGTCTTACATTTAGGGACTCTGACCCTCAGCCTATTCGGGGTCCTCCAAGTGACATGGGGGAAGTTGGGTTGCTCAGCTACATCCTCCTTTAATGTTATTCCTTGTCTAGTGAGCTCCTTCCTCCATCTTCTATTTTGGTTTTGCTCTTACTTATGCTAAAGAGTGTTTGTTCTTGCCATAAAGCTCTTCCTGGAACTGAGTTGGCAGACTTGATGAACATATTTATTTATTTGTTCAGATTTATATTGCCGCTCACTCGCCGAGGCGACTCAGGGTGGCTTACGGTCAAAACAGCAACAGTACAGTAAAAATCATAAAATACAACCTCACAAAACAACCAAAGCAGAACACAGACTAACTCCCCTCTGCTCATTGTTGTGGGCCCAGAGGAGGGGGCGATGTCCTCAGCCGCCTGCCAGGACGGAGTCTTCCTATCCCTTCAGAGGATGCCCAGGGCCATTAGCCTGGAAGGAAGATTGTATGGGAGAAGCAGCAGACGGATGGGGAACACTCAGCATAGTTTGGAGCTTGCTGCATTGTACCACAGATCAAAGTTCATGCCTTTGGGGTTGAATGATGGAGAACCCAAGCCTTGCAGTCTGGTACCAAAAATTTCACTCAGAGCTTCAAGAAGTTAATAATAATAATAATAATAATAATAATAATAATAATAATAATAATAATAATAATAATAATAATAATAATAATAATAATAATAATAATAATAATAATAATAATAATAATAATAAATTTCATGTCACAAATTATTGTGGGTTGAATGGATTTTTGTGGAAGAAACTCCACTCAGGGAATGTCCAAGTGAGGCTCCTTTCATGCCTCCAAGAGCTGGGACAGAGACAGGCACTCAATCCATCATGCAGCACCCGGGTCTCGAACTGCCGATTTGCCAGGCATCCAGCTAACAAGGTGAGCTTCTGAACCACTGAGCCACCACAGAAGTTAATGTTTTGCAGTACTGTATAATGTTGCTAAAATGTACAGCAGAAAGCAAGTACAGAATGACTGACAGTTTTAAAAATATGCAGACAACTGTTTTTCCTGTCTTTAGTCATTAAACGTCCTTGTATCAATGCAACAGTTGCAGTAGGTTTGTGCAGTTGTGTAGCTTGTGTACTCTCTCTCGCTCTCTCTCTCACACACACAGACCAATGTAAAAATTATCATCCAGAGCATCAGAAAATGCAAGCTTGCAGGCTTGTCCTCCCAGCCGTGAAAAGAATAATTTTTCATTTCCTCTTTCCTTCATGCAAGGACAGGACAGGTGTAGGCATTACACCTATAGTGTAAAGCAGGGGTGCCAAAACTTTTTGGGCCTTGGGCCGATCGTGTGGTTCAGGAAGCCCGTCACTAAGGCCTGGGGGCCGGGTGTGGCCCCCGACACCAATTCATCCGGCCCACGAAGCCCTCGTCGCTCCTGGAAGCAGAAATAAAACACGCCCGTACAACGAGGGCTTCGCGGGCCGGATGAATTGGCATCGGGGGCTGCACCCGGCCCCTAGTTTGGGCACCACTGGTGTAAAGTAACCAAGACATTGTTCACATGTGTATGAAGTGATCAAGCTTGACAACCAAGCAGTAACTCTTCAGGAGGAGGTTTTAGCTCCATCTGCTCAGTGTCAAACAGGGGCCTGGATTGCAAAGAGGCAGAGTAACCATATTCATTACCTATGTGTCATCTGTCTACACTGAGTATTGCCTGTGGGGAAGATAAGTGATAGTCCTCCATGCTTGCAATCAAAGAGCTTGAGGGGGAGGGTTATTTTTGAGACAGCTCACTTGATCAGGACACATGTGTAAAAGGTAAATGTCTCCCCTACTCAAAAGCTAGTCATGTCTGATTTTAGGGCTTGGTGCTCATCTCTGTTTACAGCCAATGAGCCAGCACTGTCTATGTCTCCAGACATTTCCATGGTCATGTGAGAGGCATGACTAGATGACAGAGTGCATGGAATGTTGTTACCTTTTCTGACAAGGCAGTACCTATTTATCTACTGGCACTTTCCAGCTTTTGATCTGCTAAATTGGCAGGACCTGGAACAGATGATGGGCGCTCACTCCGTTGTGCATTCAGGTCTCAAATTGCTGACCTGCTGAGCATCTGGTCATCAAATTAAGCATCTTAACCACTAAGCCCCTGTGGCCCCTTGGACACATGTGAGGGGACCACAATAACAGAATTTCTTGATAAGTCATCTTTCAGTGGCTATGATCTTCGCTTGCTTGTGGCTTGTTTGAATAAGTGCCAAGCTGATACTGACCCAGAGAGAATTCCAAAGGTTTATTAAGCACAGAGAAAATTTGTTTTATGGGCTTGTATGTGCAAATGCATGAGAGAGAAAGCAAACCAACTTCCTGTTTGGAACAGGGTGACCTTTTACTTAGCTGCCGACTGCTATCTAGTCGGTAGATCTAACTGCTAACAGAGCTGCTTAGTTCAAAAATACAACATCTAAGGCAGGGATTCTCAATGTGCAGTCCACAGCACCATTTCATGTGCCCCCCACCACCACACCAGGAAGTGCCATGTGTTGGAGGAAGGGCAAAATGGCCATCCGGCCCCCAAAGCTGTCTCAGGAAGCGTGACCTGGCTCCTGGCTTTAAAAGGTTGAGAACTCCTGATCTAGGGAGAGAGTTCCAGATAAATCTAAATCTCTTCACTTCATTTTCATTTATTATTGTAGTGGTAGAATTTTAACAAAGCTGACCTGCCTGGTAGGATTGTGTGATGTGGGATGATGTTCTAAGAGGTAGACAAGGTAAAGGTCTCCCTTGCTCAAAAGCCAGTCATGTCCAACTCTAAGGTTCAGTGCTCATCTCTGTTTACAGCCAAAGAGCCAGTGCTGTTTGCGTCTTCAGACACTTTGTGGACATGTGGCAGGCACGACTAGACACCAGAGTGCATGGAATGCTGCTTACCTTTCCACCGAAGTAGTACCTATTTATCTACTTGCAATTTCTTGCTTTCAAACTGCTAGGTTGGCAGGAGCTGGGGCAGAGACGGAAGCTCACTCCGTCATGCAGTGCTTGGGTCTCGAACCGCTGACCTCCTAATCTTCCAGTTGTCAAGTTCAGCATCTTAACCAAGTAAAACTATCATTAATATAAAATTGGGACTGTACTAGTATTAGGACACTCTCCCTTATGTTTAGTCAAGACCTCTTTCCTTGGAAATAGAAATTGTTGCTCAGGTTCTCACTTCTGAAGCCATCTTTGTGATGGGAAATGTAGACGTGAAGTGCACACCATGTTTTGACTGTGTTTTCTCACAGTGATCATGTCTCTCTTTAGCTGTTAGGAACCCAGGTCTATCATGAAACAATATGTGCGCTCTCCACATGCCCAGTTTCCCACTGGAAACATCATAATTTTTACTATTGTAAAAATGACAATGGGAAACTGGAACAGCAGTGGCTGGATATTTAGGATTTACTACTTGATAGACACCAGGAGAGCGACTGCAAGACTTCCCTAAAATTCTTTACCCCTGCTTTTGAATATACCCTCTAAGACCCACTCCATCCCCCCTAAAATACATTGGGAAAATGGAGTGCATCTTGTACTGTACATAGTGGCCTATTTTGGTAAGAGATGCATCTTATACTCCGATGCATCTTATACACTGGCAAATCGGTAGTTAAAGACTTCTGCGATGGTTAGCCTGTTTTACCAGAAGGTGGACAGTTCAGGTTCAGTGTCCACATTGAGCCATGAAACCCACTAGACAACCTTGGACTTGTCACTATTTCTAAGACTGACCAATTTGTTGGTTGTTATGGAGATTAAATAGGGAGAAGGAGAACCATGTACTGTACACATCGATCTCACTGGAGAAAAACCAAGAAAATATCAGAGACAGATGAAGAGGTCCAGAATCTGCATTTCTCTACTTTGGAAGTGAGGAGTTTGGAGAACCGGCAAATCAAAGCTTCCTTCTGAGTCACAGGATAGTATTTAAACACTTATGCTATTGTCCCTGGTCAGAGATCAGTCCAGTAATTGGTTCTCCTTCTTCTTCTTTACTTCCTCTTTTATCCCTTTGGGTATCTCATTTCCGTGGGGGCCAACTTTTGTTTATGTTTTGTTGTAAGTGTCCATGTTCGGCATTGGCAACATAAGGTGGGAAAGGATATGCTTTGTATGTTTCTTTGTGCTGGTCAGTATTGCCGTGTGTTGTAAGAGTGGAGCTAACAGTCCCAATATTTGGTTTGCTTTACTGAACCAAAGCAATGCTATTCCGGGTGGTAATGTATGGTTGTGAGAGCTGGACCATTAGGAAAGCTGAGCGCAGAAGAAGAGATGCCTTTGAAATGTGGTGTTGGAAGAGAGTTTTGAGAGTCCCCTGGACAGCGAGGAGAAGAAATAGGTTGATCCTAAAAGAAATCAACCCTGATTGCTCCTTATAAGGTCAAATAGTAAAGATGAAGCTAACGTACTTTGGACATCAAATGAGGAGAGAGGATTCACTTGAGAAAACACTGATGCTGGGAAAGGTGGAGGGCAAAAGAAGAAGGGGGTGGCCAAAACCGAAATGGCTAGATGGTATTGTAGATGCAATGGGCACAGAGCTTGGGAGGGCAGAGGAAGATGGTGGAGGACAGAGGTGCCTGGCGGGCAATGGTCCATAGGGTCACAAAGGGTTAGAATCGACTGTGCGACTGAACAACAACAAAACTGAACCATATGTTAACCTCTTCATCCATTTTGCCATCGTCAGTAAATGAAGCCATGTGTATAGTGACAGGATGCCTCAAACCTACACCAGTGGAGAAAATACACCCTTTTGTTGGTATCGCTCCCCCTAAGATCAGAAGAGAAGTAGCAGTGGACGCTGAGAGAACTAATCAAGAGAATGACCCTTGACACTGTCTGAATGGATCTGAGCCTCAAGTCCACTGGCTCAGATCCAGGAAGAGCTTTATGGCAAAAACAAACACTCTTGCGGGTACACAAGAGCAAAACCAAATTAGAAGATGGAGGAAGGAGCTCACTGGACAAAGAACAACATTAAAAGAGGATATGGCTGGGGAACTCAACCTTTCCTACATCACTTGGAGGACCCTGAATAGGCTGAGGGTTGGAGTCCTTAAATGCAAGACCAACATGCTCAAGTGGGGCTGCTGGCAGACAACAACACACGGTGTGAATGTGGAGAGACGCAGAGTCCGGCTCATGTACTGGCCTGCCGATTGCTGCCAGAGACATGTACTGATGAGGACAACGGCAAAGCAAAGAAAGTGGCTTCATTTTGGCAATCCAGGGTTTGATCAGGACATGAAAGAAGAAGTAAATGTTGTTACTAGGTGTTTGAACTCTTCCACTTGTTATATAAGTGATTTGTTCTTGGGGAAATAGTGTTTCCATGAGCCTTCAAAAATGCAGATATAATGGAGCCCAAGGCACTATCCTCCATGACTTGGAATTGAACTCCCCTTGATTGACTTTCACCAGTGGAGGCAAGAGTGACCCTTTGCCCCTATAATAGCTGGCCTAATTAGAGAAATAGCCTTTCCTGTTCTCTCTCTCTTTCTTGCCTCACCCCTCTTCTTCTCCCTGTCCCCCCTCCTAAAGTCACAGGCACCAAGCTCCAGTGTTGCTTCTCTTTCCACCTTCCTAATTGGCACATTCACCTGGCCTGCTTGCTCTGAAGACATTTACAAGAGATATTACACTTCATTCAGAGATCTCTTTGGATAATGAAAATCAGCAGTGTGGGGGGAACAACTGCGAGCATTGCACTAGGGATCCAAGTCAAGGCAGGGGCAAGGAGATGTCTAGTCACTTGCTCTTCTGTTCTGGCCATCACAAATCCTTCCACAAGGACAGAGAATTGCTAAGCCAAAGAACTGACAGGCTATTTCCTGTCAGCAGCCTTTTTCAGAGGTGGAACTCTGATTTAGTGTGACATGTCGGGCAACAGACGTGCCAGGGAATAAATCGGCAACACCTTGTTGAGCTGACTCCACCAAGAGTCAAAGCAAAATTATAAAATGGTGGCATTGGAGAGAGTCACCAAGATTCTTGCCAATTCCCCAAGCCTCCTTGAGTCTGAGGCCATGTCAAATGACTTTGAAAAGGTCTGCTAATAAGAGGGATGAGCAACCTGTGATCTGTGGCTCCCACATGGCACTTGACCCTATCTCTGAGGATCACAATCTTTAATGCCTCCGTGAGGCATGGTTCCAATTCCTGCCAACCTAGCAGTTCAAAAATTGCAAGTAGATAAATAGGTACTGCTTCAACAAGAAAGGTAACAGAGTTCTGCATGTTATGCTAGCTAGGTGACCACGGAAATGTTTACAGATGCGGACTGTGCTGGCTCTTTTGCTGTAAATTGAGATGAGCTAACTGAGTTAGCAGGCAACACACCAAAGAGTGCCATAAGTGTAGTTTTATTCATGTGAGCAAGGGATGGACCAATGTGCTATATGCATTGGAATTTAGCCTACCATTTTAGAGTTGCAACACTCAACCATTTTTCCCCTACCAACCATGCTCACAGAAAGAAGAGTTGCCCCAAGGGTGGGGTCATGTGCAGGCATTAGCCTAAATGCACTTGCTGGCTCTAGCTAGAGTTAACACTAGTTGCCAAATTGTGCATCAAAACTCACAGAAATCCCAAATGGTCTTCATTAGGTGTAGGTACCCACTGAATATGACCTAATGCCTCCCAAGAGCAAACAACTTGTATCTCAAGGGGGATGAATCTGTCAGGGTCGCTTTCTTCCATCTTCTCATTGCCCCCTTGCAGCTCCATAATTCTATTATCATGGAGGCAATCCTGATAGAATTGACTACCACCCAAACCCCAGGATGATCAGATGTCAAGGGAAGCCGAATTGGCACAAATACCACAATTTAATACTGATGACATGCCATGAACACTGAAGTTGACTTCTTCAGTTTTAGGGGGGGAAATCTCATTCTGATCTTTCTCTAGCAAAGAAACGGATGGTGAAGCAGAAACATAGGTCAGCTAAAGATTGATCTGTGCTTTCCAAAAAGTCTACAGAACAGTCACCAGTGACCTGAAAACCTGATCTTCTACCCTTGTTACACACAGTTTTGTATTTTCTTTTAATACCTAAAAGAGAATGGTTAGTCCCATTCTTCTGTAAAAGTCTTCTTGTTGGATGCAGTGGCAATTCTTGATCCTCTTTCCTTCATGTGGCCTATTTATTTAAAAAGTTGGGGTCACATCTGCAATGGAGGTGTAGAACTGAGAGGTATGGGTGGTGTTATTGTGTTTGCATGAGTAAACCACAATAACATCACCCACACCTCTCAGTTCTACACCTCCGTTGCAGATGTGACCCCAACTTTTTAAATAAATAGGCCTATTTGGCCAAGCTTAAGCTGAAAATCAATATTAATTATAAAAATCAGTGGGCGCCACCAATAAATCAAGCAGGGTTCACTACAGTCTCTCAGGAGGAAGGTTACACCTTGAAACAAATGGGTGAGGAGGGAGTCATTTTCCAGTTTGATCTGTGCTGGCCCCAACCCTCTCTGCTGGTTGGTACAAAATTTGTTATAGTCATTAGACCCTCTATATTATTAATGTTGTTACAGTCTGATGAATGGAACATGAGCAGCTCCTGAACAAATCGCTGTGGGTTGCAACTTGATTTCTGAGTGACCTTTTTGCTGGGAGGCCTCATTTTTTATTACCCATGCATGTGGGGACACAGGGGGTGTGGTGTGCGAAATAATTCATTGTGTCTTCTTCTTTTGAAGTAAATGATTGTTCAGGCTGAGTAATGGAGAGCTAATTAATCCTCCCTCTCTGGACACCACCATGCATCATGTTTCCCATTATACAGGGGCAATTTAAATGCATTATTATTATAATTGTGGGTGCTTTGCACAGGGAGGCATTAATGGGTTTGGGAAACAGGCCCTTGTTTTCAGGAATAGGATGGAAGCCGGTTCACAAAGGGCAGTCCTGTGAGGAGCAGGGTTGTGTTGTAATCAAGTGTCATCAATGGAGTTTGGTTCTTGGATTCTTACCTGAACAAAGCAAAGGGGATGCAAGAGGACCTTCAGAACAGCCAGATCCAGCATGGCCCGGGTTGTGCTAGAGATGGTCTAATAGAAAGGGGAAAACATTTCATTTGGTTCATATTTCAAAATATTGTAGAATAGAGCAGTTGGATGGTAGCTGAAGAGACATGTAGTCCAGTTGTCTGGTGGTACAGGAGTTGTCACTAAAGTGCCCCTGGGGTACACAGAAAGAGCCTCCTCAAAGATTGTGATATTTTCCAGCCACAATTGGGCCTATCCCACGCAACATCAACTTTGTTATGCCAGCTAATCTTTCTCACACTAGATCAGGGAAAGGGAACTGCGGAATGAACTGCAGATGACTTCATTTTGGCAGTTTAATGTCTGACCTGGACACAAAAGATGATTAAGTGGCAATCTAAGCCTTGCTTTAAAAGCCCAGTGAAGAACTTCCACCACTTTCTGTAGCAATCTATCCCACCCTCCAACAGTTCTTTCCGTCAGAAGTTCTTCTCAATATTTTACTAGAATTTCATGTCTTTTCAATCCATTGGTTAGTGTTCTCTGGACAACAAATAAAGTGATTTGCCCATTTGAAGAGAATGTTTTAGAATTCCCTATCATACAAGGCATAGTGTGGAAAGAGGAAAAGGACAAAGACCACAAGGCAGACCCAGAGGAAGGTGGACAGACATCAAAGAAATATTACAAAAACACCCAGTAACGCCAGTGGAAGCCTCTAGAAGTGCCAGAGCAAGAACCTTGTATCTCCTTCGAGACCCAAAGGGGAAGGAGGAGGTGGTGGTGGTTACGGTTCTGCTCTTTGGAGCAGAAGCAAAATTGCCTGATCTATCTTCCATGTGATTGTGCTTCAGAAATCAGAAGATGGCTCCCATAGTATCCCTTTCGCTCTTCTGTTCTCCAACCTAAACATACCTGATTGCCCTTCAGCAGTTCCTTACCCGAAGCTTTGACATTGACTAAAGCATCTGAAAAAAGAGTCAAAGCTTTCAAAATGTGGACCTACAGACGGCTAATAAGGATATCATGGGTTGTTGTTGTTCAGTCATACAGTTGAGTCCAACCCTTTGCGACCCCATGGACCACTGCACACCAGGTGTCTCTGTTGTCTGCCATCTTGTGCAGCCCAGCCAGAACTATGCCCACTGCTTCAATGATGCCATCCAGCCACCTCATCCTTTGCTGCCCACTACTCCTTTTGCCTTCGATCTTTCCTAGCATCAAGGGCTTCTCGAGTGAGACCTCTCTTCTCATTTGGTGGCCAAAGTACTTGAACTTCATCTTCTGTATTTGTCCCTCCAACGAGCAGTAAGGGTTGGTTTCCTTCAGGATTGACTGATTTGATCATGGGTTGACCATGTGACTAATGTAGAAGTGTTGCACTGGATGGACAAAGAACAAGAACTGTTTAAGATCATTAAGCAAAGAAAGCTCAAATATCTCGGCCATATCATGAGGACCAACATAAAGTATAGAATACTCCAACTCGTTCTGCAAGGAAAGATTCCTGGGAAGAGAGGCTCTGGACGTAGACAGACTTCATGGCTCAAGAACATGAGAGACTGGTGTGGCATGTCCTCAGAAGAACTGTTCTGAGGAAGACTATCGCCATGATGTTACCGTAGCCAATATCTGGAATGGATACGTTCCTTTCCCTTTAACTCTTCAGCCATCCTCCTCTGGACTTTATGTAGAAGAGCTTCCAAGCGTTACAAATTGGCTGTTATTTGGGAGGCTCTGAGGAGCAGTACAAAGCAAACCAAAAGATCCCCATGCTAGTTTGCATCTCCTGCTGCTATAGCAGGGGTGCTTCACCAGGGAACTGAATTCCCAGTTTGAGGTGTAGGCTGACATTTTATCAAACTGTTGCTCACTAGACTTGAAAGCTTTTGCAATCTGTCACTTGAAAGTGGAAGTGTGAAATGGGTTTCCTTGTGGAGTTGTAAACTGTTGCTAGGGTGACCAGATAATTTAATAATAGAAGAGTGAATTAGGGCAAATGCAGCTTACAGCAAGAGGATGAGAAAAGATTGGTCTGTTCTTAGAAAAGAGACCCCCTTCTTTTTCCTCTCTTCACCATATTGTTAAAAGATGCTGGAGTACTAACATTGGCATTAAAGGTTTTCATTTTATTGTGTATACACAATCTTCTTTGCTTCCTCTTTTACTCATCAGGTGTCATGGAAAATGTAAGGTTCTTGTTCTGGCAATTCTAGCGGCCTCCACCAGCATTATTTGATGTTACTGTAATAGGTCTTTGATGTTATCTCTCCACTTTCCTCTGGGTCTGCTTCATGCTCTTTGCCCTTCTCCTCTTTCCATGTTTGCCTTGTATAGTATGGAATTCCAAGATATTCGCACCAAATGGGCAAACCACTTTATTAGTTGGCTCTGTATGTAGTTTAAGACTGGTTCTATTCCAATTCTTTCTTTTATAATATCATTCCTGATTTTATCCCTTCCAGTCGCTCCAGCAGTCTTCCTCAGACATCTCATTTCTGTGGTGAGCAACTTTTGTTTATGTTTTGTTGGAAGAGACCATGTTTGGCACTGGCAACATAAGGTGGGAATGAATATGCTACTTTGTGCTGGTCGGTATAGCCTTACGTCATAAGAGAGGAGCTTTTTTGTTGTTCAGTCGCACAGTCGATTCCGACCCTTTGCAACCCCATGGACCACTGTCCACCAGGCACTCCTGTCCTCCACCATCCCCCTCAACTCGCTCAACTCTGTGCCCATTATCTCCACAATACCATCTAGCCATCTCATTTTGGGCCACCCCCTTCTTCTTTTGCCCTCAACCTTTCCAAGCATCAAGGCTTTCTCAAGTGAGTCTTCTCTTCTCATTTGATGTCCAAAGTACTTTAGCTTCATCTTTACTATTTGCCCTTCTAAGGAGCAGTCAGGGTTGATTTCTTCTAAGATTGACCTATTTGTTCTCCTCGCTGTCCAAGGGACTCTCAAAACTCTCCTCCAACACCACATCTCAAAGGCATCTATTCTTCTGCACTCAGCTTTCCTAATGGTCCAGCTCTCACAGCCCTACATTGCCACAGGGAATACCATTGCTTTGACTATACAAATTTTTGTTTGCAATTTGATGTCTCTACTTTTCACTATGTTCCCTAGGTTTCTCATCGCTTGTCTCCCAAGAATCAGTTGCCTTTTTATTTCATGGCTGCAATCACCCTCTGCAGTGAGCTTTGATCCTAAGAAAGTAAAATCTGTCACTGCCTCTACTTCTTCCCCATCTATTTTCCAGGGACTAATAGGGCATGTTGCCATCATCTTGGTTTTCTTGATATTAAGTCTCAAGCCAGCTTTTTCACTTTCTTCTTTCAACCTAATCAGGAGCTTTTTTAAGTCCTCCTCACTTTCTGCCATTAGGGTGGTATTACCTGCATATCTCAAATTATTGATGTTTCTCCCAGCAATTTTGATCCCAAGTTGTTATTCCTCCATCCCTGCATTGCACATTATGTGCTCTGTGTATAAGTTGAATAAGCAGGGTGACAAAATGCAGCCTTGTCATACTCTTTTTCCTATTCCAAACCACTCCGTCATTCCATTTTCTGTCCTAACTGTTGCCTGTTGATTCATGTACAGATTTCTCATGAGACATATAAGGTGCTCTGGTATTCCCATCTCTTTAATTACTTGCCACATTTTGTTGTGGTCCACACAGTCAAAGGCCTTAGTGTAGTCAATGAAACAGAAGTAGACTTGTTTCTGATATTCCTTTGTTTTTTCCATGATCCAACGTATGTTGGCAGTGTGGTCTCTAGTTCCCCTGCCTCTTCTGAACCCCACCTGCACTTCTGGTAATTCTCTCTCCACATGCTGTTGCAGTCTAATATTTGTTTTGCTTTACTGCACCCTATGTTAGGGGCCATTCAAATACCATGTGACCTAAAATAGGCCACTTTTTGACCCCCCTCCCCCTGTGACTTTTGGTCATCCCCCCCCAATCATGTGATTTCTCCGTTTTCCCTGATTTGAAGAGAAACGGCAGAAGCCCAAGAAAGAAAGTCCTCCCTTGCAAAGCCTTTTCATGCAAGCAAGGAAGGAAGAGGGAAAAGATTTGCAATCTGGATTTCAATGGGAAAGCCCACCCCTCTCTGTCCCTCCTCCGATGTCTCCTTTGGGGCTTATTTTTGCTTTGGGAAAAACCTCCCCACATCCCCAAATGATAAGCCCCCCCTCATCACCCCTAAGTCACCCACCTCCTCCTCCTTCAGGTGTCCTGAATGGCAGGGGGGGGGACTCTCAAGGAGACCCTCTTTCCCCCTCCCTCCTCTGCCAAAGAAGCACCTCTTTCCCCCCTCTGAGACTGACTGAGAAAGAGAGCAAATGGTTGGGCAGAGATGAGGGGGCGTGGCCAGCTCCTGCCAGCCTAACAGTTTGAAACCAAGAAATTGCATGTAGATAAATAGGTACCATGGACTGCAGTGGCTCAAGCAGCTAAGACACTGACTGGAAGGCAGGAGTTCAGCAGTTCGATTCCAGAGTACTGCAGGATGGAATGAGCTCCCGTCTTTGTCCCAGCTCCTGCCAACCTAGCAGTTTGAAAGCAAGACATTGCAAGTAGATAAATAGGGGCCACTTTGGTGGGAAGGTAAACAGTGTTCCGTGTGCTCTGGTGTCTAGTCATGCGTGGCACATGACCATGGAAACATTTGCAAAAGCAGACAGCGCTGGCTCTTTGGCACTCCAATATCTAGTCATGCCTGCCTCATGACCATGGAAACGTCTGCAGAAGCAGACCGCGCTGGCTCTTTGGCCCTGGCTGCGCCTGGCTTTTGAGCAAGGGAGACCTTGACTTTGACCTGTCTAGAATGGCACATAGACTGATTGGGTGTAACCCATGGCTTTTAAAAAACCTAGCTATGTATGTGTGGCAATGTCATACCTCCACAGGCTGTTTTCGTAGCTAATTTGCCAGTGGACCTGTTTTTTTTATACTGCAGCCCCTTCCATTCGCTGTTAATCTTGTTCTACAACCTTGCTGATTGCTTTGGGGAGATCTAAGCACATGGCCGCAATTCCTGCTTCTTCTCTGGGCCTCCCTCAGCTATAATACAGTTGCTTCAAAGAACTCCAAGTTAGTTAAGCAGAAGGCCTCCCCCCCCCCCCTTTTGTAAATCCACACTGCCTGCTTTCTCTAATCCAATTACGCTTTACAAGGTGCTACCCATGCTAAATCCTGCAAAATTGTTTCTGATATTTTTACCCACAATTTATGTTAAGCTATTCAATGTATAATTGCTTGTCTAATCGCGTGCACTCCGTTTTTATTTTATTTTTCTTTTCATTACAGAATTAAGCTTGACACATTTTCCTTCTTTTCCCCGTGCTTAAGTATCATCTTTGAGCCTAAATATATATATAATTACTTTGTGACTCCATTGATTTTAGCCCATGTTTCTTTTACAACAGTTGGGCTTTTGGAGAGAGGAAGAAGAAGGGAAATAAATCGTGTGTTTCTGTGTCTCACTCACTCCTGCATTGGCAGATGCCTCTTGTTTTCTTTGATCACAGTGGGATCCGTGCAGTGGTGGGATGTCAAAAATTTTACTACCCCACCGTGACATCATCACAGTGTGGGCGGAGTTAACATCATGATGCCATGATGTGGGCGGGCCAAAGAAATTGTTTAAAAAAATAAAATTAAAATAAGCACACACACACCTCAACCCACACACCCACAACACAAAACTGTAAATAAATTAAATAAATTAATAAAATAAAATTAAAAATACATTAATACAGTGGGGGAACCAGTAAAAGGTGGCCCCGAAGGTGGTTCCCCCCAAAAGCTGCTACCAGTTCTCCAGGACACTGGGAAAAGTTACTACCGGTTCTGGAAAACTGGTGAGAACCTGTTACATCCCATCACTGGATCCGTGTGCAGTGTTGTGAATGTCTTGCAGCTTTCATAGGGAAGGCCTTGGGATGCGGTGAGTCTGTGTCCTATTGCTGATCTGACTGATTCAAGACCTATTCTGTTGATTCAGAAATCTTCCTGAATTTCAGCTCTATTAGATTTAGGGCACAAATCCAAAACTCCCAGCCCTGCCTGTTCTTCTTCTTCTGCCATACCCGAATCTGAATCTTGCCGATCCTCATGGCGATCAGTGATAAAGACTGTCCTGAGAATATAATGCAATGACCTTTCATCTGCCTTCCCCATTGCAGTGTGGCACCCGTACTACTGATTCAGTTCCATGAGTCCCTTGCCCCCCCAAAAAAAAAAATTCTGAAAGAAAGAGTCAGATACCAGCATGTGGTAAAACTAGGTCCACCAAACAGCAGGGGCATCAGAAGTGTGGAATAAAGATGGATAGGCCCAAGGGACCACTGAAATAAACCCCCAAGGGCCAGTTGAGCCCTTTTGGCACAGAAAGCCCACCTCAGCCCCGGGCCAGTATCAATGAAGCACCCAAGGCCGTTAGCCCTCAGGGTGGTCAGGTTAGTTAACTGCTGCCTGACACTCAGCATTGATTCACTGGCAGTAGGGTCTACTCGATTACCATAGCAGAATAACCTGCCCTTTAGCACCCTGTGTTCTGCTCTTCTGCCAGCTGATTGCAGCCAATGAAGCAATGGTGCTGGCAGCTCCAGCTGTGCTTTCGGATCTGAGATCAGCCAATACCAAGGGGCTATGCCAGCAGAAGAGGCTTTGAACTTGGATTGCCTTGTCACATCCCATCAGAATAATCAGTTAATTCCCACTGGAGCAGGAAGTAATAGCTAATAATCCATAAAAACCAGGAATAATCTGTATTTGGATATGTAGACTTCTGCATAAACCTGTTGGCCTTGGAGAGGGAATCAACTGAACACAACTCATGTGTTGGCGGCTGTCTAGTGCAGGAGTTTCCAACCTTTTCAAGCTGGGGGCCAGATTATGCTCTCTCTGTCAGCTTCGAGGGACAGACAGCCATTTTTGCCCTGTCTGCATGATAGGGATGGCCATTTTGTCCCAACAGCTTCAAGTGGGTGGTCATTTTGTTTCTCAAATGCCCTTTAAATGGATGGGGGGGCACATGAAATGGTGCCATGGGCCGGATCCATCCCGTGGGCCTTAGGCCTTGAAGAGACACATTTCCCATGGCTGTCGGAATCTGTATGTTTACTGGGGCAGGCTTCTAAGGAGTGAGATGTATTGTCTCAGCCACATGGGTTGCAAAATAAGTTAATTATTGTTCTCCTGGAAATCGAGTTTATAATGAAGATCAAGTCATTCTTAATTCTAAGTTGAAGTGGGTAAGGTGGAGAAAGGAAGGTCTCTTAGTTAGCTAGAAAATGATAGGCATAGCCATTCTTTGCAACTGCCTAACCCCAATGAACAGCAATAGCAATTACACTTATATTTGCCGACTGGGAGGTCAGCATGCCAGCAGGTGAGACCCAAGTCCTGCATGACAGAGTGAACTCCTGTCTCTGTCCCAGCTCCTGCCAACCTAGTAGCATTCCGTGCACTCCGGTGTCTAGTCATGCCTGCCATATGTCCATGGAAATGTCTGCAGACAGAGACAGCACTGGCACTTTGGCTGTAAACAGAGATGAGCATTGAACCTTAGAGTTGGATACGACTTGCTTTTGAGCAAGGATGACCTTTACCTTTAACCATCCCTCCCACCATCATGAGCAGATATATAAATAGGACTGACATAGTCTTAGAATGTCATGTGCCTGAGGAAGTTGGACTATAGAAGCTGTCATTGAAACCAATATGATAAACAAGAAGATGCCACAATACGTTAACCCCCTTTCCCTATAATTTGTCCAACAGACTGCACAATCGAGTGAACTCCTGTTTCTCTCCCAGCTCCTGCCTACCAAGCAGTTAGAAAGCAAGAAACTGCAAGTGGATAAATAGGTACAGCTTCAGTGGGAAGGTCATAGAGTTTTGTGGGCTCCGATGTCTAGTCATGCCTGCCATATGACGACAGAAACATCTGCAGAGGCAGACAGCACTGGCTCTTTTGCTGTAAACAGAGATGAGCACCACACCCTAGAGTCAGACATGAATGACTTTCAAGCAAGGGCAACCTTCACCTTGACTGCCCCATAGTGCTTCTGCAGTTTCTGAATGGTTCACAAGTTATTTATTTATTTATTTATATTTGTTTATCACCCTCCTCTCCGAAGGGACCCAGGGCAATTTCCAACAATTTTAAAAACACTTTAAAAAATTAAAAACTTAAAAAAGCTTAAAAACTTAATTAAAAGCTAAGTAATATAACTTGGACATACTGGGGGTCATACCATCCAACTGGCTGGGGAAATTGAACCATCCACTTCCCAGACCAGACCTGCCAGCCAGGTTTTCACTCCTTTCCTAAAGGACAGCAACTCCGTCTGCAGGTGTAGCTCTATCAGGAGGAGGTTCCACAGGGCCGGAGCGGACACCGAGAAGGCCCTCTTTCTAGTGCCAGAGAGATGCGCCTCTCTGGCTGATGGCACAACCAGAGAGCCTCTCCGGTCTGCTCTGGTGGGCCGGGTAGATGTCCTTAGGACGATGCGGTCTCTCAAGTAACCTGGACCACTGCCATAGAGGGCTTTAAAGGTAATAACCAGCACCTTGAATTGCACCCGGAGGCAAACTAGGAGCCAGTGCAGCTCCCTCAGCAGTGGTGAGGCACAGGCATAATGCCCGCATCCCATCACTACCCGGGCCGCCGCATTCTGGACCAGCTGAAGCCTCCGAATGGTCACCAAGGGCAGCCCCATGTAGAGCACATTACAATAATCAAGTCTGGAGGTGACCAAGGCATGTGTGACCATGATAATTCACATTTTACCCCCAACATTTGGGGATGCATTTTACCGACCTTGGAAGGATGGAAGGCTGAGTCAACCTTGTTTCCGCCAGTATCGAACTCACAATGTCAGCAGAGTTTTGGCTGTAATACAACAGTTTAACCACAGCACCTCTGGGGCTCTTCAAACATGAAAGCCTTCCAACTAGGAAAGAGTGTGCCTGTTGGATAGCTGTCTGTTCCACATAGGGTGATTCCATGCCCTTCTTTGGTGATTAGTCCCATGGCTCTCCCACACTTCTCTTTTTTATGCATTTCTCTTGCACAGGAAAACAGTGTTTCACATTTCAGAGCAGGCGTTTGACTGCGTCAGAGGCCGGTATCCTTGAGAGGTCTTTTCAGTGTCCAACCATTGGTGCCTGCAACCAACTGAGAACTGCCGCCCTAGCCAGAGTTTTGAAAAGTTACTTTTGGGGCTATCATTGTCAGTGTAGTCTTAACAAGCAAATTCAGCCGGCTCTGAATCTAGTCTGAGTTACTTGAGGGATGCTTGAAATAAAAATGAGAAAGGCAGATATACAAAGAAGAATGCAGGGACTCTTTGGTTAAGATAATGGTCTCCCTTGCTTGAAAGCCAGTTGTATCTGACTCTAGGGTTTGGTGCTCATCTCAATGGCTAGATACCGGCTTGCACAGAAGACTGTTTACCTTCCCACTGAAGTGGTACCTTTTTATCTACTTTCGATTTCTTGGTTTTGAGGTGCTGGGTTGGCAAAAGCTGGGACACAGAGGGAAGCTCTCTCCATAGTGCAGCACCCAGGTCACAGACTGCTCACCTTCCCACTTTATCTAGTGGATGGAAAGCCACCCAGCTGGCACAATGTCCTCAAGTTCCGCGTCTTAGCCACTAAGCCACAGCAGTCCCTGGATGCTCTTATAGCCGTGATGGCAAACTTTGGCACTCTAGATGTTCTTGGACTTCAATTCCCAGAAGCCGAAGCTCATGTGAATCCACATGAAGGGGATTTCTATGGTTCATCCAGCCCACGTGGCCCTCGTCACTCCCGTACTGGCGTGTTTTACTTCCGCTTCCTGGAGCGATGAGGGCGGTGCAGGCTGGATGAATCACAGTAAACACCTTCGTGTGGATTCATGTGGGCTTGGGTTTCTGGGAGTTGAAGTCCAAGAACATCTGGAGTGCCAAGAACATCTGGAGTGCCAAGGTTCACCATCATGGTCTTAGAGTTTCTTAAAACTGATGGGTAGAAGGAAGGGGTCAGGAATGAAGGGCATCTGTTCTTTGTGTGAACTGTGCAATGCTTTCCTAGAAAGGTAAAACAAATGGGGGAGGGAGCCTTTCCAGAGATGGATTGGTTTATCACAGCAGCAATTTGACATGTGCGCAAGAGAGGGGGGAGGGGAGAGGCCATAGATCTGCAGGAGAGACCAGGGAAAGGCTGTGGTTATAATTTTACAGTTCACTGATGTGAAATGGAATCTAGTAAATAAAAAGCCGTACTTCCTGAACTGTGTAAATCTGCCAGAGCTTGGAATTATGAATCATTCCGTGAGCCAGCTATGTGGCTTTCCATTCACTATGTACAGATATGGATAGGGTGGGAAGAGATCACATCAGATGTGCGGCTGGAACAGAGACTGGCTCTATGGCCTTTCCAGGCATTACAAAGGGGCTTTTCCATGTGTGGTTATATGGCGTAGGTGGGTTATTTTCACAAGCACGCATGGGGAGCAGTCTTAGGATCAAACTAGGCAGTACAATTAATATTATTCTTAGAAGGTAATGAGGTAAAAGAAGACTGTTTATCCTAACATAAGCCTTCTCAATTCTGCATTTTGCATATCCAATGTCCTTTTTAAAAATTGGCCAGTTTCACTTGCCTGTCTGATTTCTGACTTCTTTTTCCAGAAATGTTCTCCTGTCTGGCCAGGTTATCATGCTATGGTAATTGAGTAGACCAGTGGTTCCCAACAAGGGGTACACAGCCCACTAGTGAACTTCAAATCCCAGAAGCCTAAGTAAGTACATTGGCTGATCAGTGCTTTGGGGAAATGACTTAGGCTTCTGGGAATTGAAGTCCAAAAACCAGCGTTTGGGAAACACTGGAGTAGACCATACTGCCAACAACTCAATACCAGTTGTCAGGCAGTGGTTAACTAACCTGACAACCCTGAGGACTAACAGCTTTGGGTGGCGAAGTCCACAGGGAAGAGTGTTGGTCCCCAAATGGATTAAATCCCATTTGAATCCATCTTGATGGAGGGCATCAACTTCTTCCATCCTGGCCTGGGGTTGATGAGGACTTTGTGTGTCAACAGGCTCAGGACTAGAAAGTTACTCATGGAACTGGATCAGTAGTATGGGTGTCACACTGCAATGTGGAAGGCAAATCGAAGGACAATCTTCATGTGTGATTGCCATGATGTTAGCCAACATTCAGAATTAAATATTGCACTTGAAGAAGAAGAAGTCTGATTTCTCAGTCATGGAGCTTTGAAGGAATAGCATGACTATAGGTATACACAGAGCAGTAAATAAATGGTTAATTTCATATTTTGACTTATGCTGATTTGGACTTCTGGTCCGTCTTAGCCACTGCTCTTCACAGTGACTGTTAATGGCTCTTCGAGGACTTCAGGTGGATTCCTTCTTCATCCTGTTTAGGAAATGCCAGGACTTAACCTTCTGGAGACTCATTCATTCATTCATTCATTCATTCATTCATTCATTCGTTTGTTTAGTTTATATCTTGTTTCTGAAAACCATAGGACTGAGACAAAAGCCTCCCCTATGCTGTAGCCCATGTTCATTCAACTCCACTCCAATTTTTCCACAATCATTGTTCTAGTCTCTGTTCCGTTCAGTTCATACTTTCAGCTCCTTGGCAACACAGGACATCTGTGTGTCTCCACTCCACAGAAGGGGAAGCTTAGGAGCAATCCATGTCTTCTGCCCTTGTCATTTTCTTGTTCCAGAGGTCAACCAAGTCTTTGACAGGACCACTTGACAAGGAAAGAGGAGGTGTTCCTAGATGGCCAACCTTGGCACTCTAGGTGTTTTTGGAATTCAATTACCAGAAGCCCAAATCAGCACTCCTGCTGATCAGAGCTTCTGGGAATTGATGTCCAAGAACACCTGGAGTGCCAAGGTTGGCCATCTTCTTCTGGAACATCATGGAATATGGACTAAGCATAGAAAACATTATCAACTACAGATGTGTGGCATAGTGTTGTGTGAAAGGACCAATCCTGGAGTTGAAAAAAAAAAATCAAAATTTTAGCGATGAATAATTCTGTTAAGTTTGATTTCACTCAGGTTCTCATCCCCCCCCAATAGCATCTGATTTATACGTTGAGTTCTTATTCCACACATCCCTTCTTGTCTTGTTCTGCCATATCCGTAGCTGGATATTGGCGATCCTCATGGTGATCAGCCATGAAGACTGTCCTGAGACTATAATGCAGTGGCTTTTCATCTGCTTTCTGCATTGCAGCATGACCCATGTACCACTGATCCAGTTCTGCAAGTCACTTTCTGGTCCTGAGTCCTTTTGGAACACAAAGTCCTCCTCAGCCCCAGACCAGGATTGATGAAGCTGCTGTCCTCCATCAAGATGGATTCAAGTGGGATTTAATCCACTTGGGGACCATCATCTTTCCCTGTGGACTTCAGAATCCAAGATTTTTAGTCTTCAGGGTTGTTAGGCTGGTTAACTACCGCCTGACACTCAGCGTTGAGTCGCTGGCAATATGGTCTACTCCAGTGATGGTGAACCTTTTAGAGACCGAATGCCCAAACTGCAACCCAAAAAACACTTATCTACCACAAAGTACCCACACAGCAACAGGAGAGGAAAGAAATGCTCCCATTGGGCTGCTGGGCAGAGGGGTGGGGCAAACTCTGTGTTGGGGGGAGGGAAGAAGCACTCCCATTGGGCTGCTGGGCATAGGGGCAGGGTGAACCTCACCACCTCTCCCCGCTGCTCACTCCATCAGCCGGGGATGGGAGCCAGCTGCAGATGCTGTCGCTGCCCTCCTGACCTCGCCTGGCCAGAGGGTTGAGGGAATATTGGGGCTATTGGGTTCTCTTATTTCTTGTATCCCCTTCCCTGACTGGGTGGAGATAAAAGAACTCTTGGACCACACAGTGGGCTGAGGACCGTTGTTGTCACCACAGCTGCCCAAGGCCCTGCCCTCCCTTGGCCGAGGAAGGGACAGAGAGCCACCTTATTGTGTTGTTGTTGTATCAAGGATTGTATTTGATCTGTTGAATGTGTTATATTATTGTGTTATATTGAATATATTATTTGCATTACCACATGCATTTATACTTTTGACTGTGAGCCGCCCTGAGTCGGGTTCCCTGGTTAGACGGCATAGAAATAAAAAAAAATTAAATTAATTAATTTAACTCCGTGCTGGGGGAGGGAGGAAGCACTCTCATTGGGCTGCTGGGCAGAGGGGAGAGGTGAACTCTGTGCTGGGGTGACCCACAAGGAGGGCTCCAAGTGCAACCTCTGGCATGCGTGCCATAGGTTTACCAACACTGGTCTTCTCTATTACCATAGCAGAATAATCTGACCAGACTGGTAAGGCTATCTGGGCTGTTTGAACTGTGGAACAGCTTCAGGGCAACATTTTTCTGTATGCATCACCAGTGAGCAGAAATCTAAGAGTAGATCTACTAGAATTCCAGAATCTTTCGGCTGCACTGTCCTTTTCTGACTTTCCTCATATCTCAGGAAAAGCATCAGGGGTTTGGTTGTGGCCTTAAGGCAGTATCCTGGTATCATCATCATCTTCTCATGAAGCAGTCTCAATGATCAGCGGCAAAGTGAAAAGAATCTCTTTCTGCACAACCCACCTCTTTCGGAGCCATCTACGCAGGGAGGCATAGAATAATTGCAAAATTACTTGATGAGACAGACTGTTGAGATAAATTGCTAAGCTCTGCAAGGATTCTCTTTCCTACTGTGAGAATAAGACAAGAAATAGAGGAAGGTGTTGGCTAGAGTTTCTGTAAGTCATACAGAGAGCCTCTGCACATAGTTCATTTACAAAGCCAGCCATTCCAACACATGGCAGGTACAGGAAGACAGGTGGAGGGGGGGGGAATGAAAACAATCCATCCGGTGTTTCTAATTTTTCAAAACCCAGCCAGCGAGGCACCAGCTATTGCCATTAATTGTTAAGTACTGGACAAATGTTGAAAATGCTAGAAAATTTTATTTTTATTATTTATTTATTTGCATTTAATATCCCGCCCCAATCGGGCGAACCCGACTCTGGGCGGCTTACAGCATGGGTCATAATATATATGGCCTTAAAATTCATAAAATTCATAAAAAATTTAAAACATTGAACAGTGAAAACGGATAAAAACCGTTTATTAAAAAATAAAGTTCATAATCCCATATTATTTTGTATTTTTCTCTTTTGTCACCAAACATTCTTCTTCTTCCATGTAAAACCCTGGGCTGCCAAAATAAAGCCACTCTCTTCATTTGTCATTGCCCAAACCCAAGTCCTTATTGGTGCATGTCTCTGGCAGCAATTGGCAGAACAGTAAATGAACCAGATTCTGTGTCTCCACTTTCACACCATGTGTTGTTCTCCACCAGCAGCCCCCACTTGAGCCTGTTGGTCTTATATTTAGGCAGCCTGTTCAGGGTCCTTCAAGTGACTTAGGGGAGGTTGAGATCTTCTAGAAAACCCTCTTTAATGTTATTCCTTGTTCAGCAAGCTCCTTCCTCCATCTTTTAATTTGGTTTGCTTTTGCCATAAAGCTCTTCCTGGAACTAAGCTGGCAGGCTTGAGGCTCTTATCCAGTCAGAGGGTGTCGAGGGTTGCTCTCTTGGTTAGTTCTCTCTGCATCCACTGCTACTTCTCTCTTGATCTTAGGTGGAGTGATACCAATAAGAGGATATATTTTCTCAGCTAGAGGCATCCTGTCACTATATGCATGGCTGCATTAACAGCGACGTCAACTTGTTTTGTGTGTGTGCACGCGCTCCATACAGGAGCAGCATCTTGTGCTGCAGAGATGCTTGGGGTCAAAGCTGATGTTTGCAGCATTGATAGCTGAGTTACCCATTTATAGTTTGTGAGTTTCTTGATGATGTTGTTCCTTGTACTAACTTTGGCTTTGGTATTCAGGCAGTGTAGCTTAAAAGAGAGTGTCTGGTCAAGTGTCACACCAAGGTAGTTTGGTGCTGAACAATGCTGTAATTGGTTTTCCTTGCCACATAATATGAAAGAAGAGCAAGCAAAGGGGCTATCGGTGGTAGGGTAAGATACAGGAGCTGGAACCATGAAGTTATTCTATGCCATGTTACATGTCTGGGGAGGGGGAGAGATGAGGAGAACATGAGGATGTGAAAATAGGTCCAGTTCACTCATCTGTGATGATTCTCAGAATCTTCCCAGCCTTATGATCCATTTAAGTTCTGTATCAAGTGTAAGACTTTTCTCCCCTTCCAGTGGGAATTGCATGCAAATTTGGGTATGAAGTTTTCCTAATGCAGTGTTTTCCAAATGCTGGTTCTAATCCATTGTTGTCACTGATTAAAGCCCATTTGTGTTCACTTTTCATATGCATATTTTTAGCCTTGCTCATTTAGTGCAGAAAATCAAAAGATATATGAGTGTTTTCATTAACAGTCTCATAGATTAAGAATCTGATACATGCAATGAATTGTTTTGATTAATGAAACAGATTTCTATCCTTAGTTGTAGGAGCCTCGATGAAATACATGGTTCCTGACTATGATTTCTCCCATTTATTTTGGCCAAACCTTGCCATCCCCATAGGCTACTGGAAATAATGGCTAAGATGTAGAGTACAGAAATTGGTAAGGGTTTACTATATTTCAGTCTTATCATCAATTAAAATAGAAGTATTGTTGTGGCCTGGGGTCCTGGGTGTGAGGAGGAGGAGGACAGTTGGTTGGCCCTGCTGCTTGCTCTGACCTGGAGTCTGAGCCTGAGGAGGACCTGTTGCTGGTCCCTCAGCCCACATCAGGAGGACATGGATCTGACTCCAGCCCTGCAGCTGGCTGTCAGTTCGGAGCTGGCTCCCTAAGGCCAAGGCTGGCAGAACTACCGGAGCTTGACAGCTAGGCCAGGTGCCTGCACTCAGGATGATCAAGAGCAAGCCAACACATGGGAGAGGTGCAGAGCCTCACTGAGACAAACCCTGCAGCTGAGGCAAAGGAATGCTCAGACATGCCTCTAGAAATGGCCTTCAGCTGTGGAGTCTCTGTCTCCTGAAAGCTACTGCGTGCCAGCAAGCTCTCATCGGACCAATTTCCCTACTTGGACCCTGACACTGTGAGCCCCTGCACGTGACCTTCGCAATGCCTCTGGAAAACCCTTGAATCTTCAGTTGCTCTTGACCGGCTTTTGACCCTGGACTCCTGATGATGACCCTGCCTCAACCCTGTAAGCTGACTGTAAGACTCTCTCTTACCTTTTAGTGCAGTAGCAGCTGACTGGGCAGCTTGGCCGGTGTCCGGCCCATTCAAGTACAAGCCAAGAAAAGGGCCATGGTGGCTTAGTGGTTAAGATGCTGAGCATGACAACTGGAAGGTTGGCAGGTCAGCAGTTCAAGACCAGAGCACTGTGCAATGGAGTGAGCACCTATCGTCTGTCCCATCTCCTGCCAAACTAGCAGTTTGAAAGCAAGCTGTTGCAAGTAGATAAATAGATACTGCTTTGGTGGGAAAGGCAACAGTATTCCATGCACTATGGCATCTAGTCACACCTGCCATCTTGCTGTTCAGTCGCACAATTGATTCTGACCCTCTGCGACCCTATGGACCATTGTCCGCCAGGCACTCCTGTCCTCCACCATCTTCCTCTACCCTCCCAGCTCTGTGCCTATTGCATCTACAATACCATCTAGCCATCTCGTTTTTGGCCATCCCCTTCTCCTTTTGCCCTCCACCTTTCCCAGCATCAAGGCTTTCTCAAGTGAATCCTCTCTTCTCATTTGATGTCCAAAGTGCTTTAGCTTCATCTTTACTATTTGACCTTCTAAGGAGCAGTCAGGGTTGATTTCTTCTAAGATTGACCTATTTGTTCTCCTCGCTGTCCAGGGGACTCTCAAAACTCTCCTCCAACACCACATCTCAAAAGCATCTATTCTTCTGTGCTCAGTGGTTCTTTGGTTGTAAGTGGAGATGAGCACTGAACCCTAGAGTCGGATACGACTGGCTTTTGAGCGTGGGAGACTTTAATCCGACTTTGGGATAGAGATGGGTGCTCACTACCAGTTACTTTGTACAATTATGAAGATTGGTCAGTGAAAAATAATTGTCAGGTGGGAAATTGATTCATACCAAAGAGGGTGTTAAAGAAAAGCTTTCAAGATGCTCTGCACTAATAGAAAGGTAAATAGTGGGCACTGGATTCATTCCAACCCAACCTCTCAACAGAAGCAAACAATGACTAAACTGAGGTTTTTCTACTTTGGGCAAATCACGAGAAGATAAAACTCACTTGAAAAGACAATAATGCTGGGGAAAGGTGAAAGCGGGAAGAAAAGAGGAAGACCAAATAGGAGCTGGATCGACACATTAAAGGAAGCAATGCTCTCTTAAATTTGCGCACACCAAGCAAGCCTTTTGATGACATAATGCTTTGGAGGTCATTTGTTCATAGCTTGAAAGTGCCTTGACAGCACATAACAAACAGCAGGAAGATCACAGAAAAATAAAAATAATAACATTATCATATTATAGTTGTAGAATTAGAGTAGAACCAATCTTGCATTATGTACAGAGACAACAAATCAAGTCATTTGCCCATTTGGAGGGAATGTCGTGGAAAGAGGAGGAGGAGAAAGACCAGGAGGCAGACCCAGAGAGATAATATCAGAGAAATATTACAAGAACACCAAATAACACCTGTGCGGGCTGCTAGAAGTGTCAGAGCAAGAGCTTTGTGTTTCCCTCAACAGCCAAAGAGGTAGAGGAGGACGAGGAAGAAGCAGAAAAGGAAGCAGCTGCAGCAGAGGAAGAAGAAGGGGATGAGAACAGTCATCAAAGGAGATAAAAAGGAATCAGGGTGACTTAGAGGGACATCAAAATTCGCATGATAGTCTCAATGATAACAGCAGCTCTGCTGTGAGGCTTCTGGGCTTTTTTGGGTGCCTTTGACATGCTCTCTTAAGCCACGATGAACTCTGGGAATAAAGCCCATCACCCTAACACAAATTCCATTGCAAGCCCCAATTAATTCTATATATAGTTTTACAGAACCAAGATAATGACCCTGTGCTCGCTCAGCAGCCATGCCTCAATAGCCACGCAGGAACCGGCGCTCATTAGAAGCAGCTTCGCTCAGGCTTTAATTGTGCCATGCTGAGCTCCACTCCGGAGGCTTTCCGAGAACAAACATCTGAGCCTACGTCTTCTTCATTTTTCACCTTGGATGTTTTCAGTGACTGGAAACTCCTTGTTTTGTTTCTTGGGCCATGCAGTGGTAGCTAAACAGTAACAAAGAATGTGAGGGCAGTTTAAGACAAGGTGTATCTTACCCAGGGGATGTTTGGTTTGATCTCATCCAAAGCTGGTGACTTACATCTTTCTTAAATTGTTGTGCAACTGCAGTGCACATACAGGTGCCATCACAGAGAGCCTGTGAGCTCTGACAGCATATGGCAAGAGGGCCGGGGGGAGGAACCTCCTGAGCTAAAAGCCTGTCCCCCACCCCACCCCATGATACCAATGTTATATTATGTGAGTGTGACATTGTTGCCCCTCCTCATGAAATTTTGCCACTCCTGAACCCCCCCCCCCCCAAAAAAAAAACCCTAGAATAAGGAAATGAGTACCCAATGGAGACATTTTCCACCTCCAACACCAGTTGTCCTGAGGCTGGTTTCCTTGCCAGCCACCTTGGGGAAGCAGAGCAATTCCCTGGAACTTCAGGCAGCATTCTGAGAGTGGTCAGTCTTCCTGGATGTTCTCTGGCAGCAGGTTAAAATAAGAAGCAGCATCTGTTAAATAAGCATCAAGCATTCTTGTCTCCACATTTGAGCCTTAGCAATAGAGCAGTGGTAGCGAACCTTGGCTCTCCAGTTGTACTTGAACTTCAATTTCCAGAAGCCCTGATCAGCAGGTGTTCTGACTTGGGCTTCTGGGAATTGAAGTCCAGGAACACCTGGAGTGCCAAGGTTTACCATCATTGCAATAGAGATGTGGTCTAGAATTCTTTTGTTTTCATCTTTTACTCCCCCCCCTTTTTTTTTTTACAAGACAAAGATTGATTGAACAACCCCACTTCATGGAGAGTTCTCAGGCTGTGTACATTCAGATGTAACATTGATTAAATCCTACTAAAGAAAACTGAAGTTGCTTCTGATTAAATATGAATAGAATTTAGCTTCCAGGCGTCTGACTACCGGTATATCAGAAGATAACCTTAGTGGGTCTGGGAGCTATTTTTCTCTCTGAGGCTAAAAAGACTGCCCAAATACAACCCCCAAAAAACACACCACAAAAACAAACTTGGAAGGGGCAGAAAGTCCACTTTTGATTTTGAATGTACTGTAGTCATTTCAATGGGCAGCTTACCCATGATGCCCCTTCTCTGGGTCTTCTGGATACACAGATGTGGATTACTGTTCCCTTCTTTTAGGGGCAATCTGGTTTTGCCCAGAGCCACATGGATTAGCTCTCCTGCATGACAAACTCTTGACACCTGACTCAATAGCCTATTACTCCAACTCACCAAGCTACGTATTAGAGATACCTGTGGAGTATTCCCTTTGCAACAAATGATGCTAGCCCTTTCCACAGCTTGATCCTATGCATGTTGACTCAAAATAAGGCTAACTGTGTCCAGTAGGATTACTCCAAGGCAAGTGTACACAGAACTGTAGCCTAGATTTTTCCATCACCACAATCAATAAAGTTTTCTGTCTCTTTAATAACAGAGTTCTTTGGCTTTGTGATAATGCCCACCAGTCCACTGAATGTGGCCATGAGTGAGTTAATTGGTGGGTTAGAGGGCCATTTTCAGCCAGGCTTAATTGCACATCTTCTTAATTGTGGAATGTGAAGTCATCAGAGGGTTCGCTTTGTGTGGAAGTTTAAGTAATCTCATATGACTTTAACCATAATAAGTTCAGTTTCAAGTGTAGTAAAGGCTGCACCTCTCTGTAGGATAGTATTGTGTGAAAATGGATCCCCTTTTTCTAGGGTTGGGAAGAAAACTTGCCTTTGTCAAGATGTTAGGTCTAACTAGGATTTCATTGTGGCAAGCCAGTTTGCCAAGGAAACCTTTTGAATGGAATTCTGTCTGGACAAAACAAGAATTGTCTTCCATTTGTAAAAGTAAGGAGAGACACAGAAAGGCAGGCTGGCTGACAACAAAGACGCAAACAACCTATGCCACTGGTTTTATTAATCTGGGCAGCAAAACAATGTTCTATTGTTGGATTTTGTTTATATTATTACCCTGCCTTGGATGCCTTGAAGCCCTTATTTATTTATTTATTTAGATTTATTATCTCACCCCAATCAAGTGAACCTGACTCTAGGCAGCTTACAGAAAAAGGGAAAGATTTAATGAGTACAAAACAAACAAACAATCCCACTATACCCCTACAAATTCAGAATTTGAAACCCTAAGATTCAAATTTAATTTAAAAACTTTAATCTATAAATTTACAAAAAACTCAAAAATTTAAAAGATTTACAAGTTTAAAAGGTTAAAAAAGTTTAAAAGAGCATGAGAGGGGTGGCTATCCCATCAGATCAGCCACCCAACTTAGGACCCCCTATTACTGGAGCCCCACACCTGCCCTGCAAGCCAGGTTTTTAGGCCCTTCCGAAAGGGCAATAGCTCTGTCTGTAGGCATAACTCAGTTGGCAGGAGGTTCCAAAGGTCCAGGGCGGACACGGAGAAGGCCGTCCTTCTGGTGCTAGATAGATGTGCCTCTCTAGCTGATGGAACGATAAAAGAGCCTCTCCGATCCGCCCTGGTGGGATGAACAGATGTTCTCAGGGTGACAGGGTCTCTTAAGTATCCTGGCCCACTACCATGTAGCGTCTTAAAGATAATGACCACCTTGAATTGCACCCAGAGACATTCTGGCAACCAGTGCACCTCCCGAAGCAGTGGTGAGGCATGAGCATAATGCCCGCAACCCATCACTACCCGAGCAACTGCATTCTGGACCAGCTGCAGCCTCTGAATGGTCACCAAGGGCAGCTCTATGTAGAGCACATTACAATAGTCAATTCTGGAGGTGATCAAAGTGTGTGTGATCATGAGCAAGGAGTCCCGATCTAGGAGTGGGTGTAACAAGTTGTGCAAAAGCCCTCCTGACCACAACTGCCGCCTGCTCCTTCAGCAGGAGTCGAAAGTCCAGGAGGACCCCCAGTTTACACACCAGGACTGTTTGGGACAAAGCTGCCCCATCCAGAACCAAAGATGGTGGCTCCCGAGATAACGCAGGACCCCTTACCCACAGCCACTCAGTCTTGCCGGGATTCAGTTGTAGCCCGTTGTCCCCCATCCAGCCCCTGACAGCCTCCAGGCACCTGGATTGGAGTTCTACTGCATTAATTGGATCTTCACGGGCTGAGATATACAGCTGGGTGTCATCTGTGTATTGGTGATACCGCATCCCGTGGGAACGGATGATCTCACCCAGTGGCTTCATGCAGATGTTGAATAGGAGAGGTGAGAGTACCAAGCCCTGAGGCACCCCATATTGAAGGGACCTAGGGCTGGACTTCTCGCTCTCCAACCACACCACATTGGGTCTGGCCCCTCAGAAATGAGGAAAACCAGGCCAACACAGTGCCCTAGATCCCCAGTCCTTGGAGCCTTCCTAGAAGGATACTGTGTTCGACGGTATCGAAAGTCGCTGAGAGGTCAAGAAGAGCCAGGACGGACAGACAACCTCCGTCCTGTTCTCGCCAGATATCATCCACTAATGTGACCAATGCAGTTTCCGTACCATATCCGGGCCTGAATCCTGACTGAAAAGGGTCCAGATAATCCAGCTCTATATCTTCCACGCCGGAATTAAACTTCAAGCAAATCTGAGTGATTTTCTCCACCAGATAATCAGCAAAAGCCTCAGCCAATCCCTGCCAACAAGGGCCAGACCCCCTTGAGGGACCTGGTCACCTGGAACAAAGTCACTGGGTGATTATCCATGGAGGCAATAAGGGTGGTGAAATATTGTCATTTCACCACCCCCATCACCACTAGGTAGGCTTTAATTGCAGCTCTAACAAGTGTTCGATCAGACTCACTCTGGGTCTTCACCCAGCGGTGTTCCTGGTGTCTCTTTGCCCGTTTGCCTTGTTATTAAACGAGGAGTCTGCATATTGGTAGATGTCTCTGTGACAACATTTGGCACGTGCAAATGGACTTGAAATATCAAGTCCATTTGCATGCAGTTTTTAGCCATTTTAATATTACAGTGCCTGCTGACTAGGCAGAGCATGATGTGTGTTCTCCACTTTCACCTTGCCCAAGGGATCCAACGGAAGACACTTTGGTGAGTTTTAGTCATGGCTTAACATCATTGACAAGATATAGGCAACACATTCTAGTTCAGCGATTGTCAACCTGTGGCCTGCAGCACCAGTTAATGTCCCCCCCCCACTGCCTCGACCACCCCAGGAAGTGCCATGTGGTGGAGGAAGGGCAAAATGGCTGTCTGGCCCCCAAAGCTGTCCAAGGGAGCATGACCTGGTCCCTGGCTTAAAAAGGTTGAGAACTCCTGGTCTAATTAGACTGGTCAAGCCCCTAGGCCTGAATGAATAAAATCTCTCTAAGAATAGAAAAATATATATATATTTAAAATCTCGCTTTGTTATGGCTAGGAGAAATGTTTTTTTGTGTTTGTCATTTATTAAGTGGGAATAAACTAAGGCAAGATTTGTATCCCTACATGATGCATGTTATAGGTCCTGTAAACTCTGGATCAAGTAAATCATGGCATTTTGTTGTGACTGTCTTGTAAAAGCCCAGAGCTTGTGAACATCATCTGAGGCTCTCTCTACTTTGGATGATGCTTGCAGCCAGATTTCTGCTCAGCAGAAGGATCCTATTAGTCGCTTTTGTCTCCCTCTATTTAATAAAGTGTTCTTATCACAAATGCTTCATTGAAGACTCTTTTGAATGGAAATCAGGCTCTCTTGTAATCCTGCCATGGCTTTTTGAGGCCCTGCTTGAATTTCAGAAGATATGAGTGCTACCTCAGACGGAACTCACCCTGGCTTGGCAAGAATGCTCTGTTTTTGTCATCTTGGAAATGTGTCAGTTGACTCTTTGAAAGCGCAAATGGGCTACTTAACATGACTTTTGGTCCATTTAAATTAACCTACCTCAAATTCTGCTACTTCATTAGTATTCAATTATATGCACCCTGAACTGGGCAATGATTCATCTTGTTAGGATCATTGTGCTGAGAGTTTGACAGGGCTTAAGGAAACAGGGAATGCCCCTAAGCCAAGAAACCAATCTCAAAAAGAGGCAGCTCTGGAAACCAGCAAGTGGTAAGAAAACATTTACCAGCCTTCTTGGAAGCATGATTTGGCTTCGAAGGAGAGGTGGACTGAATCATACTTATCATGATTATATATCTGATAAGTACGATTCATCCCTTCTATCCTTGGGGCCAAATCAGAGTTCCAATTAGGCTGGTAGTTTGCTTGCTTGCTTGCTTGTGTGTGCAAGAGAGAGTGAGAGAGAGAGAGAGAGAAAGAAAAAAAAGAAAGAAAGAAAGAAAGAGAGGAGGAGGAGGAGGAGTCTTCCATGTCAAGGCCAAGTTTTGGTGAGTCCATTCTGCAGTTCCTTTGGCCTGACTTAGTGTGGGAAAGATTAGCTGGCAACATAAAGTTACCATTACTAGGGTACGCATGATTGTGGTTCAAAAATAACATTCTTCAAGGAGGCTCTTTCTGTGTAACCATACCATGAAGACTGTCCTGAGGCTATATAATGCAGTGGCCTTTCCTCTGCCTTCCTCATTGCAGCATGACCCCCATACTAATCCAGTTCTGCTAGTTGCTTTCTGGTCTTGAACCCTTTTGGCACACAAAGTCCTCAATGCCCTAATCATTTTCCTGGATGAAAATTTCATTTGTTTCCTTTTGCCAGGAAAATTAACACCACTTTTTAGCTTCTTCAGTTTCAGAGTTTTAAAAAAGTCAGGATTAAAAATATTTTGGAATTGACAGATTTGTCAGTTCTGGTTGTGGACATTAATTGTTTAGGTCACAAAGATCGGGATTTGAATCCTGTATAAACAGGGGTACTTGTGTTGTGAATTAAAGGTACCATCTCCTCAACATCTCCTCATCTTTAATATCTATATAATGTTGACAGGTATAACATGGCCATCTGTATGCAGGGATCAGTTCTAGTTAGTGAATTGAGCCAGCATTAATGGGGGTGATAGAAGATTTTATTTCAGTTGTTTTTGAGGAATATATCACAAATTTGCAAACTTTCTACATGGGAAAGAAGTAAATTGTAGTTGTGGACTTTGCTGGCTGGGAATTCTGACAATTGTCATCCCCCAAATGTGGAGAGGACTAAATTGGGGAAGGCTGTTTTCCTGCCTTGACTTTGCCAGTTGTGTCAACTCTCCTTGGGAAAATTAGGCTGGAGAATATACCCTTCCCATAAAACATTTTGCCCTGCCTGCACCATGGGAGTGGGCATTTTGTTCCAAAAGCTTCAAAGGGGTGGCCATTTTATTTCTAGAATGCCATTGGAGGGGTGGGGGCACATGAAATGGCACCATGGGCTGGATCCAGCCTGCAGGCCTTAGGTTGGGAACCTCTGTAATAAAATATCAATTTGGCTTCAGCAGATTCAGACCAAAGCAGTCAAATTACAAGAAGAGATATTCCAACCAAACATTTAGGAAAGTATTGAATGTTGCAGTGGTCTACTGCAGAAGGACGTGGATTCTTGTTTATATGGAACTCTCAAAACAAAGCTTGATGGCCATTTATCTAGTTGTGGATTCCTGGATTGCCATGGGGTGGGATTAGAAAACCTTTGGGATCTGTTTCAACTCTACATTTCTATAATTCTATATCATCAGGGCTCACAGATTTCAGCAGCTACTACAGGTATCTATTCCCATGAATGTAGCCAGCAGTGGGTTCAGTCTCTGTTCTCCATTTTTTTATGGCGGAGATGTGCTTTACTAGGAGACACAGAGATAGTACAATCCCTCCATAACAATTACAAAGACTGTGAAATTGCCATATCTAAGCAAGTACTTTTTCTTTTCTTTGTCCAGCTTGAATGGCTGGACAGCACAGGCTGATGTCCAAACTTTAGATCCTTGGAGCTGAGTGAAACTAATTGCAGATTTGCCTTCTACATGTGGAGTGGGTAGATGGAGAGGAAGTGTGGAGGGCAAGAGCTTCAGATCCGAGCTCTGATGTGTTGTCTTTGTTTACCAATGCTGCTCCTTTGGCTAATGGCCCTTAGCTTAGGAGAGCCATTGCTTTTGGTAGGCTCTCTCCTGTAATAATTAGCAGGCCTGAAATGAGAAGCTTGAGTTACCAGTCAGCAGGGCATGCTTTTAATTAATCTTCCTGCCAAGCTGCTGAATGTGAACACGGAAAGGGGTTCAGTGTGCTGGCAGTGAAGACACGGCCTCCTGAAATTGCTCGAGCATTTGCATATGTATTCCTGTTCTCCATGGTACAAAATTTGGCTTCATGAGTGGGCCAGCAATGTTTCACATTAATGCATAACTTCCCCATTATGCTCTCTTAAGCAGGCTCTGAAAAGTCTAGTGTTCGACCCTGATTTCGGTACTCCTTTTAGTAATGGCAATATGAGACGATATGAGAGAGTCAGTATGGTGTTGGAATATGAGCATATGATATGGAATGGCTGTGTCCAAATCCCCATTCAACCAAGAGACATGAGTTCTTTCTCAACCTGACTTGTGGTCATGTTTTTGTTAGGCTAGAGTGGGGAGGAGGAGGAGGAGGAGAAGTCACATCTCCATCATCATGAGCTTGTGGGGGACGTGACCTACTATAAATACAAAATGAAATGAATAATGGGTGAGAGATCTGTGGTGTGGTAGAAAGATGGGAACTTAAGTAGAGGTATAACCAGTTTTCTGTGTCCAGAATCCACCAAGAGCTGCCAAGTCAATTCCAACTCATGTTGACATTGGCAGGGTTTTCTACGTGTAAAATTTTAGAAGTGATTGATCAGTCTCTACTTCTGGTGATACTGTGGAACATCAAATACTGTAGCTTGTTCAAAGTCACATTAATAGCAGGTTTCATAACCTTTCAGTCACATGCTCCAGCTGGTTTCTGCTGGCCTAACTCTCAGGAGACACAGGAGGGATTCAAACTCCCAGCTTCAGGTACTCCAACTTCCTGAGATATGCCAGCTCCACGTGAACTGCTGTCCGTGGAAAATCTGCTTAGATGATGGGTGAATAGTCCTAGAGCACAATAAGAAGAAGGGAATGGTAAACTACATAACTTCATATCTAGAAAACCCTGAGAAAGATTGTCTTAAGGTGGAATCAAGATTGCCTTAAGGTGGCACACATGAGTTATTATTAGTGCCATAATAATAATTTTGTGTCAGAAATTATTCTGGGTTGAAAGATTTTTGCAGAAGAAACTCTGCTCAAGGAACGCCCAAATGAGGCTCCTTTTGTGTCCCCAAGACCTGGGGCAGAGACGGGCACTCAATCCGTCATGCAGCACCCAGGTCTCGAACCGCTGACTTGCCAGACTTCCAGCTAACATGGTGAGCTTCTTAACCACTGAGCCACCGCAGCCCCATAGTGCCATAATGGAGACCCACCTTGGTTCTCTCAGTGACCCAAGAGTTCAGTGGTGCACAAACTTTGGTTCTCCTGATATTCTGGACTTCCTTCCAGACTGATGACCAACAATTCTAGAAACTTAAATCCCAAAGACTTGGAAGGCAAAGATTGGGAACAGATCTTGATGTTACACCAGTCAAGGAAATAGATGCAGTGAAGGCATAAGAACAGGAGGGAAGTGGAAGGAGGTTTAAATATGGGAAGGTGTGAGGCACATGAGTTAGATGAATCTCAAATAGGAAGTGGGAAAGATTGGAACAAGAAAATCTGGTAGGGCAGAACTGAACACTTTCATTAAAAGAACTGAGACATGTTATTCTGAGTTGCTTTTAGCCACCCATGCAGCTTCAGGCATTTGTATTCATTACTTTGATTATATGTCATTTGGGAACAGAGAATGTCTTCGTGGAAAAAGAAAGATGACTGGGTAGGGAACAGTTTGAAGGTTTATAAAATGGTATGAATAGGCTGAGAGTAAGTGAGTAGGAGAATATTACTCACTCTCTTTCAAAACAGGAGGGTGGTGAGGAGAATTACAGTTCTTTGTTCAAAATGGGTGGCCACAGGTGTTGAGAAGCAGCAGCATTTGTTCATGGAACACAAATCCCTGGAACTTGTCAGCACCGGACGTTGTGATGACAACAGGCATAAATGTCTTGGATAAACAGAAAGAAGAATATATGAGCGGATCGTCATTTAACCTCTGTGAATCATACTATCCAAAATCCCAATCACAATATTTACAGACAACATATCTTTGACAGCTGGATGCTAGAAGGTCATGTTCCACTTACAAATCTATCTCAAGTGTCTTCCTGTTATGTACCAGGCATTTGCATATCTCAAATATTTATTTACTTCAAGTTGTCTTACCAGATTTTAAGGCAACTTTGCAAAGCAGAAAGCGAATGCAATCCCACCGCTGCCACAAAAACAAGAAAGTGTCAGATAAAATCTTAGAATAGCCTGGAACTGGCAATAAAATCTATTGTGAAGCCTGTGCAAACAGTAATTTTTTTTTGTCAGGGAACTAAATGACAGCAGTCCTGCTCTCAGATGAACTGCTTGTGAGAAGGTGCTCCATTATTGGTTGTCCCTTTCCCTGTGGGATAATCCTTGTATTTCTGGTGAGGAGGAGGTTACTGGAGAAGAAAATTAGTGGATGATCTTAAATTAAGAGTTTGGCAACTTCAGAACTGAGATTGGGCAATTACGAAAAGTCTGGGCTACAAAATTTCTCCTCCAAGCCCCTTCCTTGACTCTTTCTCTCTCTCTTCTTTTAAAAATTCCATCCATCTCCTAGTAGGCAATGGGATCGCTTTGCTATGTTTTGTTTTTAGCTCCACTGGCTTGTTTGAGGGCTAAGGTAAGGGCTTTTCCACCCCACACAAATGGATGAGGACTGTAAGTCAGGATGACTTCAAAACTTCTCTGTATGGAAATGAGAGTGGAACAAAAACATTAAGCTTTAATGTTATAGGTGTTTTTAGTTAGGTCCCTATTGCTCTCTTGGGAAGCGTGTGAATGGCTACAACACAAAATTATATGAAATCACTTAAAAATGCAACACCAATCTTCACATCCCTTCTTCCCTTGTCTTCTACAGCTTACCCAAGTACCTGTGGAATCCTGTGAACAGTACAGAAGTTGCAGTGAATGTCTGGGCTCTGGAGACCCCCACTGTGGATGGTGTGTGCTCCACAACATGTAAGTACAGCATGGAGTCATGAGTGACAAAGGATTCTGAAAGTACTTCTCTCTGTTCCTTCTCCTCCTTCTCCCTCCCACTTTCTTACTATTGGCTGTAGACACAAAACAAGGCTGCAAATGGACAGGTCTGTCTCTGATGGGGTGAAGCTGGTTATTTGAAAATGCCATCTGGGAGTTCCAGATTTAGAAAGCAAGTGAGAGTGAATGAGATACAGGCAGATATGTTGTCTGATGGTGAAAACACATACTTAGAGTTTCCATTGATGTCATTTTAAAAGAGAAAAACAACTGCCACAGGAAATGCCAGAAAAATCAGCCACTTGCTCTCTGAAATCACAGGAATGGGTAAAATTGACTGAACTTTGAGACCATATTATACACTTTCTCTGGAAAAGGTCTTTAGGTGCTGCTCCACAGCTGGAGAAGGAGTCTTTGGCTTAGCCTCAGAGGGCTTGCGGGAAATATACAATTGTTTTGTCTTTCTGCACATGGAGTTTCTAAGATTCAAGTCTAGAAGAGCAATTTGTAGTTTGTTCTGTTTCAAAGGTTACGCCAGGCCGAAAGCTATGACAACACAATAGCAATGGTGAGAGCAAGCTTTGGGATTTGGGATGGTGAGGCATCCGGATAAAAGGCGAGAGCATTGCCATGTCTTCTTCTACTTCCTTCCACTACTAGCCATCCTCTGATCTTTCTAATGGGCAGTTTGGCCTCAATGGTGGGATTGATTTCTTCTGCCCCAGCCTTGCAGAGGGAAATTTGACTCTGTGTGCTCTGGGAGAAAGAGAGGGGGGAAGACAGAGAAAGAGTCTGGAAAAACAAGGGGGCATTGACTGAAGTGTATATTGGCAAGGAAGAGCCTTGAAGAAAGCAGGTCATCAAATCTTCCCATTGCAGTATTGTGGCTAGCATCAAATCTGTAGGGGACTGCCGTGGCTCAGTCATTAAGACAGTGAACTTGATGACTGGAAGGTTGGCAGGTCAGCAGTTCAAGACCTGAGGGCTACATGACCGAGTGAGCTCCCGTCTCTGTCCCAGCTCCTGCCAACCTAGTAGTTTGAAATCAAGAATTTTGCAAGTAGATCACTAGGTACCACTTTGGTGGAAAGGTAAACAGCATTCCGTGCACTCCAGTGTTTAGTCATGCCTTCGACATGTCTAGGGAATGTCTGCAGACCCAGACAGCGATGACTGTTTGGCTTTGAAACAGAGATGAGAGTGAGATACGACTGAATTTCGAGCAAGGGCAAACTTTACCTTTACCTATCAAATCTCCATTAGTTTTCTCTGCATTACTCCAGGCTTGTTGCTTGGGCTGCACTGAGGATGAGCCAGAATGTCTTGGTGCAAACTTAAAAGGAAAGGAGAGAAATGAATGGAAGGAACCTGGCTAGAGCCCTGTGTATGTATGTTAGAATTCTGCCCCATGTGCTAGAACACTGTACTCTGCCTCTTAGATTCCATGCTTGGAATCAATGGGGGGGGGGGAGCTTTTCTGGGCTACTGCTATACACCATCTGGCGGCACATCATCTGTACCAGAAACAAGATCCTTCTGGGTATCAGTTGCTATGGACGGCAATACGGAGGGTGCTGTTCCTCTCATATCTTGCTGATAGGTAAAGGTCTCCCTTGCTTGAAAGCCAATCATATCCGACTCTACTATATGGTGATCATCTCTGTTTCAAGTCCAAGAGTCAGTGCTGTCTGTGTCTGAAAACGTTTCCATGGTCATGTGGCAGGTATGACTAGGTACCAGAATGCACGGAATCCCACTCGGGTCTAGAACCGCCTACCTTCCAGTCATCAAGTCCAGCATCTTAACCACTAAGCCACTGCAGTATTTTTAGCTAGCATCAAATCTATGGCACTCCTCTCTTTTCCTGCCCTCCACTCACTATTCCCACTTAAGTCAAGACTTGTTGCTTGGGCTATATTGAGGACAAGACAAAATGTCAAAGTGTGAATTGAAAAGGGGCCCAGTTGGCTGCTTACTCCGAATCTCTAAGTGACCTTGACCAGTGGCTTTATCTAGGTATCAAAGAGCATCTTCAGATTTGTGGTGAGGATTTGAGGTCCATGAGATATTCAAGCCATGCTTTGCTATTGCTACCCCAGCACTCTGTCCACTAAACCACACTGTATGTTTCTGTTTAGAGGCACTTTTAAGTCTTCCCAAATCACTAGAAATCTGTGTACATCTGCTATTTTATGATTATTGATTCCTTTTAAATATTTTTACTGCTCTTGTAAGTTGTTCAGGTAATATTTTTGTAGGGCTGCATATATACTTGGTAAATCAATAAATACAGTCTGGCCATGTTATTCTGCTATGGTAATAGAGTAGACCCTACTGCCAGTGACTCAATGACAAGTGTCAGGCAGCAGTTAATTAACCTGACCATCCTGAGGACTAATGGCCTTGGGTGCTGAAGTCCACAGGGAAGGGTGATGGTCCCCAAGTGGATTAAATCCCACTTGAATGCATCTTAATGGAGGTCAGCAGCTTCATCCATCCTGGCCTGGGGCCAATGAGGACTCCGTGTCCCAAAAGGGCCCAGGACCAGAAAGTGACTCATGGAACTGGATCAGTAGTATGGGTGGGTGTCATGCTCCAATGTGGAAGGCAGATGTAGGGCCACTGCGTTATTTTCTCATGACAGACTTCATGGCTGATCACCATGAGAATTGTCAATATTTAGATTCAGATACGGCAGAAGAAAAATAAACAAACAAACAAACAAACAGCTATATGCTGAAAAAAGTAAGCTACACCTATTTATTCCTAATCAGATCCTGGAGATGTTAGACAGAGTCTTGCCATGCAGAGAAGAATTCAACTGATGCTGTATTTGCTTAACTTTTAAAGACATTTTAAATAGATGCTATGCAGTCATTTTAATGTATCGATGTTTCTGATAGTAATTTACTGCATGTTTAGCTATCTTACTATTTGTCTTTTAAATATGTTTTAAGCATCCTTGGATCCTTTTTTGAGAGTATAAATTGAATGAATGTCTATTGAAAGGCTTTTTCTCAGGCGTCTGCCATTGAGGAGTTACAAAACTATTGGCTTTCCCATCTCTGCTTAGTAAATTCCCCCCACAAGATGAAGAGCAGCTGATCTCCATAGATATGTTGTGTGGGGCCATGCTGGGAGGTTTTAATTTTATCCTTTCAACTTTCCATTCCTTTGTGCTGGCTCGGCCTTGAAAATAAATACCGTCTGGTCTCTGTACGTAACTCAATACTGCCATTCACAGGCAGTCCCACATCGATCGACCTCCGCTTTACCTTTCTTGGTCAAAGTCTTGCAAGTTTTTAAGCAGGGTCTCAGGTAATCCAAGACGCCTTCAGAGGCCATGATAAAAATCAGACTCTTTGGAAGTCTCTCTCTCTCTCTCTTTCTTCCACCTCGGTTTGACTTAAGTACTGAGGTTATAATTTTTGGTCTCTTTCTCCATCTCTCTTTTAATATTTTTCATACTCACAGCTCGCTTAATGGAGCTTGTAACAAGGGAGACCCAAAAAAGGGAACTGTTGGTTTTATTTTTGGATTACAGTTCCCATAGCCCCCTGTAATGGTGAATGGTCTCAGGCCCCTTGCCTTTGACCTCTTATTAAAGGGGTTCCCAACCCAAGGCCCATAGATCAGTTCTGGCCCACAACGCCATTTCATGTGCCCTCCTAAGGTCATTTGAGAAACAAAATGGCAGCCCCTTTGAAACTGTTGGGACAGAATGACCACCCCCATCATGCAGGAAGGGCAAAATGGCCATCTGGCCCTTGAAGCTGACTGAGAGAGCATGACCTGGCCCCCAGGTTGGTAACCCCTGCCCTATTACATAGCCCAGTCTACCTCCAGTAGCCTTCATCCCTCAATGAAGCCCACACTCCTTTGGTGTTGCTTCTGCATACCTATGGGCCAGCTTTAGGCTAGAGAAACTGTGATAGACTTCACCCACTGACTGTCTGTGCTAGCAAACCAGCTAGACCAGGTAGTACATGCACTTACTTAAGGTAGTGTTGCCAAGACACTAGACTTAGCTCTATAAACACCAGCACCCATGGTTCTGGGTATAATCATAGTTTTTTAGTGCACAGTTATTCGTTTCAGCAGATTAAAGCAGAGGAACATGGTTGCTAATACAATTGTAGTCATTGCCTGCAACTTGTATCTGAGAATGCTTTTTTCCCCTGAAGCAGGAAAAATGCCACTGGCATGAATTAGTTTAAGGCGGATCCCAACTTGCCATGAAGTGATCCACACACTATGATCACAGAGCCACCCTCTGCAGCACACACGAAATGACATGTGCAAGATTCAACACCAGGGGTGCAATGGACCGCTGCAGCCTTGAGGATGTTGACAAGGTGTGGCTTCACAGCCAGTCTGAGTGTCAGGTGGCAGTAAACTATCCTGACTCCCTAAAGAGGCCAGTGGGTATGGGCGGATGAGCCCCTTTAGGTGGGGTGATGGCCCCCCTCAGGGGAGGAAATGCCCCTGGAAACCATCCTATTGTGCCCACTGGCAAAATGAGTGGAGGAGGAACTCTGATTCCCAACCATTCCAATAAAACAATAAAGCCTTACTAGCTTGCCTGGCCTGGCCTAGCCTAATAACATAAAGACTACATTTTGCTATCTTTACTCACAAGCCGCCAATGGTGCAAGCGATTCCAAAAGCATGGTAAAACTTTCCTGTTTCCCTCCTCCTTTTTCCATATCAAAACACATTTCCTCCTTTTCCCATATCAAAACACATTTCCCCCACTCATCCCTTCTCCTGAAGGGTTTAAGCCAATTACAGAATAGCATACAGTGCCCTTCAAAACCAGTTCAGTTCCCACAGTTCTACAGCTTGTTATGACTACAAATACAATCCAGCACCTGCTTTGAAGGTTGAATTCCTCTACTGCCACTGGAAACAAGGAATCAAAAATCTACTTTACTCTATAAATGCAACCCTCCCCTCCGGCTTCCCCATATATCCTTACCTCCCCAAGTCAGTATGAGCAGCAGGGATGATTCAGAGAGCTGGAGGCTAACAAAGTAACATTTCTCGAAATGAATCAAACATTCTCACTAAAACTAGAAATATCTGCTAGACTTGCATTGTTAATGGATTCTAACAATATAAAAGTGTGGCGGGGGGATGGTTATTATTATGGCAACAGTAATGAGGTTGTTAATGGCCCAAAACTGGAAAATCTATATGGAATTTACATGGGAAGAATGGTATAAAGAACAATGGAACATTGCCATAAATGATATATTGACATGTGAATAAAAATTAAAGAAAGGTATGATAAATAAAAATAATTTTATAGAGATATGGGGAGATTAAAAAAAAAGCCAAAGGGATAAAACAAGTGCATGAATATTCAGGTTTTTGGAAACAGAGGATAAGAATAACTAAGTGAAACTTTTGCTTATATTACTTGGTAAGATATTAATATCCTGTTGATGATGGGTGCATGTATTAGTAGATGTAAAGTTGTTGCTTTTCTTCGTTTGTTTTTTCCCAACATAAATTTACTGTTGCATTGTTAGTGTTGTATTTTTAATTACTGTATGAGTTTTAAAACTTCTGTTTATATTAAATCAATTAAAAAACAAAGTATCATTTCTCTTGCTCACAAAGAGTACAGTACTTGACTCTTCCTGTAGTACATTGTCTCCATTATTTGAAATGAACCTTTCAAGGGCCACTCCGGTTTGGACCTAGAGGTGGTCCAGATTACTCACTGGCTCCAGGAATGTAGTCTATTACTACTCTGTGTCACAAGATCTCCCTTGCTCGAAAGCCCATCCTGTCAGTTATGTCATGTCACTCCATTGCACAGCGTTCAGGTCTCAAACTCCTGCCCTGACAACCTTCCATTCATCAAGTTGATCGTCTTTACCACTAACCCACCGATCCCCCCTACTCTGTATCATTACATCCCATCCAGGTCTTTGGAGCACTCACAAAGCTCCAGGAGGACCCAGATTTTATGTAGTGCAATATCATTGTGTTGCCTTAGATCCCAGGTCTGCAAACATAACTCTCTAAATGTTTCTGGACTTCATTCTGGTAATTGAAGTCCAAGAACACCTGGACTGCCAAGTTTGATGCCTTGGATGAATCATGGATCTGTTTGAGTCAACCCAGACCACATTTGTGGAATGTATCTTAGTCTAAAAGGTGAAGGTAAAGGTCGCCCTTGCTTGATAGCCAGTCATAACAGACTCTTGGCTTCAGTGCTCACCTCTGCTTATAGCCAAAGAGCCAGTGCTGTCTGCTGCTTCAGACATTTCTGTAGACATGTGGCAGGCATGACTAGACACCTGAGTGCACAGAATGATGTTTACCTTCCCACCGAAGTGGTCCCTATTTATCTACTTGCAGTTTCTTGCTTTCGAACTGCTAGGTTGGCCGGAGGTGGGACAGAGATGGGAACTCACTCAGTCATGCAGCACCCGGGCCTTGAACTGCTGATCTGTCAACTGTGCAGTCATCAGGTTCAGCATCTTAACCACTAAGCCACCTTAGTCTGATACACCTGCCCTAATCAAGACACCAGCACTGTCTATTGCTGTTACCAGTCTAATGTCTATAGCAAATGTCCCAGCATTTCCCCATGGCTAGACGGTTGCTAGGCAACTTTGACGCATCCCCCCCCCCGCCTCCCATGACCAGGGGCCAGAGCCAGTCCGATGGTAGCAGCGGTGGGGCAGCAGTACCGATTATTTCCTTCTTGTTACATCCACGATGCCCTTCTGAGGTCAGAGAAAGCCGTGTCTGCTATTATTTCCAATATTTATGGATGGCCAAGATATTAATGCATAGCCTGTCAAGCTCTTTCTGCTGACATGTCTGTCTCTGGAGCAAAATCAGTACTGTTATGATGGATGGATGAGAGGCAGGCAGAAAAACCCGTCTCAGTTGTGGGGCTGTTTCCAGGGATTTGATTCTTGCCTTCTTCTCCGGCGCCTTCGCATTCACCGATGATCTGCCAATAAGAGAAAATGGCACGCTGAAGGACTTCTCCCCGGGGTAGGGTCATGTCTGCTACCAATTGTATTTTCTCTCTGAATTTTCATCCTTCGTGATGGTGTCATGTGCCTGACAGGTTTGCGGCAGAGAATAAAGCCGTCTCCCGTCCTCCTGAAATAATCTCTCTGCCCCTTTATGGACTCCCATCTATCTTTTCCTGCATGGTTTGTGAAGCCAGACACATGCTCTCTTCTTTCTGCTGCATACTCATGCAATGTGCCCTATGGTGCGTAGAGCTACATGTTTGCACATATCGTGGTTTAGATGCTGAACTTCACAACCGAAAGGTCAGCAGTTTGAGACCCGAGTGCTGCACGATGGAGTGGGTTTCCATCTTTGTCCAAGCTCTTGCCATCCTAGCAGTTCAAAAGCAAGAAAATACAAGTAGATAAATAGGTACCACTTCAGTGGGAAGGTAAACAGCGTCCCGCACGCTCTGGTGTCTAGTCATGTCTGCCACGTGACCACATAAATGTCTGCAGATGCAGACAGCACAGGCTCTTTGGCTATAAACAGAGATGAGCACTGAACCCTAGGGTTGGATATGACTGGCTTTTGAGCAAGGGTGACCTTTACCTACCTAGATAGTAAGACAGCAGCTATTGTTAAATGCCATCAAGTTGTCACAGACTTTTGGCAACCCTATGACAGATTGATCTCCAATGTGTACCACCCTGTTCAACCCCTGGAAATTCAAGCCTGGGGTTCCCTTACTGAGTCACTTCATCTCATGTTGAGTCTTCTTCTTTTCCTGCTGCCCTTCACTTCTCCCAGTATTGTTGTCTATTCCAGAGAATCTTGCTTTCTCATGACATGCCCATACTCAGGCATCATTTTGGCTTCCAAGGACAGTTCAATCTTGACTTGCTCTAGGGGCCACTTGCTCTTCTTTTTGGCAGTGAAGGGTATGCACAGAGTCCTCCTCCAGCACCATATTTCTAATGAATCAACTTATTTCTGTGAGTTTTCTTTACTGTCCAGTTTTCACACCCATACATGAGTGTTATGGGTGTTAAATGTGTTTTCCTTTTCAGTAGTCTCTTCCAAGTGATTAACTCCTTGGGACGAGGTGGCTTAGTGGTTAAGACACTGAGCTTGATGACCGGAAGGTTGGCCGGATGACAGTCTGAGACTTGAGTGCTGCATGACTCAGTGAGCTCTTGTTGTCTGTCCCAGCTCCTGCCAGCCTAGCCATTTGAGAGCAAAAAATTGCAAGTTGATAAATAGGTACTACTTTGGCAGGAAAGATAACAGCATTCCTTCCATTCTGACATCTAGTAACGCCTGCCACATGTCCACAGAAACGTCTGCAGATGCAGACAATGCTGGCTCATTGGTTGTAAACAGAGATGAGCACCAACTCCTAGAGTAAGACTGGCTTTTGAGCAAGGAAGGCCTTTATTTTTACTTTTACCCTCTCTTTGCCATCCTCTCTCGCTGGGTCTTAATTTATGCCAACCTGTACTTTCTTTGCTTATGTATGCCATCTTGATGACTTCCTTTCTCTGCCACCCCATTTTCTCTCTCTTTTTCTGTCCCTCTGTTCCACTGCCCTTCACCTCTTCCTTTTCAGCTCCCCATGGCTGTTCTCTCTCCCCTTCATCTTCCCTTCTCCCCAAGCTCTGGAGGGAGAGACAGATCCCTCTTGGCACGGGTTTGCTTTTTGGATTGATCACTTGCAGGGCACTTTTGAAATTAGACCAAAACATACATGGAATGAGTCCATGGATTGCCCATCCTTGCCAGAAAGGCATCTTCATTCAGTACAACAGCTTGGACAGCTCTAACTAAGCAACAGAGCTTCCAACATGTGCCAATGCCTCCCGCCTTTGTAATGAATGGGGAAACCTCCATGGCATGGGACCATTCATCATTGTCTTAACCCAGTTTTCTCAACTTTTTCAGGGTGCAGACCAGATTACTCCCCCTCAGATGGGTGTACAGGCTGCTCATGTGTTTCCGACACCCTCCTTACCACCACCCAGAACTGGCAAAAATGCACCAAAAATGTGCATTTTCAATGAGTTCTCATGTGTTTTTGGTGAGTTCTTATGTGAAAACATGTGTTTTTGGTGAGTTCTTGTGTGTTTTTGGTGAATTGTTGTGCAAAAACGCATGAGATCTCCCTGAAGCATGAAAACTCAAAGAAAGCATGCATTTTCTTGCAAGAACTCACCAAAAATGTATGAAAACTCAGTGAAAACACGTGTTTTTGCCAGGTTTTGGCATGTTTTTAGTGGTTCTGGGTGGCGGCAATGGCAACGGGGGCGTTGGGGGCCAGATGAAATGGCTTCAAGGACTGGGTTTGACCTACGGGCTATAGGTTGAAAATGCTTGGTCTTATCCACTGTACCAGACATGGTGCTTCACTCTTCTTTCTTGCTGAAGTTTGTGATTTTATATGTAATTGAATCTTCCACTTCCACTGCCAGGTGTGAGGGAGAAGGTGATGGGCCTGATGGAATGGCATCATGGGCCGAGTCCGGCCCATGTGCCGTAGGTTGGGAACCCCTGCTCTAAATGTTTTTTGTCCTTTTTTGTTTTGTTTATGATCTGGTGTAAAGATATTAGCCTATTTGTCCTGGTACCCTAGATGAGAGCAAAAGTGCTGAGCTTTTGAGATACAGAAATCTTAGGCAAGCGTTCTCTCCAAAGCTCAGGACTAGAAGAAGCTAACCCAAAATGAAATCTAATCCCCAAATTGTTCCTCCTTCTCACTGTTGTCTTTTCTATCATACTTTTTGTACCTTCTATCTGTGACTTCCCATATTTTGCTACATCTTGTGGTAAAGAAATCCACAGGTTGTCCTTTTTATGGTGTTTCCATTTACTTTCTGGAAGCCAGCACAGGGATATCTCGACACAAAGGAACAGAGAAGAACAAGATGATTTCTTTCTTCAATCTTTGTAATACTCAAGCTTCTGTAAACCCAAGTGATGGAAAACTTTCATCCCAAGACAGAGACATCCAGCAGTCTGTGTCCCTGGAGTTTTAGTTTAGTCTACATTTTTTTGTTGAAACCATCTTCCAAGTGACTCAGAGCAATATCAATAGTTCTAGTCACTCGTCCTCTCCTACAGCAATCCCAGGAGGTAGATTAAACTTGGAAATGGAGGTGTAGTATTTGACTCAAGTTAATCCTGTGGTTCAGTTGGGAATTTGGACTCACATCTCAAGATGAGTCCTGCTAGAACAGACTAAAATCCTATCTAATCCAACATTCTGCTCACCCAAGGCTAAGCCAGTTGCCGAGGGAATACCCACTGGTATAAGCACCAACTGCCCCATGTTCACCAGTAACTGATACATAGGGGCGGGGGTGCAATCCAACTTCATGAAACTCTATCAGCCCCTCTTAATAAAATATAGCAATGCAAAAAGCACAAGGGATCTGTGAACCTCCAATACCAATGAGACAACCCATATAGGAAAGATTCCTGGTAAGTGGCTTTCTGACTGATTTATCTAAAGAAGGAAGAGTGTTTGTAACCAACAGTGACAGAATTTGCGGTACTGCTCAGTTTTAGAGAAACAACTACTGCTTGTTTAGAGAAAGCTCTATAGCAGTGGTTTCCAATGTGGGGCCCAGGCCCCACAGGGTGACTTCAATTCCCAGAAACCTAAGTCAGTGTATTGGCTGATCAGCGCTTTGGGGAATTGACTTAGGCTTCTGGGAATTGAAGTCCAAGAACCAAAGGATGGGAAATACTGCTCTATTGCCAGTTTAGTCTAAGGGTCAGGCTAGATCAGGAGTTCTCAACCTTTTTAAAGCTGGGGCCGGGTCACGCTCCCTCAGACAGCTTCAGGGGCCGGACGGCTGTTTTGCCCTTCCTCCATGGCACTTCCGGGTGTGGTGGAGGTGGTGGTGGGCCACATGAAATGGTGCCGCAATCCCTGGGCTAGATGTTACAATAAATGCTTCTCCTCCCCCTCCCTTTGATGACATGTTTCCCTCTGGCCCATCTCACCAGTCAGACTTGCAAACTCAGCCTGTGTTTACCTTGCAGTGACCAATCTCAAAACAAAGCACATAACATGGAAGATGGTTGGGCAGTAAAATTAGAGGAGAAAGGAATGAGAAACAGATACCTTTCACCACTTTAAGCAGCATTTCATCTAAGTACAGTATGTGGAAAACATATCATCTCTAGTTTAACCCCAAAATTTTGTGTCTGTTTTGTGTCAGAATTTGCAACCGAATCAGATGGATGGATCAAAGTATTTCTAGACCATCTCAGGTTTTATACACATTCATTCAGAATTTTTCCTCATCCTGTTTACATGTGAATCTGGTTTTTAAAAAACACAGGGTGAAAGTTTGTACTTAAATGTGTGTTTTTGAACATTTTTCTTCACAATTTCCCCCCCTAAAATACATGTTTTAAATGCATTTTGATCTTTTTTGGGAGCTCAGAGCTGTGTTGCAAAATTTGAACTGTGAAATCCAAAAGATAGTTATTTTAATCCTTCAGTTAATTCAAGAAATGCAGTTGACACCATCATTAATCAAAATTATCAAATCTCCGTCCTTAAAAATATCTGCCTCAGAGTTTTCCCCTTACTCCCCCCCCCCACACACACACACCTGTGGGCCATTTTGTCCTGAGGGATGATTTTCATCAATTCAAGAAGTGTATTTTAATGTGTATTTTATATGTATTTTAAGGTGTATTTTAATGTGTATTTAATTTGTATTTTAATATTAGCTTTTGTGGATCAAGTCCACTGGCTCTTTGGCTATAAACAGAGATGAGCACTGAACCCTAGAGTTGGTAACGACTGCCTTTCGAGCAAGGGCAACCTTTACCTAACAACAGAAGATCTCTGATTGGTATTCAAATTTGACATCAGGTTTTGTCCCTGCAAGTGGTTCAAGGTCTCCATGCTCAAAAGCTAGTCGTATCTGACTCTAGGGTTCAGTGCTCATCTCCATTTACAGCCAAAGAGCCAGTGCTGCCTGTGTTTGCAGATGTATACATGGTCATAGGGTAGGCATGACTAGATCGCCCACGACTTTGTCTCTGCCCATGGCAGTGGCTCCGCCCATGACATTGGCTCTGCCCACAGTGTGGTAGTAATTTTTTTTGGCTGCCCATCATTGACAAAAGCATGCCAGCTCCATTGGGATCCTCTATCTGCCCGGGCTATGGACTCTCACACTTAATATTATATTGATCTCTCTTGCATTTGGGAGCATTACGGTCACTTTCCCCCTACTCTCAGTTTAATACTTTCCACATTGTTCTAAATGGGGCAGAAGGGAATGAAATGTTGTATTTTATCTGTTTTTAAAGAAACACTTAAAAGAGGGTGGGAGGGGAATGCATATGTATATAATGGAGAAAAAGTGGATGAAAACTGTGACTAATAATATATGGTATTGAACATATTGTATAATGAACCTTTAAGGGACAAGAATTTGTCTTTGAGGTAATTATGACCATATTACAATGATTTAAGTCACTCAGGGATCAATAGCCCACTTAGCCCCAAAATGAAAGTGGAAGAGTTGTGTGTTACTCTATCGCTGAAGATCAGAAGATCACAACATGTCGTTTATGGGGTCAGAGCCATTTTGCAGTTCCGTTTTCTATCAGAAAAATGGATTGGGATTCACTGACATGGTTGTAATTTTGCTGGACATGTCCCTGCAGGATTGCTGGCTTTCTCTCACTAGTATTTTGGCCTGCTGAGGGCAGAAATGTGTCAACGATGTCCCAAGAAACAGAGACAAGGAGGTCCATTTCTGGCCCAGCTGGAATGCTCTAAATAATCCCAATTTTCTCCATGTGGCAAATGAAGTCCCAGAAGAACCAGGGATGAAGAATCTTAGAGTCAAGGCCCTTGATGCAAAATATACATTTTGTATCTCCTAAGACTCATTGGAATTTGGCCAAGTTAATGCTACTATGGTAATAGAGTAGACCCTACTGCCAGCGGCTCACTGCCTATTGTCAGGTGGCAGTTAACTAACCTGACCACCCTGAGGATTAATGGCCTTGGGTGATGATGTCCACAGGGAAGGTTGATGGTCACCAAGTGGATTAAATGGGGCTGTCATGTCTCAGTGGTTAAGAAGCTCGCCTTGTTAGCTGGAAGGCTGGCAAGTCGGCAGTTCGAGACCCGGGTACTGCATGACAGATTGAGGAACCATCTCTGTCCCAGCTCTTGGGGACATGAAAGGAGCCTCATTTGGGCATTCCCTGGGCAGAGTTTCTTCTGCAAAAATCCTTTCAATCCAGAATAATTTTTGACACAAAATTGTTATAGTGGATTAAATCCCACTTGAATCCATCTTGGTAGAGGGCAGCAGCTTCATCCATCCTGGCCTGCAACCAATGAGGACTTTGTGTGCCAGAAGGGCTCAGGACCAGAAAGTGACTCACAGAACTGGATAAGTGGTATGGATAGGGTACAGAGAAAGAGCCTCCTCAAAGATTATCATATTTTTTTAACCAAAATAGGACGTACCCTCGTAATGGCAACCTTGTGTTCTCGGCTAATCTTTCTCACACAAGGTCAGGTGAAAGGAACTACAGAATGAACTCACCAAAAGGTGCCTTCATTTTGGAAGTTTCAAATCTGGCTAGACATGGAGGTGGAGGAGGAGGAGGAAGAAGAAGAAGAGGAGGAGGAGGAAGAGGAGAAGAGGAGGAGGAGGATGTATGGGTGTCATGCTGTGATGTGGAAGGCAAATGAAAAGCCACTGAATTATCTTGCTCCCAGGACAATCTTCATGGCTATCCATGAGGATAGCCAATATTTGGAACCAGATACAGCATTTGAAAAAGACTCATTGCAAACCATATAACACACTATATTTTGGAAACATGCATATTTACCGGCTAGCAGTGGGCTCTAGAGAAATAAAATACACAGAAAAATTACATTATTCTTACGTGTTCTCAAGTCTCTTCTGTGACCCTATGAGTAAGCGACCTCCAAGGGGTCATGCTCTTAAAATCCCTGCTCAAGTCTTAGAAACCTCAAAACTGTGAATTCACTTACTAAGTCAAACTGTCTTATGTTCAGTCTTTCCCTTTTCTTGGTGCTTTCAACCTTTCTCAGTATTATTGCCTTTTACAGTAGGTCTAGCCTTCTTACTGGAATATGATACTTTCAGTTTAGCACCCCCTTCCTTCTAGAGAATGGTCAAGATTGATTTGTCCTAAAATTCCCTAATTTGTCTTTCTGGTCTGGGGCAGGCATGCCCAAACTATGGCCCATGGGATACATTTTACTTCCACTCCCAGGAGCGGCAAGGGTGACGTAGACCGGATGAATTGGTGTTGGGGGCTGGATCTGGGCCATGGTTTAGGCAGAGAAATGGCAGCCTAAAATTCTATCTCATCCTGTCGCAAAACAGATTGAAAGGCACGTTTACTTCCACTTCTGGTAGGAGGAACCACATAACCAGCTCACTTCCCGAAAGTTTGGGCACCCCTGGTCTGGGGTATTTGTAAATCTCTTCTCCATTGCCATATTTTGAATCAATTGTTTTTCCATCAACTTTTTGGCACTGCCCAGATTTCTCATCTCAACATCATCATTGGGAATGCAATGCCCACATTAAAAAAGCTGAAATGTGCCCAGATGACAAATATGCACCAATATAGTTCAGTTACTGAATGAAAAATATACTAACATATTCATATGGAAATTAAATCCTAATTATTATGTGAAAATTGAAACAAAGTCTTGCTACACGAGACAACGAAGGATGAGAATGCAAGTGGGATTCAGAGAAATGCAATAAAATCTAGTCCTGATGAATTCTGGACTGTAAAAAAGAGAGAGAGAAGAACATGAATAATTTAATATTTCCATTTACAACACACAGGATTTCCAGCTAGCACTGTAATAGAAGCCAGCTTTAATACGGTCAGGTCTGCAACACCACGGCATCCTTTGAGATCTCAGGTCCAAAACTTGTGATGGGGGGAGGGGGGAGAGAGACAAGGAAGAACTTTTGTAATGTTGGGTGGAGATGGCTGCTCAAGCATCAAAGTTACTCTGTACAATAGAATCAGATTTCCTTCTTGTCCTGCTCTGTTTCCCTGCATTGCATTTCTCCCTACATTGCAGTTCCCTGGGACTTCAGCCAAGGCAAGGCCCTGGGATCTGGAAACCTTTACTATGCTAACATTCATCTGATGTGCATTCAAGGAAGGTAGCAAAGATAGGTAGCATTATCCTGCTCTTTACCATGGCAGATATTTTTGCATATGTGAGACATGGCTAGCCCTAATGTTAGGCAGAATTCTTCTTCTAACATGTCCAGGTCAAACTTTGAACTTCCAAAATGGCTTTGTTGTTGGCCAAACTCAAATCCTCATTGGTACATGTTTCCAGGAGTAACTGGTAAACTAGCATAGCAAATGAGCCAGATCCTGTACCTCTCCACATTCACACGTGTTATGATCCACCAACAGCCCCCACTTGAGCATGTTGGCCTTACATTTAGGCACTCCAATCCTCAGCTTATTCAGGGTCCTCCAAGTGACATAGGTGAGGTCGAGTTCCAACAGCTGGGTACAAGTGCCACTGCTCCGGGTGGCTAGAGCGCTGCCCCGACCCTAGGCCACGCTTTGTGGCTGTCTGTAACCTTTGTGCCTTGGACAACTGGTATTTATTGCAAATGTTATTATGAATGTTTTTATTGTAATTTTATTGTGTATTGTACTGTACTGTAATTTTATTGTACTGTAATTTTACTGTGTATTGTACTGTTGTGAGCCGCACTGAGTTGTGTGTGTGATTGGGTGGAATAATAATAATAATAATAATAATAATAATAATAATAATAATAATAATAACAACAACAACAACAACAACAACAACAACAACAACAACAACAACAACAACAACAACAACAACAACAACAACAACAACAACAACAACAACAACAATAACAATAACAATAACAATTATTATTATTATTATTATTATTATTATTATTATTATTATTATTATTATTATTATTATTATTATTATTATTATTATTATTATTATTATTATTATTATTATTATTTCTTGTCCGGTGAGCTCCTTCCTCCATCTTCAAATTTGAATTTGCTCTTTTGTTATCCTGAAGGATGTTGGTTCTTTCCCTAAAGCTCTTCTTGGATCTGAGCTGGTGAATGTGAAGCTCATCTCTGTTCAATGGATGTGTTACCTGAAAAATTGTTACCTTTTAAATTTAGGGGAACATTCTGCAGGCAGGGTTGAAGCAGGAACCAAGAGACCACATTAGATTGTGGGTTCAAATAAAAAGGAGTTTATTGAATTGAAGGTACCATCTCAATTCAATTAAAGTCCACCTACATAATGATCCCCTAACTAAGAAAGGAGCCACAGACAGTAGCTTGTTGCAAATTAGAGAAATTTACTTAGAAAATAAGAAAACAATAGGCAAAATTAAACATTGGATAGAGAAAGAAAAACAAGATCTGTGAGGCAAATGAATTCCCTCGTAACACATGGCCTATATGCTATGGGAAATTGCCACCCCAGGACAGAACCAGAATGGAAGGGGTTCTGCCCCAGACAATGGGTGCATGCAGTTTATGTGTGCATTCAAATGGTGCAGAAAGGGGCTTGCACAAACACCATTGTTTCAAGGCATCACTTGGGAGGGGAATGGGTCTGCCACCACATTTGATTTGCTCAGAAATGCACACAGGTTAATCTTTAATCTACCCCTGGCCCCCAATACAATAGGAGTAGGCTTTAAGGCAAACAGACCCTCAGGGCCTGGCATCTTGATCCTGCCTGCCCAAATATGGTCTGGTAGGAAGTCAAGAACTTTTTTTTTAATTGAACAGTTTAAAGTGTATTCAAACATTTTTATTAATTTATTTGACATCCTAGATACAGTCAAACCTCGCATAAAGAGCGCCTCGCTAAAAGAGTAATTCGCTTAAAGAGCAGAATTTTCTCTGAATGTTCACTTCACTTAACAAATAAAACCAAACAAAAATTCACTTAACAAATAAATTGGGGTTCACAATCCCCCCACAATTGGTCAGTTACAATGGTGTTTCGCTTAAAGAGCAAACTCACTTAAAGAGCAATCCTGTGGAACGCATTATGCTCTTTAAGCGAGGTACAACTGTATAACTACTAATGAAATAGAATTAATCAGAAGTGAAAGGGTTAAGTCTGCTTTGTCTTTTTGGCAGAAAGGAAAAAATTCATTTTAAACAGAAAGAGAGAGAGAGAAGGGGGGGGGTTGCCCATGTCCCTTCTAATAGCAGTTTGAGATCTCTATGAATGTATTAAAAATCAACCCTTGCAGTTATCTTACCTGCAAGTAAATCATGGTATAGTATGATGTTTGTGGATATGTAAGCCTAACCTTGAAGTGGATGGCAAATTAAAATAATGAGAAGTATTCTTATTAGGAATAAAAGTATTAAAAAATTAATAAAAGGGTAATTTCATTTTTAGGACAACAAATGTTGAGGGTCATTTTCTTGCTTAGTTCTCTTGGCACTGCTACTTCTTTCCTTATCTTAGGTGGAGCAGTACCAAGAAGAGGATATATTTTCTCAACTGATGTAGGTCTGAGGCACAGTAAATCAGTTGCCTTGAACCACAAACACTGAGGGTCAACTGCAAGGCAATGAAGGGCAGAACTGCATTTTCTGTGGCCTTCCATGAACACCCTAAGCCAGGGGCGGCCAACTTTGGTGCTTCAGATGTTCTTGGACTTCAATTCCCAGAAGCCCAAGTTAGCACACCAGTTGATCAGAGGTTCTGGGAACTGAAGTTCAATAACATTTGGCGCACCAAGGTTGGCCATCCCTGCCTTAAGCTATCCTCTTGCTCATATCTGAGATGGAAATTAGTGTTGTGCTGCCAGTGTTGAGAAAGCTAGAGTTGCTGGCTCAGCTCAATTTTCTTGCATGGAATGGGAGAGGTACCATCTGCCTCAGGCACCAAATGATTGTGGGCTTGATGGAAAACCTTTGTTTGGGGCTAGTGGCAGCTGGTGAACCCAAAGTCAAAGAAGGCAATGAATCCATTACAGCTTTTAGCCAGCCATGCTGTAAGGTATGAGCCGACTGGGCCATAGAGAGCTTATTCTGCGTAAGACCAAATTCCCTTCAGGTCTCTTCAGGAACAAGATAGGAAAAGCATTTTTTTTTTGGGGGGGGGGGAGCTTCTATGTTGTGTGCAAATTAAATCAGAAGAATCCAGGCACCCGTGCAAAGTCGGTTTCTGAATTGAAATGTGCTTGCCCAGGATTGTCCATCAACAATTTTGGGAGTTATTATTTCCATTGCAGTAGGTATGGATTAATTCCTGGAGAATTTAATCATCCCTTTGCCCACCATGTCTCTTCTGAAGTTTGCCTCTCTCCACCCACCCACCCACCCACCACCACTCCGCTTTCCCTTCTAATTTTCCACTTGGCTGGGGATTCTCCAGCAGCGAAAGTTTGGGCTTAGGGGGAAGTCCATACCAGCTGCTCTAGCAGGGTAGATAATCTCATTGGAACCACTGAGTTGAATAATAACACCTTGACTTTGCATGCCACAAAGTATTCTAATGACACTCATGACACTGGTGGAGGGGGTGGATGAATGCAAAGGTTAAGCTCCTGTAAGGGAACAGATCTTTACCCCTGCAGACCTATTCCTCTAGGGCTGGCTGGCTGGGAAAGTGGAGCATGTCATGCTCAAAGCACATTTGAGCAAAGCAAGCCAAAGCAGTTGCAAACCTATCCCAGGGTTGTGCACTCCTGCTTTTGCCCATCTGATATCTTCTAGAAATACTGGAGTTGGGAATTTCATTGTCCATCACTAGCAACTGCCAGCTTGATTTGAAATGGTGGAGAGGTGTGTAGCCACTTGTAGTTGAGTGTTAGATTAGGGAAAGGCTGAGGGAGGGGAGGACAAGGTGGATAAGGTCCCCCTTGCTCAAAGGCCAGGCATGCCCAACTCTAGGGTGTGGTGCTCATCTCTGCATCAGCACTGTGGTCATGTGAAAGGCATGGCCAGAAGCTTAAGTGCATGGAATGCTGTTACCTTTCCCACTGAAGCAGTACCTATTTATGTACTTGCACTTTCATGCTTTCAAACTGCTAAGTTCACAGGAGCTGAGACAGATGACCGGCGCTCACCCTGTGGCACAGTACTTGGGTCTCAAAATGCTGACCTGCTGCCCTTCTAGTCATCAAGCTCAGCATCTTAACCACTAAGCCATTGTGGCCTGCAAAGTGGATAGGGAAGTACTTTTTTCCTTCACGCCTCGTTGTAGAACTCCGTGCTCCAGGGCTATAACTCCATGTCACTGGCAAGAGATTGGAAGAGTTGAAAGCGGTGCAGAACAGGCACCTGTTGTTTTTTATTTGGGACACACTGGCTGGGAGATCCTGGTGTTTGGGGTCAAGTGTGTGATTTTTCCAAGCTCTGTTCTGGGGGACAACAATACAAGGAGAAGACTGCTAGTTCCAATTTCATACACACCCATATGTAGGCCTTTTTATATGAATAATTAAACATGCTACAGAATTGGGAGACATGCAAATATCAAAAGAGAACTATGCTGTGTTCCATGTATTGATTTAGGTAAAGGTAAAGGTCACCCATGCTCGAAAGCCAGTTGTATCCAACTCTAGGGTTCAGTGCTCATCTCAGTTTCTAGCCAAAGAGCCAGTGCTGTCTGTGTCTGCAGACGTTTCTGCGGACATGTGGCATTCATGCCTCAACACAGAATGCAATTTACCGTCCCACCGAAGTGGTCCCTATTTATCTACTTGCAATTTCTTGCTTTCGAACTGCTAGGTTGGCAGGAGCTGGGACAGAGACAGGAGCTCACGCCATCATGCAGTTCCCAGGAATTGAACGCCAACTTTCCAGCCAGTAAGTTCAGTGTCTTAACCACTTGAGCCACCACAGTCCCTGTGTTGATTTAAGACAGTAGTGGCAAACCTATGGCACGCGTGGCAGAGTGGGCACTCAGAGCACAGAGTTTGCCCCATCCCTCTGCCCAGCAGCCCAGCGAGAGCACTTCCTCACTCCCCAACTCAGAGTTCAGCCTGCCCCTCTGCCTAGCAGCCCAATGGGAATACTTCCTCCCTCCCCTCTCTCGGATAAGGTGGGTGGTTTACATGCGGCATGAGGGTATGACACAGACAGCAGCCTGTTGAGTCTGTGGTGAAGGTGAGTTTGGGCACTCAGTCTCTAAAAGGTTCACCATCACTGATTTAGGAGGTGTGTTGATTTAGAAGGTGTGATTTAGGTTGCTTTGCATTAAAGGACGAACTGAGCAAATTTCTTTCACTCTTGGGCCAAGGGGCTTTTAAAAACCAAAGCAAATATCCATATCTGTAGCTTTGAGAGGAAGGAGGCAGGCCAATTATTCATGTCCTCATAGATGGGGGCGAATGATGCCATTACCCAGGTCACACAAGGTGCCCACACATTGGGGAGGACACCATCTCATGCTCTATTCAACAACTTGGAGGACTCTTCAAGTTACTGGGGGTGAAATATGACCAGTCTTGGAGGGTGAAAGGGAGGCAGATTTGGAAAACTGGATTGGAGCAGAAGCTTTACAGTTCTGCAAGTATTCCCCGGAAGACAAGGACCAGTAGCAAAATTGCATGTCACCAGCTGAACTGACCACCTTGCCAAGTAAACTGATTACCTTGCTAGGGATCTTAATAAAACTTTAAAGTATCTCTGCCATAGTTGTTCCAGGACAGTGATGGTCGACCTTGGCACTCCAGGTGTTCTTGAACTTCAATTCCCAGAAACCCTGATCAGCAGGAGTGCTGACTTGGACTTCTGGTAATTGAAGTCCAAGAACATCTACCACAGTTCTAGGAACTACAAGCAAAGAGAGCAAAATTTAACTCAACAAACTTTTTTCCCTTGTGATGAATAAGAGAGCCATCTCTACTGTATTATTCACTGTACTATCTCCTCAGTTCAGAAGAAAACATTCACAAACATTATTATTACTAAGAAGAAAAAAGCTCTGATAGGATAGTATGTGTGGGAAGGGAATAATTTTGCTTAATAATTACTTTGCCTTATCACTCCAGCCTGGTTTCCTTTTATTATATGTAATTCTTTGTTTTCTTTTTTTCCCCACCATTCAAAACAACTGCCAGTTAATTTGGCAGTCAGGAAAGCTGCTTTTAAGCTCAGACCCCATGGGAAGGAATGTTTTCTCCCCATGGAGTGAGGAGGAGTTTGATTTCAAAAATTTAGAAATGTCAGGTATCACAAATGTAGTTTTTAGCCTTTGGGGAGCTTTTAGTCAATGCTTGGAAATATAACTTTTTCTGGACTGGAACTCCCACAGTCCTTGCATGCTTGCTTGCTTGCTCACTCGCTAGTTCGTTTGTTAAATTTTTATACTGCCCTTTGGGAAATTTCCCATTCTGGGTGGTGTACATACAATATCAGATAACACAACCAAACACAACAAATCACAAACAGACCAACCAAAAGTAAAATAAAGTAAAATAAAATAACTGGCGTCAGAGGGCGCAGGATCAACTGACTGGCTAATTTCTAGGGACAACACCCTGGAAGGCCTCCTTGAATAAGAGAGATTTTAATTGCTTTTTGAAGATAGTCAGTGATGGGGCCTGGCGCAGCTCCACTGGTGGAGTGTTCCAAAGCATTGATGCCACCACTGAGAAGGCTCTATTTCTAAATATAGACTTTCTAGCCATTCACCAGGTCAGCACCTGGAGCTGCGCAGACTGAGATGAACGGGTGATGTGGGGAGTTGTTCTGAGAGAGAGATGCTCCTACAGATATAATCCCAAATAGAGATGTCCTTTCTTGTGATTTTTGGTAATTCGTGGCCTATTTTTGGTGACATGTTTCCTAGAACATAGCCTAAAACTCTGGGGTCAGGGTTGTCTTTCTGTAGAACTTGTGAATGAAGAAAAAATGGTTTGGCCCTAATTCCTAATGGCATAAATTCAGGCCACAGACACAGTGTTGGTAAATTTTAATTTAACTTAATTAAAAGCTTTGTGTATCTCCCCACCACCACCTCTTTTACAGTATCTAGGCTAACTAGAGCCCCCTTTTGCCCTAGAAAAGCTTTGGTATTGAAAAATAGGTTTATATAGTCAACACTCACTTCCAGATCACTGCTACTGGTTCCAATCCCAATGGCAGAGATCTAGTACTATATTTTACTATAAAGGTTTCCCTTCCAGTCTGACCAGGTTATCCTTCTATGGTTGTTGACTAACCTTACAACCCTGAGGACTAATGGCCTTGGGTGGTGACATCCCCAGGTAAGGGTGATGGTCTGCAAGGGGATTAAATCCTACTTGAATCCATCTTGATGGAAAGAAGCAGCTTCATCAATCCTGGCCCGGGACCAATGAGGACTTTGTGTACCAAAAGGGCTCAGGACCAGAAAGTGATTTGTGGAACTAGATCAGTGGTATGAGTGTCACGCTGTGATGATGATGATGATGATGATGATGATGATGATGATGATGATGATGATGATGATGATGATGATGATGATGAAGAAGAAGAAGAAGAAGAAGAAGAAGAAGAAGAAGAAGAAGAAGAAGAAGAAGAAGAAGAAGAAGAAGAAGAAGAAAGTTTCCTCTCTTCCTCCATCCTGAAGTTCTTAAAGTCCTCCCAGAGGATTATGCTCAGAGTTACAGTGGTGCCAAGTTACTTCTGACTTATGAAGCCCATTAGTGACTAACATAAGATTGTAACATTGGCAGCCAGCTTAGGTCTTGTAAACTCAAGACTGTGGCTTTTTTTATTGTACCAACCAGTCTTCCTCTAATCCTGCAGCCTTTCACTTTTCCTACTATTATTGTCTTTTCCAGTGACTCTTGTGTTCTCACTGCACCTCCAAGTACAATAACCTCTGTTAGGTTGGTTTTGCTTCTCAAGAGTGTTTAGGCTCAATTCAGTCCAGCACCTGCTTATTTATCTTTTTTGGTATTGTACATAGTATTGTAGCCAAAGAAAAGCCATTTTGAATTGAAGGGCAACCATCTCCCCCCCCCATCCCTTCCCTATGCCTCTGAGTACCTGTCAGAAGCAGGTAAAAGAACATGATGCAAGATAAAGGGGACCTGGTCAAACCAGTTTTGACCTATTGTGATACACATGTCTGCTGGCTATCTCAGCCTTGTTTATAAACAGGGTTTTGTCTCTTTGCTCTTTGCTGAATGGTGGAGAGCCTGTATGCAAATATATAACAAAGGCTTTCTCTCTCTCCTACATTGGGTGCATGCATTCCTTTTGGTACCCACAGCCACATGAGGTATGATTTGCCCATTTTCAGCAACAGTATTCTTAAAACACTTACTCCAAAGGATCTTGCCCAGTTCTTTTATGGTTGTACTTACAAGTTTCAATCTTCCTAGTTTTGGCTACACTACAGAATAAATAGGTGAATGAATGTGGTAATTGTTTGTTCAACATCAATGTGAATTCTATTGATACAACACTCCTACTCTAGTAAGGACTAGCACACATGTTTGTATAGAAAAACCCCAGGTTCAGTCTATCACAACACTAGGTGGGACTGAGGAAATTCTTGCCAGAAACCATGGAAAGCCATTGTCATGATGCTGGTTTAAATGGGCCAATAGTCTGACTCAGTACAAGATAGCTTCCAGTGTTCCTATGATATACAAGATTCTTTAACTGAAATCCTGATATCTGGGATAATTTTATTGTGTATTGTACTTTACTGTAATGTTATTGTACTGTAATTTTATTATGTATTGTATTGTTGTGAGCTGCCCTGAGTCGTGTGTGATTGGGCGTAATAATAATAATAATAATAATAATAATAATAATAATAATAATAATAATAATAATAATAATAATAATAATAAGAAGAAGAAGAAGAAGAAGAAGAAGAAGACAAAATAAATAAAATAAAATAAAATAAAAAACACTGTAGCACTTTAAAGACTAACTGCTTTATTTTTATTGTTAGCTTTCGTTTTGCTAATGGCTGTGTGAAGTTGTATTGTTGTGCTTGCTTGTCTGTCAACTTGCTTGACCATACCCATCTCCCTTTGACCCCCTGCATTTGGTGTATAAAAACCATGCCTGTAAGTTTCACTCTTTGTCTGAAGAAGTGGACCTGATCCACGAAAGCTAACAATAAAAACAAAGCAGTTAGTCTTTAAAGTGCTACAGTTTTTTTCATTTTATTTATTTTGTTTTGTTTTCTGATATGCCTGAACCACAGACTAACACTGCTACTATTCCAAATAATAATACAGTTTCTTTCTGGATTGATAATTGAGCCAAGGTAGAGAAAATCTTTCACAAATTTCATTTCTTTGTTGTCAGCCTGGAGAGACCTTTGACAGTGAAGCAAAGAACATGAGCCGGGCTTACTTTGATGTGCTGCTTAGCCAGACACTCACCTGGTACTCTCTATGGCTCTATGTGTTTCAAGATCTGCCATCTCCATCACACACAGGAGAAGGCATGCTCGGTCTATCCCAGAAGAGCAATCCTGGCTGAGGGGCTGAATCCCCCACCCCAACTCACACAACAGACAATTTCCAATTCTTCTTAGGACAAAGGCGACTAGGGATTTGCATGTAAAACATTTCCGGCTTGAGTGAACAAGATGGGAAGAGTGAGAGAGGTTGAGTCATTTACTCCATTGACTGTAAGAAGCACGTGTCTGGAGCCCTAGTGAACAGAAATGATTCATCATTCCCGGAGTACTTAAAAAAGAAAAGTCCATAATCTTTAAGACACTTGGAGTCATGTCTCCTTCCAGCTTTGTCTCTTTTCTTCTGTGTTGCTCTAGGCGCCTAAAAAATAATGATAACTGAATGGTCCGGGGGGGGGGGTGTCAGGTGATCTGCTTGTTGAGATCTCACTGCATTGAGACGACATATTATTTATTTCTTAATTAAGATTCTTAATTGGTAGGGAAGGAAGAATGTTGGAATCTTTATCACATGGCCTCTTTTGCTTCTTGTGCATATATGTGTGCATTGGTGTGTGTGCGCGCTCTCTTATTAAATCATGGCCACTGAGGGAGGCAACCCACCTGGGGAAGGAGATAACAGGGAGTGAGGAGGAGGAAGGAATAGGACTCTGGTTCTGCTCTGTGAGCAGGGTGATTTATCAGGGCTGCAGTTTGGCTTCTATTAGCATGCATTAGAATAGATTAGCAGCCAGAGCAATTAGCGTTCTTTCCCTTGTTCAGCAAAGAATGAGGCATTTGGCAGCTCTCTTGAGCGGAGCTGGGGAACGTGGACAAAGAGCCAAACTTCTGTCCTCCTGGACAGTTGCCCCATTGTCCCTGGGCCAAAAAGGTCACCCTCAGCTGTAGAAGGACAGCAATTGGATCAGCTCCTGGCCTTTCCAGAAAGAGAGAGGGAGGGAGGGAAGGAGAGGGAAAGTTCTCCTTATTAATTATCTCAGCACTGTTCCAAGATTGTAGGGCTATAAATGGAGTTGTCTAGAGGTGTAGTTGCTCATACATGTATACAAGAATGAGAAATCACAAAAATGTCAGGACTGCGTGGTTAAGAAGCTCACTTTGTTAGCTGGGAAGTTGGCAATACAAGACCCGAGTACTGCATGATGGAATGAGTGCCCATCTCTGTCCCAGCTCCTGCCAATCTAGCGGTTCGAAAGCAAGAAATCGCAAGTAGATAAATAGGGACCACTTTGGTGTGAAAAGATTTTGGGGATATGAAAGGAGCCTCATTTGGGCAATCCCCCCAAGCCGAGTTCCTCCTGCAAAAATCCTTTAAATTCAGAAAGCACCATTGTGTACTTCTGACTCGATTTAAACACAACAACTAATTGCCTGCTTGCCTGCAAGACTGTGGGTTGTATGGTACCCTTGACAAGACTTATTTACTACGGTTTGTGGGAAGTCACAGTAAGGAAAAGGTCACCCTTGCTCAAACGCTAGTCGTATCTGACTCTAGGATTCAGTGTTTACAGCCAAAGAGCCAGCACTGTATGTGTCTGCAGACGTTTCCGTGGACATGTGGCAGGCATGCCTATACACTGGAGTGCATGGAATGCTGTTTGCCTTCCCACCGATGTGGTCTCTATTTATCTACTTGCAATTTCTTGCTTTTGAACTGCCAGGTTGGCAGGAGCTGGGGCAGAGATGAAAGCTCTCTCCGCCATGTAGTACTCGGGTATCTAACTCCGACCTTCGAGTCTTCAAGTTCAGCGTCGTAACCACTTGAGCCACTGCAATCAGTGTAGCTGCTACTCAATGTAAGACCAATTGTAGAATCTCAAAGTTGGAAGGAACCTTTTTGGTCACTGAGTCCAGCCCTCTACTCAATGAAGGAATCTGAAACATGCTCAGGCAGGGGCTACTGGCAGACAACACAACACTGTGTGAATGTGGAGAGATACGGCATCAGGCTCATTTGTTGGTCTCCCTGTTACTATGAGGAACATGTACCAGTGAGGATTTAATTACAGCCATGACAAAGCCAAGAAGGTGGCTTCATTTTGGCCAGTTTAAAATTTGACCTGGACATGAAAGAAGAAGATGCTGCTGTTGTAAAAACAGAAGCCTCTGATAGAAAGGTTGCATGTTTTTGATCAATCAGACTATGCCCATCTGTCTGTCTCGCTGTCTAACTCTGTGCATGTGTGTACAGTACTTGGCTTCACAACCCCACCCCCCCGAAAAAAAAAGTTATGCAGAGACATTTTGTGCAAATTATGGAAGCTTTGAAAGATTTATCACACCCACTTCCCCACTCCCTTAATGGGGAAAGAACCTCCGTATTTCAGAGGATCTTGGCCTCTTAAGAAATATGTCCACCAATTTTAACTGTTGTGTTTGACATTATTAAATTAGAAGTCTTTTAGATGCAAAAACGAAAACCTAATCAAATGTTTAGCTTCCGTGGTAACTTTCTCACCCAGCCATTGATACCTTTTGGATTTGCACTGCTGCACTGGCTGGGTAGGTGAGGAAAGCCCAGAAACAGCATGGATCGGCTCCTCTGATCTCCCTGAAGCAGGCGGGTGTGTGTGTGTGTGTGTGTGTCAGAGAGCCCGAAATGGGTAGAAAAAAGTCTGTTTTTTCCCATTTCAGGCTCTCTGACCCCCCCCCCCTTGCCGGCTCCAGGGATGTCGGGGGACCCAATCAAAGCTGTTTATGGACTTCCCCCACCTCCCTGGAAGCTTGTTGATTGTTTTACCCATTTCAGACTCTCTGACCCCCCTGCCAGCTCTGGACAGCCACCCCACCCCTTTCCATCCACCCTACCCCTGCCTCCGCAACCTACGGAGCTACGTCTCCAGACAGAGTTGCTACCCTTTAGGAAGAATCTAAAAACATGGCTGGCAGGACAGATATGGGGTATGGAAGGTATAATGACCCTAGCACATTGGTTGATCAAAGCCCCTCTCTTTTTCTACTTTTAAATTAGTAATTGTAGCATCTGGTGTGTCTTTAATTTGCTTTTAATCTTTTCAGGTTTTAATTTTTAAAAGTTTTAAGATTTTTAGATGGAAGCTCCCACTTCCTAATCTTTGGCCTTATCTGCCCAGGGAAGGAAAAGAATAACGTCTTCTGGCCGGAAGGAGGAATGGATTTTAGATGTTTGCGTTGTGTGTGTTTTATTGTTGTTTTGTTTTGGTGTTTTTTTTCCTGATTGTAAACCGCCCTGAGTCGCCACGGTGAGTGGGCGGTGATATAAATCTAAATAAATAAATAAATAAATGAGCACTGAACCCTAGAGTCCGATATGACTGGCTTTCAAGCAAAGGCAACCTTTACCTTTACCTAAAACTCAGTCCATCTAGTTTTAAAAAACAAATGTATGTTCAGGTCACATTAGAACAACTGCTTAATTGGTTGGAGATGTGCATCATACACAAAGTACTGTACAGATAAAACTGCAACATAACCTCATTAAATTAATCTTCTTGAGTAGCCCATTCAGTTGTCAAAAGCCTGACTGAAGAGGAAGGTCTTTGCCACATGAACCACAAGGAAGTAAGTGTTTGCAGAATATGAGCAGAATAGGATCTCTTTATATCTAATGGATGGGCAGAAATATAGAGTAAAGTTTTCCACCCAGTGTGACTAGTGATGGTGAAGACAGGTTTTGAGTATGAGAAGTGGTGTGGTTGTTACATATCTTCACGTTGGTTCTGAAATATGGCAACCTTATGAATGAGGAACCTCCAGAAAGGCCTGCCATGAACTGCTGAGCTCACATTCTGCAAATTTAAGGCCTTGGCTTCCTATATGGAGTCAATCTCATAATTGGTCTTCCTCTCTTATTACCTTCAACCTTTCCAGAAATATTATATTTTCCGTCAAGTCTTGTCTTATTAATGGGCCCAAGCATGAAAGCCTGAGTATAATGTATGCACTATAAAAACTTCATTTGCATTAAAGAATTGTACCCTACATATCTTCAGAATATCCTGCATTACAGATTTTACATTCAGACAGTTTGAATGCTGCATCAACAAACCACAATACAGTGGTACATCGCTTAAAGAGCATAATGCGTTCCATCGGATTGCTCTGTAAGCGAGTTTGCTCTTTAAGCAAAACACCATTGTAAGTGACCAATTGTGACTTCTGGTGGTGGGGATTGCAACCCCCAATTTAGTTGTTAAGTGAGTTTTTGGTTGCTTTTAGTTGTTAAGCGAGATGACCATTCAGAGAAAATTCTGCTCTTTAAGTGAGTTACTCTCTAAGCGAGGCACTCTTCTTTATGCGAGGTTTTATTGTATCCTGAATTTTGTGACTCAGAGTGTTCTTGACTGCATGTTATTGCTGGCACTCTTAAATAGTACAGACAGAGATAAATCAATAGTGAAAATTACTTTTGGAGCGAGAAAAAGTGTAGGGTTGTTATATCACACATGTCCTGAGCTATTAGCTCCATATTGATGATCAATAGTGATAAGGTGATGATTTTGGTCCCACCAAATTTGCGAAAAATAATTATAACTAAGTGACAACAAAATGCTGTCATATCCCTGCTGGAGAGATTCTCTTCAACAAACGAGCTCCAGTCTATCAGATCAGCTGTAATAGGAAAATAGAGTTCTGTAGTTGATTCTACAGGGTAGCTCATAAGTCCGTACCCACACAGCACACAGATACACTGGATACATAAACTATATGGATGGGTAGGGACTTACGGGCCACCCTGTAGAGATTGCAGTGGTTTAGTGGTTAAGACACTAAACGTGACAACTGGAAGGTCGGCAAGTCAGCAGTTTGAGACCTGAGCACTGCATGAGGGAAGTAAGCTACACTCCCTGTCCCAGCTCCTGTCAACCTAGCAGTTTGAAAGCAAGAAATTGCAAGTAGATAAATAGGTACTGCTTCTGCAGTAAAGGTAACAGTGTTCTGTGTGCTTTGTCTACTCACACCTGCTACATGACCATGGAAACGTATGCAGATGCAGACCATGATGGCTCTTTGACTGTAAACAGAGATGACCACCTCCCCCTAGAGCTGGATATGCCTGGCTTTTGAGCTAGGCAGACCTTTCCCTTTGACTTAGTTGATCCTCAAAAAAAAGCATTGTGGCATCCCCGTTGTGAGGTTGGGAAGCTTCACTTCATCCCTGAATCAGAGGATCTTCTTCTTTCATGTGCTGGTCAAACCCTGGACTGCCAAAATTTTATTTATTTATTTAAATTTCTATATTGCTCTACTCGCCGAAGGCGACCCAGAGTGGTTTAACACATCCTAAAACACATAAAAAGGCTAAAATTCTAAAAGTTCTGAAAAACCCACAGTTAAAACCAAAATGAAGCCATTCTCTTGACTTTGTTGTAGGATGAACTTAGATCCTCATTGGTACAAGTTGCCAATAGTAACCGGCAGACCAGCAAATGAGCCAGATTTTGTATCTCTCCACATTCACACAGTGTGTTGTTGTCCACCAGAAGCCCCTACTTGAGCATGTTGGTCTTACATTTAGGGACTTCAACCCTCAGCCTTTTCAGGGCCCTCCAAAGGATGTAGGGAGGTCAATTATACCCTCCTTTAATGTTGTTCTTTGTCCTGTGAGCTCCTTCCTCCATCTTCTAATTTGGTTTTGCTCTTGTGTACCAATCAGAGGGTGAGATGGGGCCTGTGATTCGCAACAAGAGGTGGGTTTTTTATTGATGGGATGAAGAAAAAATCTGGAGAGATACATAGTTTTCACAGCAAGCACTATAGATTCTCTTTCCCTCAGTCTTCCTGTCATGGATTATCCATCTATGACCTTTTGACTTGCTAGTAGTAACTTTGGACGGCCACTGTTCCCTGAAAGCCTCATTCACCCTGCCTACTAATTCTCCATAAATAGTTAATCGAAAAATAAAATTACTCTAATCATGCTAAATTCCTTTCTTGGAAAAATGTGTGTGTGTGCTTGCGCCTGATGCAATGGGCCTCCACTTCTTTGACTGAGTGATTGATGTGATGTATGGAATGGAAGGTTGAGAACCTCTCAGGTTGGGTCATTTCTCAGCCATAGAGTGCCAGCAATTGGAAGTGGAGAGGAAGACCAAAGCTATTGGCCTCTTGGAGGATGCCTAGCTGTAAAGAAAGACTCTCCCAAGAGCAAAACCCTCCTGGTGAGGAAGGGTCTTTTTGTGATGAGGGTTAATGCAGTGAATGTGAACCTTGGCACTCCAGCTGTTCTTGAACTTCAATTCCCAGAAGCTCTAATCAGCAGGAGTTCTGACTTGGACTTCTGGTTACTGAAGTCCAAGAACACCTAGAGTGCCAAGGTTCAGCATCACTGGCTTAGTGTCACCTTCAAGGCTTGGGTCTGGTTTTCAGGCCTCAATTTATACAAACTTCAGCCCTGAACAAGACAAATTGCCAAGATCAATGCCTGTGTATTTGTTGTACTTCCTACCAACTCCTTTATTGACTGCCTGGTTCCCGCTGTGTAGGACCTGTTTGTTCAAAGCTCTGGCTTTAAGGTGGCCACTTGTTCAGTTTTAAGGAGGGCGTTCCTCCATTAGAAAGGTTCCCAGAGGACAACTCTCCTTTTGAAGGTGTCTTCTCTTTGAAGACCTAAGAGCTCATCTACCGCTAGCTGAGCCCACCCATCTGTCTCATGCCACAATGAAACCGGAAGGTTTCTCTGCTTCTGTAGTGAAGTGTTCAGGAAGGTGTCTGATACAGTTCCTTCCTTGGAAAATGCTGGCAGGAAGGAAGGAGGTGTGGGCACAGTGGGCACAGGAGCTGGAAGAATACTGGAATCATTTACACTACAGAATAAAGCTGAAGGTCAGCTGCATCCCCAGCGCAACATTTACAGTGTTCCTATCCTTAGAACCCTTGAGGGAGATTTGGAAATGTCAAACCATGGCTAGAAGTGACCTTAAACTTTGCATGCATGTGTAGCCGGAGCTCTTTGAAAATCCTCTTTTCCTGAAGGGAAAATTGCTCACACCCAGAGGAAAGGATGGGTGAACTTAAACCCCCACCCACCACCCTAAACTCATTTTTTCCTAGCATCGCCGCTCATCCCTCCCTCCTCTTTTCTATTTAATTTCTCCAATAAATAAATAGAGGATGGTTTTTAAAGAGAAGGTTGACCTTACACTGATGATTACAGATAGGCCAAGTGTTGCTTTAGCAGCTCACCTCTGAAGATTTACTGAGCAAGATGTGTGCGAGAAATCATATCCCATAGCAACCCCAGTCTGTTGAACAGAAAGATGGCATGCCATTGAAAGAGAAACTGACCAAGCTGCTTCTCCAGACTTTTGATAATTAACCATTTTATTAAAACGTGAGTGGGTGGATCTCACACATTTGAGGTCTGTGATTTTACTAGAATGACAAATTTGGTCACACTGGAGACAGCCAATTTTATTTTCTACAAACCTGAACCACACAAATGGTCTTGCTGAGTAGGAGTCCAAACTGTAAGAGACTGACTGTCTGTCTGTCTGTCTATCTATCTATCTATCAGTGGCTGAGAACATCACCTCCTCCTCTAGGCCCACAACAACGGCCTGAGGAAGAAGATGCCAAGGCCTAGCAGTGGCTGGGGACCTTGCCACAACAACAGCTTGATGGGAGTTAGTTTGTGTTCTGGTTTGGTTGTTTTATGTGGTTGCATTTTATAATTTTTATTGTACTGTTGTTGTTTTGTCTGTAAGCAGCTCTGAGTCACCTCAGTGACTGGGCGGCAATATAAATCTATCTATCTATCTATCTATCTATCTATCTATCTATCTATCTATCTATCTATCTATCTATCTATCTATCTATCTATCTATCTACAGTAATACCTCGGATAACATTTACCTCAGATAACGCTAAAATCGCATAATGTTAAGTAATCTGGGGAGGAGAATTGGATCGAATAACGTTAAGGTCCTATGGGATGGATCAGATAACAACCGCTAAAGCCTGTGCATTTACAATGTATCTTTATGGAGTGTTAGCGTTATCTGATCCATCCCATAGGATTTTAACATGCATCGGATAACACTAAAAATCAGATAACACCAAGACTTGTGGAACCAAGTCTTAGTGTTATCCGAGGTATTACTGTATCTATCTATCTATCTATTCATGCATTCTGTATCTGTCTGTCTGTCTGTCTGTCTATCTAGCTATCTACCTATCTAGCTATCTAGCTATCTTTGTCCATCCATCCATCTGTCCGTAAATATAGACTGGCTTTAAAACCTCGCTTTAAAACAAGCTCCAGCCATTCACAGCTGGTACTAGAGAAACTGGCTTAACAATTGACATTAGCATGAGAGAAAGCCAGAAGGAAGAGATTCAAGAGAGAGGTGACCAAGACCCATGAAGTACTTTGAAGCAAGGAGCATTATACCTTCATGAGCATCCCTTGAGATTGAGCATCAGAATTAGGCCTGCAGAAGCTCTACACAAAATGTATGGGTCAAGAAGGTGGCTTCATTTTGGCAGTTGAATGCTTGATCTGGACATGAAAGAAAAAGTGGAAGCAGTGGCAGCAGTAGCAGTAGCAAAGGGATTCCCTGATGACAGTTTTTTTAACTTTGAATACATGCTTTTTGGGTAAATTTTTGAATCCTGAACTTAAATAAACTTCACAAGAGTTGAAAGACCAAAGAGTGGTTTTCAATGTCTTGCACAACTTCTTGTTATCCCTCGTCCTCCTAGCCATGTAGCAAAACCCTAATGAATTCTGTTTCCAAAATATGCAAATTAGGCATACTTGACCTACAAAATCAATTTAGAACCCCAACAGCAGTAGATCTCATTTTTTGTGCAGAATATGGGTTGACTTTAGCCTGTCTAAACCAGGTTTATTTGGTATAGAATTCTCAGTGAAGCAGAGAAAGAAAAGCGTGTCTGAAAAGGAAAGAAATCAATCGTCCAGGGAAGTAGTCTCAAAACAAACGAAAGGGACTTCTTTGCATACTGTGCAATTAGGCCATGGAATTCATGCTTGCAGCTATGGTTTCCTAGAATAACTAGATATGTCCATGAGAGCTAGGCACATTGAGAGCAATTATGTGTGACAGCTATCCTCTGGGCTCAGAAACTGCATATCTGTGTACCATAAACTGAAGATAAATAGCTCGAGATGTGATATGCCATTGCCCTGCCCTGCTTCTAAAAAATCCCAGGAGTTGTCTGCCCCTGTTTTAAGCAAAGATGGGTAACAGTGACTCATTAGATAGTAGTGACTGCAAATCCCATTATCCTTGGCCAGTGCAGCCAGAAGACATGGAGAAGAGAGTTGTAGGTGAAGCACACCTCGAGGCTCACAGTTGTCTACTGTAGCCTAAGGACAGATATTTCCAAACTTGAAGACTATGATCACCAGAAGCTATGATCATTGGCTTTGCTAGATAGTGATTCTGGCCATGGCAGTCCAGGATCCCTCCCTTTGGGAACCTCTGTCAGGGAAGGAATGTCCCAGCTCTTGGGGACATGAAAGGAGCCTCACTCAGGTGTTCCTGAGCGGAGTTTCTCCAGCAAAAATCCTTTCAATCCGGAATAATTTCTGACACAAAATTATTATTATTTTCTGCTAGACCCCAGCCCCATGTTTTCAGTATCATTTTTGCCCTTCACTACTTTCAGGTAGGAAACTCCTTCACAAGGTTTTTTATATATATATATCTGCTTATTTTCTATATCTGGCCCCATGATTTATTGACAAATAGAAGGAGAAGAAATGGACAGTGACAGACTTTACTTTCTTGGGATCCAAGATCATTGCAGATGGTGACTGCAGTCATGAAATCAAAAGAAGCTTACTCCTTGGGGGCCAAGCTATGGTAAATCTAGGCAGCATAATAAAAAGTAGAGATGTCACTCTCCTAATAAAAGGTAAGGCAGTGAGAGTTGGACTCTAAGAAAGACCGAATGCAAAAGAATAATCGATGCCTTTGAACTGTGGTGCTGGAGAAGGCTCTTAAGAGTCCCCTGGGTTGCAAGGAGATCAAATCAGTCAATCCTAAAGGAAATCAACCCTGACTGCTCTTTGGAAGCTTGAATCTCAAATACTTTGGCCACCAAGTGAGAAAAGAGGACTCACTGGAGAAGGCCCTAATGCTGGGAATGATTGAAGGCAAATGGAGAAAGGGGTGACAGAGGACAAAATGGTTAGACTGCATGGTTAAAGTGGCGGGTATAGATATGGGCAGACTCTGGAGGATGACAAAGGAGCCTGGCATGCTGTGGTCCATGGGGTCATGAATGGTCAGACTTGACCTGTGGAACGCATTATGCTCTTTAAGTGAGGTACAACTGTATGTATGTAGGTGGAGGGCAAAAGAAAAAGGGGGTGGACAAAAATGAGATGGCTAGATGGTATTGTAGAGACAATGGCCACAGAACTGAGTGAGTTGAGGAGGAGGAGGATGGAGGACAGAAGTGCCTGGCGGACAGTGGTCCATAGGATCACAAAGGGTCGGAATCGACTGTGCGGCTGAACAACAAAACTGTATAGTGAGGGACTGCAGTGGCTCAATTGTTAAGATGCTGAACTTGATGACTGAAAGGTCGGCAGGTCGGCAGGTCAAAATCTGAGTACTCTACAATGGAATGAGCTCCTTGGTTTTCCCAGAACAAAGTTTCTGTTTGAAAAAGTGTCAAATAGATCCAATTTTTTGAAGGTAAAATGAAAGATTTTTAGTTTCTTGAGTTCATTTCTCCTATGCACAAAACCTGTTAATTTATCAATTTGTGCCACTGATTCCTGGGATAACTGTGGTAGGTGTCGGGTGAATTATCAATCATACTGTTGAAGTGTATTATTGAAATATTCAAATTTAATATCTCCCATATTAGCTGGGACGGCAGTGGCTTGGTGATTAAGACACTGAACTTGATGACTTGAAGGTTGAAAGGTCAGCAGTTCGAGACTCAAGTACTGCATGAGTGAGCTTCCGTCTCTGTCCCAGCTCCCGCCAACCTAGCAGTTCAAAAACAAAAAATTGGAAGTAGATAAATAGGTACCATTTTGGTGCGAAGGTAAACAGTATCCCATGCACTACAGGGTCTAATCATGCCTGCCACATGTCCACGGAAACGTCTGTAAATGCAGACAGCACTGGCTCTTTGGCTATAAACAGAGATGAACACTGAACCCTAGAGTTGGATACGACTGGCTTTTGAGCAAGGGCAACCTTTACCTTTACCTATGTTAGTTAGAAAATTACATCTGATGTCTTGCATGGATAGTACTTTTGCTTTGGGGCAGGACCAAAGATGGGAAATAGTTGCTTTTGGACTATACATGGCAGACTCTTGGGGCCAACATAGCAACATCTCCCCATCTCTGGTCAAGAAAAAACAACACCATGGCAATAGCAATAGCAATTACACTTATATAGCACCTAATAGTGCTTAGAGCACTCTCTGGGCAGTTCACAATGTCATTAGTATTTTGGTCCCCAACATGCTGGGTACTTCATTTTACCAACTTAAGCCTGTCAGTACACTATTACACTTCCAGTGGCAAATCTTAACAACATGAACCATTGTATTCAATCTTTGAGGAGGTAGGAAACCACAGGTAATGAAACTGATTCTGTGTCTCCCTCAAGGATGTATAAAATGGGAGATTTTGCTTCAATCTTATGTAAGAATTTGTACCAGGTCCTGGTATAAGTGCTCCTCTGGGTGAATGATGATGTGCTTCCTTCCCCCTGGGTTGGATCATGTGGAAATTGCTTTCCAGGCCAGTGCGTTTGATTATCTCCTCAGAGCCTGTAAACAAGCTATGAGCTGATACCCATTGTGAAGGTGGGGAGAAGATAGTAGATAGGATCAGCAGCATGGTGGAACAAGAAAAGAATGAACAATCACCATGTTCCAGTGGTAGAAAGGCAGGCTGTAAGCTGGATGTGAGCCCAACCCAACAAGGCAATTTTGCCCTTTCCAAAACTATTTTCCAGTGACAAGATGTGGAGCAGTCCTGTATCTATCCTAAAATGATTATTGGTGGGACCCAGAAGAAGATGAGGTGAGGTGCAGAGTTTTCATAACACTAAGACTCCACTATGTCAATCCCAAGAAGTTTTGATCTGTGATCTTCTGGCATGCTTAAAGTAACTTTGGATACCCATGATTTCTCCTAACCCCCATTCTCTTGTCCAACAAGTTACTACAAAGAAAGAAAGAAAGAAAGAAAGAAAGAAAGAAAGAAAGAAAGAAAGAAAGAAAGACAGAAAGACAGACAGACAGACAGACAGACAGACAGACAGATAGATAGATAGATAGATAGATAGATAGATAGATAGATAGATAGATAGATAGATCGATCGATCCTGGTTCATTGCTAGAGTGTCTGGTGGGATGTGAGATCTGAAAAGTGGCGAACCAATTGGAAAGGGGCAACATTTAATGACATCCCTTCCATGTTCAGTATGCATGAGATAAATGAACCTGTTTCTGTTATACCAAGGGTGGGCAGCTTTCAGAAGTTCCCTGGATGGTACAGATGAAAGGAATTGTGTCATGTAATTAGTCCTTCCAGATTTTGTCCTGGGACTAAAGTTGGGCTATTTCATCTCCTCAGAAGTCTCTTCCATGGTTAAGGAAACATCCCTTCTAGCAACTATTGTTTAACTAGGGGCTGAAGACCCCTTTCAGACCAGAATAGTCAGACACCTTGCTTTACAGTGATGGGTACTTTATTAAACAGGAAAGTGAACTGCCAATGAGGGAGATCATTCAGAAGGCAGGAAAACAGAGCACTTTGAAGCCAGGGTTATGAACAGTATTGTAACCAACCAACCAACCAACCAACCAACCAACCAACCAACCAACCAATAGTGTCTGGGTGCATATGTGCAAGCTGTTATTTGAGAAGATATGTCATTGGCTTGTTTTTACTCTCAACTCATTCTTGCTGCTTCTCCCACCACCAGCACCAAATGCTCATCTGTTCCTGTGAAAAATATTTCTCTAGTTTAGATACTGGAACCGGCTGCCCTCAGTCAGTCAAATTTCTCCAAGTACAGTATTGTAATAGCAAGATAGAAGAATCTCTGGCCTAAAAGCCTCCCCTGGTCTAGTGTCTAGTCATTCCTGCCACATAACCACAGAAACATCTGCAAACAGACAACACTGGTTCTTGGGCTGTAACTAGAGATGAGCACACACACCCTAGAACCTTGATGGCAAACCTTGGCACTCCAGATGTTCTTGGACTTCAATTATCAGAAGCCCCGTGAATCCACATGAATGGGTTTATTGCGATTCATCTGGCCCATGCTGCCCTCATCGCTCCTGGAAGCGGAAGTAAAATGTGCCTGTACAGTTAAGACTCTTCCGGGTTAAACCTTCCTCTGTACGTGTGTGTTTTACTTCCACTTCCAGGAGCTACGAGGGTGGCGTGGGCTGGATGAATCACAGTAAGTCCATTCATGTGGATTCATGGGGGCTTCTGGGAATTGAAGTCCAAGAACATCTGGAGTGCCAAGGTTCACCATCACAGCCCTAGAGTCAGGCATGACTGGCTTTCTTGCAAAGGAGACCTTGACCTTGACTTCTGATACTTAAGATATGGACAACAAGATCTTCCAGATGCATTGCTCCACTGAGGTTCTTTGTGATCCGTCAACATTAGTTCTGCTACTGAAGGCTGCTGGGATTTGCAGTCCCACAGTATCTGAGGGCCACCACTACCTGGCCTTCCCATCCGTTCTCAGTTTTTGCCTCTCTCAGCCTGCAAGTCTTGGCTCATCCCTCAGTGAGCTGCAAATCTGGTACCATCAAAAGAAGAGATCCTTTCTTCTCAGAATATTCCTGGAGGGTCTTCCTCAATTTTCCTGAGCTCATGTTATACAATTAATTTAAGACTGGCATGTATAAGCATCTCGCAGTAATTTCCCACTGGCATATGCTCCAAGAATGAAGGTTCCTACCACACATAAACACACACACACACAGAGAGACTCTCCACAAAACTAACATTTTCTTTTTTCACCCTCAGGAGAACCCAGTCTTTAGAATTCACTTTAAGCAAGCAGCTGCAAATATTAATAGAATGGACTTCTAGCCAGTTAAGTCCTACAGCATTCATCTCTATAGAAATCCTGCTGCAAGTTAGATCTGACTGCAGAATGTAAGGGAAGAAGGAATGCTTCCCAAACATTGAAAACAGTTATTTTTCTGGATGCTGCTTTCTATAGGACTGCTGTGGAACATGAAGTTTAGAATTTAGAAGAACGGGAAAAGATCAGGTTACCCCCGAAACCAATCTCTCTCCCCCCAGCTCATTTTATTTCTTTCAGAACTTGGAAATAACTTAGTATGGATAACTTGGAAGGAGCTTGTTATGAATAACTATAACATGTGTGCCATCAAGTCAATTCTAATTTGTGGGGATCCTTTTCATGGTTTTCCAGGTACAGAATACTCAGGAGTGGTTTCACAGAATAGTGCTCTGTATTAATTATTGGCAGGATATAAATTGAATGAATGAATTAATGAATGATGCTTTTTTTCTGAAGGGGGTGCCCTGGGGCCTCAAGACCACACAGGTTGGCTCCTCTCCCAGGATGCACAGTGGGCAATCAAACTCCTACCCTCTGCCTCTGTATCCAGATACCTATACCACTGAGCTGTCCAGCCAGTATAATAATTATCCAATATCCAATATTGATTCATTGATGCTTATCTATTTAAGCACAAATCAACCAAACTCCAAAATGTTCTATCCTTTGCCTTCTGTTTCCATCTCTTGCCGAACAGCTTTACCATTGGCTCATCCCATCATTTTTGGGGTCTGCCTATCAGAAAACAATAATAATAAAACAAAAACATTGCAGCACTTTAAAGACTAAGTGCTACATTTTTACTGTTAGCTTTTGTGGATCAAGTCCACTTCTTCAGACAAGGAGTAAAACTTCCAGGCATGGGTTCTGCCTCGTGGTCTTTTGTGGTATCCAGTCTGTTAGCTGACAGGTCCATCTGTTATCCTTTAGGCAGGTGATATGGCCTGCCCCTCTTCTTTTTGCCACATATAGTTCATCGGCCACATCATGCAGTCTGGTTCTTTGGTGTAATTCCTTATTGTTGACCTTTATCCCTGATTGTTACCTCGCACATCAGTCTTTCCATTGCTCTTTGTGTTATTGCCAGTTTTTCTCCCTCTGATTTTGTTATTGCCCACATTTAATAATCATGCACCATCAAATCAATTCTGACTTATGGTAACTTTTCCAGGATTTTCTGGGTACAGATACTCAGAAGTGGGATCCCATTCTCTTCTTCTGGGGGCAATCTGGGACTGTGCTGTCATTTGCCCAGAGCCACATGGGCTAGCTCTTTTCCCTGGAAGTACAGTGAAGAGCTGAACTCCTAACCTCTGGCTTTGCAGCCAGATACCTTTCTCAATAAGACAGGTAGAGCTAAGTTCCAACAAAATGCACCATCGCCCCAAGACAGAGTTCACCCCACCCCTCTACCCAGCAGCCCAATGGGAGTGCTTCCTCCCTCCTCCCAGCACAGAGTTTGCCCATCCCTCTGCCCAGCAGCCCAATGGGAGCTCTTCCTCCCTCCCCAGCACAGATATTGCACTGTCCCACTACCAAGCAGTCCAATGGGATCCCTCCCTCCTTCCTTCCAATACAGAGTTTCACCCCACCCCTCTGCTCAGTTGCCCAATGGGAGCACTTCCTCCCTCTCCCCAGCACAGAGTTTACTCCGCCCCTCTGTTTGGGGACTCGTTCTCTAAAAGGTTTGCCATAACTGGCCTAGACATTATTGCTTATTATATTGGCCATATTGTCATTGTGGAGGAAGACTGTCACATAATCCAAGCGCTGATTCGTACAGCGTCTTGTACTTTCATGGTTTGTAGTCCACCGTTTCCAGATGTTATTTAGCCCTGAAAAGCTTATGCCAATTAAAATATGTCACAAGACTATTCTATAAGAAAGCATAATCTTTCTTCATTCTTGAAGCTGGGTAGTCTATACTACCCAGGTCTAGCCAGTCTGACCTGGACCCTGAGATCAGATGGAAAAAATGTTTGCATCCACCTATTTTCACCCTTGGCTGTGTTGGTTGCAATGCAGGAAGTTTCTGTCTAACCCCCACCTAGAATGCTATATAGGGCTGAAGAAATACATTTGTTGTGCAAAAGCTAACATTAAAATATAGCACTTGATTTTCAAGGTGCCACAATATCTTTGTTTTTTTTGTTTTTTTTTTTTGTTTTGTTTCTTGTCTGATATGCAAATTGCAGTCTACACAGCAATTGGATTAAGTTATTGGTTACTCTAAATTTAACCTTCATTATCATGTGTTCCATATGAGGCATCAAAGCGAGGCTCTGTAGCCTTCAGTTCACCCATGGAAGGTCTGAGCCCTTCAGGAAAGAAATCATAAATTTTTTATTTCTGAAAATTGCAGTGGAAATGACATTGTCCGCCTTATAGAGTATAACTTACATTTAACAGCATTTCGGCCTATGACAGTTAGTGTCATCAAACCACTATAACTGTGGAATGAAGACATATCATAGATCCTGACTAGTTCTTCTTCTGCCATATCCGAATCCAAATACAGTGGTACTTCATACAAAATTTTTAATCCGTTCCACAGGCCTCGTTGTTGTATGAAACAATTGATATATGATGCATGTATTGTACAGCGATTTTCCCTATGGGATGCATCGTACAATGTCCCCCCCCCCCTGCTAAGTGGTTTTTCCCTTTGAAAAACTGTTGTAAGATTTTTTTTTCCCATAGGGAAAATTGTTATGTGGGATGCCATCCTCCCCCCCCCCCCAAAAAAAAAACCCACCTAATTGTTAGACGATTTTGTTGTTATATGGGGCGATTGTTGAATGAGGTTCCTCTGTATAGGCAATCATCATGGCAATCAGCTATGAAGACTGTCCTGATGGCCTTTCATCTGTCTTCTGCACAGCAGGATGATCCCACACACACACAATACCACTGATCCAGTTCTGTGAGTCACTTTCTGGTCCTGAGCCCTTTTGGCACACAAAGTCCTCCTCAGCCCCAGGCCAGGATTGATGAAGCTGCTGCCCTCCATCAAGAGGGATTCAAGTGGGAATTGATCCCTTTGGGGACCATCACCCTTCCCTGTGGACTTTGGTTTCTGTAAGTCCTCAGGGTTGTAAGGTTAGTAAACTGCCACCTGACACTCGGTGTTCAGTTGCTGGCAGTATGGTCTACTCTGTTGCCATAGCAGGATAACCTGGCCAGACTGGCTACATGGGGGGGATGCAGGAAAAGCTATGTGTTTCAGCTGGCCTGATCCGTGTTTTCCCCACTGACCACATGACACAATGGGAAACACTAATCAATCCAGAGCCCTGCAGACCCAAATAATAGTCTTTCTTCCCCACCAGAGTCCATTCTACTTTTTACATGTTGAACCCTTTTGCTTTGGTTCTAGGAGAGCGCAGTCACATATGGAAACATAAACAACACTCTCTCACAGCACACTTTTTGTTTTTCCTGGCCAGTGCTTACCCAGTTCATTGCTGGCAAGCAAAGCTATGGAAACAAGTGACTGAGGAAGGAATCAGTCACTTTCCTCTTAAGTTAGTTCTTTTGAAACATGTCAAAGGTAAATCAAAGATGACCGTAAAAGAATGTGAGTTAATCCTCATTTCCCTTGCTGTGTAGTCACACTCTTAGAAAATAATCTAAACCAAACCATTCAAAGACAAGACCTGGTGGTTAAACTGATGTACTCCAGCCAAATCATCATGAGTTCAATCCTGACCAGGGATCAAGGTTGACTCAGCCATCCATCCTGGTGAGGTTTGTAAGATGAGTACCCAGCATGTTGAGGGCAAAATGCTAATTACCTTGTGAAATGCCCAGAGAGAGCACTAAGTACTATGGGGCAAGTATATAATTATATTCGCTATTGCTATTGCCATCATCACTAGTGCCAGAATCCTCATCCTCATCCTCTTCCCAGAGATTGGATGTCATCTTGGCTTGACTGATTTTGATGCAATAGAATTAATCAATTATGTTGTGTATCTAGACTGCAATTCTTTTTCCATTTATTTGCCCTTCAATGGCCAGTAATCTCAGTCTCTATTTTTTATCTCTCATTATATGAGCAAAATATTCTGTCTTTCTGCATTTGTAATTCAAATCCTAATATATGCAACTTTTGCCATAACTCCAATGGTAGGGTCTGCAGTGGCTCATTGGTTAAGAAGCTCACCTTGTTAGCTGGAAGGCTGGCAAGTTGGCAGTTCAAGACCTGGGTACTGCATGATGGATTTGAGCACCTGTCTTAGTCCCAGCTCTTGGGGACATGAAAAGAGCCTCATTTGGGTGTCCCTTGAGTGGCGTTTCTTCCACAAAAATCCTTTCAACCCAGAATAATTTCTGACATGAAATTATTATTGTCTAATGGTGTAACTTTCAGCAACAAATTGCTCCCCATCAAGAGGTTCGTGTTTGTTCCTCTCATCACTTGTGACTTGGTGCATGACAAGAAAAAAAAGCTGATTTCTTAACCAATGGCAACTTTTCACTGAAATTTATACGGTTTGGAGTTCCTCTGCAGTAAATATATAAGATTTCAGCCTATTAAGGGTTTTAAGATTGCTGAGCCTTTATTCATTTGCCGTAGTACTACTTAGTCGGTCATCTTCTTGATTCAGTATTCTGTGATAAATCCATGCGTTCATCTTTACTATAACTACTGTATCTGAGAGTCTATGTATCCATGTTGTATAACATGGAGAGAGAACAGAGAATACATAGCACTCTGTGCATCCTTGAAGTCAAATTTAAGCTTGTGTTGCACCTTCATTTTAAAGAAAACCTGTCAACCTGGTTTCAACTCCTACTGCAGTTCTCTTTGTTTGAAATGTCTCAGAACAGCTGGAGTTGAAGGTGGACCCCTGAGGTTTTCTTTTGTATTTTTCATGTGCTGAAAAAGCAGTGCCATCTCTGAAACTAAGGTCAGGATGGCTGTGGGGAGAGAGATTGCACATGAAAGGGCATAGTGCTCAGGTGTCCTGTGTATGTCTCTGGGACATTTCACAAGAAAGTCTAGTCTTGTGCACTGGAAGCCAAGATAGAGATGGACCACTGCAGACTCTAAGTGTAGGGATGTAGCAGTTTCTTCTAATGTGCTTTCTGCATTGGTGATTAGCAGGAGCAAAATGAAAGACTCATCCTTTTGCCTTCTGTGTTTATTTTTATTTGTTATAATAATAATAAGTTTAAGGTAAAAGTATCCCTTGCTCGAAAGCCAGCTGTGTCTGACTCTAGGAGGCATTGCTCATCTCGGTTTGCAGCCAAAGAGCCATAACTGTCTGCGTCTTCCAGGGACATGTGGCAGGCATGACTAGATGTCAGAGTACATGGAATGCTGTTAACTTTCCCATCAAAATGGGACCTATCTCTCTACTTGAACTGTCTTGCTTTCAAACTACAGTAATACCTCGGATAACGTTTACCTTGGATAATGCTAAAATAGCATAATGTTAAGTAATCAGGCGGGGGGGGGGGAGAGAATTGCATTGAATAACGTTAAGGTCCTATGGGATGTATCGGATAACAACTGCTAAAGCCTGTGCGGTTAGAATGTATCTCTATGGAGCTTTAACGTTATCCGATGCATCCCATAGATTTTAACATGCATCGGATAACACTAAAAATCAGATAATACCAAGACTTGTGGAACCAAGTTTTAGCGTTATCTGAGGTTTTACTGTACTAGGTTGGCAGGAGCTGGGACTTACAATGAAAGCTCACTCCAACGCCCAGCTTAGTATCATAACCACTAAGTCACGGCAACCTCCAATAATAATTGCCTTTATAATTGCCTTCAGTTTTGGCTTATGGTAACCCTTTCCAGAGCGTTTTGGCTATAGCATGCTAGAAGTTGTTTTACTCTTTCCTTCCTCTAAGGCAAGTTTACAGACAGCTGAGCAGGCTGGACTGGTGCCATAAAACACGTCCATGGCTGTTGTAAAAGTGTCTATGATGGCCACAGACTCATTTACGGCTGTAGTAAATGCATTTATGCAGCTGTAAATGAGTCTGCAATTAATTCCGGCCACAGCAGAGGTCGCTGGAGTGAGGGGGGCAGCGGATTATTTGGCTGGATCCAGCCCACGGGCCACAGATTGAGAATCCATGCTCTAAGGGGTGCCCTGGTTCATAACAGCTTGCCTAGGCCAGGGCTGACTTTACTCTTGGAAGGTACACTAGGGAACTGAACATCCAATGTCTGGCTCTGGAGTCATATACCAAAATTATTGAACTATGCAAGCTTCCTGTTTGTAGGGAGTTGTTTTTAGATAAATTCAGAACAATTCATGTAGATTGAATAGGTATGGTATCAAAAATACAACTTCCTTTACCTACAGGCTGCGGAGGGGCAGCCCATTTTGGACCATTGGGCAAAGGGACTAAGCCAAGCTCGATCCACACCACCTGTTTCTCTACCAGATGTTGATGCCGACACCTTGCTCTGGCATTTGTGTCTAGCACCTGCTTGGCTTCCATTTGGCATTCCTTCTGTCACTTAGGCCAGATGCTGATCCAACTCAGAGGAGCTTCAAAGTTTTGGAGAGGGTGAATTTTTTAACTTTCATGTAACAGCTTTAGAGTAGATTTTAATGGAGGCTGATATTGAAGCTAATATCAGAAGAATCCATTGAAGCTACCCTTTGAAGGTTTGTTACATTAGCTTAATGGATGCTAATTAGCTAACTGTTGGAGTTGTCCTTTTATATTAACCCTGTGTCTAACTAAGTGTGCAGGTTGGGAGATAAAAGCCATAATTGTCTCTTTCAGTGATAATGTCAGCCTTTGGCTAAGAGCTGAATCCTGATTTATGATGGACATAGGTCAATTTGAACACATAAGCAGAGAGACATGTATAGTAGCTACTTCTCAGTTTAAGTTCCCTCTTCCTAAGAGGTCTGTCCAAACCTCAGCCTTTTCCTAGAAAGGCCCAAGGAAAATTCAAGTCAAATATATTTGGTTGCAACTCCAACTCTTATCACCAGAGGAGACCTGCTTTCTGAGCATAATGGGAATCATAACACAGTTCATCAAGAGCAGTGGTCCCCAACCTTTGGGTTTTGGACTTCGATTCCCACAAACCTAAGTCAGGACATTGGCTGATCTTTGCTTTGGGGAATTGACTTAGGCTTCTGGGAACTGAAGTCCAAAATCCAAAGGTTGGGGACCACTAATCTAGAGGACACCAAGTTAAACCTGGCATAAGTAGTTGAGTAAGCAAACTTTTCAAAACATTCTTTTTTAACCTAACACACATGAAGCAGGCAAAAGCCAACATTTAGGGGAAACATTTAGGGTTTTAAGGCTGCTGGTCTCAGAATCGCACAGCCAACATGGCCCACATGGTGATTGCAGGGCAAATGTTTTCTCTCACTGGCAAAAATTCCATCGAGTTTGTAGCAATAGCAATTTCACTTATATACTGCCTCACAGCACTTGTAGTACTCTCTGTTCAGTTCGCAAGGTTAAATAGCATTTTGCCCATAACATGCTGGGTACTCATTTTACCAATTTTGGAAGGATGGATGGATGAGTCAACCTTGATCCCTGGTCAGGACTGAATGTATAATATTTTGGTTGTAGCACAGCAATTTAACACCTGCTCCACCAGGACTCTGTTTAAGCTCAACCCAGACATTAACCTTTGAAGTCTCTTGTGTTTCTTCCCTCTCAACCTCTTCCTATTAGGTGCACAAGGAAAGAGCAATGTGAACGGTCGAGTGAACCCCGGAGGTTTGCCTCGGAGATGAAGCAGTGTGTCCAACTCACCGTACATCCAAGCAACATCTCTGTCTCCCAGTACAATGTCATGGTAAGGATGGCAGCTTTTTTAAAATAAATAAAAAATCCTCATGAACATTACACTACCCCACCCATTGCCCTTTCTTTCTCTCCTTATCCTTACCAGTAAGTTTCTGTCCCCACTAAGCTGAACCAGTATCTCCAGTTCACTGTGGATGTAGAAAACACCTACCCTATCCACCGCCAAGGTATATTCTGCATTTCTCCTAAACCTGGGGCACCAGATCTACAGAGAAATGTAGATGCTGGGAATGAAATGATTCTCCTCCTCCTCCTCCTCCTCCATGTCCAGGCTAGACTTGAATGTGCCAAAAGGAAGCCACCCTTTGGTGAGTTCATTCTGAAGTTCCTTTTGGCTGACCTAGTGTGAGAAAGGTTAGCTGGCAACACATGGTTGACATTACCAGAGTACGCCTGATTGTAGTTCAAACATAGCACAGTCTTTGAGGAGGCTCTTTCTGTGTGGATAAAAATCCACAAAAGCTAACATTAAAACACAGTTGTACCTCGCTTAAAGAGCATAATGCGTCCCACAGGATTGCTCTTTAAGCAAGTTTGCTCTTTAAGCGAAATACCATTGTAAGTGACCGATTGTGGGGGGGATTGTGAACCCCAATTTATTTGTTAAGTGAGTTTTTGTTTGGTTTTATTTGTTAAGCGAAGCGAACATTCAGAGAAAATCCTGCTCTTTAAGCGAGTTACTCTTTAAGCGAGTCGCTCTTTATGCGAGGTTGGACTGTAGTTAGTCTTTAAGCTGCCACAATGTTTTTTTGCCTTTTTAAAATTTTGTTTTAATTACTCTCTGATATCCTTGCACAGACGAACATAGCTACCACGTCAAAAAATTCAGCAACAAGGGGCATTATATTTAGCTGAATGGAGTGGAGATACATCAATCTCATGAAGAAACAGAGAAAGTTGTAATAATAGAACATAGAAGAATCAAACGCTACTTAAAAGCATACTGCCCATGAAAAGCATGCCGCCCACTTCCATTCCCCCATAAAAATTCCCCTTTGTCTTTAATAGTAAAGGTAAAGGTTGCCATTGCTCCAAAGCCAGTAGTATCCGACTGTAGGGTTCAGTGCTCATCTCTGTTTATAACCAAAGAGCCAGCACTGTCTGCATTTACAGACATTTCTGTGGACATGTGGCAGGCATGACTAGACACCGGAGTGCATGGAATACTGTTAACTTTCCCACTGAAGTGGTACCTATTCATCTACTTACAATTTCTTGCTTTCAAACTACTAGGTTGGCAGGAGCTGGGACAGAGATGGGAGTTCACTCCATCACATAGTACTCAGGTATCAAACTGGTGACTTGCTGACCTTCCAGTCATCAAGTTCCACATCTCAACCACTAAGCCACCACAGTCCCTTCTTGTCTTTAATACACATGAATAAAAGATCATTGCTTCCTAAGCAAAGGACAAGAAGGGGCCGGTCTAGCCTTTCTTGGAAGGGATTTCCATCGTTTGGGGACAGCCCCAAGATTTCAGGTGTCCCTGCAAATGATCAGAAGACTCCCTATTAGAAATGGAGTTCTAGCCTGTGCCAAAACCGACCTTTCTTTGCAGCTCTCTGAGGGGGTGTATATGAAAAGGGGACAAGGGGAGAGAGAGGGGGGGGAGGCAGTTAGTTCTATTTCTGTGCCTTTTTAATGCATTGAGCTCAAGACAGTCTCCATGGCTCTCTTAGTAAAGTAAAGGTAAATGTCTCCGTTGCTCAAAAGCCACTTGAGTCAGACTCTAGGAAGCAGAGCTCATCTCTGTTTACGGCCAAAGAGCCAGCACTACCTGCATCAGCAGATGTTTCCTTGGTCATGTAGCAGGCATAACTAGACACCGGAGTGCATGGAATGCTGTTACCTCCTCACCAAAGTGGCACCTATTTATCTACTTGCAATTTCTTGCTTTTTAAACTACTAGTTTGGCAAAAGCCTGAGACAGATTATGGGAGCTCGCTCCATAATGCAACACTTGGGTCTCGAACTGCTGACCTCCTGTCCTTCCAATCATCAAGTAACCACTAAGCCACTGTAGTCCTCTCTTAACTCCATGATTTATCCTAAATAACAACTTTGTGAAGTAGGTCAGGTTGAGGAAGAGTCAATGGGCTGAAGTCACCCAATGGGTTTTAAAACATGAATGAGGAGCTGAGCTTTGATGTCACAGGTCTCTGCCTGACACTCTAACCATGGCATCACACTGAGCAGAAGAAGAAGAAACAGAGAGACAGTGTCTCTGACCTAGCATACCACTTCTGCAAATTCTCCAGGCTCTTGTTTCCATGTGGATGGGAAGGGAACACAGTGTAGACGCAGCAACCCCAGTAATCTCTCCTCATGAATTCAAAGCACTTGTGCACTTAAAGGTAAGGCCTCCCTTGCTTGGAAACCAGTCATGTCCAACTCTAGGAGGTGGTGCTCATCTCTGTTTACAGCCAAAGACCCAGGACTGTCTGTGTCTGCAGATGTTTCCATGGTCATGTGGCAGGCATGACTAGACACAGGACACTGTTACCTTTGCCACTAAAGTGTTCCCGATTTTTCTACTTGCAGTTTCTTGTTTTGAACTCCTAGGTTGGTAGGATCTGGGTCAGATGACGAGAGCTCACTCTGACATGCAGCACTCGGGTCTTGAACTTCTAGTTGTCAAGTTCAAGGTCTTAACCATTAAGCCACCATGGTCTCCCCAGATTGTGCAGCTCGGTGTCTGCTAAACCCAGTAGGGCCAGTCCTTCCATTAGGGATCGGATATGTAACTATTTTGACCCATGGCATTGAAGTTTAGGGAGTGATAATTTCTTCTTGGAAACGTGAAAACCTCACTGGTATTTACTGCTATGAAGCTGTAAACCCTTCCTTTACAGGAGATCTTGTTAGCTCTGTATATGATTCCAGTGTTCCTACCATTTGCAGTGGTGCTGCTCTTAAGGGAAGAGGAAGGAACAGGAGGTTACTAGACAGCACAAATAGTCACTAGGTATTGCACTTGAGTAATGACTGCAGGTTGATCATCCTACCTTCTCATGGTAGACAAGAAAGCTCACTCAGATTGTCCACTGCATAAGTAACCAGATGTTTAGTGGCTCGTGATTCAAATATTGACACTTAAGAAGCTGAGACCCAGATTAAAGGGTTAGTGCCTTATGGGTTGGAGTCTGCAGGGATGGGTTATAGTTTAGGGTTGTAATCCCTGAAAGATCAATGGATCCCTTGCTACAGAGCTGAGAAGTACAGCGCAGCATCCATGAAAGGATGAAATAGGTAGCTATTTTACATCTTCAAGTTATGGTGTCATTCCCCAGCAAGTCAAGGTTTCCCTGTTCCCTCTTGAGCTTAGCTGAAGTTCTCACAGTTACAGGGTAAGAAATGGATTTTCCCATGAATAAATATACTGTCACAAGATGCTTCCAATGCAGTGCCTAGTATTTGAGGGTGGTGCAGTCAAGACTGGGCAGTTTAGAGCTGTTAACTTTATAAAGAACACCCTGTTGATGTAGACCAATCCAACTGCCTTCAGTTTTGGACTCCCCCGGAGAGGGGCGCTAACCAGTGAGCACCTGCACTACCAAATATGCCACTATATCACTGATTTTCAGGGTGATATGCTGGTTAATAGGGTGCTATTGGTAACTTCATCATCTAGAGTGGGGCCATTAACTTAGTAATTACTACATGGTCCCAGAAATCAGATGAGATTGGGCATACGCAGGATGGTAGAGTGATGTCTTACACCATTCATGAATGAAGAAATGAAATGAATGAATATAAGCATCAGGACTTTGTGTTTAGATCCAGTTACACAATTTACAATCTTGGTGCCCCAGGTGTTCTTTGACTTCAATTCCCAGAAGCCCTGATCAGTAGGTATGCTTACTTGGGTTTCTGGTAATTGAAGTACCAGAACACCTGGGATACCAAGGTTGGTCACCTCTGCAGTAGGAACTCCCCAAACCCAAGTATTTCCTTATTGTTTCATATGCTTTCTCCTATATGTGCACTTTGAAGCATAGGCTAGGACAGTGATGGCTAACATTAGCACTCCAGCTGTTTTTGGACTTCGATTCCCAGAAGTCCAAGTCAGCACACCTGATGATCAGGGCTTCTGGAAATAGATGTCGAGGAAGAGCTGGAGTGCCAAGGATAGCCACCACTGGGCTAGGGGCTCTGTGTGAACCACAGGGGTTTGGCATAGTTATCTTAATTTAAACCCACAGCAGTGTTAATTGAGACTTGAAGACGTAATTTTTTAAAAAACTCAGTGTCCCAAAAAAAGATGACTGCTAATCAGTAGTTCCCCCCTCCCACCAAAAAACAAAACAAAACTTTTTTTATCCCAAACTGTCTCTTCTACCAAGGGTGTAAAAAAGAAATGAATATTGGAAAGAATACTTGCTAAATTCCATATTCTTCTGGATATAGATAGTTTTCATTGAATGTGTCGCCTTAACAAAGAATTTAAAACCTTGCACAAGATTTTTCATTTCTTGCTAAAAGTGAAAAAGAGCTGTTCCCTATCCTACCGAAGATCTCTGTAATTATGCATAAAACTTTTTGATTCTTTTCTGTTTGAGAGACAAAGCAATAAACACAGCAAGGTCTGATGGACTAGAAATGACTGTTAAGATGCAACAAACCCATCTAGTGCTTCAAAGTCCTAAACTAAGTTACCGTCACCCTAAATTAATGTGTTAACCATAATTATATGAACCGCACTGCAAAATTGGTAATTTTTGCACATAAATGCCAATGTGAGGACTTGTCAAGAGTGCCAAGAAATCCTTTGCCATCCTCAGGAGTAGGGGGGGAAATTGCTTCCTCTCATCCTCATTTGTGAGTCTGGGTTGTTCCAAAAGCCGTAATGTCCTGCCAAGAAATATTTTGAAGCTTGTGTCTTCTATGCGCAAGCCTAGGCTTGTCATTTGCTTCTGCAACTCATGTGCACAACACGCGTTTACATGTTGCAGAATCTGATTCTAATATGGTAAATCCAATGTGGGACCTGAGGTGTGGCCAAAACAGTATGGGGTCCCCCCCCCCCCACGTTTCCAATTTATTTCCATTTATGTGTGTGTGTAGGTCTGATCTAAGTCTGTAACTAGCCTCCATATTTATACACAGGGCCTTGTTGGTGACAAAGAGCTCCCTCTGGTGGTGATGCTAGGAGAGGAGGCATAGAGAGTTAGACTGGAGCATTACAGTTTCTCTTTACTCCACCGAATGCCTCTTGTGAGTAACTAGAACCCTTCCTCTGATGGGTACTTGTCCTGGCAAGTCTTCACGGCACCTGCCAAAGACTGCCCACTTTGCATGAGCCATGAAGAGCACCCCACTGCACCGCTCCGAGGTGATCTCCCCCCTCCCTGCAGCACAGTGTGATGTCAGTATGAATGGCTGGAGTCCCTGCATCTCCTCCCGCCACCCCGGGCTTACATCTGCATCCCACCCTTTTCCACCTCAATCATTGCTTTTAGTTGAAGGAGTCCCCTGTCGAACAAGAGGCGTTTGTCTACATCTCCAGGGCAATTCTTGCCTACTAGGTGTGTTCTCTTGTCTTCATCTACCAGTGTTTCTACCTTTCCCCCCTCATGCAGCTGGTTTTGGAGACGTACAATGTTCCCGAGCTGTCGGTTGGTGTCAACTGCACTTTTGGGGACTTTTCGGAAAGGGACGGAGTGGTGACCGGGAGCCAGATTAAGTGCCTGTCCCCTGCAGCCAAAGAAGTGCCCAAGGTCATCACGGAGAATGGTGAGTGCCAAGACCTGTTGACCAACCAGCAATCAGACTTGGATTGCCACCTTAGGTGAAGCGTTTGTAGATGCAGGACTTGCAGCTTATGAGGAAGCCCCAATTTAGACTCACCACCTTCTACTGGGGGTGGAAATATGATTAGAACTGTGATGTAGGGGAGAAGATGTTTATCTTCTCTACACAAGAGAGAGCAAGTGAGAAGACATTTAGAAAATTTGCCTCAGAATAGGGTATAGGTTACCTGGTTCTTTGAGTACAGCTGATTTTCAGTGAATCTGTGGCATGAGGGTGGAAGGGGTGACCTTGTGTTTGGGTGTCCAAATCCTTTGCCAAATCCTGTTTGAGCGGCTGTTCATTTTAAAGGAGGGAAAGCTCAACGGATCACAGCCGAGCTTGTGTTCAGCCCTCGTCCTTCCATCTGGAGGCCACAGCAGTTTCTGCATGAAAGAAGTCCTGCTGATCTCAACCAGTGATTCTGGAGCACTTCCCAGAGAAACCAAGACATTGATCTTGGAGATTGCGATTAAAGACAGAAAGGATGAAAAGATCGAGATGCTGAGCCATGGCTGAAAATCTCTTCCTTCTACCCAGCTTTGAACCTTGAGAGAAACCTTAATCAGTTCAGCCACAAGGTCCATGGCAAGAGGTGTGTGTGTGTGTGACTGACATTAAATGCAGAGCCTCTAACTTAACTGTCAGAGGTGTGAGCGGCAGGTGGGCAGAACCAGCGCCCACCGATGATGGCTGGATGTAGGCAGGAATGGATGGATGTGCGTGTAAATGTGCACGCACAGGGGCAGTGATGAGTTGCTGTCAGGTTCCCTTTGGCATGATTGATTAATGAGTCTCCCAGGTGAGGAAGAAGGAGGCAGATATGCATGAGGTCCCATGGGTCAAAGTTCTGCATTAAACATGGGCACCTTGCTTATGAGATGCTTGGAGTGGTTGTCACCCTCTGGCTTCCTGCCTGTCACTAAGAATGAACCCGTGAATCCCCCCACCTCACCCCACCCAATGGAATGGGGGCTGGAATTAAAGACGGGGAGTGGGATACTCAGTTAAGAGATGGACAGATCCACCCAATTTGCTTTCTGCAACATTCACTTTTTCCTCCAAGTTAGTTTTCTCCCGTTTCATTATTGGCTTGCAACTTCTGAAAAATGGCACAAAAATGTGCTTTGTGTTCTCCAGTGCTCTCCAAGTTTGTATTTTTTTCTCTCCAATATGCTATCCTGTTCTCTATTTTAAACTCATTTTGGTCTCCAAAATCTGTGAGGTACTCCTCCCCCCCCTCTATTCAGCACTAGTTAGACCCCGTCTAGAGTAGTATGTCCAGTTCTGGTCACCACACCGTGAGAAAGAAGCAAACAAATTAGAGTAGGTACAGGGAAAGGCAACAAGGATGATCAGAAGACTGGAAACCAAGTACTGTGAGGAAAGACTGAAGGGACTAGGCATGTTTAGCCTTCTGAAAAGGAGATTGAGAGGGGATATGATAGCACTCTTCAGATATTTGAAAAATTGTCATAAAGAGGAGGGGCGGGATATGTTCTCAATCATTCCAGGGTGCAGGACGCATAATAACAGGGTAAAATTACAGGAAACCAGAGATAGGCTGAATATCTGGAAAACCTCTTAATGGTTAGAGTAGTATGACAATGGAACCAATTGTCTCGAGAGGTAGTGAGCACTCCAACATGGGAAGCATTCAAGAGAGTATTGGACAACTTTCTGTCAGATCTACTTCAGTTTGGATTCCTGCATTGAACAGGGGGTTGGACTCAATGGTCTAAAAGGCCCCCCTTCCAACTCAGCGATTCTATGATTCAGGTATTTAAGAAGTCATTAAAAATATCACTTTTCAAATTGATCTTGATCTATATTCTTCCTAAGTATAGGGCTGTTTAATACAAGTTAAATGTGAGTCTTAACCAAATCTGACCACTGCTACCTATTGGTTTTTCTACTCTGATTTTATTTATTGTTATTTTGTGGTTTGTACCAGTGGGTTTTTGATTGTTTGTTTTGCTTGGGCTGTAATTAGTCTATTTTATTGTTCAGTTCTACCACCCAGATTGGTATTTGTCATAAATGAAACAAACCAACAATCAAAACAGAACAAATTATGTTACTTATTAGTATCATTGTATCCCATTTTCTTCCTATTTGCTCAAGGCATTATTCATTCTTCCATACAATTTTGTCTCATGTACCTGTTTATAGATGCTGTTTCTTTTTTTAAAAAAAGGAATGTTTGTGTTAACAGTTGCTACCTAATGTGTCAATCAGGGTACTCAGCAAGGGTACTGCTTTGCAGAATTCACAGAAAGATGAATGCTGAAGGATCACTTCATTCTAATTTCTGCATTACTTAGGGATGGATGAATTGCATTAGTTCATACTAAAATACAAACCTGCCAAATTTCCACTTTGGGGAGTGCTGGGAAGTTGAAATAGGCTACAGCAGTGATGGCCAACCTTGGCACTCCAGGTGTTCTTAGACTTCAATTATCAGAAGCCCAAGACAGCACTCCTGCTGATCAGGGCTTCTGGGAAATGAAGTTCAAGAACACCTGGAGTGCCAGGGTTGGCCATCACTGGGCTATAGGGGATTTTGGAAAGATGCTATATTATCTTCAGTGCAGAAAAAAGGGGTTTGATATCTAAGGACCTAAGTATTTATATAAGTGTTGACCTTTAAATCAACAGTTGCTTCACAGATCTATTCAAATTAGAATTAGTATTTGGATCTAGGCTAAGGAGAATTCTTCTTCTGAATGTAGACTTGAGAAAAATACTATCACTGCCTATAAACCCAGGACCTCCATGCTATTCCATAAGTCAAGTCCAGGCAATGCCTGGACTTACTACCTAGCTATGGATGGACCTCTTTTTTCTCTTCTTACTAGGAGACCACCACATTGTCCAGCTGCAGCTCAAATCCAAGGAAACGGGCATGACTTTTGCCAGCACCACCTTTGTCTTCTACAACTGCAGTGTCCACAATTCGTAAGTTTGTATTTGTTTCTTACAAGGGTGATCAGCTTGGCCTGTTCTGGTAGTTTTGCACTACAGTGTTCCATTACTTTTATGATTTCTGGAAAACAACCAAAGCGACAGCCTTATTTGTGACATTGTGGCTCTTTGGACTGGATTGTGTGGTGGTGGTGATGGTGATGATGATGATGATGATGAATGACCATTATTCCTGACCATTGGTCATTTGGGCTAGGGATAACTGAAACCAAGGGTTAACGTCTGGAGTACTACAGGGTTCTTGTGGCTATTTTGGCCTCTTTTAAAGGAGACAGTCATTGGCCAGAATCCTATAGTATTTGCCTAAGGTTTGCATAATTTATTGAAGCTGATTGAGGAGGTGTTGGAGTATATCTTGGTTGTTCAGTTGAGAACAGGCATGCAACCAATCATTCCTGGCACCTCATCCATCAACTGTGGCAAGTTAATTAAAGCTCCCACAATCACCAATAGGATTTCAGCCAATAACATTTAATAGCAAAGAAAGGGAGCAGAATCCAAATCAGGATTCTTGACTATGTATCAAGCCTGCATGCAAGCAAGAGGCCCAAATCATTGCTTGAAAGCAAGTTATATCTAGTTCTAGGGTGCGATGCTCATCTCCGTTTACAGCCAAAGAGCCAGCACTGTCTGCATCTGCAGACATTTCCTTGGTCATGTGGCAGGCATGACTAATCACTAGAATGCATGGAACACTGTTTCCTTTCCTTCCAAAGCAGTACCTGTTTATCTACCTGCAATTTCTTGCTTTTGAACTGCTAGGTTGGTAGAAGGTGGGACAGATACCAGGTGTTCACTCTGTCATGAAGCACTCAGATCTTGAACTGCTGATCTACTGACCTTCCAGTCACCAAGCTCAGCATCTTGGCCAAGAACAACCATGGCCTGTGTAGAAAGTTTTAACTATACTGTAGGAAAAGATAGGAAGATCAAGAACTAATCTGAGAAAGTGGGGTTTCCTTGCAGATGACAACCTGTGTGAATGTGAAGAAGTACAAACTATCTCCCATATGATGCAATGCACATGATGCCCCTCAATGTGCACAGAGGAGGACCTTATGTTGACAAGAGGAAATGCTGCTGAAGTGGCCCAATATTGGGCAGATATCATCTAGCTCTTTTTAATTCTGTTTTGTTTTTAGATGTGTTAATTTTAGCTTTATATGTTATTATGTGCTGGTGGTGCATCTGGCACGAATAAAGAAAGAAAGCCACTGCCACCCCTTTAAAAACAATACATATACACTAGTACCTTGGATAACATTAAGACTTGGGTCTACAAGTCTTAACGTTATCCGGTTTTTAACGTTGTGCAATGCATTGATCCCACAATGTTATAAAAAAGCCAGTTCAACCCCCAACCCATAGGCAAAAGCAGAGAGATTCGCCCTGCCTCCCCTGCAGGACGAATCCCTTGCTGTTAGCCTTTGCCTTTGGCCGGAGAAATGCAAACCTAACAGCAAGTTATCTTAATGTAGTGCGCTGCAAATGTTTGCCTCAAATTTCCCAACATTATCCGATTTTAGCATTATCCGATGCAAACGTTATCCAAGGTACCACTGTATTCTAAAATGAGGAACAATAAGGGCGACTCCACAGCCCACCTCCTTAATCCCCAAAGGTCTTGGCGAATAACTACGCTTTGACTTGGTTACTATTGGCAGTAGCGTAGTGTGGATTTCAGTCACCCAGGGCGTAAGCCAAATTTGCTGCCCCCTGGTGGATGCTGGTGCCTGCTCCCACTAGGGCTTCTGGGAATTGTTGTCCAAAAACTCCCATACACACAAAAAGTGCCACCCAGGGCGAGTCGCCCACCCATGTGACACTACTGACTATTGTCATTAGCCAAACTTCTAAAGCAGGGGTGCCCAAACTACAGCCAGGGACCCAGATCCGCCCCCAAATTTCCAATTCATCCGGTCCATGATGCCCTCATCACTCCCAGAAATGGAAGTAAAATGTGCCCGTATGGGTGTATTTTACTTCCACCTTCAGGAGTGACGAGGGCATTGCGGTCTGGATGATTTGGCATCGGGGGCCGGATCTGGGCCCCGGGCCATGGTTTGGGCACACTTGAACCATGTGACCAGCCTGCGGCCTGAAATGTTTGGGCACCCTTGTTCTAAAGGAAGACCATTCCATCTCTGGTGTGCTTTCCCCTGTGTCTCCACACATTTAAATGCTATTAAAAGTAAAACACTTCAAAATTGCTTAATTAAAAATAGTAATAATAATTTCCTGTAAAATTAAAGCTAGTGTCTCAGCTGAGATTTTATAATTGGAAACTCTTAATTGCCAAAGGCCTCCCTGAGCAGAAGGTCTTCAGCCACTGCCAGAAGAAGAGTCAGGAGAGGGGAGTTTGGGTTCTCTTGGCAAAGAGTAACAGAGTTTGAAGTGGATCCCTCCCTGGCTTCAAGACTCTTTCCAAAAAGAAGCTAGGACGGTTTACCTCCTCCTTGCCCTTCCTATTCTTCTTTCATGTCCCGATCAGACTTTGAACTGCCAAAATGAATCTACCTTCTTGGCTTTGTCATTGGCCAAAACTAAATCCTGGACAGCAAAGAGACCAAATAATTTTATCCTGAAGGAAATCAACCCTGATTGCTCCTTGGAAGGACAAATATTGAAGCTAAAGTACTTTGGCCATCAGATGAGAAGGGAAGATTCACTCTAGTCTAGAAGGCCCTGATGCTGGGAAAGATCAAAGGCAAAAGGAGAAGGGGGTGGCAGAGGATGAGATGGCTAGATGGCATTGTTGATGCAATGGCCGTAGAGTTGATGCAATGGCCGGATGCTGGATAATGGAGTGCCTGGCATGCAGCAGTCCATGGGGTCACAAAGGGTCAGACTCGACTATGCGACTGAACAACAACAACAAAATCCTCATTGGTACATGTTTCTGGTAGTAATCAGCAGGCCAGTAAATTAACCGGATTCTGTATTTCTCCATATCCACACAGCATGTTGTTGTCCACCAGGAACCCCACTTGGGCATGTTGGTCTTGCATTTAGGGACTCTGAGCCTTAGTCTATTCAGGGTTCTCCATGTGATGTAGGTGAGGTTGAGTTCCTCAGTTATATCCTCTTAAATGTTATTCCTTGCCCAGTGAGCTCCTTCCTCCATCTTCTAATTTGATTTAGCTCTTGTGTACCCTCAGGAATGTTTGTTCTTGCCATAAAGCTCTGGATCTGAACTGGAGGACTTGAGGATCATATCCATTCAGAGGATTTTGAGGGTCTTTCTCTTGCTTAGTTCTCTCAGGGTCCACTGTTACTTCTCTCCTGATCTTAGGTGGAGCGATACCCACAAGAGGGTATGTTTTCTCAACTGGTGAAGGTTTGAGGCATCCTGTCACCAACTAGGGGAGGAGTTTTCAACCTTTTAAAGCCAGAGGCCAGGTCACACTTCCTTCAGGGGCCGGATGGCCAATTTGCCCTTCCTCTACCACATGACACTTCCTGCTGTGGTGGAGGTGGTGGGGAGCCACATGAAATGATGCCATGGGCCACATCTCACCGATGGCCTGCAGGTTGAGAATCCCTGAACTAGGGGATAACTTCTGGAGTATTGCAAGATTATTGCTTATATTTTGGGTGCCTTCTGACTCTCAGCCTATATAAGGTCTTCCAAGTGACGTAGGGGAGATTGAGTTCATCAGCTAAATCCTCCTTTAATGTTGTTCCTTGTCCTTGAGCTCCTCCATCTTCTAATTTGATTTTGCTCTTGTGTACCCCTCAAGAATGTTTGTTCTTGCCATAAGGCTCTTCTTGGATCTGAGCTGACGGACTTGAGGTTCATATCTGTTCAGTAGACATCCTTGCTGCATGAAGTGGACTTCATGTACTTCAACAAAAGAGAAAGATTTGGTTCATTTTTGTCAATCTTTGCAAAATGCAGAATCCAATTCCAGTGATTTCAGTGCTTCAACACAGAGCACTGTAGGTAGAATCAGGGGAAGGGGAAAGAAACACGCGGCACATGCCTGATCTTGAGAAGCTGGATTTTAAATATTTATGGCATGTTTTGCTTTCTGACTCGACAAACTATAATACACTATCCATTTTTAATTTGATTTATCAGAGCAGATGCTTGTGATCTGTTTAAACAACAGCAGAATCTAAGGTGGATTGAAGTAAGAAGGGTTTTTTTTTTTAATAGTAGCCGTGTTAGTCAGTGTTTCAAACATATCAGAGAGTAAAGAAAACAAAACGTTGTAGCACTTGAAAGACTAATCACTGTACAGTGGACCCCGCATAACAAACGCTTTGTATAACGAAAAATTCATACAACGAAGCATTTGTGTGCTCTGCTTAATGAAACCCCGTATAACAAACATTTTTTCCGTTATGTGGGGTATCACCTATTTGATCCGCATAGTGAAAAAACCATACAGCGAAGAGCTCAGCTGAACAGAGCTTTTTTGTTATGTGGGGTTCTACTGTATTTCAATGTGAACTTTTGTGGATCCAGTCCACTTCGTCAGACATAGAAGTGTGCATGGCATCAGTTTATACACAATGTATACACTTTGTACCTGTTGTGTATAAATTGAAGCCATGAAGTTTCACTCTTTTGTCTGACAAAGTGGACTTGAGCCACGGAAACTAACACCCATCACAGAGGCTTAAATATTAACCAAGGGTTTCTGGGACATTATCAAATTTGATACACAGATTGCTATATGCTGATAGATGTTTTATATATTATATTTTTGTGTATTATACAACCTTCCTGCCAATTCTCTTTTACAACTTGAGCAGAACAGGAAATGGCCAGGTGGCAGTAAACAAGTGAGATGTTAAATGAAACCAGACAGGGCTTCACTTCATACCTTTGAGATTGAAAGGGAGACATTTAAAACTAATCTGAATAATCTATTGTCACTGATAGCTGTAGGAAGCTGTATTGTTATGCTCTCATGTCTGTCATTCTGCTTGAGCAAACCCTTCTCACTTTAACCCCTGCATTTGGTGTATATAAACCATGCCTGTAAGTTTTATTCCTTGTCTGAAGAAGTGGACTTGATCCATGAAAGCTAACAATAAAAATATAGCAATTAGTCTATAAAGTGCTACAGTATTTTTCTTTTATTACTTTTTTGTTCTTGTTTTCTGATATGCCTGAACCACAGACTAACATGGCTACTATTCCAAAAAATTAAAATACAGCAGTTAGTCTTTAAAGTGCTACAACATTTTTATTTTGTTTACTCTCTAATATGCTTGAAGTATGGGAAGATTTCCTCAAGAGGGAGGGAAGGAGCGGCCCTGCTTGCATTAGAGACAGAAATGGAATACAACCAGGATATGTGCTGGGTTTTGTCTGTGCTTCAAACTGTTAAAACTCCTTGCCTTTCTCTCCTTTCATTTTTCTTCTCCTTTCCTTTCCCCGTTCAGGTGCCTCTCCTGTGTGGAGAGTCCGTATCGGTGCCATTGGTGCAAATACCGTCATATTTGCACTCATGACCCTCATAACTGCCATTTTTCAGAAGGACGAGTCAAGCTGTCTGAGGTAAGGTGTCTTAAACTGCTCAGGGTGTTCTGAGAGATATGCAGAGACAGAAGATGATTTATAAAAAAAATATAAAGAAAAATCACGTTATTTGAGTTTTATTATAACCATATCCTGTCTGTGGTCTGCAATATTTATTACGGAAAACATGCATGAAATGGTGAGCGCTTAGTTTTTTTATTCTTCATTTTCTGAATTCATACCTAGGTGAATATGGGGACAGGGAAGAATGCATGTGTTTGACAAGTGTGCAGTCATACACAACTTAATTCATACACACAGATTGTCTGGAAAGATGGTGTGTGTGTGTGTGGGGGGGAGCCCTAATGAAAAGAACAGAAGTCAAATTGAGAGGAAGTCCAGTTCCTGTTTTGGAAATATGGGTGAAGTGTGTTTGATGCACAGGCCCCCAACAACCTGTTTAAAAGGCAAGTCATAGTTTATCATGTAAAAATGGCAGCTATAGGTCAAGTTCTGCTTGTGGGGGAGATTTGGAGGGGAGGACAAATTTTTGGTCTCCAGGGGGCATGAAATCAGCCTTACACAGTTTCAGGGCTGCATTTTGCATATCTTTGCTTTAGTCGATGTGGGGAAATGTGCCTGATTAAAACTGTATAATATATGATGAAGAAATGTGTACGAAGAAGCACACCTGTGCTTCACATAGGAAGAAAAATGTAGTTGCATCTCTGTATTGTACTGAAATAGGAAAAGAAAATGGGCTATCAAAAACACAGTTGCCCTGAGACAAAGAGTTTCACCTCTGTAGGGGAACAGGAGGGAAACCTGAGTATTTACCTAATATTGGGGTGAGGGCAGCTTGTAATAGAGAAACTATTTTTTAGTATTTAGCTCTTCTAAATCTAACCCCCTTTTTATTTTTCTCAGAATTCTTTCTGATGAGTGTTCTCCACATATTCCCTTCTTTTGTGACTATTTGATAATTACTCTATGGTTAAAATTATTCTATAGTTATCTCCTGGATTTCTTACCCAAGGATATTGTAAAGATAAAAGACTCCTTTGTTCGAAAGCCAGTCATGTTCAGCTCTAGGCAGTGGTGTTCATCTTCATTCACAACCAAAGAGCCAGTGCTGTTTGAGTCTGCAGATGTTTGCATGGCCATGTGGCAGGCATGATTAGATGCGCATGAAGTGCTATTACCTTTCCTGCCAAAGCAGTACCTATTTATATACTTGGAATGTCTTGCTTTCAAACTGCTAGGTTGGCAGGGGCTGGGAAAGACAACAGGCTCTCACTCCGTCACACAGCACTTGGGTCTTGAACTGCTGACCTGTAGATCATCAAGCTCAGCATCTTAACCACTAAGCCACCACGGACCCAAGGATATTACAGTAGCTAGCAATTTTGGTCACATGCAGTGCTGCACCACAGAACTTTTTTTACATTATATCACCCATATTTAAAGATGGGAGGAGAGAGAAATTAATTGAATTTGACTGTCTTGATGGCAGTACTGTACACTGTTGTTTTCACCCCAGCCCAAGTTCATCATCAAAGGAAATGAAGTTTGCTTTGAGAATTTAACATCTGTGAGGCTTTTCATCAATTCACTTGTACAAATCAGCACACACATTTTAAAGTGCATATTGTCATGATTGGGAGTGAAAAACATACAAACATGCATTCACCAATACAAAGAGTTCCATGAGTTAGGTAAAATGCACAAATAAATGTACATTTGGGGATAAAAACATTTAAAATGTGCAGAAATTTCATTGTGGGCAGGGGGCACCTAGTCCTAGGCTGTAATTTTGTTGAGGAAAACTGCATTAGTAGGTGGTCTTTCACGGCATCAGTTGTGCAACTGGGTTGTATGTCTGGTCTTGCAACCAACACGCAGCCATTTACAGAAAGAACAACCTGTTAGAGAGGAGGAGGGTAAACCAATATCAGTAAACCATCTGTCTAATGTCAAATTCAAGGAGAATTGTATTTTGGCTCTTACAGCCAGCGACTCAACACAGAGTGTCGAGCGGCAGTTAACTAACCTGACTCACTAAAGGCTATGGCTGGATGAGCCCCTTTAGGTGGGGTGATGGTCCCCCTCAGTGGAGGAATTGTCACTGGAAGCCATCATATTGGGCCCAGCAGCAAAATGAGCAGAGGAGGAACTCTTGATTCCCAACGGTCATGGAGGTGGAAGAGGCCATGCCAGATGGACTGGCTGTGAAGGTGTACCTTGTCAATATCCTCAAGGCTGCAGCAATTCATTGCAGTCCAGGTGTTAAATCCTGCACGTCATGTATCATACTTGCCGCAGGAGATGGCTCTGTGATCATAGTATGTGGGTCACTTCATGGGAAGTTGGGATCCACCTTAAACAAATTTACACCAGTGACATTTTTCCTGCTTCAGGAAAAAAATGAATTCTCGGATAAGAGTTGCAGTTGACGATGACATATTTTGGCTGTAGTTTTTAGTGTAACAGTAGAAGCCAAAGTACTCTGTACCTTGTCCTCCTTAAGGTTAGATCAGTCCATTTTCACACATTATTCTAATTAAAATCCAAATTTTCACTCAGACACATAGTCTAGATTTTGTGTGTCCTGTATGAAACTCTGGCTTGGCCACAGAACAAGAATATTTATGCTTCTGGCATCCAGCGCCTTTAAAACTTGCTGATGATACGGTGGGACAATTCCTAAGAAGAATATTTCACCTTGACATATAAATTCCCCTTGCAAACAGCTTCTGGAAATATAGGCTGCTGCTTTCAAAAATGCATTTGCCAACTTTGTGCTTTGTAGAAAGAACAGCATATATATTGATGTGGAGAAAAATAGAATGTTACTCAAATACCTAAAAGAAGAAATATTCCCAGAGTTCAGCCTTCACTTATAGGAGATGAAGAACAATAGAAAGTTACTGTATTCACATAATGTATCTATATGAATAATTTGTAAGGTACCAACGAGCACAAAGAAAGCTCTAAATTCTCATGTCAGCATCTCAAAATCAGGGCTTCAGTTGCGGCTGATCTAGAGAGGAATTTAAAGAAACCCACAATCTTCCAGGCCTGACTTCCCAGTTCTGACAAAGAAATGACTACACTTGGAAAAATAATTCACATTAACTGAGTTGGTTTTTTTAATTTAGTGTTTTGGAAGGTCAGACTCCAGGCATCATCAGAACCCCACATTCATTGTATTATTGCTCTTGATTATCTTTATAAAAAAAATAGTGCATAGGTAAGTGTACATGAATAAAACTGAGTATCTTTAGAAAATGCACAGGAGTAGGGTTCAGAGTGCAGTCCAACTGAAGCTGGTGTTACCTAAAAAATTGTTATATTTTAAATTTGGGGGATCAAGGTTGAATCAGGAACCAAAGACCCCATTAGATTGTGGGTTAAAATAAAAAGGAGCTTATTAAATTGAAGGTACCATTCAATTAAATAAAGTCCACCCACAAAATGAGCCCCTAACTAAGTTAATGTGGAAGAGAGCTAGAGTTCTGTTGATCTGAGGTGCCTTATATTACAGTTGCACACAGTGCCAAAGGTTTTTTCTTTCTTTCTAGGGATCTTTAACAGATAACACAAAGCGGGTCCACTGAGAAGTAAAATCAAATACAAAGAATGTTTACACAGTACAAGCTTTATGCTCATTACAATTGATTACATCGGTTTACACAAACAAAGAAAGGAAGTTAAGATAATGGAGACACTCCCTGTCTTGACCCACCTGACCCATCTCCCTTGTGCAATGTGCAATCAATGAGATTTTTTTTTTGGGGGGGGGGGGAGGCAACTGGGCCAACCAGAGCAATAATTCCCAAGATGTATACCCAATGGAATTGCAGAATTCTCAGAAGCAGGAGCACCATTCATCCAATGGAATCGGGTGGCTTGTCTTCTCACTCTCCCAAAAATGACCCTTGCAGCAATTATTAAGGCAACACACATGCAAATTGCCTAATCAAGAGGCTGGAACCTAAACAAAAGAATTGCAGAAAATAGTGATGGGATTTGTCCTGGGGCTTCATTTACTGAAGGATCATGTTGACTAGCAGGAAATGAATCTTTTAGAGTGCACTTTTGTTTCTCTCTTTTTCCTATCTTTAGAGATCTCCCTTTTGGGTAACCTGTAGTTTTTAAAGACATAATTATATTTTATTAACCATTACGATCCTTATTTCTTTATTAAATCTCCATCTGGACATTCAGGGTATAATGCGGGCCATTTCTGTGGCTTGCCTATGAAGAGAAAAAGGGAAATAAACCATTTTTATTAATTAAAGTTGGGGTGCAGCCATGTGGCTTTTACTCCTGAGCAATCCCAGATTTTCCCATGGTTGTGGGGCTGCATTTCTGATGTTCCAAGTTCCAGAGACTGTTCTGCTTCTTAAAGGGAAGAAAATATTTCTTTATTAATAATTTTGTACATTTAAAGTTCACTGGAATATAAAGGATTAACTCTGTTTCCCACCCATTGCCACATGGAGGGAGTGCCTGTAGGTGTGAGGGAAAATTGCAATGTAATTCAATGACTTTTGCATCCCATTGACTATAATGGGTGATTTTCTTGGTTATTGTATTTAGCAGTTTGTGTGCAAAAACATTTATTAAAAATACATGGACTGTGGTTATTTACCCACAGCTGTTGAGTGGTTGTGTGTAACCGATGAATGCTTGTGTGAACATAAAATAAAGGTTAAAATAAATCTTTATTGAAAATAAAATATTAAAAAAAATAGCAAGCAGAAATGAAAGTGGGATTTCTGGATTTAAGGCAACACTGGGATGAATCCAAAGGCCACTCCACCAGAGTATATGCCAGAAATCCCTTGCCTTGGCCTATATTTTAGCTCACAAAGTGGTGTTGGCCTTGGGCTTTTTTCTTCTCTTTTCTCCCTCTTCTGATGGCAGGGCAGGAGAGCAGTTGTCATAGTAGATCCTTTGGCCATCAGATCACTGAGCTCAACCAGAACAAAGTATTTCTACCAGCAGAACTAGACAAACAGGCAGACAGACAGATGGATAGGCAGGCAGGCAGGCAGACAGACAGATAGAGTGGAACCTCAGTTAACATAATTAATGCGTTCTCCAGGACATTTCATACAACAAAAATTACTTTAACTCAATTTTCCATAGGAATGCATTGAAAACCAATTAATTCGTTCTGAAAAAAATATTCGGTAAACCAAGCCACTATTTTCTATGGATTTCCTTTGGTTATGTGATTTTTACGTTACTGAGCCATTTGTTTACCAAGGTTCCACTGTAGATAAATAGAGATGGATGGACGGACGAACGGACAGACAGACAAACAAATGATAGATAGATGGCTAAATGGACGGATGGCCGATAGATAGATAGATAGATAGATAGATATGTAAGCTGAAAAATTAGGACGTGGTCCGTTTCCTGGTGGAGAATTGATCAACCCAAAAAACTGACACCGAGGCATGATCTTAATCAGAACAAACATTGGTTTATTGGTATAAAATAGAGTTCTAATTTATAGTGGCGATTTCTATAAAACTAGAAGTCTATACCTCACCCTTCTGGCAAAAATCATGCCCACGTGAGCCCAATCCATACTATTCTAGGAATGAGGTGCAGTCCCTCCCATTCCCCAACATTCTTATACATTTTACTGGTCGACAATTAATCCTGGATTAGTGATGGCAGTTGCAAATGCTGTTTTACTAAAACGGGGGCAATTAAATGAGTCTTTACACTTCTTAATTAAACAGTACAAAAATAATTTCCGAAGTTACACATTGACATTTTTACAAATACAGTAATACCCCGGATAACGCGAGTACCTTATAGCGCGAAAACCACATAACGTTACAAGATTTTTGGAAAAATCTTGTATCGAATAACGCAATTTTTAATGTTATCCGGAACAAGCATATGCGTGGGGGGGGGGAGTTGGATTGGGTAGAACATCTACCCAATCCAGCCCCACCCCACCCCCACCCCCACGATGTTTGGAAAGGATACGGGGATCCTTACCCTTTCGAAACTTTGGGCGAGCGGCACACATCGGTGGGGGTTAGGGGAGGATATGGGGGAGACCTCTGTATCCTGCCCTAACCCCCACCGACGTGCACCTGCAAGCCACCCGATGTTCCGAAAGGGTAAGGATCCTTACCCTTTTGAAACTTCAGGCGAGCGGCGTGCGTCGGTGGGGGTTAGCGCAAGATATGGGGGAGACCTCCGTATCCTGCCCTAACCCCCCCCGACGTGCACCTGCAAGCCACCCGATGTTCCGAAAGGGTAAGGATCAATTCCCTTTAGAAACTTCGGGCGAGCGGCGCACGTTGGTGGGGGTTAGCACAGGATACGGGGGAGACCTCCGTATCCTGCCCTAACCCCCACCGACGTGCACCTGCAAGCCACCCGATGTTCCGAAAGGGTAAGGATCCTTACCCTTTTGAAACTTCAGGCGAGCGGCGCGCGTCGGTGGGGGTTAGCGCAAGATATGGGGGAGACCTCCGTATCCTGCCCTAACCCCCACCGACGTGCACCTGCAAGCCACCCGATGTTCCGAAAGGGTAAGGATCAATTCCCTTTAGAAACTTCGGGCGAGCGGCGCACGTTGGTGGGGGTTAGCACAGGATACGGGGGAGACCTCCGTATCCTGCCCTAACCCCCACCGACGTGTGCGCGCCTGCAAGCCACCCTATGTTCCGAAAGGGTAAGTATCCTTACCCTTTCAGAACATTGGGAGAGAAGAGGCGCCTCTCCACGGGGTCTCCCCGGCCTCGTAGCGGCTCGCTGCGAGGCCGGGGAGATCCGGGTGAGGAGAGGCGCCTCTCCGCAGGGTCTCCCCGGCTTGGGAAAGAGGCGGCTTGGCCGAAATTCCCTCGCCCTGCGCGGGGGTGAGGATTTCGACCAAGCCGCCTCTTTCCTGGGCTCGCTATAGTAACGAGGATCGCACGTCAAGGCATCGCACGTCAAGGCAATTGCCTTGACGTGCGATCCCCGTTTCGCTCGCCAAAACAAGGGTCGGCTTTTCCAAATTCCCCTCTCCCCCGGGAGGGGGAAATTTGGAAGTGCTGATCCTTGTTTAGGTGCTTTGCAATGGGAGTTTGGGTGCTGGGTTGAACAGGTGGGCGCTTGTTCAACCCGGCACCCAAACTCCCATCGCAAAGCGCCTAAACGGGGATCGCACTTCAAGGCAATGGATCAAAGCAGGGGGAGCCACCCCCCTCTTTAATCCATTGTCTTGACGTGTGATCCTCGTTGCTATAGCAAGCCAGGGAAAGTGGTCAAGAGTGGCAATTTCAGCCAAGCCACCCCTTTCCCGGGCTCGCTATAGCAACGAGGATCGCACGTCAAGGCAATTGCCTTGACGTGCGATCCCCGTTTTGCTCGCCTAAGCAAGGGTCGACTTTTCTGACCCCTCGGGGAGGGGGAATTCGGAAAAGCCGACCCTTGCCCAGGTGCACGAAACGGGGATCGCACGTTAAGGTAAGGGATCAAAGCGGGGGGTAGCACCCCCCTCTTTGATCCCTTGCCTTGACGTGCGATCCCCGTTGCTATACCCGTTTGGCAGAAGAGGCTCCCGCTGGCGCACCTTTTCGCGCGCGTGCGAGCGCCTCTTCTCAGGTTTTTTTTAGCATTGTTCGATGTATACCCCGGACAACGCTAAAAACCGGACAACGTCATGACTCGTGGAACCATGTCATAACATTATCTGGGGTACTAGTGTACAAAGGTTAATGGCGAAATTCTGTAAAAGTCTTTGTTTGCTGGATGAGGAAATCTCCTTTAGGCAAGCTCTGATACAAAGTGTCCCTTTTCAGTCAGTTTGCAGTCTGTAAATTGTCACATTGTTTCCTTTCTGAATCTTGTGAATGAATGAGAGGCTAGTCGCATAGTAGAAAGCCAGGCGCGCTTTAGCCAATGGGGAGCTGGGCTTCGGCATTCTCCTCCAATGGCAGGGCTTGGTTTGTAGAAGGCGGGAGGCTCTTGGTGTCAATCTGAGGTGAGGGCTCAGTTGAGCTGTCAGATATCTGCTGCTATGTTTTGCAGGCTAGGAAATCTCTGGAGTTTTTGCAAAGAATAGATAAAGGGAGAGATTAGCGCCATTGTTTCCAGCAGATCCTCAGCTGAGTGACTCATCGGGACTCTTGGAGGAAAAACCATTTCTTAATCAGCGTTTTAATCTACTGTAATTGCTTACATTCTTGGGTACGTGACTGATGGAACTTCACTTTTAATCAAGTCTCTTTGCAAAGGTTTTCAGATAGATTTTGATATCAAGCTCCGAATAAATTAAACTTTATTTTGCTGTATATTAAGCTCTGGTGTTTCCCTCTAAGGTTGCGATGTTTTCTCCAGGTATTTTACACCTTGGCCTGTGTGTACAGTGATTCTCTGGTTGTAACTTTATTTAAAACAAATTAAATGAAACAGTGATGTTTGATCTTAAAATTCAGGTAACAGATAGAGAGAGAGAGAGAAAAAGAGAGAGAGAGAGAGAGAGAGAGACAGACAGACAGACAGACAGATATGTTGCAGAAGTATAACAGAGCCATGGTCAAAGTCCCAGGGCATTTTGAGTAGTAGGAATTGTGGCATCACCTGCCATCTTACTTGTCAAGTTTCCCTGTTCCTTGTGAACTTACCGTAATTGCAATCTTCAGAGTAGCTGGAAGGGAAATGTATTTCTCCAGGAGCAGTAGACTGCTGCAACCTCTCCCTTCTACAATGGATGGTATTTGTGGGGTTTTCATCTTGAATGGGCAATTAGGAGCTCTTAACCTGCTCTTCCTGAACTCGCTGTCTGCATTTTCACACTTTTCCTGTGACAGGGCCTGAATATGGGGTCTGCCATGATTGATACCTGCATTCTAAATTTGTCACTATGTCCCACACAAGCAGTGATACACAACAGAAATAGAAGTCTTCCAGTAGCCACTTCCACAAACCTTTTCAATAGATGAGAGAAACCAACCTGACACAGCCATTGTAGGGACAGTTACCTTTTAAGTCACTTAGCACATGAGACCATTCCAGAAATAACAATGGCAGTTATGCTTATCTGCCGCCTCTGAATGGTTCACAAGTTAATTAGCATTTTGCCCCAAACATGCTGGGCACTCATTTTACCGTTCCTGGACAGATAGGGGGCTGAGTCAACCTGGATGGAACTCAGAATGTCAGCAGTTTGGGCTGGAGTACAGCATTTGCTTTTCAGCCTTTTGGCTAAGATCAAGTGTAGTCTCTGTTCTTATCAGTTAAATATCTGATATGTTCTCTCAGGGTAATAGTGAGTCTTGTCTGGCTGGACACCCCACTACAGTCAGTACAGCCAGCTGCTCATTGTTGGGTGGTGGTAAATAGCCTGACTCTCTAAAGAAGCTGTTGCTGTGAAGGCACACCTTGTCCATATCCTCAAAGGTGTAGCAATCCATTGCAGTCCTGGTGTTAAATCCTGCAGGTCTCATTTCATGTACAGTCAAACCTCGCATAAAGAGCTTCTCGTTTAATGAGTAACTCGCTTAAAGAGCAGAATTTTCTCTGAATGTTTGCTTCACTTAACAAATAAAACCAACCAAAAATTTGCTCAACAAATAAATCGGGGTTCGCAATCCCCACCACCAGAAGTCATAATTGGTCACTTACAATGGTGTTTTGCTTTGTACACACAGGCCAAGGTGTAAAATACCTGGAGAAAACATTGCAACCTTAGAGGGAAAAACCAGAGCTTAATATACAGCAAAATAATGGTGTTTTGCTTAATTAATCCTGTGGAACACATTATGCTCTTTATGCGAGGTACAACTGTCTGCTGCAGGAGATGGTTCCATGGTCACAGTGTGTGGATCATTTCATGGCAAGCTAGGATCCACCTTAAACAAACTCACCCCAGTGGCATTTTTTCCTTCTTCAGGGAAAAAATGCATTCTCGGATACCAGTTGCAGGCAATGATGACAGCATTTTAACCACTGTGGCTTTATACCAGTGCCCTGATATGGTCCATGTCTGAATAAAAGGCACACAAATGGGAGCGGAGGCTCCCTCTGATCTTTCCATAGCACTTCTTAACATAACCTTTTGTGTGTTGATGCAGAACCCCACTGTCTGCTGACCTTTGGTGAGAAGGATCCCCATGGGCGGAGGTAAAATCCTCCAATCTACTTTGTTCCCCTGGATGAATAGTGTTGTTATCCTGCTACAGCTCATCGGCATTTGCATTCTTCCCTAGGATTCCCTCCAAGAGCCAGAAACGCTGTGAAGAAATTGCTGTGGAGGGAATAATATCTTGAGGAGGAAGCAAAAGAGGAAAAACCAGCTGCCACTGCTGCAGCTTCTTCTTCTTCTTTTTCTAACACTAACTCTAACTCTAGGTGGAGGTATCTCTTTACAGTCAAAGATCTGCAGACATTTCCATGGTCATGTGACAGGCATGGCAAAGCAAAATAAATGCTGCTGCCTTTCCCACAAAAAATGGTACCTATTTATCTACCTGCAATTTCTTGCTTTTGAAATGCTAGGTTGACAGAAGCTGGGACAGACAACAGGAGCTAATCATACAGGACTCAGTTCTCAAACTGCTGATCTGTTGACTTTCCTGTCATCACACTCAGCATCTTAACCGCTAAGCCACTGCATCCCTTCTTAACTCAAAACTCACAGCTAACTGTCAACACATAAAACTTTTTATGAGAGTAGACAATACTCACAATTTGTTCTATATAAGTTGTGTGAGAGAACAAAATGTAACTGTATAGCCATATCATATCATGTTAGATTAGACTGTATAGCCATATTATTACTAGGCCAGGTGAAAGGAACTGCAGAATGAGCTCACCAAAAGATGCCTTCATTTTGGCAGTTTCACATCTTGCCTTGACAGGGAAGAAGAAGGTTTGTAGTGAAATCAAAATGATTGTGATATGTGAAAGAAATAAAAATGCTTTGATGTTAGTAAGTGGCGGGTTGTGTTGCAACACTGCAACCATAAGAAAAGAGGAACTTTGGGTGGAAAAACAACCTGACTGCAGAAAACGACTCAAGGTGATGGAAGTATCAGAAAGGAGTGAAGAAAGATATATAAAAGCAGAATTTTATAGGAAGGGGGTGCATTACAGACACAGGATCTTCCTGTGAGCCTGTTTCTGTCTTAACCTCTCTTCATCATACAAGCAGTGATGGCCATCTTTGGCATTCCAGATGTCCTTGAGCTTCAATCTCCAGAAACATTGATCAGCAGGTGTGTTGACTTTGGCTTCTGGGAACTGAAGTCCTAGAACACCTAGACTGCCAAGGTTGGCCATCACTGATATAAGGTATTGAGTTGTACTTTGATTATTTTAGATAGCCTGATATTTTAGAAGTTTTATTCTGATTTTGTTTAACTTTTGCATGCAATAAAAATTATATTCTGAAGCATTTTATATTTGTGCCTGGGTGCCTTTGTCAGCTGCTACACAGAAGTTGATAATAAATTTCCCTGACAAAGTTAAAACAAAACAAAAGAATCACTTGAAAGTTGAAATATTTGAAGTGGTAGCCATGATAGTCTGTTCAAGCATATCGGAGAGTAAATGAAACAAAAAGACTAACTGCTGTATTTTAATGTTAGCTTTCATGGATTAAGTCAAGTTTATCAAACATTCTTCTTCTGTGTCTAGGCCAGACATGAAACTGCCAAAATGAAGGCACCTTTTTGTGAGCAAATTCTGCAGTTCCTTTCGCTTGACCTAGTGTGAGAAAGATTAGCCAGCAACACAAGGTTGTCATTACCAGGGTACGCCTGATTGTGTTTGAAAAAGACCACAATCTTTGAGGAGGCACTTTCGGTGTTCCTCACATCGTCAGACATAAGAATGAGACTTCATGGCGTCAGTTTATACACATCAGGTACAGAGGCACACAATGGTTGACTAGTATAACAGATAAGTTCACAAATCAGTGTGGCTTTTTTTACTTGTGATTCTGTCTGGACCACTGACATCAAATTTCTAATTTCACTCAGCATGGTAAATAGACGGCTAGGTCTGAAACAGTAAACTCATTCACAAAGGTGTAATGACACAATGTTTGTTCTACATCCATCTACCATCCATTTGCAACTCAACAGGGCCAAACTTCACAGTACAGTCAAACCTCGTATAACGAGCATTTCGCTTAGCGAAAAACACGCATAATGAGCAAGTTTTTTGCTAAGCAGTCTGACTCGCATAACGAATTTTTTGCTATGTGAGTTGGACTTTTCCCTATGGAAAAACTTGCATAACGAGCGTTTCTATGGGGAAAATCGCATAACGAATTTTTTCGCTATGCGAGTTTTCCCCATAGAAACGTTCGTTATGCGAGTTTTTCCATAGGGAAAAGTCTGACTCACAGAGCAAAAAAATCGTTATGCGAGTCAGACTCACATAGCGAATTTTTCGCATAGCGAGCAACCTCGCAGAACGAATTAAATTCATTATGCGAGGTATGACTGTACTTTTGAATACCAATCAGGGACCCTCCGTTATTACCAGTTGTATAAATCCTCATTCATTGGTATACTTATCTGTTATGCTAGCCAACCCTTGTGTGCCTCTGTACCTGGTGTGTGTATAAATTGGCGCCATGAAGTCCCACCCTTATGTCTGATGAAGTGGACTTGATCCACGAAAGCCAGTGTTATAATACAGCAGTTCATCTTTAAGATGCCACAGGTTTTTTTTTTGTGTTATTGTATTTGTTTTGTTTACTACTCCCAAAAAAGTCATGTAGGCTTGTGTGTGAAAGACAGGTGCCATGGGGCTGTTGAGCTCCCATCTAATTTTTCAGCTGGGAAAGAGAAGGTGGCAAGACAGACCAAATGGGAGGGTAATTTTATGCTATTTGCAATGAGTTACCCCTCTCCTCCTCTTTTAGTTCCTCTCTTGCTGGCATAGATAGTACACCAAGGCCCGGCTGCTTTGAATTGATGGGATAAAGGATTAAGTCTCTCTCTTTTCTGCGTATATGTTTCTTTTTGCTGTGTGAGATGAACAGTATCTTGTTCAGAGCCTTGAAAGGGATTTTGGCTTTGTGTAGGAAGGAATGAAATCTGGGTGGCACAAAGGGGGGGGGGGGTGAGAAGCAGGATGGAAGGCAGTAAGTCGAGAATAAAAGCTTGGAATGTAAAAATAAAAAAAATAAAAAGGAGCAACTCCAGATAACAAATCTGTTAGGTCCTGGGCTTAAAAGGCACTTAATCATCTAATTACACTGAAGGGGTTTTTCATCTCTTCACGCTTAGCTGTTTTCAGGTGCCCCTGCATCTCCCCCCTCCCCAAAGGAGCATGAAAAGGGGGTTTCATTTGCTGCTAGAAAGAGAAGGAAAGGAAAGGAAAAGAGGTGGAGGAGGAGAGAAGCTGGTGCACTACAAGCATCTTATGCCAACTCATTCACAGCTCAGGCCACATAAAAGAGCCGCGGCTTCAAATATTAATTCATCATAAGGCTTGGCAGATCCCACAAGCTTTATCCCCTCCCCCCCGAACAGCTGGTGCATGTTAGCGGGGCTTCAAGAGCCCCTTCAGGTTCAAATGCGCTGATTTTCTTTGTCCCTTTCCTTCCCCAAAAGCGCCCACTTCAAGAGTGAGATTTGCAAGCCCATTCTAGTTGCAAGATGCATCTGCAGAAACCAGAGCTCATGTACTGAGAAAGCCAAGCTGAAGAAGGAGACCCGACTCTGTAGGCAGCATGTCATGAACAGACCCATGGATGACAGCACAGAGGAAGGGCAAGTTATACATGCATTCAGTAACAAATAAGTGAAGTCCATGTTCTGTCTACAGAATCTGGGACTGTAGGTAACCAACAAGCATCACAGGGACCAAGAAACATGCAACCAAGTTAAAGGCTGAATGACAATTTTTATCCATGTCCAAGGCCAAAACCGGAAGCAGACAGAGGAACAAAACTAGTCCAGTAGATAAGGTGTAGTCCAAGCAGGCCAGGAGTCAAATAATCAAGGAAGCAACCAGAGTAGATTTCCTTTTGGGACTTCTGCTCACAGATCTCTCTCAAGGAAGGAAGTAGTATATGGTTTCAACAGTGAAATGTGGAAATGTGTTAAGACCTGGCTGTCAGGGCAGGTGTGGGGTACAGGTCAGATGGTCACCTGACCTGTTGGCTTATTTGACTCTCTCTCTCTCTCTCTCTGTGAAACTTTTTTTAAAAAAAATTAATTTTTAATTTTTCTTGAGATTGGTTTCATCATATTGATAGGTTTTTATTGATGTGCTGTGTTATTGCTGTTTTAAGAGCTCATGTTAACTGCCCTGGGTCACTTGTGAGGAGGGCGGTGTATAAATATGATTAAATAAATAAATAAACACAGGGCACGTCTTAAAGTGATGTAGCAACTCTAATTTAAAGGCAACTGGGTTGAGTTGCTACATAATCCAAAAGGGAAATTGAGAAATTGAATTTGAATTTAGCAAAGGGGTGTGGGAAGTAACAATGCTCCCTAGAGAGCCAAACTTTGACCCCTCCATGTGGCTGCGGGACCTTCTTGTTACCTACAGTCTGTTTGCCTTTTGTAAGCAGGCTCCGCTCATTCCAGGTGGTCCAGAAGTTCAGGCTGTGCCTTTTGGATAACTTTCAGCTGCTCATTGGCTGCTGGAACAAGGGACTCTGTAGGTGAGCACAGGTGATCCTGTAGATAGTAACACTGGTGGCAAAGGCTATGGCCTATGGATCCATGGCAAGCATTATTGTATGCAAACTAAGCCAGTGAGATCCACTTCTTCCAATTGACTCAAGAAGTTTCATAGATACTGCTCCAAAACCTGGTTTATTCGCTCCATCTTACTCTGTCTGTCCATTCGTCCGTCCATCAATTTGTGAGGCTATGCCAAAGACAGTCACCACTCAATCTCCAGATGCTCCAGGAAGGTGACCCAGAGACAAGAGGTAAACTGACCCATGATCTGAAATTAATAATAATTTTGTGTCAGAGATTACTCTGAGTTGAAAGGATTTTTGTTGGAGAAACTGAAATTATGAAATTATGGCATCAGGATGACCGTGGAGGCAGAACATATGCTGCAAGAACAGCTGAGCCATTGCTTGGCACTAGGTAACTTCCAGACAGGTATGACATGAGCCAGCTTGGTCAAGGTATCTACCACTACCAGAATGACAGTGTAGCCTTCAGACAGCAATAGATCTGCAATAAAGTCAGTTGAGACCACCAACCAAGGACTTCTAGGCATAGGCAGGGCTTGCAGAAGTCCTTGGGATTGTTGATGCTGGATTTTGGACCCAGCACAGATTTCACAGGAATGGATACATTTGCAGAACTCTAACTGCCAGGTACCAATACGTCCAAGCTACCAGGCAGGCAGTCTTTGGGAAACTCCAGTGTCATGTGGCATAGACATCCCAGTACTGCTGAAAGTCTGGAGAGCCCATTCTGGAACACTGAGTCATCCCTTGAAGTCTGGGCAATTTGACTTGATTTCTAAGTCATGGGAGGGGGGGATCAAAGTTGACCTGAAGGGCTTCATGTGCCATCCTGGTCCAAGCATAGACATCCCCTAGGGAGGTTCCTGACTGCCCTGGAATACCTAAACTTGTTCCATCATGGTTTGTGAGAAGTTGTTGGATGTGAATAGGGGGCGGTGGGTTGAAATCCTGCCTGGCTGGGAATGTTCTGCCAATTTCCCTGAGGACACTTGGGACAGAGCTGTGAGGGTCATGGTGGGTGATAACTACTCATTTCTTTCTGAGAACACAGAGTCCCTGAAGCATAGCTCCTGGGAGCAAAATTGGAGCATTCTCTGAGCCCAGGAGATGACAAGGGTCATACAAAATCAGTCAGGAGATTCCTAGGACAGCCAGGAAGTCAAAGGAGACACATTCTTGGTGATTCAGGGTTCTATTGGTTCTGTTTCTTCAGTTAACCAAAGTAAGGCATCCAGACCTTTGATTGGGAAGGACTTCTCCTTGGTCCTTACAGCAGAACCAAATGAGCTCCAATCATCTACCCCAGCTCCTGCCAGCCTCACACTTTGAAGCAAGAAATTGCAAGTAGATAAATAGGAGCTGCTACAGTGAGAAAGGTAACAGCATTCCGTGTGCTCCAGCATCTAGTCATGTCTGTAGACACAGACAGCGCTGGCTATTGAGCTGTAAACAGAGATGAGCACCAAACTCTAGAGTCAGACATGACTAGCTTTCGAGCCAGGGAGATCTTTACATATTAAATAAATAAACTGCTGCAAAGCCTGACATTCACTGGAGAATATGGCTGGCAAAGGAGCTGCTGGGATATGGCCTAGGAGCTGGAGGCTCATGGCAGAGTGCAACCAACTCCCCATGTATGCCTAGAGCCATGTTGTTAAAATCTAGGTTGGGGTGCAGAGTTTTTTGGCCTCAGCAAACTGTCAGAATCTGGGACGTAGGCAGCCAGTAAGAAGCACAGGCACCAAGACTCAGGGCAACCAAGCTAAAAGGCTGAATGGCCAACTTTATCAAAGTCCAAGGTCAAAGCCAGGAATAGACAGAGGACCAAATCTAGTCCAGTAGATGAGTTGTAGTGCAAGCAGGCCAGGAGTCAAATGATCAAGGAAGCAACCAAAGCCGTTTTCCTTTCTGGTACTTCTGCTTAGAGATATCTCTCACCAGCAATAAAAATAAAGAATGGGAATAAAGCCAGTTTTATGAAACAGAATCCCTGACAGAACCCTTAACTAGGATGGAGCATTGTAGATCCTTTGGTTAGGCCAAATACTGAATTATTCCATTGTTATCTCCAGCCGTTTACACTTTCCATAAATCCCCCAGGCAGTCTTCTCTTCCTCAGTTACCTTTTAAGGGGAAGGGCATTTTTCCTTCTCTAGTATTACCTCTGCTCTGTCAATAAATATGTACATCATCCATCAAGCTAATGGCGCCATAAACTTTTAGGAAATGCAGATAAAATATATGGTGCATTAAAAGATTCTTTGGCCAGTTGGAGTCTCTCCCGGGCCACTTCGATTGCTCTTGAGGGTGGTGTAAACTTGGGAGGCAGGTGAGACTAACACTTGCGTAGGGGAGAGGTTGGCAAGAAAAGAAATTTACAGAGCTCCAACTCCTTTCGGTGTATCATTGACCTGATTCCATTTTATGACCTAATAAGATCTCTTTAGTTCCTCTCAACTTCCTCCTGTCTGCTCAGCAGTGCAAAGTATAAATATGATTTTTACGACCATGGGAATTAGTAGGGTAATAATGTAAACACAATAAGACCTGTAAATCAGCTGCCAAGTGCAACAAACGGCACACTCCGCACGGCTGCTGCTTGATTTGAAAAGGCAGGAAAAGGAAGAACAGAGACCTACAGTCATTTGGGGTGGAAATGCTATTATCAAAGTTTTTCTTCTTCTTTCATGTCCTGATCAAACCCTGGTCTGGCAAAATGAAGCCACTTTCTTGGCTTTGTCATTGGCCAAACTTAAGTCCTCATCGGTGCAGGTTTCTGGCAGTAATCAGCAGGCCAGTAAATGGACCGAATTCTGAATCTCTCCAGATTCACACAGTGTGTTGTCGTCCGCCAGTAGCCCACTTTTGAGCATGTTGGTCTTCTGTTAAGGGACTCCGACCCTCAGCCTATTCACTGTCCTTTGACCTGAAATTTGGCAGTAAGAGAGAGTAGAGAGAAGAGGAAATGGGGAATGCCAAACTGAGAGGCAGCTGGAGAAATCATTGTGCATACATCCAGTATCTCCACCTTTCCTCTGGTTTGTTGCTATTGCTGCAGATTATGTATTACAAACTCTAGCCATCCAGAGATTTGAACCCAGGACCCAGATGGCAAGACCTTGGGCTGCTCCGTTCTCTTGCTCTTCCTGATAAACAGCCTTTTGAAATTTCAATTAGGAAGTACATTATGTCAGCCAGATAAAGTCACACATTGCAAGGCAGATTTCGCCTTTTTATGGCCTTCACCTCTTCAATTATCCGTAATGAACTTCCTAACAGAGCCTCAAACCTTTTTAATATGCTAACAAATCTTTCTTTTCTGGGCACTGCAGCAGTCGGATGTCATTAATGAATCTGAAATAAGTATGATCAGAAAGGTTATGGGCTGGTTATGGAAGCCAGGACTCCAAATATCAGTGTCACTTTAACCAAGAGCTACGAGGTGTTTCGCAGTTTGGGAAATTGCCCACCAGCAAGTCTAAAACAAGACATTTGCAGGCATTGTTCTGGCAGTTTTCACTAGAAATCCTGGCTGATTCCTGATCAACTGGAGGGTGTCCTTGGGTAATAAATCACTCCTTTTCATAAGGTTGCCTTCCCAGTATGTTGAAAACTACTTCGGGTGCTTCTGGGTTGAAAGGATTAGCAGGTGAAAAATCATAACTTCTGCTCCCCCGAAAAACCAGCCCCCACAGACCACCCTAGCACTTTGGAAGGCAAGCAAGGTGCTACCAGATAACTGGGGAGAACCACACAATTCTCTACCACCTGGCCAAGAACAACCATGGCCTGTGTGGAAAGCTTTAAACAGACTGCATGCCAGGGATAGGAAGATCAAGGGCTAATCTGAGAAAGTGTGGCTTCCCTGTAAATGGTAGTCTGTGTGAATGCGGGGAAGAGCAAACAATTGCCCATAGGATACGATGCCCCTCAACATACACTGAGTAGGACCTTATGTTGGAACGAGGAAATGCTGTTGAGGTAGCCCAATGTTGGGCAGATGTCCTCTAGTCCTTTTAATTCCTTTTTTAAAGATATGTTAATTTTAGCTTTGTATGTTATTATATGCTGGTGGTGCCTCTGACATGAATAAAGAAGGATATTGAAAACTGTGACCAAGAAAAGGGTGGAGTGTTCCCTCTCTCTGTCAAATCTAATCCCTTAAATATTTTCTTCACCTCCACTGTATATTCATTCATAAGCAATGTCATCTAGGTCATACCTGAGAGACCTAATGGTTTCCCATGTTTTCTTCATTCTACACCTGAATTTTGCTATTAGCTCATGATCTGAGCCACATAGAGCTCTATGTCTTGTTTTTACGAACTACATAGACCAGTGTTTCCCAAACTTTTGTTTTTGGACTTCAATTCGCAGAAGCCTAAGTCAATTCTCCAAAGCACTGATTAGCCAATGAATAGACTTAAGCTTCTGGGAATTGAAGTCCCCCTGTGGGGCATGAGACCCACATTGGGAACCACTGGTATAGAACGTTCTCCATCTTTGACTGCAGAGTACTGTATTTATTTATTTATTTAGTACATTTATATCCCACCTTCATCCAAGGACTAAGGGCAGCTTACAAAATTAAAACACAGTTAAAAACACATTACAGTAAAACCTCAGATAACGCTAAAACTTGGTTCCACAAGTGTTATCCGATTTTTAATGTTATCCGATGCATGCATCGGATAACGTTAAAATCCTATGGGATGCATTGGATGCAGGGCGGATCGGAGAGGCTCCCTTGTTATTCCTTCGGCGAGAGAGGTGCACCTCGCCTGCACTAGGAGGAGAGCCTTCTCCGTGTCCGCCCCGACCCTCTGGAACCTCCTGCCCACCGAGCTGTGCCTTCAGACAGAGCTCCTGCCCTTCCGGAAGGGCTTAAAAACCTGGCTGGCAGGACAAGTTTGGGGACCCGGGAACATGGGTTCTCATACTAGGTGGCTTATTTAATGGATTGCCACCCCTGGATCTGAATGTGGGATTTGTGTGTTGCTTCTGTATTGTTTTTAACTTTTGATGACTTTTAACTTTTGATGATTTTTATTGATATAGATTGTTCTATGTTTTTATTTCTTATTTTGATGTAAGCCGCTCAGAGTCCGGTTCTCCCGATTGGGGCGGGGTAACAAATGCAATAAATAAATAAATAAATAAATAAATAAATAATAAACTCCATAGAGATACATTGTAACTGGCACAGGCTTTAGCGAACATTATCCGATGCATCCCATACAATTTTAACATTATGTGATGCATTTTTTCCAGATTGCTTAACGTTACGCGGTTTTAGCGTTATCTGATGCAAACATTATCCGAGGTATTACTGTACTTACATTGAAGATTTAAAATAGTTAAAAAGTTAAAAGGATTAAAAAGTTAAAAACAACAGGGTGAGAGGTGGGGTTATTCAAAGGAGTCAGCCAGCTGAACTGACCATCTGGCTGGTACCCCACATATGCCCCGTCAGCCAGGTCTTTACCCCCTTTCTGAAGAGCAGCAGCTCCATCTGGAGATGCAACTCATTTGGCAGGAGGTTCCATAGGGGTGGAGTGGACACAGAAAAGGCTCTCCTTCTAGTGCTAGAGAGGTGAGCCTCTCTAGATGATGGCATGACCAGAGAGCCTCTCTGGTCCGCTCTGGTGGGATGGACAGATTTTCTCGGGTCAACGCGGTATCTTAAGTATCCTGGCCCACTACCATGTAGGGCTTTAAAGGTGATAACCATCACCTTGAATTGCACCCAGGAGCATACTGGGAGCCAGTGCAGTTCTCATACAGCATAACACCCGCACCCCATCACAACGTGAGTAGCCGCATTCTGGACCAGCTGTAGCCTCCGAATGGTCACCAAGGGCAGCCCCATTCAGAGCGCATTGCAGCAATCAAGTCTGGAGTTGTCCAAAGAGTGCGTGATCATGAGCAAGGAGTCCCGGTCCAAGAGCGGGCGTAACTGGTGCACAACACGGAGTTGTGCAAAAGTCCTCCTAGCCACGACTGCCATTTGCTCTTTGAGCAGGAGTTGTGAGTCCAGGAGGACCCCCAGGTTACACACCAGGTCTGTTTGGGGCATACCCACCCCATCCAGAACCAAAGATGGTAACTCCCAGGATAGTGCAGGACCCCTGACCCACAGCCACTCAGTCTTGCCAGGATTCAGTTATAGCCTGTTGTCCCCCGTTCCAGACCCTAACAGCCTCCAGGCATCTGGATAGGACTTCCACTGGATCGCTAGGGTCCCCACGGGCTGAGATATACAACTGGGTATCATCTGCGTATTGATGATACTTCACCCTGTGAACGGATGATCTCGCCCAGCGGTTTCATGTAGATGTTAAATAGGAGAGGTGAAAGCACTGAGCACTGATAAGAATGAGGAATGGGTTAGATTTAGCATGGCCAGTCAATACTAAAGAGGTTGATCAATTACAATCTACCTACACCCCAATTTATTTTATTTATTTATTTATTGAATTTCTATGCCGCCCATCTTGGTGTTATCCCACTCTGGGCAGTAAACAAGCAGAAAACAAATAACAACAATACCCACAACGAATCAAAACCCACCACCAACAAATACATCACAAACTAAAATAAAATAAAATAACATTTTAACAAATACTCAATTTCCTCTCCTGTTCCCCTACAGAGGTGAAACTCTCGGTCTCAGGGCAATGGCGTTTCTTTTTCTTCTTGGCTCTTACCAACTTAGCAGTTCAAAAGGAAGAAATTAAAAGTAGATACCGGATTTTTCAGACCATAAGACACACTTTTTTCTCCCCAAAAGTAGAGGGAAACGAGGGTGCATCTTATGGTCCAAAGATTCAGAATAGTTTTTCTTGTTTTCCTGCTCTAAAAACTGGTTGCATCTTATGGTCAGGTGCATCTTATGGTCCAAAAATACGGTATATAGTTACCACTTTGGTGGGAAGGCAACAGCAGTCCATGCATTCCAGTGTCTAGTCATTTATGCTTCGTGACCACAGAAATGTCTGCAGACACAGACAGCACTGGCTCTTTGGTTGTAAATGGAGATGATCACTGGACTTTAGAGTCAGACATGACTGGATTTCGAGCAAGGGAGACCTTGACCTTTACTTTGGGTTGGTGCCTTTCTCCTCCCTCCTCCTGCCACCTCCTGCTCTTTTCTGCAGGACTGTCCCCAGCTGCTGCATGCCAATAAGATACTGGTACCAGTGGAAGTCATTAAGCCCATCACGCTGAAGGCCAAGAACTTGCCCCAGCCCCAGTCCGGCCAGCGAGGGTATGAGTGCATCATCAGCATTCAAGGCAACGAGAAGAGAGTGCCAGCCTTGCGGTTCAACAGCTCCAGCGTCCAGTGCCAGAACACTTCAGTGAGTATCGCTATGGGCTGTGGGGGAAATATTATGGGAAACCAGGCTGGGGTGGCAAGCCTGGCCTATTGCACTTCACCTCACAGGGTGGTAGAAATACTCTCTTGTCCTGCAAAGTTCGTGCTTGTTGTGGAATTCATTCTTTGGTCAGATTTGTTTTTGAAATGGGCAAGTATGTGTGTATGTTTGTGTGCATGAGCATGCATGTTCTCCAATTCAATTGTGGGTGCTGGTGTAAATCCTAACCTTGGTTCCTCTTCATGTGCTAAATGAGAAACCATCTTATAAATTTGGGGAAGATGCCGTAACTCTAAGGGTGAAGCACTCAAAGCCTTGGACATGCAAGAAGGAACTTGTGTATACCTTTTTTTAAAAAAAAAATAATTCTGAAGACATTAGTTTGTCTTGGGGTGGGGCTGGAGCTGTTCTTCAAGTACCGTATCCATTCTGAATATTGACTATCATCACTGTGAAATTCTTCCTGTTGCTGTTTTGACTGTAAGCCGCCCTGAGTCGTCTTGGTGAGTAGGCGGCAATATAAATCTGAACAAATAAATAAATAAATAAATTTAATTAGTGAGGTTGCTGTAATATACTTAATAGTTATGCCCAAGTTATTGGAGCTTTCTTTGCATAATAGTCTTAAACAAGGGGTTCTCAACTTTTTTACGCTGAGGGCCTGACCATGCCCCCCGGACAGCTGAGTGGGCTAGACCATGTCCCCCAGAAGTAGGCACATTTACGGCTGTCATAAAGGCAGCCACTTCTGCTTTGTGTTTATGATAGTCGTGGGTGCATTTACGCATGTGCAGGTGTGCTTTACAGTGGAGGTAAATGCATCCGCTTCCACTTCATGGGTCACATGAAATGGTGCCACAGGCCAGGTCCAGCCTGCAGGCCATAGGTTTGGAACCCCTGTTTTAAAGAGGTCTTGTTCTTTATCCATCCTGTGCAACACTTCTCCATTAGTCACATGGTCAACCCATTATGTCCTTCGCAGCCATCTGAAGATTCACATTTCAAAAGCTTTGATTTTCTTTTCAGGTGCTATAGTCAGTGTCTAAACTTCAACTCCATATAGCAACACTGAGAATTCATAACTAATGGCAGTGGTTAACCTGACCACCCTGAGGACTAATGGCCTTGGGTGGTGAAGTCCACAGGGAAGGGCGATGGTCCCCAAGTGGATTAAATCTCACTTGAATCCCTCTTGATGGAGGACAGAAGGTTCATCAATGCTGGCCTGGGGGCTGAGGTGAACTTTGCGTGCCAAAAGGGCTCAGGACCAGAAAGTGTCTCACGGAACTGGATCAATGGTATGGGGGTCATGCTCTGGTGCGGAAGGCAAATGAAAGACCACTGCATTATATTGTTCCCAGGACAATCTTCTTGGCTGACAGTCAAATAAAAACGGAACTCTTACCAAACTGAATTGAAACGAAATCCCCTCCTCCCCCAATTGGGAATGGAACTCAAATCTTGACCCCAGCTTAGTTTGGATGCCGTTTTGCCATGCTGCTGCCTGATCAGATTGTGGCTCTGAAAAAGCCCAGACTTGTCTTGTTTCAGAAGCTGAAGTCCCAGGATGAGAAAAGACTGGAAACGCCATCTCTGAGAAGAAGTGGCTATTCTGTGGTGGAGAGCTTCTTTGCCTCCTCTGTTTCCAAGGTTCAGTCTGATTCTTGGTATAGACAGGAAAAAGAAGCCCCTGAGTGAAATGTAACTGCTGCCTTACCAGTCCCTAGACCTCTTTGAAGACATGGTACATGAAGGCTCTTTCTGTATAAAAACCTGGCTCTAGTTGCCCCTTTGCTCCATGTCACTCATACGTGTCTTTACCTTGAGAAAGACTCCCCTGAAAGGTTTTCATTTAATTTTCAAACTATCCCCCCCTTGTCTTTTCAAGCCAAGCTATTCTCAGACAGACAGGAAGCTTATCATTTCATGGCTTCCTCACAGGGATTACTAATTCAAAACATTACATAGAAGACCCAAGTCCTGTTCAAGAGTTGGCCAGGCCAGGGCAACAGCAAAAGATGGTTGAGACCAGTGGTAGGATGTCAAAATTCTTACTACCCCACCATGATGTCATCACAATGTGGGAGGAGCTAATGTCATGAGGTCATGAGGTCATGGGCGGAGCCAACATCATGATGTGGGCGGAGTCAACGAAAAAAATTAAAAATTAAAATAAAAAATAAACACACACACACCTCAACCCACCCACCCACCCACAACACAAACCCATAAATAAATTAAATAAAGAAAGAAAAAAATAAAAAAATACATTAAAATACACCCACCCCAAACACAAATCAACCAGAGCTTTTAAACCAGAGATTAAAGCTTATTCTGGCTAATCTTTCTCACACTAGGTCAGATGGAAGGAACTACAGAATGAACTAACCACAAGGTGACTTCATTTTGGCACCTTTCAACTTTTCAACAGTTAAAGAAGTTAGGTACTAAGTCTTTGCCTAACCAGTTCTCTAGGATAATATGCCTTAATGTAAATGTAAAACATCTGTACCTCCTTAAGGGTTTTCCAATTGTAACACCAATTGGAACAGCACAGGTGTAGCTTATTGATGAGATAACTCCAAGACTTTACTTAAAAACCCCAAGCCAGGCCTGCCAGCTGCCAGGCCTTTCTAGGAACTGTGGTAGTACATCAATATAAAGGTATTAAATACACATTAAAATACACACAGACACACCACATCCAAAGGTGAGTCACTTACCCTGGGGAGTAGGCTATAGGGAGCTTCAGGCTAGCAGCTTATTTTCCTCCTCCCCACTTGGGAGCACAGCAAGGAGGCCGTGCATACGCACCAAGCACTGTAGGCATGCATGCACACCAAGTACTTGGCGCACATGTGCAGTGGGGGAACCAGTGAAAAGGTAAGCCACAGATCTAGCCTGTGGTGCCAATAAAACCAGCCCTCGCCACTCCTGGAAGCGGAAGTAAAACAGGCATATGTTCGTGCGTTCTGCACACACACATGTGTGTTTTGCTTCTGATTCTGGGTGGAAGGAACCACATGATTGGCACACTTGACTGCATGACCAGTCCATGGCCCAAAAAGTTTGGGCACCCATACTTTAAATATTGAAATAGCAGGAACAAGTATTGGGACAGTTAGCTCTGCTCTTACAACACAAGGCCAGCACAAAGTTTACTTCCACTTTCGGGAGCAACAAAGGCGGCACAGGCCAGATGAATTGCAGTAAACCTATTCATGTGGATTCATGGGGGCTTGGGCTTCTGGAAGTTGGAGTCCAAGAACATCTGGAGTGCCAAGGTTCACCATCACGGCCTTAGCTACTCAGGTCCCCTGTTTTGCTCCCAAGGGTAGCTTTAGTTGCATTTTTGCTCTGCTTGCAAGGAAAGCAGAATATTTCAGGATCTCCAAGGCAGCGAAGAGTTTTGGATTCTTCATTAAAATCCACCCTGCGTAGTTACCTGTTTCTGCAGTGGCAGCAATCAGTCCCCCGGTGTGATAATAATACATATTACCTACCACCTCCTCATATTCAGGGTGTGAAATGGAGTATGAGCTAATTAATCTTGCCAGGTAGGGGAAATGTGTTGCTAAATAGCACACCATGTGCTCCTTCCCAGGGGTTCCTGCCCTCGCATGCCCTCCCTCATTCAAAGTAAACTCTAGATAGGAGGTGGTCCAGAGAGCTGAGTTGAGGAGGCAGAATTCTGTACATTGATGAAAGGTGTGTTGAATGATATTCATTCTGGAGATGGCAAAAGTCGAAGGGCAACTGAACCTGGGAAAGATTGTCCTTTTATTTTCCTTTCTTTCTTTTACTGAATTGAGCAGAGAGAAACAATTTCACAAATAAACTGATTATGGCAAATAAACTCAGAATATTTCCTGCTGCGTACTCTGCTGTTTTCTTCTACCCATAACACACTCTTATATCCACTTCTGTACAGTAGAGCTTAGACAAATATCTTTTCAGACTACAACTCCAAGAATTCCCTAGTCAGTGTGCTAATGTTCTAGAATTATCTTAGGCAATCTTTTTCAGGCAGTTAAATACATTAAAACAATAAAATAGAAAATTTAGTTAGTGAAAATGGCAGCATAAAGCATTCAGAATTCCCAACCTACGTTTTGTGGGCCAGATTTGGCCCACAGTGCCATTTCATGTGGTCCCCCAGCTTGAAAATGTTGGGAACTCCTGATTTAGAAATAAAAAGAACTGTATAAACCTTTGCTCAGAATGGCATCCATTTCTTTTAAAACCAGAGTAGAAGGTCCAGGATTTTGACGCTCATTTAAAAACATCTCAGATAATAAATAAAATAAAACAAAAAGACAAAAAACATTGTGGCACTTTAAAGATGAACTGATGTATTTTAATGTGGGCTTTCATGGATCAAGTCCACTTCATCAGACATAAGAATAAGATTTCATGGCATCAATTTATATACATCAGGTACAGAGGTACAGAGTAGTTGATTAGCAGAACATTTAAGTATACAAATCAATATGGCTTTTTACAACTGATCTCTGGTTGTTATTCGGATTAGTTGCCCTGTTGAATTGCCCTGTTGAATTGCAAATGGTTGGTAGGAAGATACAGTAATACCTCGGATAACGACTGCATAGGATAACGCTAAAATCAGATAACGATGCAAAATTTCCAAAGAAATTTTGCATCAGATAACAATCTGTTAGCGTTATCCGATGCAGTCGTTTTGTAGCAGCAGGGGGGCTGGAAAGCTGAACGGGGTTCTCCATTCAGCTTCCCAGCCACCCTGCAGCTGTGAAGGCAGGGGTGGGGTGGCTGGAAAGCTGATGGGGGGCTCCCCCGTCGGCTTCCCCAGCCACCCCACAGCTGCGGAGGCATGGGCGGGTGGCTAGGGAAGCCGACGGGGAGTCCCCGTCAGCTTCCCCAGCCACCCTGCAGATGTAGATTGGGTCCTCTGATCTCCCTGGAGCAGGCAGGGGGATCAGAGAGCCCGAAATGGGTAAAAAACCAGACTCTCTGACTCCCCCCCCGCCTGCTCTAGGGAGGTCAAAACCCTGACGTTTTGGCTTGCTCCACTGGCCGGGGACATCGGGGAAGCTCAGAAACAGCTTGGAATGGGTCCTCTGATCTCCCTGGAGCCAGTAAGGGGGGGGGGGTCAGAGAGCCCGAAATGGGTAAAAGAAAATCCATTTTTTAAACCCATTTTGGGTTCTCTGACCTCCCTGCTCGCTCTGGGGAGATCAGAGGACCTGATCTAAGCTGTTTCTGGGCTTCCCCCACATCCCTGGAGGCTGTAACAAGACAAAACATCAGGATTCGAATCCTGATGTTTTGGCTTGTTGCAGCCCCCAGGAGGGTGGGGGAACTTCAAAAATAGTGCACATCGTCTCTAGGGAGGTCGGGAGACCCATGTGCACAAATTTTGAAGTTCCCCCACCTCCCTGGAGGCTGCAGCAAGCCAGAACGTCGGGATTAAAATCCTGACGTTTTGGCTTGGTACAGGCTCCAGGAGGGTGGGGGGAACTTTGGAAGCAGCTTGGATCGGGTCTTCTGACCTCCCTGGAGCCTGCAGGGGGAGTCAGAGAGCCCAAAATGGGGGGAAAACGGATGGGGTTTTTTTACCCATTTCGGGCTCCCTGATTCCCCTGCCGGCTCCAGGGAGGTCGGAAGACCCGATCCAAGCTGTTTCCAAAGTTCCCCCACCTCCCTGGAGGCTGCAGCAAGCCAAAACGTCAGGATTCAAATCCCGACGTTCTTGCTTGCTGCAGCCTCCAGGGAAACAGGGCTTTTTTAATGTTGTGCGATCAATGCATCACACAACGCTAAAAACCGGATAACGACAAGACTTTTGGAACCAAGTCTCATCATTATCTGATGTACTAGTGTACAAGACAAACAGCTGGTGTTAAGCATTTGCTAATGAATTTAACCTTCAGCATCTATCGACAATCATGTGAGTTCATCTTTTGTTTTGTGAGGTAGCCTATGCCCGTGATGGCGAACCTTGGCACTCCAGATGTTCTTGGACTTCAATTCCCAGAAGCCCAAGCCCCCATGAATCCACACAAATGGCTTTATTACAATTCATCCAGCCCGCGCTGCCCTCGTCACTCTTACTTCTGCTTCCAGGAGCGATGAGGGCAGCGTGGGCTGGATGAATCTCAGTAAACTCAATTTGTGTGGATTCATGGGGGCTTCTGCTTCTGGGAATTGAAGTCCAAGAACATCTGGAGTGCCAAGGTTCTATGTCATAGGCTATGCTGTGGATGAGAATTCTATTGAAGTAGTTTCTGTGAAATGTCTTATAGCCTCCTACTAACTTATATCTTCCTACTAACCATTTGCAATTCAACAGGGCAAAACTTCACAACTAACGTTAAAATACAGCAGTTAGTCTTTAAAGTGCCACAACATTTTTGTCTTATTTGTTTTATTTTATACGCTCTCTTATATGCTTGAAACACAGACTAACATGGCTACCATTCCAGCCATTTAAAAGCAGTCAGGGAGAGGGCCTCTTACAACTCCCCTTTGTAGGGTCTCCCATCAGGATGAGGCTACTGCAAGAAAGCTCTGGATTTGTGCCCTTCAAACTGAAAGATACAGATGTATTATCAACTTCTCTTCCAACCCTTATTTTGCCAGGTCTCAAACCTGATGTGGTAATCCAATAGGGCCCAGGAGAAATTGTGAGCTTTTGTCTATGTATTGAACTGACTACAGTAAAGATGGAGAGTCTTAAACCCTGAGGTCAAACCCTGCTTCTCAGACATCCCAGTCTGACCCATTGCAATTCCCCAGAAGGCTGTCTCTCTTTTTCCCACAGCGCTATTCTTTGGGGTTCTTCCTGTTGAGGTAGAGATCTTTCCCCTCATTGTAGTGTCTCTTCTATGGCTTCATTATCAACTACAGCAGCATTTCGTGGAACTGTATAAACCCTTTTGGTTTATGCTTTGGCTTTGGCTCCATCCACCACAGAAATGGCTCCCATTTCCATGGAGCGAACATGAAATTGAATTTAGACCTCAAGATAAAAACTGTTCCCCTGCCCTTTACAAGACCATACCAAGGCAATGAATAATGAAGAATGGCTATAAAATTGCTCAGTTTTATGACTTCCTCTTCTCCCCTACCTTTTACTGGATGAAAATCCCTTTGAGCTCAGTCAGATGCTGAATCTTCTTGTTCTTTCTCTTAGGCTCTCAGATCCCTTGGGTAGCCCTCAGAGCTATCTTTCTTCTTCTTCTTCTCCTCCTCCTCCTCCTTTTCCTCCTCCTTTCCCTCCTCCTCCTCCTTTTCCTCCTCTTCCTCCTCCTTTTCCTCCTCCTCCTCCTTACCCTCCCCCCTTTGGGCACCAAAGTGTTATACCTATACAAAAGCAGGGCTGTTGATTTGGATGCGAGCCTGACTTCCACGATGCATGAGCTCCGAGATGGATGGGTTGGATTGCCATAGCCTAGAAAGCCTTGATAAAAAAAGTGCATGTTGCCATTAAGTGATACAATAAACATGAGCAAGTGAGCCTTCCTGAAGAGGAATAGCCCATAATGCCACTCTGCCAGCCTTGTCAGCCACACATTTCAACTTCATCTCCATGCCGATCCATCAGGCCAGTTTTCCTAAGTCTAGTGGCAGCTGCTGCTTGTTGCATTAAGCAAGACTGATGGAACAAGTCATCTTGTGCGTTGACACATATGCAAACCCTGCGGGAGATCAACATAGATTTGGACGGTTACCCTGGCCAGAAACGTGCACTGCGGGATAGGCAGGCCCCCTGAGGGGCAGGAGTCAATCCCCCCTCCCCTTCTGTATCTGACTCGCCCCCATGAGCTGCCCTTGGCATTTTCTGCCACAACCAGAGTGACCGGAAGGAGTGAAAAACAAGGCTACATGATGCAGAATGCCTTGTTCTAGCTACAAAGCAGAGCTGTACAAAGCCTCCAGAGGCACGGTTCTTTCTCTCTGTCTGTTTTTAGAGGTGTGGGAAGGTGACCCACTGTCTGCAGCTGTCGGCGGACCCTGAAAACAGTCTGTTTCATTTTTAACAGGTTCATTTTGAAATCTCTTCCCTTCTGTATGTGGAAACATTCTCAACTTTTTACCTTTGTTTCTAGACTGCCTTAGCTCCCACTGTTCAAAGTAAAAAGCCCAAGAGAATTTTTTAAAAAGGAAAGAAATCATAGGTTTTGCTGCTGTTTCACCTTTACAGTCTCTAAGATGATACAGTTTGTTGTGTTTTATTGCTTTCTTCCTCTATACTTTATTTTTGAGAAGAATTATTGGAAGTAGGTCAGGCAGTGAGTGACTGAGTCAAGGTCACCCAGGAATTATTTATAACCAATCTCTTTTTTTCTCCATAATGAAGGTATAGCTGTATAACTAAATTAACGGGGGGGGGGGGGAGGGATTGCCATTCATTATCATTGAATCATGGAATAACTAAGTTGGCAGGGGCCTTCTAAGCCAGGGGTTCTCATGCTATGGCCTGCAGGCCAGATTCAACCCATCCCTCCAGGTGCTGCTGCCACGGGAATTGGCCATGGACTTATTTATGGCCTTCGTCACCATGTTTATGACAGCTGTGGACTCATTTACGGCTGTTGTAAATGCATTTATAACAGCCATAAATGAGTCCATGGCCGATTCTGGTGGTTGCGGTGGTGGCAGCTGGAGCACCAGTCTGGCCTGCCAACTGTTTGCGAGATTGTGACCCGCTCCCTGACTTGAAAAGGTTGAGAACCTCTTTTGTAAGCCTATCTCTGGCTACCTATAGTTTGAGCCCATTATCATGTGTCCTGCACCCTGGGATGATCGAGAATAGATCCTGCCCCCTCTTCCTTATGACCATTTTTCAAATAATTGAAGAGTGCTATCATATCCCCTTTCGGTCTCCTTTTCTGAAGGTTAAACATGCCTAGTTCCTTCAGTCTTTCCTCACAGTACTTGGTTTCCCGTCCTCTGGTCATCCCTGTTGCCCTTCTTTGTACCTGCTCTAGATTGCTTGCTTCTTTCTCAAAGTGCGGTGCTCAGAATTGGACACAGACTTCTAGACAAAGTCTAACTGGTGCTGAATAGAGGAAGACAAGTAGCACCTCACGAGTTTGGGAGATAATACTTTTGTTAAGGTAATTTCCCTTGCTCGAAAGCCAGTCGTATATAACTCTAGGGTTCAGTGCCCATCTCTGTTTCAAAGCCGAAGATCCAGCACTGTCTGCTTTTACAGACATTTCCATGGTCATGTGGCAGGCATGGCTAGACGCCGGAGCAGACAGAACGCTGTTTACCTTCCCAACAAAGTGGTCCCTCTTTATCTACTTGCAATTTCTTGCTTTCAAACTGCTAGATTGGCAGGAGCTAAAACAGATGACGGGAGCTCATTCTGTCCTCCAGTACTCGGGAATCAAACTGCTGACCGACCGCCTTCCAGTCAGTGTCTTAGCAACTTGACCCACTGCAGTCCCTATACTTCTGTTAATGCAGCCTAAAACAGCATTCGCCTTTTTTGCAGCCACATCACACTCTTGACTCATAGTCAGTTTGTGATCTACAACCATTCCAATACTACTTCTCACTTGTAGTATTCCTGAGCAGTTAAACTACTGTTTCTTTTTCTCTGTCTTTTGGTTCGTACATACCAGTATAATGCTTTTTTATTGCTTTTAGCATCTCTTGCCTGACTCAACTCACTCTCAGGTTTTGCCTTCAGTTCTTTGCGACTTATCTGTAGCCTGGCCTTCTTTCTTCTTCCTATATGTGTCCTTTTTTGTTCCTAGTTACTCTCTGAGATTGTTGTGAAACTATATTTGCCCCATGGAAAGCATGGGGCAAATATTTATGTTATAGGCTTATATGAACTTTCTGATAATGTGGGATGGGAAGAATGAAATGAGATTGTAGTTCTATTATTAACATAGATCAGAAACTTCCAAATGGCTGCTTGCCATTAAGATCTAGACCTTAAGGTTCATGAAATAATTTCACATAGTCCTACATTTACTTGCTAATCTGACCAAATTTAGTGAGTCACTTAATAAGTAGCCAGTCAACAAAAACGTAAATCCCACTAATTCAGTAAGTCTACTCTAGAGGAGACTGCCAATTGGATTAAGTTATCTTTTTTTGTTGATTTAATCGAATAGGCAACAGAATACAATTGTTGTATATTAATAATGTTCTTTATATTTGGAGTGTATGTCTGATGAAGAGATTACATTATTGGATGCTCTTTTGTTTTATCTCAGTTTTAAATTACATTGAGAGCAACTAGAATTTGGCTGGTTAGAATAGACTAATGGAGAAAGTTGCCATGCCCTGATATTGTTGCCACATCCTGAAAAATAAAAGAAGTATGTATATCCCAGAGGTTAGATCTTTGACCGGCCCAGAGGGAAACACTTGCTCTATGACCCCCTGGAAGTGCCGGGACAAAATTTGTGGATGCCTACAACATTCCTGTTGCTTTTTCTCGTGCTGTTTTCCATACAGCCCCTTGAGTCACAGCACACGGCACCGTGTGGGGGTCTGCTGGTCTCTGCTTGTTGCCTGCTAGACAGATGTTATTCTTTTAATTACGGGCACTGGTGGTAATAAAATCCCCATAGAATCCATGAACGATTCATAGCCTTAAGCTGAGCTCGGGTTTAGATGGGAGTGTGCGAGGCAGCCAAGGGGAACTGATGTTAAATCAAGTCGAGAGACATATGGACTTGGTTAAAGACTGGTCCCCATCCTTTCCTCCTCACATCATACTTCTGCCTTGGGTTAATTACTCATTGCTCGGCCTTGCAACATATTTTTTCCCCAGCTGCTGCCTCAGAGGCTGTTTCTCTGGGCGGAGGATCATGGAGAGAGCGAGAATGGATGGTGCAGGAGGGCCCTGCCACATTCTCCAGATGCATTCAGGGCAATTTATTACCCTTGACACCTTTCTGGCCATTAAATGCATTCAGAACTTACCTCACTCTCTCTTCCTGTTGTTGATTTTCCTAAATGTTGACATCTGGCTTATACAAACTTTGAGGCATAAGTTGCTGGCTTTTTTGTTTGTTTGTATTATTGTTATTTTACAAAGTAGGTCTGAAAAGCCCATAGATGGTACTGTATATATATATTTTTAAAAATGTATACCGGTATATTTAAACAACCATGAGGTTGATTGCTTAATGTAGTGATAATCTGAATGTTTTTACTATTTAATCAGATACACGGATGTGCCAATGTGATTTACTTAGTCTGTTGAGGTATGCTGTGAAGAAACGAAACTGTTTCACGCGGTCAATGTTTAGAATTCTTGAAGCCATCCTCTTCGTGCCAAGTTTAAACAGAGCCCCTAACGGCTCACTTTATTATTAGTAGAAGAATTTACAAAGAGACACCTCATGCAAGTTCACACACTTTGACCCCAAAGGTTCACCCACCCACAAGTGGGAGAAGGGCAGCTTTGACCTTGAGAGTGGGTACAGGGTGACCTTAAGAGTGGGAGAAGGGTAATCCCTAGATAACAGTCTAATCCCAAAGACATAATTTTACTATGGGGAAATAGGTGCAGAACACCTTGTAAAACACCCTTTAAAAAGAGCAGTCAAGGAGAGTCAAGAAACATAAACACACATGCTCTTTTGGGAGGACTTTTGGAGTAGCTGCGGAATTTGAAGTTCAAGGTAGCACATTCCTGAGAGGCAAGAGGATGGACATCTGAAGCGAGATGCAGCCTCGAAAGGCCGTCGCTTTAGAGAGTATCAGCGGAAAAGCGAACTGCTAGACTTATAAGAAAATCTGCAACCTTGACACTTAGTCGATTTTCCAGCATTGATACTTTGCTAATTTTCCAGCAGCTATACTTAGAAATTCTTCAGCCAAAAAAGAAGAAATGGACTAAGTTCCAGAGTGTTGCATGGTTAGGAAATTAGTTTGCTAGATAGAGCAACTGGTGAGATTTATAGCTAGAAGTAGGACCCTAAAATGGGACATTTTATTTTGCATTTGCAGAACCAGGTTTTGCTCTGAGCTTTTGCAATGCTTTGCTTATTGAAGCAACAATTTGCCTTATGGACAATGTTTTACCTTTTATTCAAATAAATGCTAAGACCACCCTAGGTCTTATTTCTAAGGAGTTGGAAATTTGCTTACCAACTAATTCTACCAAACTATTTTTCTACACTACCACACACACAAATCGTCCACGGCTCATCATTTGGAAATCCTGCAATAAAAACAAGTAAATTGGACAAAACAAAATCCAAGTTCTCCTTCTTCTTTCATGTCCTGATCCAACCCTGGACTGCCAAAATAAAGCTACTTTCTTGGCTTTGCTGTTACCAAACTTAAGTCCTCGTTGGTGCATGTATCTGGCAGTAATCAGCAGACCATTAAATGAGCCATTGGATTCTGTATCTCTCCATAGTCACACCACTTCTAAATTTCCATTCCCCCCCCCCTTTAAAACAAGACTTCTAAAATGACTAATTACATCTCATTTAACACAACACATTCTTTCTCAACTTGGATTTCTTCAAATCAAAGGAACTGAGGAAATCCTAGTTATTGTTAAGAATATGATGTGTTAAATGAGATGTAATTGGTTATTTTAGAAGTCTTTTTTTTAAAAAATAAAATAAAATTAAAAACTTTGGAATGTTAGAAGTTTGGATGATATCTTCTGGAATTCTTTAGCCAGAATGACCACCACCTTGAAAATTCTGGCCTAAGAATTCTGGTAACCTCAAAGGGGGGGGGGAATGTCCCCCCCATTCCCCCCCCCCTCACAGTGTTTAACAAATGCACTCCAGATAATACAGTTTCAGAATTTGTCTGGTGAATTAAGGTCTCAGTGAGTGGCAAAGACCTAACAGATTTTAATTCAAAGTCTTGAATTGTTGTTGCCATGTTTTGAAGTAAGGTCCTTTCCCCCCTGAAAAACACACATTCAAGTCTCTTGCCTGATGGCATTTTTTTTTCCAAAAGAAGGGAAAAGAGGGGATGGATCCTGCATGCAACTGTTCCAGAAAGTGGGCAAATTCCAGCTCAGTGGCTGTGGGTTACTGAAAGGAATAAAACTTTCAAAAACTCCAAGTTATAGAACGAAAGAGAGGCTTTGTTTTAAAGATATCTTTTGCAAAAGGGACTTCTCCTCTCCACCCCACCCCACTCAGAGAGATGGGTAGAGAAGAAAAGACAAGTAATTCAGTTACACAGAAAGTTTATATAGGTTAAAATTAAAAAGGAAACAAAAAAAACCCCACCATATGTCCTATTGTCTCTTTGAAGCTTCAACAGCTCCATCCCTTTGAAGCTTTTTTATGGTAGGGCTATTTCTTAGGAGCTGCAGGGTCATTAAGAGTTATTCTCCCTTCTGTCCTTTCAACCAGAGATCAAAAGAAAATTAACATAGCCAAAGGCTTCCAGGTAAGGTAAAGGGGGGAGGGTGTGTGTGTGTGTGGGGGGGGGGGGTGATAGTGACTTGTACACAAGATGTCTAAGTTTCTGCTACACAGCAGAACAGTTCATTAACAGTACAGCCATGGAAAGGATGTCAGAAGTGAACTTCATAGACTACCCTCTCTCCTTTGCCTAGGACTCACCTGTTTGGTACCTTTGAATTTAATCTTTCTTGTCTTGTAAGACTCTTGAGTGGCATTCAAGACAGTTCTTGCATCATGTCTCCTCTGGGTAACAACCATATTCCCCCCTCCCCCCTAGCATCTGTAGGTAGGAAGGATGGAAGACTTTGGATTGCCAATGGTGTCAGTGTGTGGAAAAGTTACCCCAGTTTTCTGAACATGGAAAAGTTACCTTTTTTGATCACAGATCACTGAGTACGCCAGTCAAGCGTAACTGAGGTCAAACACAAAGTTTTCCAAATAAGTAAATTGGCTTGGCTCTTGTTTAAAAATGTTGCATCTGGAATTTGCTCAAGTTCCTTTTCTCCCATTTCCACCAGCCAGAGTAACATGGATGGATGGATGGATGGATGGATGGATGTATCGACTGTGTGACTGAACAACAACAAATGGCTGGATGGATGGAGAAAGCATAGATTTTTGTGTATGTCTATTTCTTCCATACTTTTCTCCTTCACTTTTAGTATTCCTATGATGGAATGGAGATTAACAGTCTGCCAGTAGAGTTGACAGTCGTGTGGAATGGGAATTTCAACATTGACAACCCAGCACAAAACAAAGGTAAGGAATTCATTTCAACTTGTCCTTGGAAGTGGTAACCTTAGCAACAGGCCTGCATCGCTCTGTTCTCCTAACAAAAGCAATCACAGCTTGCCTTCTCCATCTACCACAGGGGCTTTATTTCTGTCCTTTGTAAACTGTTAATTTTTGTTCCTCTCTCTCTCTCTTCCCACCTGAGGAATGAAGCTCCTTCCCTTCAGTTGTGTATTTTGATTCCACTTTTCTACTCTCCTAGTTACCTTCACTGACTGAGGAACATTCCTTTCAATGTTCTCAATGATTAATCTCTGATCTGTACAAATGACTGGAGGTCTTGTGTTGTTTTGCTCCCTGGATTGTCATTTTGTATACTCATAGCCAGGCCGTAGCCAGGTCACTTCCAAAGCTGTTTATGGTTTTTCAAATTACAACTTCTTCTCCTTCTTTCATGTCCCAATCAAACCCTGCACTGCCAAATTGAAGCCACTTTCTTTGCTTTGTCATTGCCCAAACCCAAGTCCTCATTGGTGTATGTCTCTGGCAGCAATTGGCAGACCAGTAAATGAGCCAAACGCTCAGTGCCATAGACAGGATTCTAGATGTGGGTGGGCTGCAGTGGCTCAATGGTTAAAAAGCTCGCCTTGTTAACTAGAAGGCTGGCAAATCCGCAGTTCAAGACCTGTACTGTATGATGGATTGAGCACCCATCTCTGTCCCAGCTTTTGGGGACAGGAGCCTCATTTAGGTATTCAACCCAGAATAATTTCTGACACATTATTATTATTACAAGCACTATAAACAGGAAATAAAATTTTAAAATTTAAATGCTTTAAAATGTAGTAAAGCCAGTGATAGGATGTAACAGGTTCTCACCAGTTCGCCAGAACCGGTAGTAACTTTTCCCACCATCCCAGAGAACCGGTAGCAGCTTTTGGGGGGAACCACCTTCGGGGCTTACCTTTTCACTGTGCATGCGTGCCAAGCACTTGGTGTGCATGCATGCCTACAGTGCTTGGCGCGTATGCACGGCCTCCTTGCTGTCCTCCTTGCTGTCCTTGTGTTGTGGGTGGGTGGGTGGGGAGAGAGAGAGAGAGAGAGAGGGTGTGTGTGTGTGTGTGTGTGTGTGTGTGTATGCTTATTTTTACTTTATTTTTATTTTTTATTTTTTTTTCTTTGGCTCCACCCACAATGTCATGATGTCATGATGTTAGCTCTGCCCACACTGTGATGACATCACGGTAGGGTAGTAAAATTTTTGACATCCCACCACTGAGTAAAGCTATATTATTATAAACATATTCATTCAAAATTAGAAAAGTAGAATAAAATGAGTTTTAAAGATTAGTACTAGGGTGGCTGCTTCTGCAATATAGCATTCACAGTTTGCGCCACTGAGGGACCTGCCTGAATTGTTCTTCTAATCCTGATCGCTGTAGCACAAATAAAGGCTGAGCTTTCCCTTGAAGTGAAAAATGACAAAACTGAGCCTGGTGTGATTTGGACACATGAAAAAAAGCAAGACTATCTTGAAAAGACAACAATGCTAGGAAAAGTTAAAGGGAACAGGAAAGACCAAATATAAAGAGGACTGACTCTGGAAAAGACAACCACAACCTTGAATTTGCAAAAACTAAGGAGGTCTGACATACATTGGGTCACCACCAAGCAGTAAGAATTGACTTGCGGGTACATTAAAATAATACCACATTCAGGTTGTCTCCATGCCTGGAATTTATCAGGGCTGGCACTGATTTTTGATCTGCAGCAGCATTACCAAAAACAAAAGAAGCATAAAAATGAATTTTACTTATAATTCAAGGTTTGAAGAATGTAAGGCTTTTTTGTGGAAAATAAAAGTACTTACATATAAAACATTTCTGCACATTTTTCAATACCCAAATGTAAAATTGTCCTGCCCAAACTTGGGGGAGGGGGACGACTTCTGATTATTTTGCCATTCTTGTCCTTGATAATGAAATAAGCAAAGATTTACACCTCCACCATTTACTTTGACATATACAGTATGTGATTTTATTAAGTTAGCTCCACTCAGATCCAAAGGTGCATAAATTTGAGTAAGAATCATGTGCAACTTAAAATTGTTTGAATATCAATTAAAGTGTTTAAATAAGAATTTGATTTCATAGCTGCATAATTATTTACGTGCTATTGTTTTGTACAAAGTTCACCACTGAAACCTATGAACCCTACAAATTTATAAGTGGATTGGCAGGATTTGCATGCACCCTTTGTCCTTTCTGACTGTTCTGATGCAGTTTGCTATTCAAAAATGCATATATTAAGGAACGTTGCAAATAAAGATGTATACATTAGGGAAAAATATGCACAAAATGTATTAGTCAGGAGGAATTATTCCAAAAGTCTGCCCAAAATGCATTTGTTAGGAAAAAATAAACACCCAGTGGAACACATGTTTTAATATCGGCTTTCCTTTACTTGATGAAATGCAAACATAGCTGTTTATATGCTGCCTCATAGCTCTGAAATGCTCTCTGGGTGGTTTACAAGGCAGTCATTCAAACTTTAATTTGTCACCTGACATTGGATGGATGAAGAGCTGAATCAACTCTGAGCCCATTGGGATCAAACTCAAATTGTGAGTAGAGTTTTGGTTGCAGTACTGCAGTTTAAGGGCTGTGGTGGCTTAGTGGTTGAGATGTTGAGCTTGACGACCGGAAGGTCTGCACATCACTAGTTTGAGAACCAAGTGCTGGATGACAGAGTGAGCACCCATCGTCTATCCTCACTCATGCCAACCTAGCAGTTCAAAAACAAGAAACTGCAAGTAGGTAAATAGGTACTGCTTTGGTGGGAAAGGAAACAGCGTTCCCTCTAGTCATGCCTTCCACATGATTGCAGAAACATCTGAAAACGCAGACAGCACTCACTCTTTGGCTGTAGATGGAGATAAGCACCATCCTCTAGAGTTGGACATGACTGGCTTCCAGGCAAGGGAGACCATTACTAACCTTTACCTAGGTGATGTGAACCTCAGTTGAAAAGAGACAGGGAACCAGGTAGTTGAAACATTCTGCAAATCTGGAATGTGCAGTCCCTTTTTCATTCATTCAACCTCCTAACCTGTGGACTTTTGTAGCATTTACTGCCACCCGCCTATGCCTTAACAAAATTAAGCCCTGCCAATTTTCCTGGCAATAAGTTCTTCTTCTTCTTCCTTCTTCCTCCTCCTCCTCCTCCTCCTTCTTCTTTCCTGCCAGCAGCCCCCACATGAGCATGTTGGTCTTGCATTTAGGGACTCTGACCCTCAGCCTATTCAGGGTCCTCCAAGTAACTTAGGGGAGGTTGAGACCTTTAGCTATATCCTCCGTTAATGTTCCTTGCCAAGTGAGCACCTTCCCACATCTTCTAATTTGGTTTTGCTCTTCTGTACCCTCAAGAATTTTACTTTCTTAGGATCAAAGCTCACTGCAGATGGTGATTGCAGCCATGAAATAAAAAGGCGACTGATTCTTGGGAGGCAAGCGATGAGAAACCTGGGGAACATAGTTAAAAGTAGAGACATCACATTGCAAACAAAAATTCGTATAGCCAAAGCAATGGTATTTCCGGTGGCAATGTATGGTTGTGAGAGCTGGACCATTAGGAAAGTTGAGCGCAGAAGAATAGAGGCCTTTGAGATGTGGTTTTGGAGGAGAGTTTTGAGAATCCCCTGCACAGCAAGGAGAACAAAGAGGTCAATCTTAGAAGAAATCAGCCCTGACTGCTCCTTAGAAGGTCAAATAGTAAAGATGAAGCTAAGGTACTTTGGACATCAAATGAGAAGAAAGGATTCACTTGAGAAAGCCTTGATGCTGGGAAGGGTGGAGGGCAAAAGAAGAAGGGGGCGACCAAAAATGAGATGGCTAGATGGTATTGTGGACACAATGGGCACAGAACTGAGTGAGTTGAGGAGGATGGTGGAGGACAGAAGTGCCTGGCAGACAGTGGTCCATGGGGTCGCAAAGGGTCAGAATCGACTGTGCGACTGAACAACAAAAACCCTCAAGAATGTTTGTTCTTGCCATAAAGCTCTTCTTGGATCTGAGCCAGTGGACTTGAGGCTCATATCCAATCAGAGGATATCAAGGATCATTCTCTTGCTTAGTTCTCTCAGCATCCACTGCTCTTCTCTTTTGATCTTAGGTGGAGCGATACCAACAAAAGGTATATTTTCTCAGCTGGTGCAGGCTTGAGGCATTCTGTCACTCTACGCATGGCTTCATTAACAGTGATGTCAACTTGTTTTGTGTGTGTGGAGTAGGTGCTGTGACTACTTAGGACACCACTTCTCTTCCCACAGTCCACCTCTACAAATGTGGAGCCATGCGGGAGAGCTGCGGGTTGTGTCTGAAGGCGGACCCAGACTACGAGTGCGGTTGGTGTGAAGACTTCAGCCAGTGCACACTGAAGCATCACTGCCTTATTGTGGAGAACCGGTGGCTAGAGCTCTCGGCAACAGGGGGCAAGTGTACGAATCCCAAGATCACTGAAGTAAGTCCACCAACATGCTCCTCTCTTACTCAGTATTCTTGATTTGTAATGAAGTGTGAAAAGCAAGAGTGGGAACTTATTCAGAGGTCTGGAGCCTGGTAGACACACATGTCTAAAATTTGGAGGGTCTGCCAGTCCATGTTGTATTGCTTACCAAAGTATATAGTATTGGCAAAGCATAATTATCATTCTGGCTGTGATGGCTTAGTGGTTAAGACGCTGACCGTGATGACCAAAGGTTGGCAGAGTGAGCTCCCATCGTTTGTCCCAGCTCTTGCCAACCTAGCAGGTCGTAAGCAAGATATTGCAAGTATATAAATAGGTGCTACCTTGGCAGGAAAGGTAACAGCCTTCTGTGTACTGTGATGTCTAGTCATGCTTGGCACATGACCAAGGAAACATCTGCAGACACTCTTTGGCTGTAAACGGAGATGAACACCACCCCTTGGAGTTGGACACAACTGGCTTTTGAGCAAGGGAGACCTTTAATTCTATACCTCTTTGAAATAGATTGCTGAATGATAAATGATGTCTTGTAAAAAAGCAACTAAAAAGCCATTTCTAATCCAGTTGCGCTATTTAATGGGCATTTGTAGTGGCCACATAATGTTGGTTCTATGGTTGGCACTTTGCTGGAGGAGTTCATGCTTCTGTATTGTATATATAGCTCAAAAAAGGATAAGGATACCCTAAAGGGGAACCAATATTTCATTATAAAAGGGCTGAAGATGTATCATTGAGCAACCTGCATTGTTAAAATAACTTTGTCCACTAGAAAAGAAGCTTGGCTTCTGAATTTTCTCTGGAAATCTCTGTGTGTTGGATTCGTAACAGTTATGCTCAAAGGATCCCTTTTTGGGATCCATCAGGTCAATCTCTCTCACAGGGGCCAAAAGAAAGGTAATTTTAAAAGGTGCATCTCAGTAGATGAGGGGATCTTCTTTGTCCCAAATCTTGAAGTGTCCAGATACCGTCTAGTTAGGAAAAGAAAGGAATGGACAGAAAGTGGCAAAATGGCCCCAGAGGATCCCAGAGGATATGACAGCCTTTTAAAAGTTAAATAAATGAAATTGAATGCTTGCAGTACATGGATACTGGTTGGTTACACTGGGAGCTGCTTATGGCTTACCTGATATTTTGTTCACTCCTGATCATCTCAGAGGCAATGTTTTGCCAAGCAGAAGTCTTCCCCATTTTCACTATGGTAGTAGAGTAGACCCTACTGCCAGCGACTTAACACCAAGTGTCAGGCAGCATTTAACTAATTTGACAACCCTGAGGACTAATGACCTTGGGTGTCGAAGTCCACAGTGAAGGGTGATAATCCCCAAGTGGATTAAATCCCACTTGAATCCATCTTGATGAAAGCAAGCAGCTTTATCAGTACTGGTCTCGGACTGAGGGGGACTTTGCATGCCAAAAGGGCCCGGGATCAGAAAGTGACTTACAGAACTGGATCAGTGGTATGGGTGTCATGCTGTGATACGGAAGGCAAATGGAAGACCAGTGCATTATATTGTTCCCAGGACAATCTTCACGGTTGATCGCCATGAGGATCGCCAATATTCAGATTCAGATTCAGATTCAGATATGGTAGCAGCAGCAGCAGCAGCAGCAGCAGCAGCAGCAGCAGCAGCAGCAGAAGAAGAAGAAGAAGAAGAAGAAGAAGAAGAAGAAGAAGAAGAAGAAGAAGAAGAAGAAGAAGAAGAAGAAGAAGAAAAGTTAACTAACTGAAGAAAAAAATAGTTACTTTCTAGTTATTTGTAACTTCCCTGGCGCTGAAACAAAGCTGACTTAGGTCCAGTCCTTAATGCTGCTGGTGGAAATCTCATGAGTAGCCAATCCTAAGGCATGACTCGCACCAGGAATTGGGAGTTCAAATCTCTGCTGTGCTGCCCAGGAAAAAGGTTGAGTGAGATCACCTGAATCACGTGTGACTGATGGCATTACATGTTCTGACACCTGAGTGGCCTTGGGTAAGCTCCACAGTCTCAGTGCAGCCCAAGAAGGAGGGATGGATGAACCCTTTTGGTATACATTTCCACCTTGAAAACCAGAATAGTCTTGATGGCAGATATTAATTATTGTTAAGATATTGCTGCCTTTAACATAACAATTTTTTCCCTGTGCCGTTGAGCTGGAACTCTCAGTTACTTTTCTTGTTACGGGACTGAGAGAGGAGAAACATCCTATGGTTCAAATCCTGTCTTGTAATAAGTTGCCTTTTTGTTTTGTTTTGGATGGTTGCCTTCTGATTTTTTATTCAATATCATTGCATTTAAGTGTTTCTGCCACAATCCATCTAGATTTTGTTTAACTACAAGAAGAGTATTTTTGCCTTCTTCCCCAATAATACATCTGGTTTCAATCCACAATTCTTCTGGTTCTCAGTCAACTGAATTTAAACATCCAAATCTGTTCCTTATGTGAACTTTACATTCACCAGCAACATTGTTTAAATTAGATTTTTGCACTGGAATTCTTTTAGTGTCCTTCTTCAGCTTTACTCCAATTTTGAATATTAACAGTTCATGATCAGTGTCACAATCTGCTCCTGGTCTTGTTTCAGCAGAATGTGTATGACAGTTTTGGCCTCTTTGAAGCTTCCTATTACAGAAAGAAAAGTCTTATAAGCAATACATTTTGAAGAAACAAAGGACCAACTTTTATCTCAAACTCTTCTAAAGCAGAGTTTTGTTCCCATAGATCAGTCCAGTGAGAGGACCCCGAGAAGGAGGAACCCGAGTGACCATTCGAGGAGAAAACCTGGGTTTGGAATTTCGGGACATTGCCAAGAAAGTCAAAGTAGCTGGTGTGGATTGTGAACCCTTAGTGGATGGGTACATTCCAGCAGAACAGTAAGTAAGAGCTGCAGGGCAAGCGATATCCAAGGAAAGGCTCCTGGTTCTAGTCAAGGCTGATGCCCACTGTGGCTAGCTGGGTGGAAGGAACAGACGGAGTTAAGGGCGATAAGCAGAACGTTTGATAAATTAATTGGGACTATTCATTGGCCTAATTCAGATTGATTTGCATATGGTCCAAGTTAAAGCAAAATTCTTAGGAGGAAATGAACCAAATTTTGAAATTGATTCAGTTCTGGAACTCAAAATTGTATAAGCAAACATTAAAGGTGTCCAGTATGCATGTCCCTGAAGCTACCTGTTTGAAAACTGACAGCTTAATTCCTTTTTTTTGGGGGGGGGGATCTGTCCTATCTCCTGATTTAACATATATCAGTGCAAAAGCAAAAAAAAAAAAAAAAGTTGTTTCTGTTTTCCAGTACACTGACTTATAAAAGATTTATCAATTCATTTGAATTGTATTGAAGGACAAATCTCTCCAGACTTAACTGGGGTGCATCTTGAAGCCATAGTTTGGCCTACAAACCAAATTGGGGGACCTATGATCTCCTTTCTCTCTCTTACACACACACACACACGCACACACACACGCACGCACACACGCACATGCATGCACATGCACACATGTGCACACATGCATGCACGCACGTACGCACTCTCACACACATTTTGCTATGCTCACTTACTCTCTCTTGCCCTGTCTGTCTATTTCTTGCTGTCTTGATTCCTATGTTTGATGGAAAAAATAAAATAAAAAACATCAAATTTCAAATCTCCTCTGGGAAGACACAAATGACCCTCTTGAAAGTACAGTGGTACCTCGCTTAAAGAGCATAATGCGTTCCACAGGATTGCTCTTTAAGCGAGTTTGCTCTTTAAGCGAAACACCATTGTAAGTGACCAATCGTGGGGAGGATTGCGAACCCCGATTTATTTGTTAAGCGAGGTTTTGGTTGGTTTTATTTGTTAAGCGAAGCAAACATTCAGTGAAAATTCTGCTCTTTAAGCGAGTTACTCTTTAAGCGAAACACTCTTTAAGCGAGGTTTGACTGTATGTCACTTTCTATTTTGTATTTCAAAGGATGGATTGTATAGAATATTTGTCCCTTCTTAGTTGGTTTAATAAAAGCACTATCCACTCATTCACCTCTGGTCATATGTTATAGCCGGCAGGGTTACTTCTGCATTTTGTATTGTTTTTGCACAGAAATACTTTGCTCTAATTCAGGGTTCCTCAAACTTGACTCTCCCGATGTTTATTTATTTATTTATTTACTCACATTTGTTATCTTGCCCCAATCAGATAAACCTGACTCTGGGCGGCTTACACATAAATTAAAAACATAGGTTAAGCCCATAATAATACAATACTAATATAAAGCTCGAAAAACTCACAGAATTAAAACAGCGGGAAATAAAAGAGAGATGAAGGCTGTCCCTTAGATCAGCCACCCCATATGGGATCCTCCCTTCGTGGATCCCCATACTTGCCCAGCCAGCCAGGTTTTTAGGCCCTTTCTAAAGGGAAGGTGCTCTGTCTGTAGGCGCAGCTCAGTTGGTAGAAGGTTCCAAAGGGCCGGGGCGAACACAGAGAAGGCCCTCCTCCTGGTGCTAGTGAGGCGTGCCTCCCTAGCCGATGGCATGGTAAGAGAGCCTCTCCGGTACGCCCTGGTGGGACGGACCGATGTTCTTGGGGTGACGCAGTCTCTTAAGTATCCTGGCCCACTACCATGTAGGGCTTTAAAGGTGATAACCAGCACCTTGAATTGCACTCGGAGACATACTGGTAACCAGTGCAGCTCCCGAAGCAGTGGTGAGGCATGAGTATAACGCCCACACCCCATCACTACCCGGGCCGCCGCATTCTGGACCAGCTGAAGCTTCCGAATGGTCACCAAGGGCAGCCCCATGTAGAGCGCATTACAATAGTCAAGTCTGGAGGTGACCAGAGCATGTGTGACCATGAGCAAGGCGTCCCGGTCCAGCAGTGGGCGCAACTGGCGTATTACACGAAGTTGTGCAAAAGCCCTCCTGGCCACGGCTGCCACCTGCTCTTCGAGCAGTATTCGTGAGTCCAGGAGGACCCCCAGATTACGCACCGGGTCCGTTTGAGGCAGAACTGCCCCATCCAGTACCAAAGATGGCAGCTCCTGAGATAACACAGGACCCCTTACCCATAGCCACTCAGTCTTGCCGGGATTCAGTTGTAGCCCGTTTTCCCCCATCCAGACCTTAACAGCCTCCAGGCACCTGGAAAGGACTTCCACTGCACCGCTTGGGTCCCCATGGGCCGAGATGTACAGCTGGGTATCATCTGCATATTGATGATACCTTACTCCATGGGAACAGATGATCTTACCCAGCGGCTTCATGTAGATGTTAAATAGGAGAGGAGAAAGTATGTTCTTGGACTTCAATCCCCAGAAACCCTGATCAGCAAGTGTGCTGACTTAGGCTTCTGATAAGAACACCTGGAGAGCCACGTTTGAGGGACCAACCCTGATCTAGTCGCAGAGGCCTTGATAGAGGAAAAGAACTCCTTGTCTTGATTTCATAAAAGAGGCAAGAAATCTTGTCGGGTTTCATATTTCCTCACTGAAGCATCTTTTAGAACAGTCTAAGTTGGGAAAGATGAGAAATTTAACAAGTGTTTTCCACTTCCCTCGTCTTCATGCTTTCTACCTGCTTTAGAATGCTGAAGAGTAGCAACCAATGTTTGAATGTCTTTTCTTCTAGAATAGTGTGTGAGATGGGAGAGGCCAAACCCAGCCAGCATGCTGGAAATGTGGACATCTGTGTCGCGGAGTGTAAGCCAGAGTTCATGGCCAAATCCTCCCAGTTCTATTATTTTACGGTAAGTCCACGAGCTTTGCTTGCAGGTATAGGGTGGAGTGACTGAGTCCATTTTTAAAGCTTCTGAGCACAAAACATATCTTGGGAATCTTGAAGACGAAACAGATGAAATGCCAGCTTTGTAATTAGAAATGGAACTGCCTTAAGAATTAAAGGACACCTGTTATCTTCCATTGTTGTTATGGCACATTTCTATGTTGCAAATGATCTTGCTTTTAATTATTCACTAGAATATTCAAACCAAGCTGTGCTTGCCTGGGTCCATGTGGAAACATGGTGAAGGTTTGATCACTTTCTAATTGCAAAGCTGTTGTTGTTTTTCTATTTCTGTCCTTGAGACAATCAAAGCAGAACAACTATTGAGTATAGATTCTTGTGAAAAGCTGAAAGAAACGTGGTAGTTTGAAAGGGAAAGAGGTTATTCATAAGGCTAGGGGAATTTTTGTGAGTGGGGGTGGAGCATTTTTGTCCTTCCAGATGTTTGGGCATAGGGATCCTATAGTCCTGGAGTTCTAGGGCAAAACATCTGGGGCCCCTAATTTTTTAGGGCAATTATGGTGAACCTTGTCACTCCAGCTCTTCTTGGACTTCAACTCCCAGAAGCCTTGAAAAGCAGGCGTGCTGATTTGGGCTTCTGGTAATTGAAGTCCTAGAACACCTGGAGTGCCATGGTTCGCCAAAACAGTTTTAGGGGGATTCTTCTCATTGCTCATTCAGAATGATAATGAGAAGGTGGAAAGTTGAGTTAGGATGAAATTGTTCACTACCTGGTGACTCTCTTTCTTCCAGGAACCCAGAAGAATTTGTGTCCAGGCATGATAGATGCTGTTTTGAGCTCATTGTAGTGGATTTATTATGTTCTGAAATTGCAGACTAGGTATCATCTCAGTATGGATTGTTGCAGTCATTTTCTCTAACTCCTGCCATTATAGATAAATAGTATACAGTTGTACCTCGCTTAAAGAGCATAATGCGTTCCACAGGGTTGCTCTTTAAGTGAGTTTGCTCTTTAAGCGAAACACCATTGTAAGTGACCAATTGTGACTTCTGGCGGGGGGGGGGGATTGTAAACCCCAATTTATTTGTTAAGTGAGGTTTTGGTTGATTTTATTTGTTAAGCGAAGCGAACATTCAGAGAAAATTCTGCTCTTTAAGCGAGTTACTCTCTAAGCGAGGCACTCTTTATGCAAGGTTTTACTGTATACCCTAGCAGCTTGAAAGCAAGAAATTGCAAGTAGATAAATAGGTACCACTTTGGTGGGAAGGTAAACAGTATTCCGTGCTACTCCGGTGTCTAGTCATGCCTGCCGCATGTCCATGGAAATGTCTGCAGACACAGACACAGTTTGAGAGGCCCTGCTTAGTTCTCCTGGGTGGCTTTCTATACTTGGTTTTCTTTCCCATGGAGAGGAGGGGTTATCAATTGTTTATATGGCAAATTCTGTCACCTGCTTCCCCACCCTGCCTCCCATCTGAATATGCAGCATAAACTATGTCGGATAGAATTTGTGAAGGCAGCTGTGACTCATTAATAAACTGCTGTGACTTGTCACATGCCTGTAAATGAGATTTTAATGATTACCACTATTATTATCAAAACACTTCCAGAAATGTCATACATTTCTCTTCAGAAGGATGATAGAGGAGAACCAGGTCCTGGAACGTCTAAAAGAGGTGGTCTTAAGCTTATTATAGGCTTTATCTAGGCTTTATCTTTGGGAGGCAAAGGAGCACGTCTTCCATTCTCTCAGAAAAGAACAAGAAGCCTAGGTTTATTTTTCTTCCTAGCTGCAAAACAGTGAGAAATTTTTGAGTGCTCTCAGCACAGTTGAAAGATTGTGCAGTTTTTCTTTGTGTGTGTGTGTGTCAATTGCTCAAATTACATAAATTGTGTATCAATGCAAACAAGTATAGCAGTTGGACTTTCTGAGGTAAAAAGCATTGGTTAGGGTTTTTTTGCATCTTTTTGACCAATCACCAGCTCTTTTTATACATGCTGTGTCTATGCCTTGCTTCACAAAGGTGAAGGACACTGGTTTTGGGCAACGAACTTTGTATTCCAGTTGTGTAAAATGTCATTGAGAAAACAGCAATGACAGAAGCTCCTCATGGTGCAGTAGTTAAACTGCTGTCTTGCAACCAAAAAGTTGTGAGTTCAATCCTGACCAGGGATCAAGGTTGACTGAGCCTTCTATTGGTTAAATGAGTACCCAACATGTTGAGGACAAAATGCTAATTAACTTGTAAACTTCACAGAGAGTGCACTAAGTGCTATGGGGTGCTTTGGTTGCAAGACAGCAGTTTAATTACTGCACCATGAGGAACATCTGTCAATGACATTTTACACAATGACATTTTACACAACTGGAATACAATGTTCGTTGCACAAAACCAGTCCATAGAAGTGTGATTGCTTTGATTGCTTTGTTCCTTGTCTTGTTCTCACACTTTGGGTGAGAAATCCTAAATGGGTTTTAGATACTCTCTCCAAGAAGCAAGAAACATCATCTCCATGAGAATGAAGAATTTATTACAAATTTGCCACAATTTTATTCATCCTGAACAGGACAGGTTTTGTAGTTCTCCTAAGAAGAGGATTATTTCCTAACTGTCTTACTCTTAGGGAATTCTTCCTCCATTAACTACCTTGATCCTCTGAGGATTGACCAGATGAGCAGAAGCGGGGGGGGGGGGGGGAAATAGAAAATGCAATGAATCATTTCCGGTATTCATCAACCCAGCCTGTCCATTGTATCTGCTCATTCATTAGGGATTTCAAACCCTTTTTCTACCATCCTTCTTTAAAGTAGAAGGAAGGATGATGATAAGATTGGGGGAGGGGTGTGTGGGGAGATTCATTGAAATGCAGATGGTGGTTTTTCACTCGGGACCAAGTGGAAAGTTTTTCCATTAAAATGCTAATGAAAGAAGAAACTGCAACTTTAGATTTCTCCCTGAAAAAGGAGATAGTCACTCACCATGGTTTGGTATCAAATTCACACTCCTAAATATGACACTTTTTACCTTGATTTGTTTCAGGGCAATGAAGAAGGGCAGGTAGATTGGTACATTTATTTATTTCTAACGTGATTACTCTTCTCTGAAGAATAGATATGTCTGCAAGGCAGCTTTATGTACAATCAATGAAAATGGGCTGTTTTAAAAATATCATTTTTACTACTGTGCATTTGGGTGTGAAGTCAGGATTTAATAAACACTAGACAAAAATCACACTTTAGTGCATTAACTGTCTGAATGCTTTAGGAATGGGGATGTCTTTGATGTTAATGGCTAGAAGTACATTAAATCTCTTTGAGTTGGGGAGACTGTGAGAGACATTTAGCTTAGGTGAATGGATAGCTTACTTTTATAGAGACGGGTTGCTTCCCCAGCTGGGAATGGTGTCAAGATCCTATGCAGGAAAGGGTCCTACATAGGAATGAATCCTGTGCAGGATTCTGGGAATGGTGGTCTAAAACTTCCCATCTACATTCTTGTTTTGGAGGGGGATGTTCTTTCAAGGATGTTCCCAATGGTTTCTCCCAACTTCTGGAATTCACCATTGAGTGACCCTTGGCTGGTCCTCTCCCTGTTGTCTTCTTGCCAGCAGGCAGAGGACTTCTGACTTGTACTGGCTTTTGTACACCATCTGCATGGCAAGGAGGGGGTTTTATACCACCTCATTGCTGGAATTTCTTTCTTGTTGTGTTTTTTCCACTGCATTTAATCTTCCCCCTTTAGTTCTGTTCTGTTCCCTTAACAACCATTCTGTGCTGCCTCTTATTCGGAGTTTGAATTGTACTTTTTATAGAGTATTACTATGAGTTCCCTTGAGTCCTTTTCCCTGCATACAGGCAAAATGTAAAACTGATAACAACAACAAAACCAACAACCTGGCACTCACAAATTCAGGAATGGATGAATGTTGGGTTTCCTCTTCCCACCACAAATTAAAATGCAAAAGTTGAGTATGGATAGAGCCACTTTGCTTCTGAGGTGTGAGTTGATTTGGGTGTGGCAGAAATGCTTGTTTTGTTGTTGTTCAGTCGCACAGTCGGTTGTAGGCACATAGAAATCTGCCCTCCACTGAGACAGAATCTTGGTACCTCTTGTCCAGTATTTTCATTTTGGACTGGACACAATTACTTTTTCCTAGCCCTACCTGGAAAGCTGTGGGATTTCCTGATATCCCCCAAGCATAGTACAAACAAGGACCAACTCAAGGTAATCTCTAAAATCAGGTGAAAATGGTATGTTGAGAGTTATGTAGTAGAAGATGAGATGGTTGGTAAAAGATGTGTTGAAGATCTCCCTAGGAATGGTGTCAGAATCCTATGCAGGAAAGAATCCTGTGCAGGAAAGATGCCATTTAGCAGGAATTGTAACAACCCTGTGTAGTTTAGCATTGTTCTTGGTCTTTCTGGAAGAGTCCCGTGCATGGAAGGCATTGTTTTGTGTGGGAATTATAATAGTCTTGCACAGTTTAGCATTCCTTTGGAAAACCACAAAATGTCTGGAAAATCCCTTGAGATCTCCAATGAGACTTTGTGGGGAGGAGTCTAACTAGAGAATTCTATGACAAAGATATATCAGAGAGTAAACAGAACAAAAAAAATTTGTGGCACCTTAAATACTAACTCCTGTGGATCCATGAAAGCTCACATTTAAATACAGGAGTTAGTCTTTAAGGCGCAACAACTTTTTTGTCTTTTGGTATTTTTTATTATTATTATTTTGCTTTATTTTGTTGACTTTTTAATATGCTTGCACAGACTAACAGGGCTACAGCTTAAAAATTGTCAACTATTACAAAGGGAAATTTAAAAAGAATTCCCCCCCCCCCATTTATCTCCAAGAGCCATAGGTAGCGTGAGTCACCTCCCTAGATCAGGAGTGGCCAACCTCTGGCCCATGGGCCAGACCCAGCCCGTGGCACCATTTCATGTGGCCCGCTGCCTTTGTCACTGCTATCAGAAGCAGAATTGGACACATTTATGACAGCCATAAAATGCACACGTGCATGCATAAACGCACCGTGCCTGCTGCAAACATTGCTGTAAATGCTCCAATGGCTGTCATAAATGTGTTTATGACAACTGCAGACACATTTTACAGCAGTGTTTAATGTGGGAGGAACCACGTGACTGGCTCACTCAACTGCCCCGGGTGGGGGCATGATCCAGCACATGGAATGAAAAGGTTGGGAACCCCTGCCTTGGATCTTAGACAACTGTTCTCCTAATCCCATTTAATTTCTTTCTGTTCTCTTCTTCTTTTCCAGACTCTGACGCTTTCAGACCTCAATCCGAAGCAAGGGCCAGTTTCAGGTGGCACTCAAGTCACAATTACTGGCACAAACCTGAATGCTGGCAGCAATGTCTCTGTGTGGTTTGGTCAGCATCCCTGCCTTTTTCACCGGTACATCCCATTGAGCTCCTATATTCTGGGCACAGTGTCTCTGTCAGCTTTGAGGAATTGAAATGCAGAGTAATGGGGAAAGATGGTAACAGATTGCAGCCAAGATTGTAAAAGAGCTTGTGTTGGAAGAGGATCTCAGTGCACAATCTTTAATACTTCAAAATTGTTCCCAGGACACCAGAGTGCAAAGGAAGTTAACAAAATTTGTTTTAAAAAAGGAAAAAGAAAAGACGTTATTTTTTTTTTATTTTACAAATTTATTAAAACTTAAAACATACATATAAATCACATACAATGCATTGCAAAGCAAAAATACATATACATGTTATTTATTTTTAAATGGGTGGGTTTTGCCCTCTGAGGAAACTTTTTATAGAAACTGGTGGGAATTCTGGTATCTATTTGTAAGGAAAGCAACTAAGGAACACTCTCAAATTGAAAAATACTTGACAACGGGTCTGATTCAGTATCATAAAATTGCATTTACCAGAATGAGATTTGAGCAACTAGACTCCATGATCAAATATGGGAAAACTGGAAGTAGTAAAAAAGGAAATGGAAAGAATAAGCATTGACATATTGGGAATCAGCGAGTTAAAATGGACAGGGATGGGCGAATTCAGCTCTGGAAACCATCATATCTACTACTGTGGACAAGAAAACCTCAGAAAAATGGAGTAGCCATAATTGTCAACAAAAGGGTGAGGAAAGCAGTAATGGGATATAATCTCAAAAATGATAGAATGATGTCAGTCAGAATACAAGGCAAGCCTTTTAACATCACTATCATCCAAGTATATGCACCAACAACTAGTGCAGATGAAGCCACAATTGACCAATTTTATGAGGCCCTAGAACACCTCATAGAACAGACACCAAGAAATGATGTACACATTATCATAGGAGACTGGAATGCCAAAGTAGGAAAGCAAAAAGTTACTGGAATAACAGGCAAGTTTGGTCTTGGAACACAGAATGAAGCAGGACAAAGACTGATAGAGTTCTGTCAAGATAATGCACTGGTCATAGCAAACACCATCTTCCAGGAACACAAGAGGAGACTTTACACATGGACATCACCAGATGGCCAACATAGAAACCAGATTGATTACATACTCTGCAGCAAAAGATGGAGAACCTCCATACAGTCAGCAAAAACAAGACCAGGGGCAGATTGTGGCGCAGATCACAACCTACTGATTGCAAAATTCAGGCTTAGACTAAAGAAAATAGGAAAAACAATTAGGCCAGACAGATATGACCTAGACAATATTCCTTGGGAATACACAGTGGAGGTGTGGAACAGATTTAATGGCTTGGACCAGATAGACAGAGTACCAGAAGAATTATGGACAGAGATGCGGGACATCATGCAGGAGGCAGCAAGAAAAACCATACCAAAAGAAAAGAAGCGTAAGAAAGCGAAGTGGCTGTCCGATGAGGCTCTTAAAATAGCAGAGGAAAGAAGGGACGCAAAAGGCAAAGGAGAAAAGGAAAAATACAATCACTTGAATATAGAATTTCGAAGAAAAGTAAGGAGAGATAAGGAAACCTACCTGAATGAACAGTGCAAAGAAATAGAAGAAAACAACACAAAAGGTCGGACTAGAGAGCTTTTCAAAAAAAAAATGGGGAACTCAAGGGAACGTTTACAGCAAAAATGACCATGATAAAGGACAAAGATGGCAAAGAATTAGCTGATGCCGAAGAGATTAAGAAAAGATGGAAAGAGTACACAGAGGAACTCTACAGAAAGGACCTCAACACCCCTGATAATCACAATGATGAGAAGATTGAACATGAGCCAGACATCCTAGAGAGTGAAGTTAGAAAGGCCCTAGAAAACACTGCAAACAACAAAGCCAGCGGAGATGATGGTATCCACGTTGAACTTTTCACAGCCCTAAAAGATGATGGAATCAAATTATTACATTCTATATGCCAGCAGATTTGGAAAACACAACGATGGCCACAAGATTGGAAAAGATCAGTATATGTTCCAATCCCCAAAAAAGGAAATGCCAAGGACTGTTCAAATTATCGAACAATTGTGCTCATCCCACACGCTAGCAAGGTTATGCTTAAGATAATACAGGATAGACTGCAACAGCATGTGGAGAGAGAATTACCAGAAGTGCAGGCGGGGTTCAGAAGAGGCAGGGGGACCAGAGACCATATCGCCAACATAAGATGGATCATGGAAAAAACAAAGGAATATCAGAAACAAGTCTACTTCTGTTTCATTGACTACACTAAGGCCTTTGATTATGTAGATCACAACAAAATGTGGCAAGTAATTAAAGAGATGGGAATCCCGGAACACCTTATATGTCTCATGAGAAATTTGTACATGAAGCAAGAAGCAACAGTTAGGACAGAATACGGAATGACAGAGTGGTTTGGAATAGGAAAAGGAGTAAGACAAGGCTGCATTTTGTCACCCTGCTTATTCAACTTGTACACAGAGCACATAATGCGCAATGCAGGGATGGAGGAATCACAATTTGGGATCAAAATTGCTGGGAGAAAATCAACAATTTGAGATATGCAGATGATACCACCCTAATGGCTGAAAGTGAGGAGGACCTAAAAAAGCTCCTGATTAGGTTGAAAGAAGAAAGTGAAAAAGCTGGCTTGAGACTCAATATCAAGAAAACCAAGATTATGTCAACAGGCCCTATCAGTCCCTGGAAAATAGATGGGGAAGAAGTAGAAGCAGTGACAGATTTTACTTTCTTGGGATCAAAACTCACTGCAGATGGGGATTGCAGCCATGAAATAAAAAGGTGTTTGATTCTTGGGAGGCAAGCAATGAGAAACCTGGGGAGCATAATGAAAAGTAGAGACATCATATTGAAAACAAAAATTCGTATAGTCAAAGCAATGGTATTCCCTGTGGCAATGTATGATTGTGAGAGCTGGACCATTAGGAAAGCTGAGCGCAGAAGAATAGATTCCTTTGAGATGTGGTGTTGGAGGAGAGTTTTGAGAGTCCCCTGGACAGCAAGGAGAACAAATAGGTCAATCTTAGAAGAAATCAACTCTGACTGCTCCTTAGAAGGTCAAATAGTAAAGATGAAGCTAAGGTACTTTGGACATCAAATGAGAAGAGAGGATTCGCTTGAGAAAGCCTTGATGCTGGGAAAGGTGGAGGGCAAAAGAAAAAGGGGGCGGCCAAAAATGAGATGGTTGGATGGTATTGTGGAGACAATGGGCACAGAACTGAGCGAGTTGAGGAGGATGGTGAAGGACAGAAGTGCCTGGCGGCCAATGGTCCATGGGGTCACAGAGAGTCGGAATCAACTGTGCGACAACAGCAAAAGCATTTTCCATATCCTGAGAAAACTTGTGTCTGTGGAGCACCAGAATTAGAAAATATTGTGCATGTTTTATTTAATTATCAGTTATATGCAACAGCAAGAGCCCAGATATTATTAGGTAGAACAATATACTGGGACTCCAATGTTAGACTTACTTACTTCAAGGCACAAACAAATATATAATTAACTGTCACATTTATAGTTGAGGCTATTCAATTCAGAAGACGCTTTATTGATCAAATAGGGGTTGCATGCAAAGGTGATGAATTTAATTGAATACTTCTGAACTTTAAATGATTATTTTATCGTATTATTTTTCATATGCATCTTATTTTATTGATGTTACGCCACCCCACATTTAATCTATTATTGTCCTATTTTATGTAATTGTATTTTATTCAATCCAATTTACAATTGTACCTCACCTAAAGAGATTAAGTGTTCCACAGGATTGCTCTTTAAGAGAGTTTGCTCTTTAAGCGAAACACCATTGTAAGTGACCCATTGTGACTTCTAGTGGGGGTGGGGATTGTAAACCCTGATTTATTTGTTAAGCAAGTTTTTGGTTGGTTTTATTTGTTAAGCAAAGTGAGCATTCAGAGAAAATTCTGCTCTTTAAGCGAGTTACCCTTTAAGCGAGGCGCTCTTTATGCGATGTTTGACTGTTACATCTTAACTTGACATGGTCAGCTGACTAATCAAGTAATAAAGAATTGCATTTTTGCATTGCATTATAAGGAAAGCAACAAAGGAATATGGATATGGGGAAGCAGGAACCCCATAAGCTACCTCAAGACTATTAAACTATTCATATATTTCAGAAATTGTTGGTGTAAGCTAGCCACTTTTCTTTTGAAGGAATACCTGCCTTCAGGTTCTGACCTGATTTATCCTGCATGTATATACCTTACCCAACCAGGTTTACTACCCCTGTGGCTGCCAAGCATATTGTTTGTCATAAATAGTACAGTTAGAGGCAACTAACTGCCACAGAGGGACACTTTTGGTGAGGAATTGGAGTGATGTTCCAATCCAGAACTGGTTCACCTTCTCAATCAGAGTCCCATGGCTCACTTTTGCCATCAGAATAGAATAATACACCATGCATAGGGGCCTGAAGCTAGTTGGAGAAGAATTTTTTCATCTGAGTGAAATATATTTATTTATTTGCTGCCAACCCATCTAACTGAATAAGTACTGTGGGAGGTATCAATATGAAGATAAAAACCAATGAACAGCAAGCAAACCAGTACACAATAATAAACTTACACAGAGATGAACAACTAAATGGGCATACAAATAACCATTCATTCAATAAACCAGTTAAA